>CM023952.1:6921483-6968393 GCA_013407115.1 Glycine latifolia
ATGCAACGTAATATGTTTAATTTGGGCTTCACAAGCAGGCCCAACAATTTCCTTTGTTTATTTCATATTCTTCTTCCATAAGTCTTTAAACTGAGTAAACATTTGTTATCGTTACCCTTGCTTAAGGATTGCGATATAAAGACTGAATATACACACGATTTCTTCTGGCATGTGATAATTTTAACCACTACGTACGATTTATAATAATTTCCCTTCTGTTTGTCTATAGAACAAGTGACAATCGAATGCCTCACGGGAAATTTCATACCTCACAATTATTGCAGAAATATAATATTACGCGTTGTAATAGTTGAAAAATTATCTGTTTGGTTTGGCCAGGGGTTCAATTCTGTGGGAACAAGGATGGCGAGTTTTGATTTTGACGTACACCACCTACAAGTATAATGTCGTTGGCCCATTGCAAGTGCTTTAATTTAAGATGTATGTTTGAGAAATTTCTCATACATAACATCATGAATTTAAAATAATTTTGAGAAACTCTAAATGTTATTTAACATTTAATGAGAGAAAGAAAAAAGAGAAAAACATAAATAAGTGATATAATGAGTAAAAGGAAAGTGAAATGAGAGACATTATATTGACGTGTTTTAAAAAAATGAGATGTATAACAATTACTACTGTGACCAATTTGGTAAATCTTCAAAGTATGCTACCAAGCCTTGAAACCAGTGAGAACTCAATCATGTCTCGCTCTCCGGATGTTTTTCTTAGGATCCCCAGTTCCAATGGTGCATGAAATTATTATCTCGACAAAAATCTCTTAGGATCCCTAGTTCTAAAGGTGCATGAAATTATTATCTCGACAAAAATACTGTAACTTATAAATTTATGATACAAATTCTTCGAATGTTTTGGAACTAAAATGCAAATTAAGAAGTTCACTTGACTGGTATATGTTATGATAATTTGTGAGTTCACGTTATGTCTAAAAGTGATAAGCAGTTAAGATCAAGATTGGATATACATATAAAAAAAATGTAATTTGAGATTGTTAAGAGATTTTTTTATTTTTTTCCCTTAACAATTTATCAAAGGAGTATGTGAAATACATATTTAAAATATATAAGAAAAATATATATTGAGAATTTCTTGTTGAAAAAGTGGAGAGAGTGACTCACTCTCCAAGTTGTGGGACTAAAAGTTATAAAAGTAAAAATAATGAACCGCACCATGGCGCTCCTTAAGCATGAAATCAAAATTTCGAATCTTAGATGAATCTTAATTAGATATATGTGTATAAAAAATATTTATTGAAAAGAACTTAATTCCTTAAATAAATCTTATAATATTTCAAGAAATTAATTTTTAACTTCTGATCAAGAATACTCCAAATTTAGAGATATCAAAATGGATAGAATTTAAAAATAAGCTAACTTAAATTTTATTTATTCACTTGGTAAGTTAACTTATGAGTCATTATATATATATATATATATATATATAAACAAGTTAAACTAACCCAATTCACTACTTATCAGTATTGGATTAAGATTTTCAACCGAATCTAGAAACAAGTTCAACTTAACCCTAATCTAGATCTAACCTATTTTTTAGTGAGTTGAAAACACCTTGAGTTTGGCTGCCTCATTAACATTCCTATTAAATTAAGTAATATTATAAAACTTATAGTGGATATATTCTTCTACTTTATTCGATTGGAAATTGGTTCCACAAGGAAAGAGAATCATATTTTAATGTTCAAATAACCTATTTAATTATTTATCTTTTTTTTAGTATGATTATTATCTTTTAAAAAATTTAATTTTATCTTTATCATATTTTTTTATTTAATTTAGTTATTTATATTTAAAAATTTTATTTTGGTTATTTATCATTTTTTGTTTAATTTAATTATTTGATCCATTTAAGACTGACATAATTAATTATTTAAAAATAATTTTTTTGTTAAAATAATTAAGAGGAGAAGGAGAAAAAATTGAATTAAAAAAATATTTTAAAATGATTAACGAAATCAATTTTAAATAGATGGAATGATTAAACTAAAAAAAAGTTGAACTAAATCAAAAATAAAATAAATAATCAAATAAAATTTTATGTTTTTAACCATGCCTCGATCTTATTGAAAAAAAAAAACCACGACTCGAACCGGAAGTAGACTAAACATATTCAGCAAAAAAAACAAAGAATTAGACTAAACATTAATGAATGTAAATATTATGTGACAGAACCATCTCATCAAAATGAAAAGCTTCCAATATCCTGCCTGGAGAGGGTGACCCAGTCGTATGTGACAGAGCCATCTCCTACGTACAAAATGAATTTATCAGACGAAAGACACATACACTACACTCTGTAAGAACCATTCATGGAGAAGAACTTTAACCCATATAGTCTGACCTGGCATACCCTTTTCCACTGTTTTTTTCTTTTGTCAAAGCTTTAAGAGAAATGTTTTGCTAAGCATAATTAAAATAAAAAGTAGTTCTGCTAAAACAATTTTTAAGTATGTATATAGCATTTAATAATTGAAAATTTTAATGTTTTCGTTTGATTTTTAATTTTTAATTTCTTAATTGTTAATACTAAGCCAAAAATAATGCCATTATCCATTTTTCTACATTATTTTGAGTACTGTAAAAAAAGTTTTTCAGTTACAATATAGTCTGAAGTTATAATTTATGTTCCCCTCAAAATAAAAAGTTATAATTAATGACCTCATACAAACTCGTCTAATCTTAAATATAAGAAAAAAAATTAATTCAAATAAACTAAAAAAATTAGTTAATCATATTTAATTGCACCAATCTCAATTGAATTTTTTCTTCTTCATTTTTTTTCACTGCAATTTAGTGTTAGGAATAAAAAATTCACTAAAACTAAAATCTTAATTAAATAAAAGATATTTTAGAGATAATTATATTTAATAAGATAAAAGTTAATTGAAAATTTCTTATATTTAAATTCAAGAAAAAATGATTTTTTCTGATATTTATAACCTGAGCGAGTATTATATAATACTCCAACCACCAAGATCCTAGTGAATTTTTTAAATCACATTTAGTCATTATGGTCATTTTCAATTTGTTATTATTATATTTTATATATTAAAATAAACAATCATTAAATTAATTTAGAGTAACTATAATTCTACTGCTATATCTTTAATCACCATAATTAGAATTTTAAGTTGTCTTTGAGACATGGATGTATTTTCCCAATCTTCTTCATTATTTAAGCTGGATATAAGATTAATTTTTTATCTAAAAATTTCCTCTACAAATAAATATTCTTAAATTTACATAGCAATTAGCTTTACAATAGGAAAAAAATAAGATACAAATCTTGTTGTCCAATTATAACTAGTCTCACCTTGGTAATATGTATAATCATTTAATGCAAATCTTTTTAGTATTCCTTCCATTCCATGATATATGACGTTTAAGGAAAAAAAATTCTTCCAAAATATTATATTAAATATTTTTTTTCAAGACTATGTTAGTAAATACTTAATGAGAAATGAGAGTAGTGCATAGAAATAGTAAATGAATCAAAAGAGATATATGATATTTTAGGAAGTTGTTTAATATTTTTTTTTGAAATTCAACAAATTAATTACATTAATTCCTTGATATTTGTGCGAAAACCTTAAACGTTATATATTCTAGAACGGATGAAGTATATTATCGAGATAAAACTTCAATTTTAATTGGAGACAGTACATACAATACCTTTAATTAGAATTGTGCGTAAGTTTTGTCCATTATATTAAATATTATAAAATTATATATATCAATAGTGATTTGTGATATAATATGATATAGATTTACATAATTAGTACATACATGACCATTAATCTCTTTTTTTTAATAATATAAAATATTGTTACAAATAATACGAGTAAAGAATCAATTAAATTTTAAATTTTAATTATCATAATAATACATTATTTTCGCATATACTCAATAATAGGTAATTTCACATTTAGTCATTATGGTTATATTCTTACTAAAAAGTTAAGATATTATGGCCTCAAATCCTCACAATATAATTGGAATTATCTCATTTAAGATATTGTCTATTTTAATGCTTTCTTATTTAAAAGACATGTTGGTGAATTAAACAAAAAAATATTTATAATTTTTATTTGGTTTCAATTTTTAAGTCATGTAAAACTACTTTTTTTTTAGTATACTTTTGTTTTTCAATAGTTCTGATATTTTAACCACTTTTTAAGTAATGTCACATCTACTATTCTTTGTATAATTACCTTTGGACAAGATGCAGTTTTATTCTTGGAAATCAATGTTAACTGTTAAATCATTATTTGGTTTACAGTTATCAAAGATTCTTATGACTTGTTTGGGTGGTGTAAATTTTTTTAAAAGTACTTTTAGAAAAATAAAATAAGAAGAAAAAAATGAAATGGATTTTTCTATAAGTTAAAATAAGTTTTTCATTAATTAATTTGTAAATGTCATCTCATTTTTTAGAGAAGTTATATTGGTGAGCTTCTAAAAATTAATTAATTAAGAACTTATTTTTACTTATGTAAAAGTTAATATTTTTTTTTATTCTTTTAAAAATATTTCTAGAAGAACTTATTCAAACAAATCCTAAATCCTTTTTGAGTTGCAATCAATTTACGAGGATTTCTTATTGGCTTGGAAAAATATTAAACACTATAAGAAGAAGGCAATTAGACACTACAATATTGACCATGTGTCTAGCAAGGCTTTACGTTAAGGATTTTTTTTTTAATTTTAATCTTAATGTTGAATTTTATAAGAATAATAGTTATATTAATTAAAAGCAATTCAACAATTGATAGTTTAAAGGGATTGATAAAGTGGAATAAGATAAGATGTCACATTTATTTGGTCACAAATTTAAACTTTTACTATTTCTTTAAGATGAAATAAATGGAAGAACTTGTATAAACTTTTTTTGAATAGTCCAAGGGTTTTATCTACCTTGGATTGGGAAGCATCATCATCCTAAATTTTATTTTAAAAAAGGAAAATCAATTGATTAAAATATAATTGATATTCAACATCGCTAACAATATTTTTGAACAATCATTCGAAATGTTTTGGTCTATAGAAAATATTACTTTAAAAGCTATACAACTAAGTTGATTTGATCGGTTCAATCAAGAACCAATTTGGTGACCTGTCCATCGAGTAAAAAAAACTAGCACTTCTCAAAATTAGTGAGAATCGAAAAAGAACGGATCAAACCAATTTAAAATTAATAAAATCTAATGCAAAAATTCAATCCAAAAATTGTTTTTTTTTTCATTTTTTTCTTTGATTTTTTTATTACAATCATGCATAAGTATTATTTCTTCTAATAACCTTATTCTTGAACATTCTTATAACAAATTTGTTACTTGTTCTCACACTTTTGCAAGTAATAATCCACCACACTCATCACAACACTATGAGCATCTATTACGTGAAGTCAATTACCAAAAGAATGTAAAAAATAATTAAATCAAGTATAAACAATAAATATAAAACATTACAAATAGACCAATATTAATATTATAAGAGAATAAATATTAATGTTGATGTTAATTAAACAATAAATCATGGTCGGGTATTCCAAGATTACATGCGGTTGACATATTTTTTTTAAACAATAATATATATTATAGACTAAAATATATTTATTACATTTATGTTTTTATAAAAATATTAATTAAAATTTAGATCTTTTTTAATGTTATCTTGTATTTATGACTTTTTTAATTATTTTTTATTTAAAATATATGATTATAGTAATTAAGGCTACTAGGTAGTATGATTTTTTTAATAAAGACCATAGGTATCATTCATTGAAAGTAATCATGCTTGAACTCATCTTATGAATATTTAACATAATAATATTTTGATATGTTTGAATAATAAGATTAATGAAACCTTACCCAAACCGATACATGAATAACTCCAACCAGTAAGGTCTATAATTATTAAATGATTCTAATTAAGTTTGAGAATTATTTATAAAAATGCACAATTAGGAGAATGTGAAGCTAGGTAGCATAACAGCACACACTTTTTTTGAGGAGAAATAATTTTGTTTGGGTTGAATAGGATCATTACGGGTGATAAATCTCTCACTCTAATTGCATATCGATACTCGAACTCTAAATCTTTGATTAAGTTGAAACATTCTCTCATTAATTGATTTACGTGCTTGGTAATATAGTATACTCTATATCCGCATCCACACATGTATAATTTTTTATTGATAAAAAATAAACCCTAACTGGTAATTAAATTCAACATGTCAACCATTGAGCTTGTAGATTAATATATATGTGTGAAATTGTTCTATCTTAATCATATATCTCGAGTTTGAATTTGTACGTAATTGCGTTAAATACTCGAAGGAGAACTTTATCTCCTATAAATGATCCTAGCCGGCATGCAAAATTGTCTCTAGTGGAATAAATTTGTGGTCTATATATAAAAAAAGTTTCAACGTGCCATCCGTCCTGGATTTATTTTAAATAGGATAACTTTATAATAACTTATCAAAATATTTCCTTGCTGTTAAAAAAGAGAATAATTTTTGTTCTATTTAATTGTTTTTTCTTTGAGTCATGGATTTTAATTTTTTATGGGGCAATAGAGGGCCTTGTTATTGTCAATACCAAATTGACACTATCAGTCATATCAATTTGACCACTTTACCCTTCTCCCTTTTCCCTACACCCCAACCCTTCTCCCTTCCTTTTTCCCTTTCCCTTTCTCGTGAAACCATCCAACTTAGGTACGTACTTTTTTTTACACAATGGAATCATGATTCAATTTTTTAAATTTTTTCGAAATACCCAATAAAATCATGATTCTGTTATTGTCTGGGTTTGGACACAACAAAATCAATGAAATCATAAGTCTGTTGTGTGTCAAATTCTAGACATATAACATAATCATGATTTCGTTGAGTATTTTTGTTTTTGTTGAAACGTTGTCGTGTCATATTTCTGATTTTTCATGAATGGTTATTTGTAAAGAATACATGGATTGTGATACATTTTTTATGAAGTTACAATGTCTCATGGTATTGTAAACATGCTTGATGATAAATCATTTTTACCATCCCAATTAATAAGATGAAATGCCTGGAGATCATGATGTTTAGGGAAATCAACATGAAGATCTTGACAATGGGTTAAACCAATGTTGTGAATATCAGCTCAGTGGTCGACCTGATCAAGGTAGTGGGTCAGTAATTAACCTGGTTTGACTTGATATACATTAAAAACAATAAAATATATGTTTAATAAGATTTTTTATATTTATTATTATAACTCTCTATTATATAATAAATATAATTAGTATTTTCCTATATTTTAAAATATTGTAACATCCTTTATAGTTTTGTAATATTAGTATGATAGATTAATTATAAAACAGTAAAAAAAAACTTTCCATTTGTGTTGTAAAAAAAAAACTCTCCATTTGTAATTAATCATCACCCAACACTAAACTTTGGTACATGTATGTATATAAGCCACCCACAAGGGTATGATGCTTAATTATAAAAAGTAAAAACAATAAAGATAAATAACAAAAAGAAAGTTAGTTGGGCAAAAAAAAAAGTGTAGGCCCAACACTCTCACCCAACAAACAAAAGAAACCTAGCTTTTTTTTCATTGTCCAGTACTCTAGTCGTTTGTCATTTTTCTTTCAAACAAAAACCCTCATTTTGTTCTCATTCTTCAAGGACGACCCATGGTGGTGACGGTGGAGCTTTGGCGGTTGCAAAAAAAGGAGAAGTCATATATGAAGAGAAGTGAGATTGATAAAGGGTCACGAAGGAGGGGAGACAAGATTTTTTTATCCAAATAACAAATTTCAAAAGGAATTGAATTTACTTTGTCAATTGCTTTTCCTCGATGGGGGCACGAGTTAGCACAAAGGATGTTGATTGGTGCGTATAATGATGCTATTTCACAATTGACAATAGTGTCATTTTTATTTTATATTTTAAATAGATGCATATATTGGACTGAGTTTTCAACCAGTCAGGTCATTAGGTTTTGTCAAAACTGACCGATTTCTATTGGGCCGAATCGGTTCTCATGCATCCTTGATCCAATAGCTCACCTGGGGTGGTTAGGGGTTCGGGTCCTAATCGAACCGGTTTGATCGATCAATTCAGGTTGTCTTAATAACTATGGGTTGGACATTGATCCCCCAACATGATTACCATGACTTTCCTAATCATTTCATGACTGGTGAGGTATGTTGATTAGTTAAAGTTTGGTTTTATATTTGTGTATGTGTATGTTGCATAAGTGAAGAAAAATATTTTATTTTTTAGGTTTTTACAAATCGATATGATTTATTGTTCTGGGTTCGAGATTTTGGAAAAAATCTTGGATTTATTCTTGTTATTCATAGGTTAGAAAATGGGAGAAAAATTTATGTCATAGTAAGTTTTGAAAATGGAGGAAAGTACAAGCAATACAAGGATAAGTTAGTTTGCAAAAATACTTGAACCATAAAATGTGGGTGTCCGTTTAAATTAAAGGGGAAGTTTGTCAAAGAGGTAGGTTGGAAACATTTTGTTGTTTGTGATATTCATCATCATAAAGTTAGTGAAACATTGTTGGGACATGCGTATGCTGATCATTTAAATAGTGGGAAAAAAAACTATGCTTAGTCAAATGATAAGAATGATGAAGTCTAATCAAATTTTGTTGACAATCAAAGACTAAGTTTAGAAAAATGTCACTACCATCAAGATTGTATATAATGAATGACAAAGATATCAACACAAACAAAGGGGTTCAAGAATAAATGTACAACATCTATTGAAGTTGATAGAACATGAACAATATGTATTTGAAGGATGATTATCCCTTGTCTCCTATAGTAGCACAATGGAGTACATTCTGCACACGTGAAATGCATTTATTGCAAAGACCGTCCCTATGATTCAAGAATTCAACTCATTGATGTTTCATTCAGCTATAAGATCTCAATATGTAGTAGAAATCATTGAGGATTAATTGTTTTAGTTAACTTCTATTCTATTAAGTATTATTACGTGTATTCATTTAACGCCTGATAAACTCTAGCTAATATTTTTATTCATTTGATGTGGACTATAAATTTATAAGACATTAATAACTTTGAAAAATAATTTAATTTAAATATATGAATAATGTAAGCATTCAATTATAAATTGAGATGTGAAAAAGGGTATTATTAAATTATATCTTCCTAACAAGTATTCTTAACAAATTTGTTAATAAACTAAAATAAAAAAATATCTATTATAAAAATTATAAAATAAATAAATTATGACAATACAATTTTATACATTTTAATGCTTTTTTTTTCTTTTATTAATGTCCTAATGACATTCGTTACCATTTGTGAATTTGCCTATTAAATTAGTTATGGTTACTATTAAGCTCGATAAGTGAATCTATTATTTAATTGAATTTAACTTTTTGAGACAAAATTCCTGGTGTCCGGACACACCACACAACATTGTTTTCTTTCTCTTTGCATCGCTATTAGGGTTTCCAGAGTTGCACTTTCCCTTTCTTCCAATTCATGCGTTTTGTTTTGGATCCCCTCTCTCTATCTCGCCAAATCCCACCAAATCGTGCGACGCGCTATGACTATTTCGTTTCTCTTCACATTTCTCCCATCAATGTGTTCTACACTTGGCATGCGTTTTGGCTATATTTTTTTTTTTGAATTAGGAATTTTCCTTCCCTTTTCTGTGCTTGTTGTGTCGTGTTTGGGTTCACAACTCGAATTTAGTGGAATGGAATGCTCGATTTGGGGTGTTTTTGTTTTGAAAATGAAAATTAATGAATAATGTAATGTGTGATGTGTGCTCTGTTTTTGGTTTTTGGTTGGAAAAGTTTTTTTTTTTATCCTGTGGGAGAAAAAAGAAGGAAACATGGTAGCTGCATCCTGGTTTATGATTCTGTGGGGTATGATTGCTAATGAAGTAAGGATTTAGGGGCAAGTTTTCTTAGGAAGAAAGAAAAGCAGTTATAAATTATAATCTTAGCCGAGTGATTTATTATTGTTTTATGAGAAAGGTTTGTGATTTTCATGTGGGCTTGTAGCTTGATTGTTGGTTAGCATGAAGTATTTTCGCTTGTGTTTTTACTCAAGTGTATTTAGTTGTCTCCATTTACTGCAGTAGGTCCTTATTTTTTTTCCCACCTTTTGAGTGGATTGTGGATCCCTTTAATTGAATTTTAAAAACTCCATCTGTGGTAACCTGCATGGTTTCAACTTGGTGCATTTGTGTTATTAATGCTTATTGCGTCAATACTTGTACTTATAGCTTATGGCTTGTGTTTCCTCCCTGGTACTTGTGGAGTGAGCTGCTTAATGAGGCTTTTATTTGCAAATATCTAGTTTTGGTTATTGATGAGAATTCTAATGCTATTTTCATTTAGCCAAATGCCAATTTTAAGCGTACTATTATGGTTAAGCCTTTAGTATATACTATTGTTAAATGTTAAGAGTTTAGCTTTTCCCAATTTGTCTTAGCTAGATTGGAATGATATCTAGAATTATATTGGAATTTTGTGTTTGGCATTTCATTAATGTACTTTTAATATTAGAATCAGTTGAAAATAATAAAATTTATCATGGATTACATTCAGTAAAATGGTAACTAGGGTTTCAATTCATTCGTCGAGGAGTATGTACTATGTAGTGGGTACTTGTGTGGTAGCCACAGGAAATTCCACTTTACATGTATTAGTTGGACTGAGGAAAGGTGGAGTTTGTATGATTGTATCCAAAAATATGTATTTCTTTAGATTAAAATGATTGAGTTCTGCCTGTAAGTTTTCTTAACTATTAGACAGTGTAAATTTTTTATTACTAAGATATCTTTCCTTGCTTTGCTGTATTATGAGTTTCTTATGAGTTATCCTCATTTCCATTTCTATACTTGGTCTATACTTTATCAAAAAGAACTATTTAGACAAGTTAATATTTTCAAAGATTTTTGGATAAATAAAAAATCAGGATATCAACATCCATTGACTTAGCTCCTAAACTCATGTTCTTAATAATTTATTCTGTGAAATTATTTTTCCATGCATGCTTGAACATCGTAAATTTCTTTTTACCTTTGGAGGGTTAGTTATATGAGGTGGGGTTTGCCAATGACTAGGCAGGCATTTGACGATTTATGTTAGAGAGTCAATTATAAAGAATATGACAAAGGTGCTGCATATGGAACTTCTTTTTGGTTAATGGTTGCTACTTGCAAGTACAGAGGTACATGATATAGAGACAAATTCATAACTTTTCTGAATTAAATGCACTTTACCACTTAGCTAGTTCTCATTACTAAAGTTGTAGGGCTGAATGGCTGATCAAGTTTGGCATGTGAGTGACCTTACCTTGTGTCTTGTGTCTTTGTTATCATTGGTGGAGGGTGAAATGAGCACATGAGAAAAGTTTTGCTGGTTAGGTCCTTATTACATAGTTCAACATGCAATTCATTATGGGAGAATGGAGCTTGCTAACCTTATACAATAAGTGCTTTGAGAAGGGTGAGTCAGTTTAGAAGATTTATGCTGAGGATATGATTATGGATTATGACTAAAACCTGCATTCACTTTGTTCCGTGTTAAAACTGAAGAAAATAAAATTTCAGTTTACTACTAGGATTGCAATTACTGAACAACTTTTAATTTGATATTTGTCCTTAAAACAATAGTTCAGTTTACTAGCTAGTTCTCATCTTGATGTTGATTTTACCATTTGCACTAATGCATTGTGTTGGTAAAACACAAGCATTCTCCCTTGCACGCAGGCCTTTTGACTATGTGAGAACAGATGATTCATTTTGTTGTTTGATTCAGTTCTAATTTTGTTGCAGATTTGATGTGTATGTATGTATGTAGTGTGCATGTTTGCAAATGTTGCCTCCTTAGATTAACCAATAAAATCGCATCATGCTTATATGCATTAAAGACCAAGCTACTCTTTCTTCAGGTATATTGGAATCTCACTTGGGTTCTATTTGATGCATTCACACCGTTAGTAGCTGGGCTCCAATTCTCCAAGATGAGCAATTCTCTCTCTGAAAATCATGCAAGTGATTTATTCTTTATAATTTCATCAATTACTTGTTAGTAGTAGCCTAGTTGGTCTAAGAGATACAATCTACCTGCAGGATGAAGCAACTGTGGTGGGATTTGAAGTTCCAAAATCTCCTGATTCCAGTTACAATAATGTCTACCCTGGAAATGAAGATGAGGCAAGGGATCCACCTAGCGTCCCTTCACATTTGCAACACATTTTGCTCAATTATCCTGCTAATAGAGACATTGCAGGAACTGTTCCATTGCCTCAGAATGTGATTCTAAATCATCTTTACATCGAGAATAGAGAGCCACCAAGATCTGTGGTGGCGTTGGGATTCACTCATCGTTTCCGCTCTAAATATGTTACGGTCGTGCTTTACAAACTAGTCCAAAGAAGGGGAAATACAAGCATTTAGTGTGCATATTAAAAACCTTGATCACCGATGGTTTGTAATGATTTATTGTGGACTCGATATTCCAATTACTGGAGATGATATTTTAATGAATTCTAGATTGTTTCTTGGTAAATTAGCTGTATATTTATGTGTAAATTTGTTTTAACGTTATGTGGCATAAGCAATGTTTTAAAATCTGGACCGACTCGACCGGTTGGATCGTGACTCGGTGGCTGGATCGAGTCGAGTTTGTTGATGGATCAATCATGCTTTTAACCCTTTGCGACCCGCTGCAAATCTGTCGTTGTTGATGGACCGGGTCGACCCGCTTATGGGTTCATTCCTTTGCAGTCTCGCAACGTCGTCGTAGCTTCTAGTTTCCTTCTTTCCATTAGAATATTCCTCCCTTCAACTATTTTTGGAATCCTAGGGTTTCACATTCCAGATCCCAATCCGCGGTTCTAGCTGCACTTGTATTTTAGATTTTCTCAATTTAATTAGGTATCTTGATTATTTTTTGTAGTTATGATGTTGCCATTTTTGTCGACCTCGAAGGCCCTTTGCTCCTTGGCATCGCGCAAAAGTGGTGTGAGTCAATTGATTATTTCTAGGAAGAGTAGTTGGAAACTTAATGGATGCAGATGCATCACCACCACCATTAACAGCCATCACATTCAGCCTTCCATCTCTCGTGTTGGCTTTCCTTTTCATCGGAGGATTGTGCAATAGTAATAATAATTATAATGTTGTTCAATCAAGAAAATTTCTTGGATGGGAAGATGTTGAAGAAGGTATTTTATCCGAAACTTATGAGGAGAATTGCATTTTGAGGTAACAAGATTTTTCTCATCTCTCTTTGTTTATGCTGCCATGTGTTTGGCTCTATTTGTATTTTATTTTTATTATTATTCTTGGCTGTAGATTTCTATAACTATATTATTTCCATGCACACTGATTTAGAATAAATGACATTTTGTTGATATTTTTCAAGTCTAGCCGAGCTGGTGTCTTCTGTTATGATAATCAAAACTTTTCTTAATGAAATTTTAGAGTTTCAATAGATGGCTGTACTGACTGTTGAATTCTTCCCATCATTGTTGGCCTACCTTTTTATACGATTTATTTATTTCAATCCTTAGGAGAAAGTTGATTTTTGTGATGTCTAACTAGTTTTATTATGTTAGCATATATTCTAGTAGTGGTTCAAAGCTTGGTTTTAAATTTGCACTTTGTGTACCGAGATTATATGATAAATATTTGATGTTTGGATTCTAAAAGAAACTTAATGGATTTGAGTGTACAAATCATCATCTTATCCGGGAGAAATTGTTAGGTAGTCTTGGACCATTATGGTCCCAATTAATCTTCATATGTTTGTGATCTTTGTTATTTATTTATAAATTATTTATTTATTTATTTATATTTGTGATCTTTGTTATTTGTTTATTTAAACTTGAATAATGATGTTTTTTAACATTTTGGTATTCAATTATCTATGTTATATACCAGGTTATATAGGTAAATTAGTGACCCACAAATTCGATCATTGACCCATTTTCATGATCAAATAAATCATGGGTGGATTTTTAAAACTATGTTCACAAGGTTACAAACTATTTATTTTTTTGAATTTTGGGAATTTAAAATGACTTACCAACATATTTTTTAAAAAATTCAAGTAAAAATTTATTGAAAAAATTATTACATTTTTTTTATTTTGTAATATTTTTTTTTAATGAAATGCAACTGTTTTTAATTTTTAAATGTTTAAAATTAGCGCTAATACTTGATATTAGCAAAATTAATGAAACTACAGCTTTAGATGTGAACCAATGAAAAAATGTTTACAAATCACTTCTTTTCAAACTATAAAGTCTGAAATGCAAAATTTTGCAAATATTATAATCAACCATAAATAACTTGTCAGAGCAATTCAAAATATATTTTTGCATAAAAAAAAGCAAATGAAATTTTATTTAAGAAGATGTGTTCTTCAATAATTCAACTGGATATTTCTCAGAATCGGAGTGGAATGCCGAATGCCCAATTGCTCATAATGTGCTGTCCCGTTATCCATTAGCTTCTTGGTTGTGTTTATTGTGTTTTTAAAGCACCTTAGAAATTAGGATAAGATTCAACATCCATTATTTCTAAATCATTTCCCTTCCATTAATTGCTATTTTCTCTTAATGGAAATTATTTGAGAACGCATTTTAAAATTATAGGAGAACACTTTTCTTTTTTTTCAACTCAATAAAAGTCTGTCTTTTTACTTTTTTAACCTGCCTTAAATTTTTTTCCCCATTTTCATAGATAATATTTGGACGATATACGAAAATAAATAAAAAAGATACCATGTACTGTATTTCTTTACATAAATAGTCAACACGTATGAACGTTGAAGTATACAATTAAGATTAAATTGATACATGATTGAAGTGGAATAATTAAAAATATACATTATTTAAGTGTATAAACTTGAAAGTCATGTGCTTTCACTTTAATAAACACCTTAATTATGCTTTTTACGTATTAATTATGTTTTTCTTATTCTTATTATTATCTCTATTTCTTGAATTTAGTCCTCAATTTTTTCACAAATTTAATTTCTCATTATTTTAATTGTATAATTTTCATTTATTCATCAGATTAGCATCTAATATATAACAAATATTGATGCCATAGTATAAAATATTGAGACGTCAGTAAATGTATTGACATGATAATACAGTAGAGTTTTAAGATAATATTTTTTTTAAAATTTATTAAAGTGTTTAAAAAAAATGTGTTAAAGATTTCTCTTTTAAGAATGTGATAATTATAAATTTGTGCATAGAATATTATTATGCATTGATGATCAAAGTGAAAAGTGAGTTAATGATTACATAATCACTTAAAAAATCATGTATATTTATTTTTTAATTTTAACTACTCAAACATAATTTAATAATTTACATTTATAAATTCTTATTTTTCAAAACAAACTATAGTTAATAATTGTTATGATATACTCTATATATGAAATAAAACATTTTTATACAAGTATTAAATTAAAAACAAATATCAACTGCAAGTAAAAAATATACTTAAAAATGTAATAAGCACATCTCTGTTAAAAAAGTAGTAGTACGGAAAAGGTCTACGCTTATTTTGTGTACCAACTAACGAATTAATCACAGCCACAACCTAGGTATAGACTATAGTATTATAGTTAGTGGTCTTGAATAATTGAAACAACTCTAGGAGCTCCTGAAAGGGTGGGTTGGATTATGTACGGTGTGGTTTCTGTCGCCATCAATTGCCGCAACTTTCAAATTACAAAAGCCAAAAGAGAGTGAGACAATCTACTCTTTGGTTTATCGTTTAGACTTTAGAGAAATGTTAGCAACTTTGAAATTACAAAAGCAAATAGAGAGGGAATGCTTTTTTTCTTTCTATAATAACCGACCCAAAATTATTAAAAATCATCAATTATACTAGAAATTTATTTTTAAATTAGGAAAAAATAACTAAATGAGAAATAAAATCTATCAAATTTTTTATAATTTTAATAAATTTCAATGAATCTTGAAAAAAGTATTGAAAAAAAACAACCTTGTCCTGATTTTCATATCAAAAGAAACGTGTTGGTGGATTTTTAACCACAATAGTATAAATATATATATAAAAAAGTAAGCTTAGCCAACGACATATATGAAAAATTATTCATTTGCGCCTTTTGTACAAACTTTACTTTTTTAGTCTCTCTATTTAAAAATAATCTTTTTTTAATCTTTGTACAAGCACTTTTGAATCCTTCTAATCTATGTCTTACAAAATGACAAGAATTAAAGTAAAATTTATATAAGGACAAAGGCACCAAAAGGGATCTAAAGTGTTGTACATGGTCTAAAATGGGTGGTTTTTAACCGTAGAGACTAAAATATTAAGTTTTTATATTTATAAGAACCAAATGATCATTGTTAAAGTTGTTGTTTTTAGTATTTAACAAAAGTGTATGTTCATGACTCAAATTCGATACTTTTGATTAAGTCGGAATAATCTTATACTAGTTAATCATAAACTCAATGATATTTTTTTGGCAAGTATATCTTTAGTTTTGTCTTTTTTACTCTCCTAAATTAAAATTTACATTTTTTTGTCCTTTAAATTTTGTGAATCTTTTTTAGTCTTTCTTACAATAAAAAATTCACAAAATTTAAAGGACAAAATTTGAGCATTTTCAAAATTATATCATTAAATAAGAGTTGTTTGTGATGTAGAAGTGTGTATGCAATAGTTATGAAATTAGATTATTTTGAAAATTAATTATATAATCAATTATTATCAAAAACAACTTTTTTTCACATAAATTTTTTGATGAATTGAGTCCCAATAACTCCCAAGAATCAAAACAGAGTTCCAAGGTTAAAAAAACACTCAAAAACAGTTTTGGTTTAGAAAATTTTGATGAAAAACGATTTTAAGATATTAATTTTTCAAATATTCTTTTTCTATAAAAATAGTTTAAATGTTATTTTTTCAAAGCGAGTGAGAAATTGGGGCACTGGATATAAATATATAAAAAACAAGGAAAAAAATATAAAAATTTAATATATTTACATGTAAATTTCTTAAAGTGAAAAATGATGCATTTATATACCTTTATTGCTATATGGTTTCACCTCTAATTGACAACACATTAAATTAAATTTATGAGGAAAGAATTTGAATTTGTTTCTCGCATAACACATTCTCTCGGAGAGGGTAAAAATTTGGTTTGAACTCATCTCACTTCAAAACTGAAATGGGTCTGTATTTAAAAGAATATATGAACGAATGATTTTTCGTATGTCAAAGCCAATATTATTGATTGATTGACTTGCAACTTTGCTTAGGCCCAAATTATGTTCAAACCCGAAAGTTGTTAGTTATCAGAGGGGCAACAAACTTTTAATCTACCACTTGCCAACTATCTGGATTACGTCACTGAAGCATATTTGTTTAGTTTTTGAATATGAATTATCAAATTTGGTCAAATGATGTCACCCTTGGAAGCAGAAGTGAAAATATATACGTGCACCAAAATAAATAAATCCCAGTGTTTTGTCGCCGTAAAAAATTCATCTTTTATTTATTTATTATTAATTTGCTTCCATTACTAAGTAAGTTCTAACAATTTGCATGAAGTTTTCTGATATTATGTAATTATTGAATTTGAGTTTTCTAAGATAAGGAATTTATTTTATAAAAGGGATATGTTATATAAGTAAACAAAGGCAATAAGAGGATATACAAGTTTAAATTAAATAAATTTATATGGTATTTAATTATTTATGTACATGGTTTTTTAATTTTTGAATCAATGAAATTTTTACTTCTTTTGTAATAGATATTTTCTCTTTAAAAAATAAAAACAAATCTCGTCATTATTAATAAAGAGGGTAATTAAGAAAATAATTTATTTTACTATTTCTTTATTTTAAAGAAATATCATTTAATAATTATATACTTTTTTCTCATTTTTTAATCTTCTTTTTTTGCCTCAAGTTATCTCTCATTTTACAGTTGTTACGACTAATATTTTAGGAGTGTAAAGATTTTTAAAGTGAATTTTATTTTTCTAAAGATATTTTTTTCTTACATTGTTACATATAGTCAGGAATTACACTTCAACATGTTTAAGAGATTAAGTTATCTACTAATATTGTTAGACTTCAATATTTGCCTCCATCCTCTCTTTTTTTATCCTTTCGATCTCTTTATTCTGATATTTTCTTATTAGTAGTACATCCCATTTTTCTGGATTTGGTTTACCTCCCATAAACTTTTCCACGCAATCAACAGCATTGGGTCTGTCAAGTGAAGATAAAAGCAACACCTTAATGATGATGGGGTTTTTTTTTATATATTAACATTAAGCAATTTATATTGTATATACTTAAAAAAATTGGAGACTTGTAAAAAAATTGGAGAAAATTTTGAGGTGCAGGTGTAATGCAATTTACAAATAAATTATATTTTTCATTCTTCATTTTTCTAACTTTTTTATTTTCCTCGTGAAAACATTTTAGAGAGATTATTGCTGACTAGTGACTAACACCGTATAGCTTAACGTGATGCGTGTAATGAGGCGCGCGCGCAAGAACACAAATCCTTGTTTGCCCAAATAAAAATCTGGTTCGTTAATTTAAATTTGGAAACTATGTTATAGGATGATAAAGTCCAAGAAACCTAGTGTAGATCGAATAATACAAATCACATCTTATATTTTCATAGTTTCCATCATGTAACAATAAGAGAGAGTAATGCTATATGTACACTTATATATCATACATAAATACTTATTATAGTATACATTTTTTCTATATCTCTTTCTTATCAAATTATATTACTAATCATTCCTACATTTCTACACTTTTCTTTCTTTCTCTCTCTCTCTCAAGTGTCTAATACTAATAGCACATGGGTGATGGTGCATCTTTATCCATGTAATAAATATTATTGACAAAAGGAGAGAAATAAATAAAAATATACTTCTTTAATCCTTAATTATAAGAATTTTTTAACTAATTTATGTTTATTAAGAAATATAGTTAATTTAGTTATCACATTAAATATGTCAATTAATTATATTATCATTATAAAATTATCATTTTCTTATTTCTTTATCCACTTAATTATTTTTTATTAATGTTTGAAGAGAGAATAATTAAGAATATGTAAGAAAAAATAATTAATATATCTAAAAATTAAAAGAAAAAAAATCTTATAAAAAGAGATAAACAAATTTTTGAATATGATCTTATAATTAGAGAAAAAGGAAAAAGGAAGTAGGTATCACTATAATATTTAAAATATTTAGATGCCCAAATATCATAACATTTAATTTAATTTCCTTTGATTACAAATGTCAAACCTTATTTTTTATTTTTTGTTTATACTTTACTTTGTCTTTCATGCATTTTTCTTTAGGTGAATCCAAATATTCTTTGATCAAAAGGGCTAAGACAAATCTCTCAAAACACTAAGATCTATTTGAAGATTAACTTTTTTTCAACAAATATTTTTCATACATATGCCTAATGTAAGACTATGTGCATCCACAAAACATGTACCAAACATAATTTTTCCATATGTGGCACGCATAAATTAAGAATTATAAAATCATACTGAGAAATATAATCTATTAAAATTTGAGATTTTCAATAAATTTAATCTAATGGTAGATAATGTGTTTAAAGGAATGCTTGCTAACATTTCTCGTGATAAATACGTACTTGCGAGACTATTTAGTTATGATCATCCAAGTCAATTTCTAACCCCAAGTAATGATCATGTGCCAAGTTGGCACCCATAATTTATCTCAAAATTAATGAAACCCAATGGTTAAAGTCAGAGACAGGCGTTGAATAATACAAGCATAGAAGTGCGTTATTTACCAGCATATGTAACTAGGCATATATCTATCTCTATATATGAGAGTTGATTATGTGTCACATATGAACCTTTGAGACATACCATGGGTTCTTTTTGGCATACGCGGCGAAATGGATTACGTAAAATTCAGCTTTTGTTTAATGCTTAAAGCTTTGGCAGCCGTTGGGAATTTCATTGGCTCTTTGAGCATTGTCAACGCCTTCCCCTACTATAAATACAATCACACTCCTTGTCTCTCCCTCACAACACTAAGCCTTTAATTTGGTTTTGTTTCATCAGTTTTCGAAATACAACACATTGATTGTTAAGGCGAAATGGCTGATGTTGAGGGTTCTCCAGGAAGCTCCATGCATGGAGTAACTGGAAGGGAACAAACCTTCATAGCCTCAGTGGCTTCCCCTATGGTCCCCACTGACACCACAGCAAATTTCGCTTTACCAGTTGATTCTGAGCACAAGGCGAAAGTTTTCAAGCTGTTTTCCATGGCAAACCCTCACATGAGAACCTTCCACTTGTCCTGGATATCGTTCTTCACATGTTTCGTCTCGACCTTCGCGGCAGCGCCCCTTGTCCCCATCATTAGGGACAACCTCAACCTCACCAAAAGCGACATCGGGAACGCCGGGGTTGCTTCAGTCTCCGGCAGCATCTTCTCCAGGCTCACAATGGGTGCGGTATGTGACCTACTTGGACCGCGCTATGGCTGTGCCTTCCTCATCATGCTTTCTGCACCAACCGTCTTCTGCATGTCTTTTGTGAATGATGCTGCTGGTTACATAACAGTGAGGTTCATGATAGGGTTCTCCTTGGCCACTTTTGTTTCATGCCAGTACTGGATGAGTACTATGTTTAATAGTAAGATTATAGGGCTTGTGAATGGGACTGCTGCAGGGTGGGGGAACATGGGTGGTGGGGCCACTCAGCTCATAATGCCTTTGCTGTATGAGCTGATTAGAAGGGCTGGGGCTACTCCCTTCACTGCTTGGAGGATTGCCTTCTTCATCCCAGGTTGGATGCATGTGGTCATGGGGATCTTGGTCCTAACCCTAGGCCAAGATTTACCTGATGGCAACCTTGGTGCCTTGCAGAAGAAGGGTAATGTTGCCAAAGACAAATTCTCCAAGGTTATACTCTTTCTTCTCTATAAGTTTCAGCACACAATCAATATATATGTTAAATTTCTTGAGATGTATTTGGCTTGTGAAAATGTTTTCAGAAATCATTTCTTATTTTTATAAATAATTGTGAATTATTACATTGTTTTTATTTTATTTTATTTTTTAAAATATTCATTTTAAAAATAGTCTCGTTTTCATTTTTTTTGTTGTATTAAATCTTTAAAAATTATAAATAAAATAAAAAATCATGTAATATTTTTTATCATGAATTATGAAATGGATAATGAAAAGACAAGAAATGCTCCTTACTTTGTTTACCAGGATCGTAAAAAATTGAATCAGGCAAAAAGTAGGGAATATTTTTGGGAAGAAAAAAGAAATCAATCAATTAACTCATTAACCAATTTGGTTTCATTTTGTGTGTTCAGGTGTTATGGTATGCCATAACAAATTACAGGACATGGATTTTTGCCCTCCTCTATGGGTACTCTATGGGAGTTGAATTAACCACTGACAATGTCATTGCTGAGTATTTCTATGACAGGTTAGTTCAGTTCATCATTGAGGTCAAGCCTAAAGGCCCCATGCTTAATTTATGTACACATATGATAATATGATCTCCCTCAAAGCAACTGGGAATACAATAACAAACTTATTACTTTCCCATGTATTGATTACCTTTATGAGGCACCATATAATTAATGAATAAATAATACATGCATGTACAGAGGACATGTACAGATAATATAAATTCTTTTATATTGTCATTTAATTATAAATTATGATGATGAATTTGATAATTCTATAATAATTACCTTAGAAGATGATTTTTAATTGGTTAATAATGTTAAAAAATTTACACTACAGTACATACCTATTAAACTCGTGTTAATTACTTAATTTGATATGAAACAGATTTAATCTCAAGCTACACACTGCTGGAATCATTGCTGCTTCATTTGGAATGGCAAATCTCCTTGCTCGCCCCTTTGGTGGATGGACTTCTGATGTTGCAGCAAGGTTGTTTGGCATGAGGGGCAGGCTTTGGAACCTATGGATCCTCCAAACCTTAGGAGGCGTTTTCTGCATATGGCTTGGACGTGCCAATTCCCTTCCCATTGCAGTCTTGGCCATGATCCTCTTCTCTATTGGTGCTCAAGCTGCATGTGGTGCAACTTTTGGCATCATTCCCTTCATCTCAAGGCGTTCTCTTGGGATCATATCAGGCCTAACTGGCGCAGGTGGAAACTTTGGGTCTGGTTTGACCCAATTGATCTTCTTCTCAACCTCAAATTTTTCTACTTCCACTGGTCTCTCCCTTATGGGTGTCATGATTGTGTGTTGCACTCTTCCTGTGACTCTCGTTCACTTCCCTCAGTGGGGTAGCATGTTCCTCCCTCCTTCAAAGGATATTAGCAAGTCCACTGAGGAATACTATTACACCGCTGAGTGGAACGAGGAAGAGAAGCAAAAAGGGTTGCACCAGAATAGTCTAAAGTTTGCTGAGAATAGCCGTTCAGAGAGAGGTAAGCGTGTGGCCTCAGCACCAACACCACCAAACACAACTCCTACCCATGTCTAGCTTCTCCACTTTGCACTCATCCTCGCGTCTTCAGCGCATTTATAACCGTTGGATGAAGATCCGACGATTGAATTTGATCAGACAGCGATAAAATATGAGTTGTCTGATCTTCATCAAACAGTTTTAAATTGCTGAATGTGCATGAATGTGTTGAAATGTGAATGGAGGGATTGGGAAATCCAGATCCCATGTTTTAAAGGCTATAAGGTATAACTACTGTCTACTGCAGTAGAAAATATCACCAATAATGAAGAACGGCCTAAAAGGAATCTCAGATTGAATAAGTTACTTTTTCTTTTTTTAACAAAAGAAATGTTGAAATAGTAATGATTCTTGTGCTTTAGAATTTTGGTGAAATGTTTACATCAATTCCTACGTAGGATTTGCTCTATTTTTCTATTCAGGGACTTGCGTATACGTGGGCCATATATATGCAAGAATCAGTTATAATTATGCAAAAAGAGTGATGTAAAAAATAATAATGTACTGTGTTTTGAATTTTGGTGAGCAATTGATGATATATTTACTCATCTTATAATATGTACACATTGAATATTCTGGCTTGTACGGTGTGAGCAATAGAGAACAAACTTCAGATTCAGCGGAGTTGTTAATTAGCTGGTGAATAATATCACTAATTCACTATCAATAATACGTCAACGCAGATCTCGATGGTGGGAATTCTTGTTTAAGTTGTGATGACGTTTGATTAGTGGAATGGAATCAATAATTAAATTGATATATTAATTCCTCAACTCAATAATTGTAGATTTGTTTAAGTTAAGTTGCATATTCTGACTAAAACAATGTGATGCCAATAATTTAACATTCACTTGGCTTGGGTTCCGTTCCGTGTGAACTGAGAAATGTTGCAGACGTTGCATTGCCCGTTTTTCAAATTTTATTTTTGCTTACATGGGTTACGGCTTACGTTTGCTTTAGAATAAAAACGGTAACCACTATCTGTCGTATACTATATATATGTTACTTCCTGTTTCTCTCAATTCCAACTTTCCAAGTTCTTCGGACGGAAAATGCTAATGTTAGTATTTGACAATGTCAAGAGAAAGACAAAGTACAAGTATGATATATATTTGTGAGCTATTGTCGGTTTTTGGGTACGCAGATTAACTATTATTATATTTCATTCCAACAGTGAAGACAAACATAACAAGCACAGAAGAAGCTAACAAATTGAAACAATTTGTTATTGAAATAAAATCTGAAGCGTCTGATCTTTATCTAATAGTTCTGACTTGCTGACTCTGAGAACGCATAGAAAATTTGAATCCGAGGACAGAGTGAGGTGTCTGCTCCTAAAATTTTGGTGCTCAAGTTTGGAACAGTATACTATGCTTCTGTGCTTTAGCCGTTTGCTGCTTTTGCTATTTGTATCCATTCTTGTTAGGTACATACGTATGTTCATACAGATTTCATGGTATCCATAACAAGTGGCTCTAGGCCCACATATTGGATTTTGTGTGTGTGTGTGTAATGGTGCATTGAAATTAGAACAAACCCCTTCCACTGGGCCGACTAGGTCGCAAGATTTTAATTACCTAATATTTTTTATTTTGCATTTTCTTTTTATTCCCAAAAGATAGATAATGACACTTGTAAGTTTATTATTAATATAGGTTAGTAAGCTATAAATTATTTAAGGTACTGTTCCTATGTAATTGAGATAAGAAGAAATTAATCATCTCAGCATTCCCCATTTAGCTTTTTCCTTGTCTAGTTTTGTTAATTTTCAAGTAGCTAAGCTTTTAGCACTCTAACAATCCATGCTGATCGAGTGTCCCTAAACACTATCAATACTAGGTTGTGCTTTACTTCAATGTAATTATTTGTGGTCTATGTTCAGTATTTGATAATCGAAAAGGGAAAAATCTAGGAATGTCAAGAAAAACAAACTCAAGAATATAAAAGGAAACTCGACTTCAATCACCATTCTTCATATAAGGAAAAGATACTAGCAAAACCAAGGTACGGACATAACCTGAATGTTTAAAAGAAGTTAGCAATTAACATGGGATCAGGGTGTTATCCAACAATTTGCATGGGGAGCATATGGAGTGTGCAAGTTATAGTGCAAATTCCAATACTCTTTTGTGTATTGACGGTAAACTCAAATCCTATTCTATCAAGACCCTACTGGGTCGATTTAAACTCAACATCTCTCTAGGGCTGCAAATGCAACAAATGCATACTATATACTGCCATTGAATTACATATAAAATTTTGTTTTATGCAGAATAAATGAAGGAAAACAAGTGAATGTGAATCACTCATCAGCTTGAGTTCATTATGTTGCCTCATTCTGAACCGTGATTTAAACAAGAGCATGTGAAATGCTGAGGAACTAACTGTCTTTTGAACTGCGTAGACAACATGTAATGCTAAACTAATAACTTAGCTTTCCACTGCCACCACAGGTTGAACAGGATCGACCAGAAGAGCACTTTGTGCAATAGCTCCACTTCTTTGGAAGCCTGGTACAAGTAATTTAGTTGAATGGCTAAACTAAAAAATTAAATTGTGCACCGACAGTGTAAAACAGTTTTACATTATTATCTAATCACAATTTAGTATGTATGGTAAGTTTGTTGAACTTTATTATAATTATCCTAACAGTCATATCTACAGTGATTTGTGATTAGGAAAAGAGAGGTAAGAAAATAGTACCCTGCCGTGAATCGGGTGGCCATATTCTTAGCTTGCACTCTTGACTTCTCAGCACTTTCATCAGAACGTTTCCTAAGAACGAATCCTTCACCTTTGCATTCAGAACATATACCGGAACCTCCACAATCTTCACATACTTTGAATTGAATCTTTAATTTCAAAAGAAAAGCTTAATTTAGAAAAACAGTTAGCAATTCAGCACACAATTTAACTACTGTTCTTTCTATCTCAATTCTAGCAAAAATGGTATCAATGAATGATCTATCCTGTCTTATAAAAATGAAGTGGGTAGCATAAACCAACTTGGAGATGCAATTACCAAGTTGTCGAGTGACATGAAATATCCACACTACTAAAAAAACTACGTACCCTATTGCCTGGAGGCTCCACGCTATGCACAAGTAAGAGGGAGGGATATTGTACGCAGCCTTACCCTTGCATATGCAAAGAGGCTGCTTCCGGATTCGAACCCATGACCAACAAGTCACCAAGACACAACTTTACCGCTGTTAATAATTTTAATTTTTCCAAGAATTTTGTTTAGTAAAACAGAATTAGTAATATCACATAAGCGATTTGAACTCTAGTAGTTTAGTGTATCACTCTACAATTACATTTACAAGTGAACAACCATTGAGCACTTGAATAATAGAAGCATTCCAAAGATTTTCACGTTCTTGTTTGGAAAAACAAGGTGGTTTGTAAGCACAATTAATTATTTTATTGAAACAAACAATAAATATAAGTTACTGACCTGTGTTGACTCAGAAGTTTTGGATCTCTTTACAAGAAGAGTAGCTGCTGCACCAACAACAGTTACAGCTACTGCCATTGAAGCTGCAGTCTCAGCCAATGCAAAAGAAACGGTGGATAATCTCCTTCTTTGCAATTGCAACTTCACATCTATTCAAGGAATAAAATGAGACTAGCAAATATAGCTTTCCCTTTGAACTTTTTACATCATCAACAGTCAGGTAGCCATAAGTTTTCATTTTCATCTCCAATTGAACAAGAGATGGAAGAGCCATTTTCAAAGGATCACAATAAGCATTTTTTATTTTTTATTTTATCTTTCAATAATGCACTACTATACCTAAGGAATTAATTATTCCAAAGAATTAAAAAGAAGGGAGAATTGAATTACAATGAAAAAGCATCACAAGGGTAAAATTAATTTCTTTTGAAACTCAAGATTGTGTTCTTTGTTTACATGGCATACTTTAGGTGTATTCCTAACAAGCATTAAGTTGTGCTTATTCTTGTTGTTCTATCTTAAACAAGTATGAAATTGTGTTTATTAAATAATCCAACTCGGCCAAAACCAATTTAAGAACCCAGCTTCAACCAACCAGTATTAATTCTCGTAGATGAATTTTGGATTCCCTTGAAATCAATATTCCTGTGATATGATAGATGGTGAACGTGAACTACACGTCTAAACCTACGAGGAGTAGTACTACTCTTGCATGAGGATAGCAATGAATTAGCACCGAACAGAAAAATATAAACGCTAAGTAAAAAGCACATATTCAATATACACCAACATTAACTACTTGCTTTATGAAGTTTTTCACCACACATAAATAAATGCAAATCAGAAAATACAAGAAGGATTGATGACAGTAGTTGTTTTATTTGCGAGAATAAGAAGAAGAAGAAGAAGAAGAAGAAGAAATATCTTACTCTGAGAGTGAGAGAAGCAGGGAAGTGAAACATTAACAGGGTGCTGCACACGAAGATCCATTCAGATAACTGTTCTGTTCTGTTCTGTCCTGTCCACCCAGTATTACTCTCTCTGCTGCTCCCTTATCACCTTCAAGCCTTTCTAAAAATAAAATTGTTCTAAATTAATAGCAAAGTATATATTATATTTTGTTAAATATTACTATTTTTATCTCTTCCCAGTTAATTATTTCATCTCATTCTATATTTCTTTCCCTTTTTCATTTTATTCTCTTCATAGGATAAATATTTTTATATATAATTATAGTTCCAATTATAATTTATAATAAATTAATATTTTTAAAAATATATAACGTAATTTTAAAATTATCATATATAATTCAAGCTATAATATAATATTATTTTAAATTGAAATGAATAGATAATTAATAAAATAAAATATATAAATTAAATAAAAAAGGAGTAATATGATATGTTTGAGAGATAAATTATATTTTGGCTAGTTATGAAGAATGTGTGTGAAATACACTTCCTTAAAATAAAAGAGAGAAATTATTGTGAACTTCCAATTGAAAAAGTGAGGAGCGTGAAAACTTCATAATCTATAATATAAAAGTAAATTTATATTCCGGAAATAATTTTTCTTAGGAGAGAGAATAGTGGCCAAACATAATTTAAAATAATACCTTTTTTGTTCTATTAATTCGATCATAAATAAAATAAAGCATATTAAGGAAGTATCACTACAGACGCTTTATGTATATAAAATACAAAGGAGGTAGCGTTTGTTGCACAAAAATACCTCGCAAGAATTAACATGAGTGATAAGACAATAGTTGACGCAAAAGAAATACGGGAAAGAGGGGAAAAAATTAATATATTGATTTTTTTTTAAAAAAATTATGAATTTATTGTATTTTCAAAAGTATTTATGCAAATATGGCCCCAGGATGACGCAACTGGACACGTCTCCACCAGGCGCAACAGGGGTCCAGTCGTGCCCCCACCAGGTGTCGCTAATTCTGTCGCTATTTCGGTTGCTGATACTTTAGCGACTGAAATAGAAACCGAAATTAGTGATTAAATTTTAACGACCGATATATTTTTTTTTCTAAAAAAAAAGGATTCATGCCATGTGGTGATTTTTTTGTTGACTATCCTGACCCATTTAGTAAATAAAGAAAAAAATGTTCCCATTGGGGAAAAAACCCGTACTAATGCTATTTTTGAATATCGTACTTCAAATGGTTTAACTATTTTTGTATATACAAACTTCGAACGGTCATAATTTTTGATAGGAATATCCGATGGAAGTGTATTTTATGTCAAAACGCTCGAAATTAAAAGAAGTAATTAAAAAAATAAAAAATAGCATTAAATTAACTAATTAAATAATTAAAAAAGTAGACTGTCTGAGAATTTTTGACTAATTGAATCCTAAATAGTAATTTTGAGATATTTAGAAGGGTTTTTTTTGGAAAAAAGAGTTGATCATATCCCCTTTGGGGATTTTTCAAGCCTTCTCTCAATTTCGAGCGTTTGGCCACCGATTTCGTCGTAATTGGACATTCCAGTCAAAAGTTATGACCGTTCGAAGTTTATATACATTGTCCCTCAAAATGACACGTGTCACAACCAGGTGAGTCACGTCTGGCTGGGGCGCGACTTAGCCCCAGTCGCGCCTGGAGGGTGCGTGTCCAGTTACGTCATCCTGGGAGGCGTTTAACTGTCATACTTACGTAAATACTTTTGAAAATACAATAAATTCGTAATTTTTAAAAAAAAAACAATATATTAATTTTTTTCCCGGGAAAAGAGAGTGAAAAATAAATTGGGTTCATTATATTTATATGATGCATGTGACACAAGTTGTGAGGTATTTAGTTAAAAAAAAAAGTTGCGTGGTATTTAGGGGTGTTTATAATTTAGGTATTTTACATAATTATAATCATAATTAATAAATAATTAGATTATAAGTGAATATTATAATAACAAAATTAACATTTAATGTCTTTTTCGCATATTATATAAATCATCTATCAAAACATGAAATTTTTCTTGCATATTATATAAACCGTTTATAATTGAACCTACACTAAAATTTTCAACAATTTATCTTTCAATGTGCCTTTAAACATTTCTAGAGTGTCAATACGTGATTCCCTAAATGATGCCTTTAAACTTTTCATAATTTATATTTATTGTTTAAAAATAAAATGAATGATAAATTAACACTTTAACAAGTGTTAAGATGAAGAAATTACAAACACTTTTAAAATAATAGTCCTATATGTCACATGTGTGTCAGACACGTATTCGTGTGAACGCTGCAACTCACGAACATTTCGAATAGTCATAACTCATAACCGTATTTTATAATTTTTAACTTTTTTATAATACAAATATACATACTAACATAAATTAGAATCTCATAATAATGAGACAAATTATAATATTTCATTGAATCATGGTAATTTTAAATAATTAGTTCTTCTTTTTCGTTTGAGATTCGTATATTGTGTTAATTTTATAACTTTTATATTATAATTATATTGTGTCTTAATTTTTTTTAAAATTTCTCCAATCTTCTTGTATGTATTGTCTCATACACGTGTCTAATGTAGCTTCAGTATAGCTTCGCAGGTAGAACTTGGAACTCAGCTCCAACAAGTGACGTGTTTCCCGTGAGCAAAATAATTCTGGCGGTGTCTTCTGATCCTTTGGAGAAATTATATAATTTGGACTATTATGTGCTCATAGTCCAATTTTTACATGAATTAACTGAGTTTTTCAATTTTTTTAGAAAAATCTTAAATTTTCACTAAGTGCCCTCAGAGATTCATCGAAATCATACACGTAATAATCTGGGATCATATAATAATTTCTTGATTCTTGACATATTCCGCTGTATGATTATATATATATCCACAATCAAAACCATGACAGACAATTACTGTATCAGCCCATGTCAAAATAAAAAATAAAATGGGCTAGAATTCTACAACTTAGAAGCATTTCAAATATGATCTAATTGTGAAAAAAATTATACAACTGAATCTTTCTTCTTTCATCCATTCTAACGCTGGGTTATAAGGTTGGTTCTTAGGAAAAAGGAAAAAAGAATAAAGGAAGAAGAGATTGTGAATTCAAATTCCTCCTCTAACAATATTGACAGATAAAAAAAAAAGCTGGATAAATTTATTGAGTCTGTGAATCATAAATGGTAGAGTTTGCACATTTTATGACCTTTTACTCCTGGTGGTTCAGCAATATACGAGGCTCTGTAAATACTTCTTCTAGTTTCTCAATTCTATTCCTTAGTGTAATTATTAGTGTCAGGTGAAATTGCTTCATGAATGTTTTTTTTTCTTGAACCAGTCACCTTACATATCTGGGTAGTATGTGACAAAATAACAGCTTATGTGTGAAGGAAATATAGTAGTGGGGCCTACTATGATAAAAATGATAAAAACTGTGATATAAAGTTATGTGTTGGGTGTGAGTAGCTGTGCCCAGTGTCAGTAGTTACAGTGCACTATGCATCCCATGTCTATTAAATTTGAGACCCAACTTAACCAATTGCTCCCATTTTGCATAGAAAAAATTGATGTTCTTTTGCTTCCCTTTAAACGTCACAAGATTTACATGTCTCCTTGTAGTTGAATCATTTAAAATTACTCTCATCTACTCTAATCACTTAAGCATTGGTGCCCAATAATTACTATAGTATTGAATGGGAACTTTATGGGTGGGGAGGGGTATTATTACGTTATTAAGAGGATCTTTTCGAAATTTGTGGATGGGGGTAAATCTACCACTCCCAAAAAAGATTGATGAGGCTTATTAGGTGGCCAACCAATATAATGGGAAGTAAAACACTATAGTAGTTGTTCATTATAGTCAGATAGGAGTTCGTTAATTAATTGCCTTGAATTGTTACAATGACTAACCAACGGCACAAGACACTCATAATTGGACTATTATGCTACCTACAATGATCTTTAAATGGTTCCCCAACTGGTTGGCAATATCTCAATTATTTTTTCACTAAGACGACACATTAGACCTTTTTTCTGTCACATACTATTAAGCTAATAATATATTTCTTAAAGAACGCTCCATTGTTTAAAATTGATTGAGAACAATAGGATAAGGAAAAATTTGTTAAATAAGTAAAATTTATGAAAATTTGTGATTTTTAATCAATTCAATCAATAATAAAGTGTGCTGTTATCATTATCAATAATATCGTATATATGCTGACTAATTGTAAACCAAAAGAAGATATTACTTGGATTTAGGGGCAGAAAAACAGCACAAATTTGACTGAGTGCAATAAGATGAACTCACGAGCTTCCTCACTTGCAACACAAAAAAAAGAGCACCCACCCCGCCAACTCACCTCCACCACACCCCCAAAGTTATGGTGTACTATAACAATGAGCTGTGCATAACTGCATTCACTAGCTATTCACGAGCCTATTTAAGACATGGTTTCAACCCCTTTACAACAATCTAGCATAAAACCCCTCCCTCCTCCTTTCTATCACAAACTCAAACCAAAGACTATACAAAGTTCAAAAAAAACCTAAATGTCTACTGCTACTACTACAAATTTCTCCCTTCTGACCCTTTACCTCATCCTCTCTCTAAATTCCCTACACATGACCATGGCTGCAAGGATCATTCCACAAAGTGCTCCTAGCACAGTTACAAGGCCTCAATTTCTATCAGAAGCTGAAACTTATTTGAGGCCACATCTTGGTAACAAACAAAATGTCTTCCAAGGGAGACAAGTCAAGAATTGCTTGCCAAAAGGGTTTAGGCATAACTCAGCTCCAAGCAGATTCGTGAACTATGACACACTAGGCTCTAGTGGCTGTTCCGGAATGCGTTCGGAGAAGCCATGAGGATGATGTCTTGCTGAATGTATAAGAACACTTTGCAAGTGTTGAAGTTTGTACATGGTTTTTTCTGGATATGAGAAAGATGAGATAATCGTTTCGTTTTGCTTTGCTTATCTGTGATTGATATATCTATTACAATTTTGAAGGATGTGCTTAGGCAAGGTGAAAATGTTAGTATTCTTTTCCTGCTGTGTATAGTTCAATGCCTAAGACATTGACCAAACATGAGAAACAGAGAAGATATTTTTGTTTTTACCAAGCCATATCAGCATATTTGCCATGCATTACGCTAAGCACAAGTATGTAATAATGTCAAAGGAATATTATATACCATATGTAATACCCAAATAGGGTGATGTGATATACTATGTAATGTTTTTTTTTTACATGTCCTCATGTATTCCAATACTATTCAGGGTGATGGGCGCATTAGCCTTGTATTTGTTTTCCTGTTGTGTTTGGTCTTCAGTTAATTAAATTAAGTTAAAATTATTCACTTGGTTTCTACAGTTGTTCCTGCATTGAGTTTTAGTCTCTACACAAGAAAATGGGAGGTTTTAATTACACGAGCATAAAAAAAAGTTAAGCCTTGATTCTTATTGATATATAATATCAAAGAAAATTTTCTGGTTGCGTAAAATTATTACAAAAACTCTAAGACTGTATTTAGATGAAATATTTTAAAATTTTAGAAAATTTGAAATTTAGAAAAATTAAAATATATTAATTAAAATTTTGGGATTTTTAAAATTTCTTCTTTGGATAAACCAATTTAAATTAAAAACACTCAATTTTGTTCCTTTTAATGCCACCCTTTTAGGGCAACAACACGGACAATTCGTTCATCAGCCACACCAAGTTCATAATTTTGGACTTCTAGCGGCATTGTTGTGTGTGTTGGGGTTGAACTTCATCAAGAATTGCGCTCTGCGATTCCAAATTGCAATGGTCCTAATTAAACGGTGCAACACTCTGTCGCCAGGGTCACACACCCATGGAGCCTCGACGCTGCCATTTTGTTCACGCTCATAGAGAACATCGTTGCACGATGCGGTGGCACGACTGGGTAGAAAGGAAAACGACAAAAAAGAGAAACAGAGGCTGGGGAAGAAGAGAAGAAGGGGCTGCGGAAAGAACCATTTATGAAGAAAGGGGGTGCATATAGGAACAAGCGATGAGCATAGAAATTAGGGAAGGAACCAGTTGAGAGAGAGCATTTTCAAATTCTCTCTTTAAGAAATTAGAATTCCTTAACTATTGATAGGGCACTAAAATTTCTGTTTAAAATTTTTAAAATTTTAAAATCTTTTAAATAAAATATTCAAAAATATTGAATTTTATTTTAAAAAATATTAAATTTTTATTTAAATTACTTTTCTCATCTTAAATACTTTATTCAAACACACTCTAATAATAATAAATCGTTCAAAAAGAATTATGTTAAGACTAAAAGTTAGATTATTTTTTATATGGACTAAAACTTAAAATAATGAGCAAATGAATTGTTTAACTATAAAAATTATACTGGATATCCCAAGGAGTATACGAGGAGGCTGTGTTTCAGTTTACTTCCATTTGGAAGTTGGAATGGTCATCCTCCCACAACTCTGTTGAATGCAGTTTGTATAAGCTTTTAGAAGATAAAAAAATTAGTAATTGAAAATTGAATAAGTTAATAAAAACAAAATTTGGCACTTTTCATGTTTTTTTTCTAATTAAAAGGGTTATTTGAAAATTTTAAAATTAAACTATAATATTTTGTCAAGTTTAAAAACAGACTCATTTCATATTCCTCCCAAAATTTGGTGGAGAAGAAATTGAGGAGATGTGAGAGTAGATGGAGATGATTTGGTATGTAGGAGAAATACTCAGTTTAGTATTTCTCACCTATTTTCACTAATTTTTATTTTTCTCTTTATCTCTTTTATATTTATCTTTCTACTAATTTCTCTCCCCTTTTTACCAAATTGACACCTTCCCTCAAGCATCAACTTCCAAGTCATAAGATATAGAGGGCAAAAAGTATTAAAGACAGATGTGTTTATATACCTGAGATCAATTTTGCAAAAAAGTAAAGAGATTGATGAGGATATAAATCATAGAATTAGAGCAGGATGGACGAAATGACAGAGTGCATCTAAGTTTTTGTGTGTGCGCAAAATTCCCTTAAGTTAAAAGGAAAATTCTATAGAACAATTATACGACCTACAATCTTATATGAAACTGAATATTGACCAGCACATAAGCAACATGAGCATAAAATAATGTTCGCAGAAATGAGGATGTTAAGGTGGATGTGTGGTTGTACGAAGATGAATAAGATAAGAAATGAAGATATTCGACGAAAGATACTAGTAGCCCCGTGATTGAAAATATAAGGAAACATAAATTGAGGTGATTTGAACACATAATGAAGAAAGATAATTAAACAAGACTTAATGAAGTGAGATATAGATTGACATAAGATATGTTTTAGAACAGAATGAAAAAGAAATATAAATTTAATGAAGGTTTAGATCCATTATTATCTCTATGTTCTAGATAGTCCTTTTTTAGTTCTTTTCTTTTTCATTTTTTCCATCATTCTTTCGCCCTTCTTTTCTTTTATCTTATTTCCTCTTTTTCCCATTTATTAGTATTTTTATCATTGAATTTATTTACCACCAACATCAATTAACTTAAATTAAACGTATTATTGACATAAATGTTGAACTGCAGGATAGGGCAAAATTATCGGCTTATAATGTACAGCAGCAAAGCATATGCAATGTTTTGTTTTTGGGTCAGTAAAGCATAAGCAATGATAGAGTAACAGCAGGGAGCCTACGTGCTGCCCGTGCAAAAATATTGACCTCATCAACCAGAGTGCAAACTATATGGACAAAGGGACAAAGGCATGAAAAAAATTTAAGAGTTGCTATGGGTGTATTTTCTTTTCTTCTTTCTATCCTGATTAGTTGTCAAGCATTTATAAGCTTTTGAAATACGCTAAGTATAATAAAATCCAATAAATCGTTGGACAGTTGTTAGCGTTATACTAGTAAGTAGTAACCCACTACAGAACTGAAATCCAGGATAAGGCCGCAACCTAAGAATTATATGCTCAATTATTTTCCAACATAACCAGAATTTCGTCCATCATATAATTATATATCCGAGGTTTACAAAATCCGGTTCTAATGTTGGTTAACTAATATATGAAAAGTAAAATCTGAAAAAGGCTTTGCGTTTCCGAGCTAGGTATGAAACTTTAAATAAGTAAAACCTAACTATAGAGATCATCTTCATCAGCTCCACCAGCAGAAGTTGCAAAGGGTTCAGATCCTACGGTCCTACCTCCAGTTGCAGGAAAATTAAAGTCACTTCCAAAGCCCCTGGATTGCTGTAAGGTCTGAGCAAATGCTTGGTATTTGCGTATATCAGCATCACTAACACTTCTACGCACATACTTCATTGACTCTTCAAAATGAGCTGCCTTGATCTCTGCAACATCTTCCTCCTCAATGTCTTCATCCATGGCCTCAGGGTTGTCTCTTCTCTTCCTCTCACGCTCTATGTCCTGAAAGAAACCAAACACAAACATAATGATAAGAAACTCATTGAGCAGGTATAAGAAAAGAATCAGAATCTTGAATCGAAAAACAACTCGATGATGTGCCTCACTCCATTCCAAACCAATCCATTCACACTATATGATGATCCAGTAGATCTCAGATATCAGAGATTTGTAATTAATACATTGACAACTTAACAAAACTATTGTCAATAAACACAAGAAAAGGATGAATTACTTCAATAATACATATCATGGCCTATACCTCCTATCCAAAATGTGATTTTCTGAATCAACCCTCGGATAAAGATTGATTAAGCCTATTAATTGACCAATTATCACAAATATACAAATTTAAAAACGGATTGTTGGTCTGAGGAAAATGCATAACAGATTTATTTGATGTGTGTACTTCACTAGTGACTGAAAGCACCACCAAAACACCGAAGAACAATGGAAAGACAAAGACTATCAAGCAGACCCTCATTAAGTTTTAAAAGACTTCCTAGACATCTGTAAACTGGCATCATAAAAAGACTGCTTCCTTGAAAGATCTAAGAACTAAAAGAATTTTTTTTATCTATTTAACCTAACAAAAAACGTACCTTTTCTATGTTTTCTCTAATAGCATATTTGCATGCTCGCTGGCATATCTCTGTTATATCAGCACCGCTAAAGCCTTTTTAATATACTCAGCTAGTGCTCTCAAATCAACATCTTTTGAGACAGGTGACTTCCTCATGCAGGCCTTGAAGATTTGATAACGGGATTCCTGATCTGGAAGAGGAATATAGATCAATTGATCTAGACGACCAGGCCGAAGAAGTGCTGAGTCAATGATATCAGGTCTGTTGGTTGCCCCAATTATGAACACGGTCTTTTTGGCATTCATGCCATCCATTTCAGTCAGAAGTTGATTCAGAACTCTATCAGCAGCACCACCAGCATCTCCAACACTACTTCCTCTCTGCAACAATGATAGTGTGTGTGCGCCCACGCACAAAATTGTAAAGGTAATTAAATAACATTCAAAACAACTTTTGCGTATGGGATAATTGGAATATTTTACAAATGTGTAAGCGATAATAAAGAAAGATACAATTATAACTCAGTTTAATATCAATCAATATGACAAACAAGAAATGTGACAAAAATAGACCTGAGTAGCAATGGAATCAAGCTCATCGAAGAAGAGGACACATGGAGCTGATTGTCTGGCCCTGTCAAAAATTTCTCGAACATTGGCTTCACTTTCACCAAACCACATAGTGAGCAATTCTGGACCCTTCACACTGATGAAGTTAGCTTGACATTCATTAGCAATTGCTTTTGCCAACAACTTTTTCCCACATCCTGGAGGACCATAGAAGAGAACTCCTTTTGATGGTGACATACCAAACTTCTCAAATTTTTCTGGGTGCTCCACAGGATATTGAACAGTCTACATCCAGAAAGGCAAAATCCTTTCAGATCAAATTGATATAAAACTAAGTAAAAACGTTTAACCAAGATAGTAGAGATTTATGACCTCTTGCAGCTTGCGCTTGACATTCTCGAGGCCTCCAATATCCTCCCAGCTGACATTAGGCACCTCAACAACCTGTCAATAAAGATTGCTAATTAGGGAGAAGAACAGCAAAGACCGAAAGCCTCACCAGCTAAATGATAAGTTAAATTTGAAGGAATTACAAAGAATAGAAAAACTACTAACAGTTTCTCGTAAAGCAGATGGATTGCTTGTTCCTAGAGCGGTATGGAAATGCTCATTTGAAACTGCCATAGAGCATCAATGCTTTCATCTTCCAAATCAATGACATCCATTTTCTCCCTGATGCATTGCAGAGCAGCTTCAGTGGAAAGGGAAGCAAGGTCAGCACCAACATATCCATGAGTATCTTTTGCAATTCTCTCTAAATCAACCTACACAGTAAGAGAACCAGTACAGTAAGTTAGACACACCGAAAAATGAAAAATAAAAAATCAATAAATCCACCAACAGAAATGAAATTTAAGCATGCTGAATTTACATCATCTGAAAGCTTCATGTTTTTTTGTATGTATGCGAAGGACTTCAAGTCTTCCAACTTCATCAGGAACACCAATATCAATTTCCCTATCAAATCTACCAAACCTTCTCAATGCAGGGTCAATACTATTTGGCCTATTTGTAGCTCCAATAACAATAATATGAGCAAAAGTTGTGAAACAATTCTTCTTTCGACTTCACCATGTGTCTTCTCCCGCTTGGGTGCAGTAGACAATTTATGTTACAGGAAAACCAAATAGCAATAGCCTTTCATCACTCTACATCCCTATTGACCAGCTATGATACTTATGAATTAACCGACAATGTATTTATACTTAATCACTGATCATCAACATAAAGTTTCATTAGAGAGATTAGTTTGATTGACCAGCTATCAAACAACTTCTCATACTTAATCACTAATTGTATATAGGTATAAAAATTCCGACCACAATAAAGTTCTGCCATAATCCTTCTTAATTGGTGGTTTGACTCTAAATATATGAGAGACTTGTTTGATTGACCAACTATCAAACCACTTTTCATACTTCATCACTCAATTATATTCATTATATTTTACAAGATATTTAAGTTAATTTTTAACTTTTTTTAATAATTAAAAAATTGATTTGACTGTTATAAATAAATTTTTTTAATAACTTCTAGCGTTTTTTAAATGCTATTTGAAATAATATTTTTTAAAACATTAATTTCTAACTTCTAACTTTTATATTTTCTTTCATTTTTATCTTTAATATATTTATCCAACTTTTTAGTTATCCTTTTTAAATAAATCATTTTTTTATCATTTTATATTTTTCAGCTATTTCAATAATTAATTTTACCAATTTATAATTTAATAAATTATTTTTATATTGTTAACTAACTTTTCGACTTTTAATTAATTTTTTAAGTAATTTTATCAAACATAACCATAGTTAAGCATCAAATTATAATAATGTCAGGCTAAAAGTGTGTGCCTAGTCATTATAACTAAATCTGTCTTTTTTTTAATGACACTTATCACTAAATCTATCAAATCTTATGTTATATTTATTATGTATAATTATATTATTTTAAGTTATTATATACAGATATAGTTTTGTAACATTATATATACTTCATTTTCATTAACAAAATAATTTTTGCTTATATGTCTAGATAATTATTCTAAAATATATATAGCGAAGAAAAATAATAGAACATAAATAATGTTTTGAAATTAAAAATGTCATTTTCATGTGTTAAACTATTTTTATATGTTGGTTTTAAACTTTTAATATTTATTTTTACTTTTAATTTCTAACTGCCACCATATATATCTTTCAATTATCAAAGATGTCTTTTAATAATCAAAATTTTGTTTGTTAATTGATAAAATAATACGCCTATTTAAATTTTTTAAAAGATATATAAATCTTTTAAGGTCAAATGACCTATTTAGTTCTTTATCTATTTTTTAAAATTTTAGTCCTTTATCTTTTAAAAAATTCATTTTGATTCTTTATCTTTTAAAAAAAATTAAAATAATTCTAATGTTAGTTTGAAGGTAATACCGTTAACAATAATTAAATACCAACAATTCCTAAAAATAGTTACAAAACAAAAAATAAGGAAGAGGGCATGCTACATCATCTGTGTCATCTTTCACAAACCATAATTTCTTTTTTTCCAAAACAAAAATCACAAAGCTCACACAATTTAACAATTCAACTTCAATATAATATCTTCCGCATAAAATTTGATGCACAACCTAGCTTTCTTACAACCACTTGCACGACATCCTTTTCGCTTTCTCATCTCAACTCACAAAATTGTCAGCCCACAACCCTTTTTGCACCCAAACTCGAGGAGGTAATTAGATTTAACAAGAACCCCGTGATGTGATTCTTCCTCATCCTTTCAATAAGAATATGGATGTCTACCCAAATGAGTCTTCTTTAATCTTCTGTTCGCTTTGATCCTGAAGGTCTGGCACTTTTCAAGTTGAATTTGTTATGCGATTTTGGGGATTTCGATTTGGGTGAGGTTCGTAATTTTCAATTTGAGAAAATGGAGAATAAGATTTGTGAAGATGAAACTATTGGTGCATTATTGCTTATTTCTTATTTTTCATTTGTGGTGGCTAAACATTAACAGCTTTAACTAACAGAAAGATCATTTTAAACCTTTTTAAAATAATAAAGAATCAAAATAAATGTTTTAAAAGATAAATGACCAAAATATACTTAAAAAAATAATGGATCAAATAAGTCATTTTTCATCTTTTAATCAAGATATTTTTTCATATAGTTGTATTATTACGCACGAAAAATACGGGTAGCGTCGTTAAAATTATATGTACTTTTGAGATATTTTTTCGGGGTTGCGTATAACATGATTCACTTTAAAAATGCCCCGCGATGGTCCAACGAGACCTAAAAAAACGCATGGTTGAGATCCATCACCTGACCCGAAATCTGAATACAAAAGTTCGTGTGCTAAAGTATTGATATTTGCAAATTAGTCAAAACTAGTGCTTAATTATCTTTGCACGCCCTCGGTTATGGACTTGTGTTATGAACTTATGGTCAAGGTCGAAGGAGTAAGTGATGATTCATGATTACATCTCCATTCCAATGGTGATTACTAGTGTTTTTTTTTTCATATTGCTAACAAGTCGATGTGAGAATCTTAACATTTATCATCATTTCCAGTCACTTAGATCTGTTGAATATAATTATTGTTGCTTTGTTATTGTCGCAGGAGCTTTCTATCTTATTATTGTCAATTAAGAAATACATTTAAGTGCACTAACATTAATTGGAAATGTTATAATTGCGACTTAATCATCAATTTGATTCTTAAATTGAAGTACATTTAAGTGCACTAACATTAATTGGACATGTTATAATTGTGATTTAATTATCAATTTAATTTTTAAATTATTTTAAAAATAATAATTTTATTTTTAAATTTTTAAAAGATTCAATTTATTTGTAAAGTTCTTTTAAAATGCATCAATTAATTACTTTCCCTTCAATTAAACTGACGCGATTAACGTTGTAAATTTCAAATGATTTTTTTGTTTACTAATAGTTTTAATCTTCATTATATTTATTATTATTTTAAAAAATAAAAAGTTTGGGACCCTCCTCCGTTCACATTCATTTTCTCTACTAAATCTCACGGCACAACCAAGCCTCCACTCATCAATCATAAAAAAATTACGACGACCAAATTATCTTTTTAAAGCATATATATAATATAGACTAAGACTACTTTTGACAAAAAATTAAAAGGTCTAAAAGACATTTTATTCATTTTTATTTCTTATATTCAAATTTTTATATTTGTGGTCTGTGTTGTTTTTTTTTTTTCTTTGAGTTGAATATTCATCAACTGATATTGGGTGAATGGAAAGAAATTATTGTACGGTTAATTTGAAATTACTTACTACTTGTGTTTATACTTATGATTAATCTCTATGTGACATTCAATATACTAGAAAGAGTTTCAGACCTATTGTGGATATTAAATAGCAGCAAAAAAATTATATCCATTTTCAATGGCATTATGCATGGGTCTTAATATGTAATAGGCTAACCACATTAAAAGTCAAAGACTAATTATTTAATTTATTTGCTAGCCATTATCCAATAATAAATTTTAAAAACTTGTTTGAAACCTGCTATAATTAAGCTGAAAAACACCCTTTGGAAACTAGATAGAACAATTCACAATTTCATGTTAAAACTCACCTATAGATACTTTCTACCTAAAATATAAGTAAAATGTACCTGCCCCACGGATTATTTGCATAGAGACGGTCCTAACTGGTCCACAAGATTGAATCATTAAAGAAAGTCGTAGAGAGCATAGAGGACGACAATACTCATGAAAGATTGGCATTATATAGAAAAATTAGAGCGTTATGAAGAGTTCCTTAATGGATATATAATTAGGAACTTGAGGCAGATACATGTCATGACATGACATGACATCCACAAGAGACGTTTCTTTGGTAAATTAAAGTTTGACAACACTGCACCGCACATGCATGCATGCACTAGTCTCATCTCATGCATGTACATCTTTTAACCACGAATCAGTGACTTCTACCACATCTCTCTTTCGTGTTTGGTCTGTGTCCAATTAGTCTTTTCCTCCTCCAAGTTCTTCTTCCAACACCATGCACACACCATAAATATAAGTCGTGTCACCTATATCAAATTGCTCGAAGAAGAAGAAGACACCAAAAATCTAGTAGTGGTACATAAAATCGTGGTGGCTAGGCTTAATGTAAGAAGCAGCAGCAAAAGGAGGGTCTTAGATGGTATTTTGAAGTTGAAGCGTGTGTTGGAAAAGCTTCAAAAGAGTCTTTTATTGCGCAGAAGTAAATCAAGTTCTTCCTATTATGGAGATTATGACACGATAGCGTATGTGCCAGAAGGACATTTTGCAGTGATTGCTGAGCATGAAGAGGAGACAATAAAGAGATTCTTGGTGCCATTGAGCTACTTAAGAAACTCAACATTCTTGAGTCTATTGGAACAAGCAGCAGAAGAGTATGGGTTTGATCAACATGGTGCACTAACCATTCCTTGCAGGCCTAGTGAATTTGAGAGGTTATTATTGGCTCAGCAATGGAAAGGAAGAGGGGGATTCTTTTGAAACTGCATGCTACAAAACCATGGCGAAAGCTACTGATATATATCGAGCCTATTGCTAAAAAAACAAGATTTTATTAGGATATGTACGTTTAATATTTTCATTGAAAGTTTAGTTCAGAGGAAGACACGTCCATGCAAGATTAGAAAAGAGTATCAGCCTCAACGAGGATTAATATAGAGTGAAATCAAATCCAACTCACATCTGAGATGAGCAGTCGATCAAATGTGTCAACCCTTTAGTATTAGGAAATGTTTATTGGTAATTTCTACCATGCCATGTGCATTTTAAAAGGTGTACCAATACCCCTTCCTTAAGTGAAACAATAAATTATACAAATGTATTTGTAGTATTCACTTTATAGGTAATATGGTATTGATAATATGACTTATCAAACGAGCCGTAGGATTATTTTTGTTACCCATTCTATGTATGTATTTGCATATTTTTATGTTCAATATATTGACTTTTTTTGAAAAAAAATAATAAACCTTCATAATTTTTTTCAATTATAAAATCTAATAAATCTTGAAATTATTAAATACTAACTAGTTAATGAAAGGATTTTAATGTATAAATATTTTTTTATTAGTTGAGAGTGGTTTAAGATACCATGCATGTTTATTAGCCATTATAATACAAATACTACTGTATTGGCCTAAAGGTGCATTTATTGCTAATCGGAATAAAAAGAAATGAGATGTGAATGTAGCAGATTATATGATGAGACTTGTATGTAAAAATAAAATATTACTCAGCTCTTTGGAAGAAAAAAAAGTTTTCGCTTTATTAGTGATTATTTGAAAGGAAGAAAAAAACCACTAATAAAGAATAATTGTATCATTTATTCATAGGAATTGATGCGTAGCATATATCGTGGAATCAACAATATTATTTTTCCATGTTATGTTGTATTTACACATCTTCTAATGTGACTGGGCGCATGTACAATTAAGAAAAGAAAAACATGGAGAGGTTAATTACAAGTGTAATCAACACTACGTGCAAAACGAAAGGGATCAGAGATGTGAATCACTAGGCATGTTCCCCGCTAGATAATAAATATATGAAACACGGGTTTTTAAAGATGTGAGTGATTTTTATTTTCAAAAACTATTTTAATTGTTGTAAAAAAAAAACTTGTTTAATACATGAAAAGACAGTTAGAATTTGATTTTTGTAAAGTCCCTTTTTTGGGATCTCGATCCCATGTGCAAAATGAAGGACTGCATCCATGCCTACATCATGCATGGCACACCAACTATTGAGGCGTGTTATATAGGACTGGAACATAAAGAATAGACCATGAATTACGAGAGCAAGCAAGGCTAGAGTATCACTAATGACAAATTCATATATTTTTTATTAGCAAAAATAAAAAATATAAAAAAAATTATAATAACTCACATGTCCTAAACTTTTTGACAATGATAAATTTATATTTGTGAACACAGAAACAACAAAAGAGAAGATAAAAAAGATATTTAGTTTCTAATTTTGATTTTTAAAACAATTATTTTAAAATTTCATAATTTTTTTTATAAAAAAAATATTGACTTGGTAGGCATTAGAGCAAATAGGGTTTCATCTAATAGTGGAGGAAAACAACCTGTTATGAAGGCTTCGCTACTCGCCAATTTCCAGACATCTGTATCATAATCTAATGCCAATATTGTTTGAATAAAATACCCCGAAGCCATAAGGTCTAAGAGATTTATATGGCTTTATTGAATTTCAAGACTTTAAATACTTCATCTTTGGAAACGAGCTATGTATAGCACATATCTAACTCCATCCTCTCCTACGTTAAGGGTATCCGCCAGCCAGCCATTAGCAAAGTAGACGATTTACTTGGGTAGGTCCTAAAATTTTATGGGTCCAAGAAGAAGTAATAAATAGACTCCTTTTAGGTATTTGAAAATATGGCATGTTACACAAAAAAATGTACGCATAGTTTGATTAAAAATAATATATTTATTATATTAAATGAATAATATAGTATTAATAAATCACAAAAAAGATATGTCACATTTTTTTCAAATTTTGTATTGATGTTTATTATCTAATTTCCCGTCTCCAAAAAAAAATATTTTCAGTTTTGAATTTAGATTCCAGTTTTATTTGAATCATTGGAGATCTTTTCTATAACAAAGATATGAAACTTCATCAAAAGGTCCAAAACTATGTACTGTATACTCAACAATTCATGTAATAATACTGTTAAATCTGGCAGCAAGTGAAAAACAATCAACAAATCAATACATCAATACATTAGTGTATAATAACATGATTATAACAAGATATTATATACATAATAACAAAAAATTGGTTTGATTATTAATTTAATGAAATATCTTGATTATATTATACAAAGTATTAATAATTTATATCAAGATACATGCATACTCCATAGTTTGTAGTACTGTTGAATCTGAGAGTTGGAGAAAAACAATCAACCCATGTTAGTGTGTTATACCCCGCCCGTATAAAATAAAAGTGGGGGAGAAATTTTTTTATGAAAGCATGACACGTCTCATTATGTCTGTTTATTAATAGAATAAATAGTAAAAATATATATTTATTTTCTGCATACTCGTTTGATAAATACCACTCTGCCGTTGCACTTGCAAAGGGCCGAGATAACTATTCACCTCAAGCATGTCATTCATTCATTGCCAAGTTAGGGTAATGCATCAACGATAATCTGCTCTACACAGGATCTAGTTGGAAGATAATAGAAGGGAGAAAAGAGATTTTTATAAATTGTTTGTTTAAATTTTGGAAAAAGAGGAGCAACGGAGAGAAGCAAAAAAAAATTCTCATCCAATTTATACTTCCGCCAATATTAAAAGGATTTAAAAAGGAGACAAACATCTAAAATAATTTTACTTATGTTTTAAATATTTTAGTCAATAATTTATAGTGTTACAATATTATTTAATTATTTTGACACAAACAAACAAATAATAAACTATATTTAATATTTATAATAAATAATTTATATTGTGATACAATATAATTTAATTAATAATTTCTTTAAAAAATATTAAAAATCAAATTAGAACTAAAAATATTAAGAACGATAGATTGAAAAGAATTAAGAGATTAAAAAAAATCTCTAAAATATGTTTTCTCGAATATTAGAAGCACTACCATTTAAGATAACCATTCTAAAAAATAATAAGTTTTAGAACTCTTTTCTCATTGTGAATCAAATAATTAAATAACTATTTTCCCTCTCCTAACATACAAGTCTCTCTTCTTCTCAAGCAAACAAACAGAATGTTTATTTAAAATATATCTCCTTCCCTCCATTAAATTTCTTTACCCCACCTTGGAACCAAACAAAACCTCCATTAAGTGATATAGAAACTCAGAAGAGATTATTACAGCAAATAGAAGGGATGTTTAAAATTTAGAGAATAAAGAGTTACAAAGTTGTACAGGAAAATTAGGTGTAAAATGAAAAGCTAACGTAATTATAATACCACCACAAATATAACATTGTCGGTACAATAGTTTATTTGTAGAATAAGCTTCGATTGTAAATAAAGATAGGGAAGGTGATACCCCATTTATCCATGCTGGTTAACAACCAAGCAAATAAATGATAAGCACAAGAAATAGTAACTAAAAAAAAAAATATTACGGATCTCGGCTCGAACAAAAATCATAACCTGGTATACTGCACACAGCGCGACTATGCCATTGAAAATCGTCAGAGTTTAAGAGAAATCCAAACTCGTATGTTTCAGTCAGATAAACCCGCCTTTGACTTCAGATGCGCCTTGAATTCCATAATGTCACCCTCCCATCTGGTCACAGATTGATTAGCACATACCCATATCTCATGAGCCACTTGATTTATGAGCCTAAAATCATGGCTAACAAGCACCAAGCCACCATCCCATTCATTCAATGCCTCCGCCAACGAGTCAATTGTCTCAATATCCAAATGATTAGTTGGCTCATCCAAAAGAAGCATCTGAGGCTGTCTCCAAGCTAACCAAGCAAATATCACTCGGCTCCTCTGTCCATCTGACAAGTTCTTCATTGGCATCACCTGTGCTTTACCTGACAGCCCAAACTTCCCAATTGCCGCCCTCATCTTCTCTTCCTCATTACCTGGGTATTCTTTAATCATAAACTGGAGAGCAGACATTTCCATGTCTAGCTTTTCGGCCAAATGCTGGTGATATTGTGCAATTCGAAGATGATTATGACGCCGTACCATGCCATCACTAGGCATCAATTCACCTGTCATTAGCTTCAGTAGTGTACTCTTCCCAGCACCATTGGGTCCAACCAGTGCAACCCGAGAATCTAAATCAACCCCAAAGTCAATGTTCTTGTAGATGAGATTATCAGGAGTATAACCAAATGACACCTCAACAAACTGGAGAACTGGAGGGGGAAGTTTCCCAACATCGGTGAAACGGAACACCAAAACTCTGTCTCTGACCACCTTCTCTGCAAGTCCACCGCGTTCCATTTTTGCCAGCGTTTTCTCCTTACTCTGTGCCTGGCGAGCTAGTTTTGCAGAACCATGCCCAAACCGGGCAATGTATTCCTTCATTGAGGCAATCTGCTCCTGCTCCCACTTGTACTGTTTCATCTGGTTCTCTTCTAGCTCAGAACGTGTCTGAACATATTGATCATAATTACCAGTGTAGATCTTCAGTTTTTTGCTTTGCATATGGATAATATTTGTGCAGACACCGTTAAGAAAGTCCTGAGAGTGTGAAATAACAACCAGAATACGTTCAAACTTCTTCAAACTCTCCTCCAGCCACACACAAGCTTCCAAATCTGCAAA
>CM023952.1:6978393-7133262 GCA_013407115.1 Glycine latifolia
GACTTGTGAAGATCAAGAATGTGGATGTGGTTGTTGTTCTGGAATCTGAGTTGGACAGATTCTCTCTTAATGGGATTATGAAGAGGAGATTTGGTAATTAGAGGTCCACTCACAATTTTGACCATCATGATGGAGGCAGAATTATTCTCATTTGGAGGGATGACTGGGTCAAGCTGGATGTTGTGGAAGCTACTTCTTAGGTCATTCATTGCAAGTTGGGCTGTAAAATTTCTGGGAAAGTCGTATGGGGATCCTTTGTTTATGGCCTCCATTCTATTGGCACCAGGAAATCCCTTTGGCAATCTTTAACAGATTTCGGCAACTGTGTGGATGGCCCATGGGTTGCTATGGGTGACTTCAACAATGTGTTAAGCCCAGGGGACCGGATCAATGGCAGTACCGTCAGCGCTTATGAGATGGAGGATTTTTCTCATTGTTGTTCAGAGGTGGGTCTTCAGGAATTAAAAACTGGTGGGCCTGTTTTTTCTTGGACTAATGGGAGGATATGGAGCAAAATAGACAGAGTTCTATGTAACCAGCTTTGGTTAGATGAATTCCCTCACAGTTTTGCTATGATGTCTGATATTGAATCTGTGTCGGACCATGCCTATTTGATTCTTGACTCCAATCCAGATTCCTTTAGAGGTAAACATGCTTTTAGATTTAATAATGTCGTGGTGGAGAGTGCCGAGTTCATGCCTGCAGTTGAATCAGCTTGGTCCAATGTGGTGGAGGGTCACAACATGTATCAAGTTTGTAGAAAGTTGAAGAGTCTAAAGCCGATTTTGAAGAATTTGTTCAAGTCTGAATTTAGTGATTTATCAGCCAAAATTGAGGATGCTGAGAAGGCTTATCTTGAGTTGTTGCTCAAAGCCCAATGGGAGCCATCTAATTATAATCTGATTGTGAAAGTAGCTGCTGCTAGGGCTTTTTCCGGGCACCTTAGGTTGGCTGAGTCTTGATTCATTGCGCAGCTAGCCAAGAACAAGTATCTTTTGCATTCGGATAGAAGTTCTAGATTATTTTATTCCCTCATCAATAGGGATAAGAATGCTAGATTTATTCCGGCCATTGTGAAAGCGAATGGGCTTCCCACTTGCTCCCAAGCTGAGATAGGGAGGGAATTTGTCCAGCATTTTTCGTCTTTGCTGGGTTCTGCAGTGCAGATTTCTCCTCCTTTCGAGGCTGTTATTGCCAATGGGCCTAAGGTGTCGGCTGATTTGTATCCTGGGCTTCTTCGTTCAGTTACAAATGAAGATATTTGGGAGGTTGTGGCTTGCATGGATGGTAATAAAGTGCCCGGTCCGGATGGTTTCAATGCCTTATTCTTTAAGAAGGCTTGGACGGTTATTGGTGGGGATGTTTGTGCGGCTGTTAAGGAGTTTTTCTCGTCTGGGAAGCTCCTAAAGCAAGTCAATCATGCCTTCATTGCTCTTATTCTGAAGGTGGAGAATGCTAGCTGCGTTAACCAGTTTAGGCTTATCTCTTGCTGTAATTTGTTGTACAAGATCATTTCCAAAATCTTTGCCAATAGACTTTTACCTGTGATGGATTCCATCATTGATCCTTCTCAGGCAGCTTTTGTCAAGTCCAGGAGTATGGTGGAAAATGTTTTCCTTGTGCAAGAGCTCCTAACGAAGTATGCGAAAAAAAAGAGGCTCTCCAAGGTGTATGCTCAAGATTGATCTTCATAAGGCTTATGACTCAATCTCTTGGGAGTTCCTTAGTTGGATGTTAGATGAGTTAGACTTCCCCCCCCATTTTCAACAAGTGGATTATGGAGTGTGTCACCTCCACTTCTTTTAGTGTCTCCATTAATGGGGCTATCTTTGGGCATTTTGAAGGGAAGCGTGGCCTTAGACAAGGAGATCCGTTATCTTCTTATTTGTTTGTGATTTGCATGGAGTACTTGTCTAGAGACTTGAAGGAGTTACGGTCTAACTTGCTTTATAATCACCATCCGGCTTGCTCTGTGTATAATATTACTCACTTAGCTTTTGCGCATGATATTATGCTCTTCTCTAGAGGTGATTACCCGTCGGTGGCCACCATTTATAGCAAGCTTAGGAGTTTTTGTAGCAATTCCGGTTTGGCTGTTAGTGTTGGGAAATCCGTGATCTTTTCGGCTGGCATAGATCCTCAAGCTTTGTTGGATATTCAGGAACTCACGGGGTTTGAAATGGGTTCCTTTCCCATTAGATACCTTGGTATCCTGCTTATGGCTTCCCGTTTGAACGTGTGTCACTACTCTCCCATGCTCAACAAAATTGGAGGGCTGATTCAGAATTGGCTTGGCAAGACCCTTTCGTTTCCTGGGAGATTGGAGCTTATTCGTGTTGTGGTTGGTGGCATTGTGAACTTTTGGATGCTTTGTTTCCTCTCCCGGTTTCTGTCATTGACCGGATTGATGCTTTGTGTAGAAACTTTCTTTGGGGGAAGTCCGATAGTGGCAAGAAGAAGCCGTTGATTGCTTGGCAGATTGTTTGCTCTCCCAAGGAGGAGGGAGGTCTCCGCATTCATAGTCTAAAGATTTGGAATCATGCTCTCCTAGTTCGGGCTTTGTGGGACATCTCTAGGGAGAAGGATTCCTTGTGGATTAGATGGGTGCATCATTTCTATTTGAGAGCATCATCTGTTTGGAGTTACTCGCCTTCCAAGAGTGACTCTCCTCTCATCAAGAGGTTGTTTAGCATCCATGACATTATTTGAGATAAAGAGGGCCACATTGATTCTGACCACGTGTTTGATTCTTGGCTTAGTGCTGGAAGGTTTGATGCTTCTCGGGCCTACTCTTATTTCAGACTTGTTCGGCCTAGAGTTTTGTGGTCCATGGTGGTGTGGAATGCTGGCATTCCTCCTAAGGAGGCCTTTATTCTATGGCTGACAGCCAATAGAAGATGTTCGACCTTGGATAGGGCTCTTTATCTTGGCAAGGGATCCCTGTGTCTGTTCTGCAATGTTGAGCAGGAATCTAATGACCACCTGTTTTTTAAGTGCAGGATCGTGCTTCGGGTGTGGGCTGATGTTAGAGACTGGATCCATTTTCCGAGAAGAAATATTTCATTGCATGGGACCATGAATAGCCTGATTCATCATAGAGCTATCTCGGGAAATTCTGGAAGAGTTCGTTGCTTGGCTCTAGCTACCACGGTTTATGTGATATGGATGACCAGAAATTGCATGCTTTTTGATAATCATAAATTTTGTTTTGATGATGTATTAGGAAAGATTAAGTTTAAGATTATGAGACTAATCCATTTGATGCACTTGTATTAGCAAATGTTAGTTTTGTTGGTAGCTAGGTTTGTTGTATCTAGCACCTTTCATTTGATTCTTTTGATAAGTGTATTCGCTTTTATTCTTTGTTGATTCTGTGGGGTATATCCTTGCTATTTGTAAGTATCTTTGGAAATTATATAAAAACTTTACATATTTTCCAAAAAAGAATTATGATTTTTTGCTTTTGCTTTATGCACAAAAAAAAAGGAGGTACGATAGCACGTGTGGCAGTAATCTTTGCATAAAGCGTATTGCCAAATGCCAAGAAGGTATCAGCTAGCTGAACAAATTTTTGCAACCCCCCTAAACTTTCCTTCTCAAACTTATGTATAGAAAAAAGAATATTTAAGGTCCTTTGGTGCAGTGCCTTACCCTTTACGTGTGTAGCCCCATTTGGAAGGAATTCAACTCTGAATAAAGCTCACTTTATTTTTATTTTTTTCCATAAATGTACGTTAGTTCGTACAATTTAGGCACCGACAACCTGTTGCCTGTGTGTGAAGTGCCTTCCTTGGCTTCAATCTAGCCACCACTGTGACTCTGTGAGCAATTTGTGAATTATTGTTTAACCAAATATAAACACACCAACAATTGAAAATTATAGTAAATGACTTTATGACTTTATGGCCATTCAACCTATTAAAAATCCTTCCTTGGTTCCTTGGCAACTCCATAACCATTGGGACAATTGTCTCTTTTTTTTTAAGATATACTTTTTGTTTTCTCTCACATCTTTAGGAAAGGAAACACCTGCCTTAGTCAATCATAATGTTAACTCTAAGATTGATTATTCTTGGTGAGATCATACGCTTATTTTGTTAGGACTTAGGAGAGTTCCTCCGTAATAGAGCTGCACTCCCTAATTATGGGATTTTGGCCTAGTTTCCCCTTTACCATGTCTCATCTCTTTTTCGCTATTTATATGTTATTTGGTGTGTTCATTGAAGGTTTGGTATGGGTATCAACCAAATTGGGATGCATACCACCCTCCAAGATTTCCACACTAATTTTATTAAAAAAGACTTTATGGCTTCCAAATTAAATGAATAATTTATTATACATAGCTACATTTGGCAATTGGTATATGTATAGATAAAGATCTTTATTTATTTGTCTAATTTTGCTAAACTCAATTATACTGATCATCTGCATTGCCCTGGCCACCACTCACCGTCTTAGAGCTAAGCCTAATGGAGAAGTCTATAAAAATAAAAGGCCTTTAACCACATGGACACGGAATCTTTAAAATGAATTATGTTTTGTTTTTGTGAATATACATGAAAGCATACCTACTTGTGAACACTTTATTAAAACACTTACTAAAAGAAAAAGCCGAAAAGTATTTCATCGTTTGGTTTGGTTGACCTCTTGCTATGTTAGTTGGCAGAATATTCTTGTATTATTAAAAAAAATCCCTTTTTACATGATTAACCTCAAAGTATAAAAGGAAAAGGGGAAAGGAGTGCAATTGCTAGGCCACTTTTTTTCATGTTAGTGAAAATTATATTTAATTTATTCTTTTATAATTTTATGTTATTTGATACTCATCTTATAATATGAGTTAATTTTGATACATTGTCTGTATAAATATTTTTATAGTTCAACTAATTAAAAAATCCCTCACTTTTAAAATAATTATTATAAAATTTAACAATTTTATCATACAAGCTAACCCATGGTTGAATGACAATATAGTTTATTTATTTTTACGTTGTCATTGTATTTTAATTGAATTTTTATATACTACATCAATCAAGAACCATTGTAAAATTCTGATGTCAAAAACGTTTTTACTACTAGTGATCACATACTGATTGAATTGAAGAAAAAAATACAATTAAATTTACACTCAATTATCATCAATTTAATCAGTCAAACTAATGAATCGTAAAATCATATATTCACTCATTAGAAGACGAATTTGATTAAAAACATTGTTTAAAAGTGTTCCCGAACCACTGGTTTTTGGCTTTGCACATCCTTTTACAAATGTTCTTTGTTACTTTTGCCAAAGGCAGACAAAAATCAAGGGGGCATTGAGTGCACGGTAGTGTGGTCAGTGGTCATGCATAGTATCAGCATAGCCAAAGAAATATGTCATGCATAAAACCCAATGCATTGTCATCATGATCCCTCACGTTAGTTCTTAGGGTCATGTAGCACATGCAACCCAAATAGCTCAGTTGTTACAGGGGATATAACGACTTTTGTGCACAAATAAATGCATAGGCGTTAAGCGATCATAAAGAGAATCCACAAGTCATTCATAATAATCATTACTATATAAAACAGTACTATTTTACAGTAATTAATAGAAGAAGATAATCATCACATAACGCTAATGATTAAGGATATTTTCCTTCTTTTTATATAATGAAAACTGAGTCACAGATGCAAACACGCATGAATTGTTGATTTTGTGGTGAGTGCACGAAGTATATGATTAGAAGTACGATATATAATTAGGAGTACAATTTTTGTAAATTTATTTTAGTATCCACATTATATTAAGGAATATATCAGTTATTCACCAAAATTAATCTCTTTTAAGGAATTTGAAGACACTTAAGATGGATTGATTTCTTCCAACTAAGTTTTTTCGCATACAAGAATCAAGATTTGAACTCCTAATTACTTACTTGAAGAATCAAATCCACTATCACTTGGTGATTACTCAAATAGTGGGGAAGAATAAGATCTCCATCAAATTACAAATGGATAATCCCACTTCTATGAAACAAGTTATCCTCACTTCAAATAATGACAGCTAGAGTTAGATTATTGAGTTAAACCCAATTATATATATATATTTGCATTAGAACTGAGAGCTGAGCCACAGGGCACGGCGAAGAAGGGGAGCAAAGCAGCATTTTAATTCGTGGGAGCATTGGAAACAACGAAAGAGCCAAATTGGAAAGCGTAGATGGAAAAGAGCAGTTTAACATATAGGACAAATGATAAAGGTGGGAGAAGGGCAGAGTTTAAACCCACTAACGAACCCTGCTTCGAGGCAAATGGCGTGGCCTAAGGTGTAGTTGTACTATTAGTAAGTGGACAAATTATAAAGGGGGAAAGGCAAAAGGACACACAAGAAACTTGTAGAAATAAGCGTCATAACTAAAGAGTGCACCAAACACCCTCTTGGGGACACAGGACACCTAATAAGGACATGTACATGCCAGCTCCTTTCCTATACACAATCATTAAATTATCGGGAAAATTGGCAGCAGCAACTTCTCCGTTCCACAACACAACACAGTATAGAACAAAAACAAATTGGACCAAGGTGTGTGAGATAGATTCCATTTCCAACTCCATATTACTCCATCATTTACATTATGCATCAACTAATAAAAAATTCTGAAATTGGTATTGCCAAATATAATAATATCAACGGTATTGGTTATCTAATCACATCAAAATTCAAAACCCCCTTTTTCTTCACTAAACACAAACATCTCAAACGTTCCTGTGGAATTCTAAAAACCAAAATTGAAAAAAAGAATAGAAAGAAACACTCTAGACTCTAGTATCTAGCTCTCTAAGACCACCATCATTATCATCATCCATCACCCCAGTTGAATGACACCCTCTCACTCACATGACAGAACAAGCATTCGGGTTCTCGTCACTGAACATTTGTGGTGCTGGTGCATGCAAGTGAAAGTGCATCTGCTCCGGGTACACTGGCACACAGCTATACCCACCAATGTTGCCATGCCCATGCCCATGTCCATGCCCATAACCACCATAAGGTCCATAACCAAAGCCAAAAGCAGGTGGTGCCAAATACTCCATTCTGTTTTGCTCTATTTTCTCTATTCCATCTTCAATATTCTCATTCTTATCTCCTCCACCACCCTTGTTCTTCTTCTTCCCTGATCCTTTCTCACCACCGCCACCACCTTCCTTGTTGTCACCTTCCTTATCTTTCTGGGGAGGAACCACCTCAACCTTCCTCTTAAGCTTCTCCATGAGATTCTCCGCCAGAGCCTTCACATCCATTGCCCCCTTCACAGTCACCATTTCCTTCTCCTTGTCAATGGCCATTTCTTGCACTCCTACATCGTTTCCATGTCCACGTTCATATTCAATTAGCCAAACCAGGAGACAAATTAAATAATAATTAAAAAGAAAGAAAACCAATTAATTAACTAAACCTTTGGTTTTCAACACAGTTTTGCCAATCCTGTCTAGGCAACCCTGGCAATGCAGTGCCATTTTCAGAACCGCTGTAGTCACCACCTGATAATTTAAATTAAGCATAATTACCAATAACTGACAAAACAAATTTTAAAAAAATTAACAGAGGTCAGCAGAAACCAATTAGAAAATAAATAAATAAAAAGTCCCTGGCTGGCAGTGGCAGAGAAAGTGAAATAAATAAAATTAAAAAAAAAAAGGGTTCAAGGTTGGGGACCAGTGATGAACCTCTTTGTCCTTGGTTTTTTTGTCCTGGGTTTTGTTCTCGGATTTGTTGTTGGGTTTGGCGTCTTTGTCGTTCTCCTTCTCCTTCTTGGGCTGTGGAGACACCAGTTCCACCTTCTTCTTTATCTTCTCCGCCAGGTGGTCCCTCACTTTTGTGGGGTCCACTTTCCCGGTCACGGTCACCTTCCCGGCGTCGCTCTCCGCCTTCACCGTCTCCACACCTTCCAACCAAAAAAAGTCCAATCTCAACTCTCAAATTGAAAAACAGCAATAAATAATAAATTAAATGGCAAGGTGCAGTACAAATCACAGTAAAATTAAATACTACTAGTAGGTAGTTCTGGTAACACTTTTGAGTTTTGACAGTTAGTATTTTGCTAAAAAAAACAGAGATTAAATTCCAGATGGATCCACAAATAGAAGTGGTGAAAATGAGTGTGGAAGCAAAAGAAAAAAACCTTGGAAACCGCGGAGGTGTTTGATGATTTTGGAAGCGCAACCGTCGCAGTGCATTTCGACCTTCAAGACGACGGTGGTGGTGCTGTTGCCTTCGCTCTCCTTGTCGTTGCCGTTTCCGCCGCCATTCTTCTTCTTCTGCAATATCATCATCAACATATACAGCGCTTAACAAAGAAACAAACATGGGAAGAACAAAATAAAAGAAATTACTCAAAGTCTCAAAGTGAGTGAGTGAGAGAGTTACCGCGCCCATTATGGTGGTGATTTGTGCGTGTGTGAAGTGTGTGTTTATGTTGTGTGAGGAGTATTGGTAGTGGTAAGTGTTAGACTTCATGGCAATATGTGGGTGTATATATAGTAGGATGGAAATAATAAGGCACATGGTGCGTGTTTATGGGATAGGTGAGTGGGGCCCACGCTGCGCGTAACATAAAATTAAGGCGTTCTTCTTCTTTCACAAGGTGGTAGAGTGAGTTTGGATTTGTACTGAATTTTTTTAAATATATTATTGATTATTATAGAATTGATTTTTGATAAAAATCAAAGTTATTTTTGTTTGTTTTAATTTTATCACAATTTTTATATGTTATAATTCATTCTATCATGATTTTGAAAACAGTTTAAATATATAAAATTTCATCAAAATTAAAGTTAACGTTAATCATTATAGTTATTAGAATTTTAGAAGTTATCCAACCACAAGTTAACTGTATTTTATTTACCGAGTTGTATTGTATTGACTGAGTTGGACAAAGAAAGAAGAAACTTCTTCAATTGGATTGGGCTTCCGTCAATGCACAGTGTTAATGTTTTGTTTATCAACCAGCAAGCCATTATACCAGCTGGGACCTTAATTTTGCCAACCTCACTGTCTATTTATTCATCCATTCATAACTTTAGGCTTTCCTTTATCAGATTAAATGTTTAGATGAGTTTGATTATGCACCTGTGACTCAACAGATCAAGATAGATTTTTCATGATTTTATTTTATTTCATTTCTTTTAGAAATTACATATATTTTCTTGAAAACTACACATAATCTTAGGTTATGTTTGATTTTTCATTTTGAAGCTCAAAATTCAGTTTGGAGAATAAATTTTGGTTACATGTTTAATTACCTCAAAAAAGTATGTTCGCATATAAAAAATTGACAAATGTCAAATAGTGCTCTTGAGACATTTTTAAAAAATAATATAAAATATTTAGATGTACAAAATTATGTTTTCTATAAAAAAAAATTATGATCTCTTATTATCTTCACAATAAATACATATATTTTTTATTTTTTTTAACCAATGTCTTAAGGACATTTTGTTAGTTGATTCTAAAAATTTGAATAATTTTTACAAACTCAATTTGTAAATTTAATTTTGACCAAACTTAAATTTACAGACGGAAAGATGCATTTATTTTGGTTAGATAAATTCATTAATTTGAAATAGCTTTAATCCAAATTTGCACACAAATATTTATTATTGTTTAAAAAATACTTACAAACATTAAAAAAAAATACTTACAAAAATATTCATAGATTATATCTCATCGAAGACTTCACATCAGCAACAAAATTTAACCAAACAAGTACTTATGAAATACGAGTTATATTCTTATTAATATTAGACCTACTTTCCGTAGCTACCCGGGGCTTTACTTGTAAGGGTGTGCATCATATTTAATAACAAGAAATAAATTAGATCCCTTTTGATTACACTTGTGCATAGATTTTCGTTATATGATAGATATATGGGACATATAATATAGTAGAATATAAAATGAGCATCATCAAAATGTTATAAATATTAAAAAAAAATCAATATAAATAACAAGTTCAATGAATGTCATATAAATATTAAAGTAAAAAACAAATAAATTTTATTACTTTTTAATATATATTATTTAATTTTTTTATTTTCATATACAGTAATACAAATAAATTTATTTTTCAAAAGCAGAATTAATTAATCTACTTTTCAACAAGAAACACTTTTTTTTTTCTTCCATAAATATGATTTTTCATTTTCATTCATGTGTATTTTATAATATTTATATTGTTTTCATTGGTCGTACGTGGAAATACAGAGATACTATTTAAGTTGATTTTGGTTGGACCAGTGCTTGTTGGTTGGTTGGTGTAGAGTTGTTAGCCCAATTACATCATCCCATTGTATTACTGTACTAAAGACCTATTCAGGGGTTTCCCTTCACTTTTTATAAATGCGGTTCGGGGCTTGGGCCCCTCCCCTCTCTACTGGTTTGATAAGGCTGAACTTAGCCTGGTCTATAAACCAATTTTAATTATTTTCCCTATAAAAAAATAACAATCAAAATAAATAGTGTTTGCATAGGATATGTTTTGTTGAGAATTAGATAGATAGTTAACTGCTTTAGTCTCTTCCAAAGCATTGGTCAGTTTTCTGAGAGAAAAAAAATCAAGTGGTAGAGGAGGCTCTTTCAAATCATAGTTATTTAATGATATTATTGTAAAATATTCATTAATTTACTAATGATTAATTTTTATAGAAAAAATTTAATTTATCATTTTTAGTGAAATATTTTCTTTCAATTTTTTTCATTCACAAGATTTAAATTGATATCTTATTTAAGTTATAGAGTCCAGATTTCACTTGGAAAAATAATTTGTTGGTACATTGACATTGATTATGTGATCGCTATTTATGTATTGACAAAAAATAATTATTTAATCATTAATTGATAATTTAATAAAAGTTCACGCAATACCTCGATGAACAGTAAGAAAAGGAAGGAGGTCGTGCACTGCGTCTCTCTTTGGTGTGTTTTGTGTAGGTCACCGTCCACTGTTTTGAATTCCCTATTCACATAATTGGAAATTATCTCAGCCCATTATCCTTTTGATCAAGGCTTCCCATTAGTGGGCAATTTGGGCCATGGCTTTTTTTTTCCCTTTGTTTTGTCTCATCTTACAATGTGCTGAACAAAAGGCATTAGTCTCGGCATGTTATTTTTCTACCTTGTTTGTTAGTGAAGCTAGCTGTGGTGTTACCACTTACGAGCTTGTTATAAAGAATTAAATAGTATTTTTAGGGCAAAATTTTGAATAAAGATATTGAATTCAATATTTTATGTTTACTAGATCTCTCAATAAAGGAGGTGAATATATCTCTAACATGAAAAATAAGTTCTAATAAAAAAAATCGTTAAGATCTGCACCATATTTAAAAAATAATATTTTTTTCCTCTTTTTTTCTAATATCTTAAAATGAGATTTATTACTAAAGAAAAAAATGAAAAAAATCTTCAATCCTATGTGATACTATGAAATCTACCCAAAATTTATTCTAAGATCTATTACTAAAAATGTTTTAATAATAGTTAGTTTAATAGAAATGTTAACTTCTTATTATTAGTTTGCCAGAAATAATTATTAGCTCTATAGTCCTATTGTATATTTTACGATTAAATAATCACTTGAGTTCATGAAAGTGATAGACATTATCACATAAATTTCTGAAATTAAGATGTTAAATAAGTTTCTTAAATGTAAAATAACTTCATAATTTTTTTTTTACTGACTAACCTTTTACTTCCTAAATATATGTTAATATAATCACTTTAATCACACCTTTTTTATTTTGAACTAATATGATTATCTATTTACACCTTCAAGGAGTTACTTTTATATTATATATATATATATATATATATATATATATAATATAAAGATTATCTTTTATTTTATGAGCTCTACAATTTTTAGCTTATCAACTTGAGGGGACTCATTTTTTTCCTCAAATTTCTAATGTGCATATGCATATTATATGACACTCTTATGATGCATGTGACATTCTTATGATGCATGGGTAGAGTTGTGTGAATATAACTTATTTTGCAAGGTTGTCTAACAAGAATATTCAAAAGTTCTATAAATTATTACTCAATGCTAATAAGCCATTATATGAATGAGTTATATATATATATATATATATATATATATATATATATATCAGTGGCGGAGCCAGAAATTTTTTTGAGGGGGGGCGAACATAAAAAAAATTATATCATAAATAAAAGTATTTGAAGACAATATAAATCTAATATACAAAAATATGCAAACCGCAAACCACAAAAAGACAAATTGCAAACAGGGTGGGTTGATGAACAAACTGATAAAGTTTAGTGAGTCTTAATAAAATAATTCATAATTTAAAATCAAACTCAAAGTAATAATATAGAGATAAGAGATAAAGAAGACACAATCAGTTTTAGCGTGAAAAATCCAATTGGATAAAAAATCACAACGTTCAAATTGGATAATCAATCCAATGGACAACTTCACTATGATAATAAATAAGTACCTTTAAATTCTGATGGAGAGTTAAGAATCAGACTTGTCAAACGCTTCTATATGATCTCATAACAATTCTCTCAATGATGCAAACATAAACTCTCTAAAGCTCTAATATTATTTGGAATGTAATGCATACTATCAACACAAAAATATGTTTCTATTTATATTAATTTAAGCATACGATTTTAACCAATTTTTGAAATGCAATCCTAAAAATATTTTATCATATTATGCAATGCGATCTTAAATATATTTTATATTATACAATACAATCTTAAAAATATTTTATATTATGCAATACAATCTTAAAAATATTCTATCATATTTTTGAATATAATATTAAAAAATATTCTATACTACATTTGAATGCAATCTTAAAAAATATTTTATCTTATTATGTAATGTAATCTTAAAGATTTCTATTATATTATGTAATGCAGTTTCAAAAATATTTTATCCTATATTTTAATGTAATATTAAAAAATATTATATCATTATATTATGCAATGCAATATTTTATTATTGTCAAATTATTTTTTTAATTTTAATTTTTAATATATATATATATAATAAAATTTAAATTAATAAAATTTTAGGGGGGGCGGTGGCCCACCCTAGCCCCCCCCCTGTCTCCGCCCCTGATATATATATATATATATATCACTATGTATGAGGTTCTTAATTGTTATTTACTTAATTTTGTTTTGTTTTAATAAAAAAACATAATACTATTATTTTTATTAAATTTAAATTAATGATTATTTAAAAAATTATATGAAAATAATAATTACTAACAGTCAAGTCGTAGGTAACTACGGCTACAAATTTCTAACTTGTTATCAATGCCTATAACACTTAAATACCTATGAAAATTTCACGCATTTAGATGGTTTGACTGTTCATAAATGTGACGTCTAATTGTCTAGTGTTTTTTTATTCATAGAAAATTGAATACAAATATGAAACATTTACAACAATTTACACATACATACTGCTTAATTAATTGAATTATATCTCTTTTATTTAATTATTTACTATGAAATAATTTAGTGATGGGTAGGCTAAGGTGTGTTTGAAAATTCATTAGAATAATGTTGGACAAAAGTTTTACACTTTCTAATGCATAAATAGAAAAGTAATGTGAGAGATTGATTAGGTTGAACGTGGGTTCAACATGATGAAATTGTAATCCTCCAAATGTCAGCACCACTGTGGCTATTAGTAATTGCAAAGTTTCTTGTAATGAATTTAATTGTTTATGCAAACACATTCTTATTATTCTTCATTTCTTTGTTCTTTTAATTTGTTAATATAAATGTTTCAAATAATTAAAAATTAGGTGAAAGTAAATATATTTTAATAAAAAATTATCTTTCAATAAATGTTTCAAATAAGTAAAAATATTTTCAATATTATCTTAAATTTTTAAAACAATAGAATAAATAATTAAAATTTATTGACAACGTAAAGATTTTATTTACACTATCATCTATAATTATGAAATGTCATGAATTTATGATAATATTACCATTTTTGCAATAATTATTTTAAAAAATACTTTCCCCCTAAAATATAGACACTTAAAATAATAAAAGTAATGTTTATCTTATAGAGTTAATTCTAGGATTCTACTCTTTAACTTTTTTCACTAAAAAAAAATTCAATCCGGAAGAAAACATGTCTACATAAAAGGTATCTGGATTGCCTGTAGTCACTTTAATTAGTGACCGAAGAAGGATCCTACGGCTGCATTCAAAGTCCAATAGTTTATTTATTTTTTTCTTATATTTTATTGACTTTTTAATATAAAATAAAATGCTGTAAAAAATATATCAACATCAACGTCATCACCACCTTTAATTCAAGTTAAGTAAGATCGGTGATAAATAAACTTAATAATAAATTAAAAAAAAAAGAAAAAGAGAAAGGGAAAAAGAAAGAAAAAAAATAGAAATAGAAATGCTGTAAAAAATATATATATAAAAGAAAAAAAATATCAAAGATGAGAATTTTGTGGCGTGTGTTTTTTGACCCCTGGGAATCCCATTCCCACATAAAACTCCTTTGAAAAAACCTTTCGTTAGCGTTATTGATAAACATCTTCTAACACGTAACTAAAAGTAAATCTACTAACAAAGTAGACTATGCATAAAAAATCATCAATAGTCAGGATATTCTCAAAACAATTCCATATACATTGGTTGAGAAGAACATTGAGTTTTTTTTAACAAATAGTACCCAAAAAAATAATATTTACCAAAAGATAGTATTAATTTTATTTAGTAAATGGTATTTACTATTTAAATATAAATTTGGATTGAAAAAAATTAAATTTATCCTGACTTCTTTAAAAAAATTTCAAAAATTTATTTAAAAATTTGGGTCCCTCAAACCAGAATGTTCAACAGTTTTTTTTTAATAATAAAATAATAAAAATAAATAATTTTATTAAAAAATAATAAAAAAATTATTTATTATGTTTGTCTCTCATCTCAATTATCATAATATTTTAATTTTTTTATAATATAATTAAGATACACTAACTATTTATTCATGGTGTTTTTTTTAATCAATTTAATTTTTTTTAATTATTTTTCTATTTTATTTTATTTTTCTTTGTATAATATAGCTAAAATGTACTAATTAATTTTTCTCATTCTTTTACATTCAATAATCAACATTATTTATGATAACTTAAACAAATATAAATATTAATTTATATTAAATTATCAATTTTGCATTTTATATATTTTAATATAAATCTTAAAAAATGGCATAAAAGAAAAAAAAAGAATTTGTCCTTATCTACATTCTTTAATTTTATTATTTTTGAATAAAATTATTAATGTTTACTATTTTTGAATAAATTATTAATTTTTATTATTTTTGAATAAATTATTTTTATATTATTTTATTATCTTTAAAAAAAATTTGTTAAGAATTCGGGTTGGAAAAATCCAAATTATTAATTGGGTTTTGAAATTTTTTTAAAAAATACAGAATAAATTCAGGCTTTCTTAATCCAAATTTGTACTGTGAATATTAATTATGTATCATTTACTAAATAAAATTGATACATGCATGTTTGATAAATATATTTTTTTTATGTATTATTTGGTGAAAAACTCGAATAACACTAACAAGGTGAATGATAGACACAAGTAGAACTGGTGATCAGGTTTTTTTTTTTTCCAAAACAAACATCTTATATTATTAATAAGGTAAGCATTGTCACAAGAGTGCCAACACTACCAGAAATACATGTACAAAAAGTTTAAGAAACAAAACACCACCAATGAAGCTAAAATAAGTGCCCTGCAATTATAGAAATTAATGGTATTAACCCCACTATGTAAGATACGTAAAATCCGGTCCCTCAAAATGTATTCCGCATTAATTTAATGACCCATTTCTACATGCATCAAATTCTCACGTACATCAATTTTCCAACCATAGAGAGAAACGTCAAAGCTCAACACTTGCCTTGTATCGCGACCAAACTCTATATCGGATTACCTCCATTAGTGAGTCGGAGTCAATTGGCTTTGCATTAAAACGAATATCATTTCGGTATAGCCATATACTCCACACAACCTTTGCCCAAACCGCTCATCAAACTGATTTTGCCTTATGTCCTTTGATCATCCCACTGTGTTGCCAAAAGTAGGGTATGCAAGATGATGGTAACACTCTAGTGTCCCCAAACCAATGATAGCTTGATAACCAAATATAATGGGCAAATCTACATCCAAACAAGATGTTGTGAAGATTCTACTTCTACACATTCATTGCAAAACACACAATTTTATGTTAGAGTTCATTTGTATAATCCCCCTCTTCAACAAGTTTTCCATGATTTGTATCCTATCATGAGACACCCTCCAAATGAAATCTTTAATCTTTTAAGGTATCTTCAACTTCCATAATTGTTGGTAAAAGTCTTCCTCAAAGAAGCTATGATACACCGTAATTGAGCAAACTGATATAAAGTTATTTTTAGTTTAACTAACTATTTAAAATCTAAGTCAGATTACACAATAACGTTAAATATTTAAATAAAAGTAAAAATTAATCTCTTTTTAAAAAATAAGATCTGTTTTGAGAAACTGATCTTTTCATGTTTTTTCTTCTTCATATCTACGCATAACATAACACAAAAAATCTAAATACACGTACACATAATACACATTTAAAAGCAATTAATCTCTAGCCACATAACAAATCTTATTATCATTGCACCATGCATATGAATTTCATCTCCGAGAGGTAGTGCGCTCCTTCGTTTCATGCCTTTCCTGGTTCTCGCATCGACAAGATGGGCGTACGTAACTCCTTCACTTTATGCCATTTAGGGGAAGAAATTCACGTAGACCCTAAATATTTAAGCCAGCTCGATTACGCTGGACCAAAATATGAGTAACTTCAGACATCTTTAATGTTAGATCTTGGGAATAAATTTTAAGTTAAATATCTAACATTTGTTAGATTCAACAATAAAACATTTATCAAGATCTCCATGTTGAGATCCCGTCCTTGTGGAAGAAATATGTAGATCTGCACATATTTAAAAATAAAAATAAAAGATTATTCATCTACAATCTTAAAATATGGATTTGGACTTAATTTAACCCCAAAAACTAATTTATAGGGTGAGGTTTTCTCAATAAACAACAGTAACAATAAAACATGGGGACAACAGAATGTTTGGAATGAAGTAAGAATACATAATAAATGAAAAAGAAGAAAAACAAACAAACTAGTGAAAAAAAAACCGTGAAAAAAAAATATACCAAGGGGAAGTGGGGTCGGTGCGCGAGGGAAAAAAGAAGAGGTTGGCCGCAGTGGAGGGGAATGGGAAGGTAGAAGGTTGCAAAGGAGAAAGCAAGGGAAGGTGGAGGGCCACGACGGAAATAAAAGAAGAAAAAGTGGCGTGAAGAGAAGAGAGAAAGATGAGAAGAAAGAAAAAAAATGTAGAAGAAGGAAGTAATAAAAGAAAGAAAAAGTGGTGTGAAGAGATGATAGAGGAGAAGAAAAGTAGAAAAAGAAAGCACAAGAAGAAATAAAAAGTGGCTTGAAGAGAGGAGAGAAAAAGAAAGGAGAGAAAAAAACGTATGAAAATAAAAAAGTGAGGGAACTTTACATTAACGAAAAAATTTGATTTTTCTTTGGAATTAATATTTTGCACTTTTTTTATTATCAAATTTATGTATTTTTTATTTCTTTAACATTTATTCATAAATAAAAATTATTTAAATTTTCTCATTTCTTAATATTCATATATTTTTTTCTTTCATGTTTTATTAATTAAATTTAATTACTTAATTAATTATATTTAATTATTAAATATTTAAATATTTAAAAGTGAGATCTATTAAAAGTTATTTGAGATCTCAACATGAGATCTACCACTAAAGAAAAAATGGAAAAGATCCGAGAGATATTCAATTTTATGTGGCATTGTGGGATTCACCAAAAAGTAATCTAAGATATCAATTTGGGATATGCTACTAAAGATGCTTAGTAACACATTTAAATAATGTTTGTAATCTAATGGGTGTAGTTCACTTGACAATATATATTGAGTTTGTAGAAAAAATTTATGTTTGATTTTCAAAAAATACACTCTTGAGAAAAGGAACTTTTTTTTAAATAATTAAATCTTAAACGGAAGAGTTAAAGCTTATGAGAATACACAAAAAAACAAAAACACTAATAACAGTGTTACCAAAAATATCAGGTTTGCTTCAATCAAATAAACTTAAAAACAAATATTGGAAATGAAAATAATGGTGATAAAAGTGGTCTAAGATTTTAATTTTGGATCGATTATTAAAGATGTTCTTAGTAACACATTTAAATCATATTTGCGATCTATTGAGTGTAGTACTTCACTTAACAATATATATTGACTTTGTAGAAAAAATTTATGTTCAATTTTCAAAAAATACACTTTTGAGAAAAGGAATTTTTGTTAAATGTAATTAAATCCTAAACTAAGGAGTTAAAACTTATGAGAATACACCAAAAAACAAAGACACTAATAATGGTATTACCAAAAATATCATGTTTGCTTTAATCAAATAAATTTAAAAACAATTATTGAAAGTAAAAATAAGGGTGATAGAAATAATGTTGGTCATTTAATATTATAGAAATAAAGTGGAAATAAGAATGGAGTCCACTGCTTATTTTCGTTTATTATTTTTTTTCAACCAAATACTTTTTATCGGAATGATATATCTCAACTAATAGTTGAAGACTATTTATATTTTTATTTTACAAGGGGAGCCAGTCAATGTATAGATTGATTTTCTAAGAGCATCTTTAGTGGTAGATTTCAAATTGGGATCTTACATCATTTTTTGATAGATTTCATAGTGCTAAGTAGGATTAAAGATCTCTTAATATATGTGACATTTTTTCTTTTATCGATATATCCCAAATTGAGATCTTAGATAATTTTAATGGATATTACATGGACCCCACTTTTAAATACTTAAAATTTAATTAAATTAATTAAGTAATTAATTTTAATTAATAAAGAATGAAAAAAATATATAAATATTAATAAAGCATATATTTAATTTTAACTTTTAATTTCATTTTATTTATTTTTTTCACTTTTTTTTATCTTATCACATAAAAAATATTTTTTTTTGAACTTTGTGCAAATTTTTATGATTCTTGTGGAAGAATCGGATCTCCACGTAAAGATCTGCATTTTTTCTTTAACGGTGAATATAGGAAAATAGAGATCTTTGGTTGAAGATCTATCCTCAAAATCCCCCACTAAAATTGATCAAAAAATGGTTCATCCTCAAAGGATCCAATGACCGCTTTGTCTTTTTATGTCCCGTTGCTTTAAAGTTGTTATCACCTTATGTTCTTAAGATTTCTTTCTTGAAATTTTAACTTTCCTTCTTGTGTTCTATAAAAAAGAAAACTAATTTCTTTTGAGACACTCAAGTAGATTTTGTCACTCACAACACAATATTTTTATACATACCGTTAGATAATGAAACCCTACAATATACTTTAAAATTTTAGTTGTCAAATAATTGTGCTTGACATAATTGGTTAAATTTTGTACCATACTTTGAAATTGAAGGATTTAAGCTGTGTTTGATTTAATCATATTTAAATGTATTTGAGATAAAAAATTAATATAAACCTGATATCTTTACATTTTACATTGATTTAAATATTTTATCTCAATTAGTGTCCTTTTATTCTTTTAAATCAAAGGGACATTTAGGATTCATTAAGTACGTAGAATGGACTGGAGAGTGCAAACCAACTTTCAAATTTACACGTTCCCCAATCACCAGTCGTTAGAGATGAGAATGACCCAATCCCTGCCTTTTGACACGCATCTGGTGTGCCGTATGCCAAGTTTTGATCCAGGAGAGACACTTCCTACTTTCATATGCGCTTTCTATAATATAAATAAAATAGACTTTATTATTCCTATGATAATTTTTTACAATATTATCACTTCATTTTCATATGTTTTTTTTCATTATTTCTTCTTTTACATTACCTTGAGCAAAGTAATCATAGTTATTTTTTATTAGCAAAGATTAATTTATTATATTTATTAAAAATATTAATTGAAAAAATATTTTTTTTCTTCATTTTTTTAGATTATGACTTGATTAATCTTATATCTTCAAACAAACTAACCATGATAGTTGATACAATTAAATGGAGTGAAGCGTCAGTCCATTGCTGACGTGGCAGTGCAACATTGGTAAGGAATCAAATCCCACGTGGGTGTCATGGTTTACTTCACGTGATGAAAGACCAGCTTGTTGTGTGGCAGACATGCGGGTGCACGGCTCTTTCTTACTTTGGACATAAAAAAAAAATCCATTGTTAGAGATTTTATAGTATAAAAATGAGAAATATAACAATATTTCTCTTTTATATGTATGAAAAGATTATTTCTGAATTTATAACAAATAAATTAGTCAGACATAATTTTATTATTATGAAATGACTCATTCTCCACTTTGAACATCAGAACAAGAACAAAAACATATAATGGAGGTCTTCGTCAAATCCTTATCCCTTTATAATCAAACCAATAATCACTCTTTTCATTATCATGACAGAAAAACAAAAAAATATTGACGAAGTATTTAAAATAATGGATTGTTGAAATATTATCTACCTTCGCGTAATTAGGATGCATCATGTCTTGTCAAATTTGGTCCCAAAATATGGAGTTTTTCTACTGATGAAACGCTCCTAAATTTACTGTTATTATGTTACTCTCCCTCTCCCTTTAAATCCTTATCATAAAATGATTTGGCTACGCGTACTAAAATTCTCAACCCCATGTAGAAAGAATAGAAGAAGGCCATTATTTTCGTTCCAATATGCTGCCTTTGCCTGCATTTGCACCTGCACTTTACTTGGTTTTTTCTGGTCAACAACTTAGACGTACGTCTTAATTGCCACAAAAGCATGTCAATGAAGAAGGAAAGAGATTACGTAGTGTGTGTGGGAATTAATGGACGAGAAACCAAGCACGAGGTGCAGGTGCATCTGCAGGTGAATGACATCTTGGCTTAATATATCAACTATTCACCAACTTTTATTTTGTGTGGGTTGCTCCTCGGCAAGAAGGGTAAGAAATATTAACATGATATAGAATGGTTGACCGATAACTATGTTTCTTAAGTAAGTAGTTAAGGTTTGATTTTTAAGTTTGTGTGTATGAAATAATTAATATTTGTTACAACAGATTATTCTCTTAAATAGATCTCATTATTTTCAAAAACTAACGAGTCTTTAGTTCTCTGCTAAGAATACTCTGTAGGTTCATCCGGAAAAAAATTGAAAAGAAGGGTAAGATCACTCTAGCTTTTGGTTCTTGTAGATTCCCTTTCCCCTCTACATTTCATCATAGCATGATATGTTGTTATTTACCGTACGTACTTGTGCAGATCCAGATCTGAATATAGGAGTGAAGTTCTCTCTATTTTTATTTATGTCAAAATTTTGTTTTAAAAAAGGTTCAATTTGAGGACATGACCTATAAATTCTAGCCACCCTTTTGAAACAATGAATAGTTTTGAAGAGCTTAATTATCAAAATCTGACCAGAGATGGTGTATATGGCTTAGGAATATGGTTAATTTAGTCTGAGGGTATGAAACCCTCCACATGGTTCTTAATTAATGAATTTTAGCCTTGTTTTCATGATGAAAACGTTGATACTAAAATGCCCATGAGTCTTCCCTTTCTAGTTGATTGATACTCTAGAATTCATCTTGAGAAAGAGATGGATGGGAGTTAATTATTTTTCTTTGTTTTTGTTTTGCCTTTCCTTTCGATCCATGATTCTATGGGCCGGGGCTCATATAATGAAAACAACACTAATTAAGAAACGATGTGGTGAAACCAAATTGCTTATTAGCCGATAGTTTTTGCAATGGACCTCTGTTCTATTATCATGATCAAGTTCTTCCGGCTCATATTTATGAATATATTTTGACATAGCGAAAGATTCTATGAGCTAGAAATTAAGCATGATAACTATGCCCTAGCCTGTGATCCAATTTATATACTGATATTGTATTATAATCTCATTTTCATTTTGCTAATCTGCAGAACAACTAACACACAAACACAATGATATTCATGACTAATTCTAATTGTAATATTGACAATCGAAGAACGCCAAACGCACTGCACACGCGTTTTGGGTATAGTGTAAACATCTTGAATATCACTTTTTTTTACAGTCACTTTTGTGCATATTAAAAAAAATATAATACACATAACTTTAGAGTGCACATATCGAGAGAGCAGAAAGAAAAAAGAGAAAACTGATAAATATGATAGCAAATATAATATAAAAAATAAAACGTAAAAAGAGAGAGAGAGAGAGAGAGATCGACAAATTTAAAAGAATATTTTTTTTTATCCTCCCCTCTCTTTTCTATTTGTTATTTGTCGCGAAAAAAAAGTTAGCTGAAATAAAATAATCTCAAACCTGAATAAGTGACCGAGTGAGATGCTTCGGTTTAGTTAAACACAGTTACATGTTTTCAAAGATGGAGCTTGAACCACGGGGAGTCAAAGGAATATGAAGGTATTGCGAAGAAAAGAAGTACTGATTTTTTTAGTTGATTTTTGACATATTAAATACTTTTTAAAAATAATTTATAAGGATCCTTGATAATAAACTTCTATAAAACATTGCATATATTATTCATTGGCAATGATATGTAACTACCAGAATAAATCATGACTAAAATGTTTGACAAGCTAGTTCTAATTTTAAAAGTTGAAAGGAGACAACTATTTCTCCCTTTTGTTTATTTAGAAGCATTGTAATTAAAAATCATCTCAAAGAAAGTTGTAAACAAGTTTTACTAATAATCTAATATATATATATATATATATATATATATGTATATGTATATGTGTGTGGAAATGATAAATGTTGCGAATACAAATTTCGTCAAAAGAAACGAACCGTGATTTGATCAAATCACATCCTATAATTTTTTTCAACTTCTATACCTTAAATTCTATCTAAAAACAATCAGCCATACATTTTATATTTCGTGCAATTTTTTCGTTCAAAATAGCAACGCTCACATATATAAATAAATGAAAGATTAAATTACACTACTATAATTTAGATAATTATTATATTATTTTTATAACTTGATATAAAAAATAATTTTTATTAATTCAACCATTGAATTATATCTATATATTACTAATATCGTCTATACTAAATTTTGTCAAATTTTATAATCAAGTAATTCTAATATTTAGCTCTCGATTAATAAATAAGATGACTTATTCATCCAATTTATCTTGTAACATTATTGATATTTGATTTTTTCTTGTTCCACTAATTTGACATCAAATTTTGAGATATAAAAAAATTTTGTTATCAACTTTAAGAAATCATTTTAAGTCTTCAATAGAGTACAGAAAAATAGGAGCTAGAAAAAGAGTAGAAAAAAAATGATAGAACAAAAAAAAATAAAGTGAAAATTCTATATATATATATATATATATATACAAATTTTAAATATATCCTATCCGTTATATTTAAGAATCAAATATATACAAATTAAATTAATTTTATTCCCCCTTTTCAATTTTGTAGGTATATTAAAATAAGTAAATTTGACATCTGATTTTCTTAATTTAGATAATAGCCATGTAAACGTTGACATGCAAATTTGGAAAAAACAATTCATAGTCGTTAACACAATTTTTTTTGGGTACAGTGTTTAATATACTATCTAAAGCCTTGACTTGCCTCAGTTGCTTGTACGTGCTCGGCGTGCTTTCAAACTAAACCTTGATGGAAAGCTGGAACTTAGTTGAATGCTCAGATAGGGTGAATCCTACTGGAAAGAGCAGATGGAGACATCATCTGCAAGGACTGTAATATACTCCAGTCAAAGTTTAGAGGTATAGGAGGTTACAATAGAAGAGAGTGGGATGTGGAGTTCGATTACCTTTGATAGGCTCCTTTTTTTTTATAAGATAAGATGGCAGAATAATTACGGGCATGTGTTTTATAGTTCTTGTATTTCGGGGAAAACTTGGTTTTAATCTTCAAAAAAATGCAACTTTCATTAATTTGATCCTGAATTTTATAAAAGACAGTGGTTCTTAACAAGTGTCGAAATATATCAATATCAATATATATATATATATATATATATATATATATATATATATATATATATTTCGAATAAGAGAGGTGTTTTTATTTTATAACTAATTATTAAAGCTTATAATCTTGAATTGTGAAAATTAGGTCTATAAGAGTAGAGTTAGACTATGGGAACAACTATTTTCACTATCTAAATTGTTATTTGCATATATAACAATTTTACCATTTTACCCTCTTTCCTTTTTCCTACCACCCCAACTCTTATCCTTCTCTCTCACTTTCCCCTTCCTCTTTCAAAACACACCCAATCCTTCTTCCTTCCTCTCCCACTTCTCATTTTTCTATCACTTCTCCAACTCTTCTCTTTTCTCTCGTCTCCCTTAGGCCATCCAACGTGATAATTTTTTATAAACACAACATAATCATGTTTCTGCTGTGCTTTTTTATAAAGCGGAAACATGATTCCATTTTTTTCCATAACACAATGGAATAATGATTTTGTTGTGTGTCGAAATTGATACACAACAGAATCATGATTATCTCGTGTCTCTTATTGCACCTCAATGAAATACACACTACACACGTGAAGCTCGTTCATGGTAGAAACCGTACATGGGACGCATACAAGAATTCAACTCATTAATGTTTCATTTAACTGTAGGATCTCAATATGTAGTAGACATCACTTTGGATTAGTTGTTTTAGTTAACTATTCTTATATTAAGTATTATTATGTGTATTCATTTGACCATTCTATAAAAATTATAGCCAATGTTTTTATTAAGTTAGTGTGGAATATAAATTTTGCTAATTGTTGTAAGCCATACATATTGTGTTGTAAGTCATTTAATGAGGTCCTTAACAAGTGAACAATGTGTGAGAGACAAAACATAACAATTTTACAGTTGTTGTTTTTTCCGGAAAAAAATTTATAAAATGAAAACATGTTTTTGTTGTTTTCTTTCGTAAAAAAATTACAAAACAAAAAAATATTTTTGTTGTGCAAATATACTACAGAAACATGTTTCTATTTTGTAAAGTGGATTAGATAAAAAAATCTAACAATGAAAGTTTTCGTTGTTAATTTTTTTTTCAGCCTCCATTTGTCAAACCGAACCATGTTTTCATTTTGGTTTATGTCATGATGTAATTTTGGGATACCATCAAAAGGCACCCATATGGATAGTGCCAACAGCAAAAGAAGGCAGAGGCAATGGGCAATAACAATTCCCTTAGGCTATTCACTTATTATCAAATGAGTTTATTAGGCCTCACTGAACTTGGACTAGACCAGGTTTAGAACAACTATGATACTCATTTGTTTTTCCAAATATTTGTTAGTTATTGATTTTATAGAAACTAGTAAATTATGCTTATAAAAAACCTTAATTCAAACTAGTGATGAATAAATTTTGAGAAAAATAGTACATGCTCTTCTGATAATGTATTTTTTTTTTTTACATTACCAACCATTCACAAGTTGATATATATATATATATATATATATATATATATATATATATATATATATGTTTGTTGACTATTATAAAAATTACCTTGAAAATTATACTTATTATGATACACTAACTGTGTATAAAAATTAGACTTGTAATTTTTTTTCTTTCTTGCTTTCCTTTTGTTAACTAGAGTAAATAATTGAGAGTTTACTTGTGTTTACTATAAAATTCACAACATTCACGAGCAAAGGAATGCTAGTATATATATCATAAAGAAAAAAAGGAATGCTAGTATAATATGGACTACGAGGGTTTGTTGCGTGGTTTTAATTTTAAACTTGTTTGGGTAAAATGATTAATCTTGCAGGATGCACTCCTAATTTTCACTCTTATCTCAGAAATTGACGGTCCAAAAAGATTGTAATATATTATATTTTGGCTCGTGCTTTTGCAGTAAGCTCTCTTCTGAGAATTTTTCCTGAAGCTGTCTTAGGAACACTGTTGATGAATGTTACCCTTCGCAATTTTTTGAAAGGTGCAACCTATAAACAAGTATAAAAATGAGTAACTACCAAAAAATGAAAATAGACTAATCATGCTGATGCGCTCAAAGATCAAGCTCATTCTTTAATCTTTATCTTTATCTTACCTGCTTAGCAATAAACTTCTGAATTTCTTCTTCAGTCAGCGAACTATTGGGTGAGCGAACAACATAGGCAATTGGAACCTCACCAGCCTCATCATCAGGATATCTATTGCAAAGGAAGTAACTCAAGTGTGAATTCCTAATAATAGATAACATAAGATGTGTAAAGTTAAACTTCAGATCATTTATGTGATTCTTACGGGACAACAACAGCCTCTAGTATTTCAGGGTGAGAAACGAGAAGCCCTTCAAGTTCTGCTGGTGCAACCTAGTTACAAGGAGGCAAACAACTCATAATTCAGTAAGATTACACTTCTGATCTTAAATATTTATTGTCCCGGATAACCAGAAGGGTTATAATATAAACATATAATTACCCAAACAGAGCAGCACATGCATTATTATGAACTGAAATTACTACAATTGACACATTTGTAATTTGGGACATGGAGCATTTGTTTAATTAATGTACTCCAACACCCCATAATCTTTCTGATAATCAAGTAAACCGAGACTGACAAGGATTTGGTTTTAAGATTTCAGATATATAATCATGCAGTGTACTGCATAGCTGAAAAATTCACTTTCATTATTGACATGGTATTTGCACTCATACCTGAAAACCTTTGTACTTGATCAGTTCTTTGATACGGTCAACCACATAAAGTTGTCCATCTTCATCAAAATATCCAAGATCTCCTGTATGTACCCACCCCTTTTCATCTATAGTCAATCTCGTGGCCTGTGGATTGTTGTGATAGCCTGAAATTTTTGTAATATTTGCACTAAGTTTTATAGGAAAAGCCTACAGAACAAATTAATGACAAACTCCATATAAAGTAAAAGCATGTTAATCCCCCACATTCCATCAGAAAACATTGAGTGAAAGAAGAATCTGAATCACTGTCTCCAATTAGAAAATCAGACAAGTGAAAACTTGTAGACATGTATCGGAATATAATCCAAATCATCGGTTTATAATGCCCTTTACAAATTAGGAGGGGGCATCAGACAGTTTATGCTCTGATAACAAGTCCATTTCTTACTATATGCCTAGAAGCATAACAAGAACATTACCATATGAAGGTATTAATGTTGGAAAAGGACTCACGTGATTTTAAGAATCTATCCCGACCACGTCTTTTGTTTAAGAAATGCATTTGTGGCACATATTTTTTCTTTTTTTCTAAACCAGAAAGAACAAAAGGGGAGCATGGAGAAGATAAGTTTCGAATTGTATGAACTGAGAGACTAGACATGGTCAAGCTGTGTCAGGTACAAAGTGAACAGAACTGGCAGGTTCGGACCAAATTAACTATCATACAGTAGACAGTGGTGTGTTTAGCCTGTCTGGCCTAGGAAATTTCAGCTACCAACTTACCATGGCTAATGGTTTAAGTGCATGCTTGATTTAGAGTTGGAAATATTGTAGCACCTATTCTAATGTAAATCCAACTAATAAAAGTAAAATAAACACAAAAGAAAGAGTCATGGTCAGTTGATAAAATAACTTTTGCCTGAGACATAATTTTACAACTTCAATTTCCGGTCCAACTTGTTGTGTACGAATTCTGAGACCAAATCCATTGGTCCACTGCAAACTAAACACAAAAGGAAGAGTGCACCAATGTTCCTTTCCAACAGATACCCAAACATGCACTAATTCTTTAAGATCCAAGTCCAATAAAATGTGACACCATGGTGCTGAGTGCTGATCTTTGTCATATTTCAGCCAGTAAAGGGTTATGTGACTCCACAAAAAGCAAAAACATCCCCCCATTGACTAAATAGCAACAAGAAATGCTAACAATACGCTATCTAACAAATTATTTATAACACACAATCTACTGTTGGCCCAACAAAAGTTGTGTTCAAAAGAATGTTAAAGAGTATGTTAGTAGCATTTCTCAATACTAAATATTAGAGATTGAGAATTTTATGCATAAGCATAAATGCTCCATGGCATGCACTCTACCTTGCATCATGTTAGGTCCTCGCACCCATATCTCTCCCAACTGTCTAGGAGGGAGAGGCTTCTGTGTATCCACACTCACTATTTGAGCTTCGACTCCTGAACCTAGCATTCCCGTTGAGCCAGTATGACGAACCCCTACTCTTGGATTCTCCACAGAAACAATGCCACAAGTTTCTGTCATACCATAACCCTGACAACACAAGAAAAATACTACATAAATATTAGTATTTTAAAAAAAAATTACTCAAATTGTCAAGAGTTTATTCGGTCAGCATCAGTCTTAAGATTGGTGAACTAACATGTCTAAAATAAGACTATATATGACATAAAGTAAAATTGTACCTCAGGAGCTAAAGGTGTTAAGAAGGTTGGCAATTACAATACATTTTTATTTGTCTGAATGACAATTACAGTACAATTTTTTTTCCTTCTGAATGACAATTACATTTTACAATATATTACCGAACTTTAGACTTGATCCTTTGTTGGGTTGGATACCATTCTTAATTATTTTACGTAATTATCATAAGGTTACAATCTTTTTATTTTTATTTTCTTTATCCTTGTTATCATGAGTCATGCATGACCCTTACCCAGTGGTTATTAATGAATTAACTAGCATTATATAGTTCTATGATTAAAATATGAAAAAAATTGAATACGTCAGAGATTCTTTTTTGGTAAATGAAGAACCTATATCCCATATTTTTAAGTAAATGAGTGTACACAAGAGAGATGAAGAGAAAGTAACAAATATGATAAATGATGTAATAAAAAATAAAAAAAATACATAAAAAATGACTTGAAAATGAAATTGAAGACAAAGTACATGTATAAATATAATTTATTATTTTCTATGACCAATGGGAGTAAATACATCTATAAATTTGTTAAAAAATATCATGAGAAATAGTATATGTAGAAGTTGTTTAAACTGACATGGATATACATTTATTTTCACAAAAATAAAATTTAATTTTAATCACAGTACTTGTAAATATAAATACACATTAAATATAACTTTGATTTAATAAAAGAATACATACAAGAATCATACATAAACATCTCATTATTTACTTCAGTAACACATTAACTAATAATACTTAATAAAACATTTCCCTTCCATTATTCTGGGTTCGAGTAGTATGAATTACCTGACAAATGGCAACATGAGGAAAACGCCTGCCACACTCTTCCATCAAGTCTTTCCCGAGAGGAGCAGCACCCGAACCAATACGCCTCAACGAAGAGAGATCGTAGTTCCGAACCACGCTCTGTTTCGCCAGAGCAAGCAGGATCGGAGGCACCAGCCATAGCTTCGTCACCCTGTGCTTCTCAATCGCCCTCAGAAGCGCCTCCAGCTCGAACTTCCCCATCACCACCACCGCGCTCCCTCGCTGCAGCGCCGCGTAAGTCACCACTGCCAGCCCGAACACGTGAAACATCGGCAGAACGCACAGGTACACGTCGTTTTGCTCCCCGGCGATGTCATCGTCCATGCCGATCATCACCGACGCCGCGATGAAGTTCCGGTGCGTGAGCACCACTCCTTTGCTCAATCCAGTCGTTCCCGAGGAGTATAGTAGCGCCGCCGTGTCCCCCTGCTTCACACCGCTCTCTGGAAGCTCCGTCACCGGCCCCGCCGTCTCCATTACCGCGTCGAGACTCGTTATTCTCGACGCCGCGTTGCCAGTGTCAAAACTCACCAGTCTCGACGCTACATTTGTAGGACCAAATAAACGATGAGTAACACCTATAATGAATTACTTTGATTTTTTTCATTTTAAACACGAGTTATATGCAAGACTTTTTGAAAATTAATATTAATCTGCTTAATTTTTATTTTTATTTTTATTATAAGAAACAAGTTATATAGGATAAATAATTTGTTATTTATAAGAAGAATTAGAAGTAGTAATATTTTATGAGAAAAAAATTATGGCATTAATACACTTTAAAGAGTTTCATACCATCATAAATTTATTAATTTTTAAAATATCTGAAATAATTTAAATAATAATATAATAATTAGAGCCTATAAGTTGAATTTCTTACCCATGAGTTGGTTCTGCGGATTTTTGGAATCGATAATGATGGAGGGGAGGTTGAGTTTCTTGGCTTTGTCCCATAATTCAGGGGCGGTGATCATTAGCTTGGGGTTGGAGTCGTTGACTTGCTTTGATAGTTCGTTGACTGTGTAAATGGGATTAGCGGTGGAGACGACGGCGCCGATGGTGGTGGCGGCAAGGAAGCATATGGGGAAGTGGATGCTGTTGGGAGCGAAGAGGAGGACGACGTCGTTTTTCTTTATGCCTAGTTTGAGAAAACCGTGGGCGAGCTTAGCGACTTGGGATTTGAGCTGAGCGAAGGTAAGTGTTTGGGAAGAATCGGCATCGACAAGGGCGGTTTTGGATGGGAAAGAGGAAACGCTTTGGAAGAGGAATGAGACAAGGGAAAGGTTGGGGTCCTTTGGGAGAATCAAAGAAGGCCTTAGAGACCTGTATACTCCGTCGCGACCGTACCCTGATTTCTGCATTGAAGACGAATATTACTATATGAAGGGCTGGTGTATATAGTATATGTGATCATATAAGTGGGTGCGGTGAAGAAAGGAAATCTAGGGATTTTGGGTTCTGAATTTGCCAATTTGGAGTTGAATGGGAAACTCAAGTGGTGGAGGATCTGTGGTGTGTTTATTCACTTTATTGACACGAAAAAGTCGTGGATAAGATAGATGATAGCGAGACATTAATTAATTGTCGACGACATGGCTTGTTTTTGCAATTGCACTGCATTCAGTAATTAAGATGATGGAGGGATATGATATACTAGTATGACTTTTTTACGGTTAAAATAATAAACAGACAAACAGGATAGAGCTCATATGTAACTTTGGAAACTCAGAACCTGGAGAAGTAGATTTTGATTTTTTCTTTTCTTTTGTTCAAAAACTCGTACACGACAATTCTCTCCTCCTTTAGCAAAAAGACAATGGGTCGCTTTTCCGTTTCGCGGGATGAAATCAGGAAAAAATGGACTGGCTCACAAGCCGTACGGGATTGTCATACTGAGGGAGGAGATAATGATATATTTTTCTCTGGAGAGAAAATATAAAGAAAATAAATTGAAGAATTGACCTTTTCTTTCGAGGCTTAGGTGACGGTGGTCTTGTATCATGATTTGTCTATGGTACATAATTTTTTTAGCTATTAGATTTTATCAAAGTGTATAATGTTATTATGTACTTTCTCTTTCGTAATGTCCCCCTTCCCTTTATCTCTTCAATGATGCCTTCAACGATCCACATAGCTCCAACCTTGTTGCACAGACTCCATTGCCTTCTAGTTGGCACAATAATTTCCTTCACAGAAAGACATACGGTAACTCAATCAAATGTAACAAACCACAACATAGAGAAAAATTATTTAGTGTTATAAATATCCATCCAGTGGCGGCCATGAGCACCGTCCAGATGAGTGATCGTCTAAGACTCTTTTTTTAGAAGGATGTCAATTTTTTTAATTGCTGTACATAAATATTAAAATATAGTTTCATATGATTTTAATTATTATAAAAACTAAAATAATTATTAGTAATTTTTTTAGAGAAACAATATTTTAACCAAAGATATTTGAGATTTTTTATATGATATCCAACTAATTATTTCTCATCAAATTGGTCTATTTTAGAATAAAGTGATACCTCTAATTGTGATTCCATACCCAAATCAGAAATTAAATCCAGACTTTAATTAAGAGACCTAAATATTAAATCACTTATATCAACAATTTTTTTATAAAAAAAGATTTAATTATTTAACAATGTTGAATATAAAAAAATATTATAATATTTTTTTTCATTTTTATTAACATTAACTTAATTAAGTAAACGAGCTATGTACTTTCTCTCATTCTCTCTAATGTCTGGGTGTCTAATCTCTCTTACTAATCTCCTTGTTGTCCCACTAGACAACTTAATGCACAATTAGCTAAAAGATAAAAGCCAATCTTGCAATCTTCTTGTGTTTAGCTGTATTGCAAAATATAAAGAGATAAGTTAGGAATATAAAAGAAAATAATAAAATTTAAAATTTATATAAAAATGATAATTCTTATAATTTTGATGGTAAATTTTTTTTTGAAGTATTAAAATTTATTAGAGATGTTTTATCAATTGAATCAAAATTAAGTTTTATAATATTGAGTTCTTTAAAGATATTTACTTATTTTTTTAATGCACGTACAAGTTATTGAATAATATTATTATTCTTGTTAATGCTGCATATGTTGAAATAATTTATTAAAATTGTTAAAGAAATGTATTTATTAAAATGACAAACAGTTTAAAATAAACTAAAAATTTTAAAATAACAAAATTAATCTACATAAAATATATTTTTTGGTATAAATTATAATACTAATGAAGCTGAAATGACGAAGTTGATTCACAAAATAATTTAATCTTAAAACCATTTTCGTAATTTAAAAACGACTCTTTTTTGTTGAAATTAAAACGACCTTCTTGCATAATCACATTTCTTTTTGTTAATCAAAAATTAAGTTAAACGTCACCTTTAGTTTATTATAATTTAATAATTTTTTTTTATTTTGGTACATTAAATTTTAAAAAATTTATTTTAATCTTTTATGTTTTCAAATTTTTTATTTTGATACATTAAATTTTAAATGTTTCATTTTCATTTTAATCTTTTCTACTTATTTCTTTTAACAAATATTAATATTCTATTATATTTTAAATAATTAATTTAAAATAATTTAGCTAAAAATTAAAGTAAGCCCAAAATTACTATCACAATGTTAGATCCGAAGCTTTTCGTTATTGTCAGGATTCAACATTTTTAATTAATTTTAGTATTGAGTCGTGATGTGAATATATGAGATGACATAATACGTTATTTGGTGGATGAATGTTATATATTTGATTTGTTTATTGACGATGATTGTATTGTGTGGAGAAATTTGTAGATCTAAGTGAAATAGTTACATTGTTTTGATATAATGATAGTTATAGAATTTGCATAAGAAAATGACAAGGATTAGAAAAGTAGATAGTTGAATACATTTTTTAATTGCTATTATCTTAAATTAATTTTTTCAAAATTAAAAATTAATGATACACTAATATTTGCTAACAAAAATTAGAAAAAAATAATCAAAATAAAAATTTTAAAACATAAGTAATAATTTTTTTTAAAAAATTTAACGTATAAAAATAAAATAATACTAAAACATAATAAACCAAACATATAATTTATCCTAAAAATTAAGATGAATTTAATAATAATTAAAAAATAAGAATAAGAACAAGAATATTCATGATCTACGTCTGTCAGCACACTCCCACTCTCATCCTCATCTCCTTTAGCATCTAAAGGTAAAGATACGCTGTCTCTCTGTTTTTCAATCACTCATAAATACCAAATCCTCTAATGGCAGCCACCGCTTCCTTACACCATCTTTCTCGTCTTCGATTCATCGCCAAACCCCAACCTTTCTTTTCTCCTCATTCAATACCATCCCACTTCTCTCTCACCCCCAAAACCAAGGTTCCAATTTCGTGCTTTCTTTCATTCTAATTCGTATATTCTTATGTTGTCAATGTTCTCTTTTTTCTTCGCAGAAACCGAATCGATTCCGATTCCGATTCCTCTCAATGGCTGCGGAACCCAAGGAATCGCCTTCCAACAACCCCGGTCTCCACACTACTCCTGACGAAGCCACCAAGGGTTACATCATGCAACAAACTGTAGGCTAGCTTTTTCTAATTTAGTAGTATTATATTATTTTTCTTGTGTATTTCAGGAGTTTGATTTTTTACTGTTATTTCAATTGCAGATGTTCAGAATCAAGGACCCCAAAGTGAGCCTTGATTTTTATTCTCGCGTCTTGGGCATGTCGTAAGTATTTTTCTTCTTCTTCTTCTTTTAGACACGATACAAAATTTTTTGTGTTGGTTATTTATTTGTTTATTTGTCAGTGCATGAAAATGGACTTGACCTTCTACAAAAGTAGTGGAATTTAATTAGAATGAACCCTATAATCCCATCTAGGCTTGACATGTATAGTAAGTCTTGAACTTTTACTACTATATAATATAATAGTCATTTTAAAAGTCTTTCACTTTATAATAAGTATTTTAAAAGTCATACCTGGTATAGTATGTTAAAATCTCTACACTGGCAGTGGCAGTGTATTAAAATTAAAGTTGAACTAATATATTCTATTCTGTCAAGTGCAACACATTGCATTGGTCTGGTTTCCTAGCTACAAATTCTTTTTTATTTTTGAATTTCTTCCTCGGCTGTCAATGCCATGAATGCTGATGGCAGTTTGTTGGTTGGTTTAGTTTGCTTAAGAGATTGGATTTTCCGGAGATGAAGTTCAGCCTGTACTTCATGGGCTATGAGGTATGAACAATATTTTTGCTGGTGAAAATTTAGTTTTGTGAAGGGATTACTGTATGTGGATGGATTATATATATGCTGTGATGGCAATATTAAATCTTTTCTAATTAATTCTTAAATATCAACTATATGAAAGTTCATACACAGAGTTTTTCTAATTTTCATGTATATGCCTTTGATCTTACATTTTTTTGTTGTTGTTTAGGATACAACAGAAGCTCCAAGTAATCCAATTGATAAAGTCGTTTGGACCTTTTCTCAGAAGGCTACAATTGAACTGACACAGTAAGGAATATAAATATGTAATATTTCTTAATCCGAGTCTCTTATCTAACAATAAGATAATGTACAGTAATTGGGGTACGGAAAGTGATCCGGAGTTCAAAGGGTACCACAATGGCAATTCTGAACCTCGTGGCTTTGGTATGTGATATTTCATTTCATTTAATTTAGTACAGGTTTTGACTCTAAACTTGATTACAGTTTGAGTTTGTTATCCTAAAAAAATGCTGAATCGCTGACCATTATTCTTTCCTCGGGATATTGTTGCAATGTTTAGCTCCTTATTTGATGCTTTGAGTTAACATGTTTCATGAATTAGCTTTACTTGTAAACACCTTTTATTAAAATTTTCTCTTGTACACTGTGGCACAGTTGTGTGTTTGCTTCCTTTAAACAGGAAATGTCAAGAGAGGCATTGATTGCATTAAATGATGAACTTAGTAGGCCGTAATTTTTGAAATATTTGGAGTAACTAAACAATGTTAGATCATGTGAAAATATCCAATACAGTATTATCTTGAGCATACCTTAGATTACCCTTTAGGATTATTTTCTGCATTTCCTTGTTTTAGGATAGCCAGTTTGCATTCCTTTTAAGTTTCTGTGCAGTATCCCAAAAATGCAGATGGACTGTAAATTGAAAAAATTAATTTTTCCTGATCACTCCAGTGACCTAGTTTTCATGTCACTTACATGCCTGCAATTTTTTTTACTGCTATTTACTGTTTTTATTTATGCTAGTTTTCATTTCATTAACATGGATGTAATTAATTATTTACTTCCATGGCCATATACTAGATTTATTTATAGTATTCTTTGACTTATTGGATAAATAGGAGATTGAATTCTAATAGTAAGTTGTCTTTCTGTATACAGGACACATTGGTATAACTGTTGATGACACATACAAGGCATGTGAAAGATTTCAGAATCTGGGAGTTGAGTTTGTTAAGAAGCCAGATGATGGTAACAATTTTTCTTTAGTTTTCAATTCATTCTAGTGGTGCCCACTGCCCATATACGGTTGTGAATATATCATTGTATTTTTTAGCAGCTATGAATTGTTTGTGTTTTAGGTCTGTTGTACAATAGATAACTATGTGAATTGTTTTTGTTCTCTACATGGCAATTTATTATTGTATTTTTTGTTTCGGTTTGCAATATTTGTGTGCATGTAGGCATCGATGTTTTTTTGTTTTTGACATAAACTGTGTTACCTCATTTCATTCAAAATCAACTGGTTAATACAAGTAGGAATTCGATCAAAAGCTTTGAGCATAGCAAAACCTGTTGCCACCCTAGCTAGACAGTGAGCTGCAACATTCGCTTGCCTCTTAACAAACTGTACTCTATAGTTTGGATCCTTGGAGAGCAAGTATTTACATTGAAAAATGATAGAACCGAATTCTGAAATGTCTCTGCCAGCACTATTAACTTTATCTACAACCACTTTGCAATCCATCTCAAATTGTTGGAGTATAAATGTGAGGTAAAGTCCAACATCGGATAGAAATAGAAAAGTTGAGCACCTTATAAGTGAGGAGAAGATCCATAAATCTGAGCCTTAAGGTTTTAGGTTAAGGTGTGGTGTCTAGTTCACTTATATGGTTACTTATGACCCATTGGTGTAAATCTCCCCGATATTTACCTCCCTCGATTTTCTAACAATTGGTATCAGAGTCAGGTTTGACTTGGTGACAGCTCGGACAAGTAAAAAGGCGGTTGGGGATCTATGGACATGAAGATCCTTTTGTATCGAAAGTCTTCCTGGCGGGTGAGTCTATGCATGGAGGCCAGACAGCGGGTCCTGCAAGTGTTGTGACAGTACAAGTAAGTGAGGTTTAAGCTCTAAGGGGGCCACCATTGGATATTTGTGAATTGAAAATGACTTCCGCTCGAGGGGAAGGCTATCATGTGGAAGAGACTCACACTTGAGAGGGAGATTGTTAGAGTACAAGTGTGAGGTAAAGTTCTACATCGGATAGAAATAGAAAAGTTGAGCACTATATAAGTGAGGAGAAAACCCATAAACATGAGCATTAAGGTTTTGGGTTAAGGTGTGGTATCTAGTTCACTTATATGGTTACTCATGTAAATCTCCCCGATATTTACCCCCCTCGATTTCCTAACAAAAATGACCTGAGAATAGCCTGTTTCTATCGACCACTTCAAGGCTTTCAACAATCCAAGTGCTTCTCCCACAGCAACTGGAATTAAGTATAGAGATGTTAAGGGATAACTTGACTGTGAAATATTAAACTAGTTAGAAAATTGGGGGTGAAATCTAATCTTAAAAGCAGGGGTTTGAATTAAATAGACTAGGTGTTATTTGCCTTGTTCTATTTAGGCCTTCTCATCTTGTTATATTTAACTATGAAGTGCAAGAGATGGGGTACGGTCATAGACACGTCGTAATTCTTGTAGGCTGTCTAGTTAATGTAACGTAATTATAATTCTGTGTAACAAGTGGAACCACATTACACCAAAACTTAACTTCTGTATGGATGCTGGTGCTATTGTCATCTGATCTTTGTGGTAGTATAATCATTAAAGAAAATTGAGCATATTTTAGTTGCACAGCTATCCGGCTGGTGGACTCTAATTGTTGGCTGCAATTTTTGTGTAACTTGTGATGCATAAATGTTGAATGATAAAGGAATTGGAAAATGTCTGAGTGTTGCTGATTCCATCACAGATTCTTCCCAGCATTACTGCTTCAAATATTTCTTTCAACTTTTCTTTATTTTTGAATAATTTTCTGCAGGGAAAATGAAAGGTATAGCATTTATTAAAGATCCTGATGGATACTGGATTGAAATCTTTGATCGGAAAATAATAGGAAATGTAACACAAGCTGCCACTTAGGCTTAAGATAACACCTTCAGGTAGACACTGGTTTTCTATTCGTTTGCCTTTATTTTTCTTTATATGTTTTACCTCCTGAATCTAATGTTCTCACAAAATATTTTGTCTGATATAAGAACCATGTTTCATGGATATCAAAATTTGCTTCAACATGCTGCATTGTGTATGTCCTTGTCATATTGCTCGTTCTTCAAATTTGTGTGGAATCTGCATATCTAATTCAGAAGCAATAAACTACTCAATTTTGTATAGTTGACTATTCTTGGAACAATCTCTATGAGATTTTAAGTGAGTAATGGGCGTGTCACTCCACTTGGTAAAACCGAGGATGTAAATGGAAAAAGTTCCTTTTAAGTGAGCTTATCTTATAAGCGAGTAAGGTGTATATCGTCTGTAGTGACATTACCACCATTGTAGAAGATCCTAACCTTTCACTAAATTTCATTTATATTATAAAATATGTTTTAAAAAAACAATTGAGATTGTAACTCTGCAGAGGATCATGTTTTTTTGTTCACTGCCGAGGATCCAGTCTCGTGTATACCCCCTTAGACCATTTAGTGTTTATAAAAAATAAATAAATAAATTAGCACATTATGTTAATTTATTATTTTATTTCTTTTATTTTAAAAATCATTAAATGAGTGAATTATTATAAATAATTTGTTTCCCTCTCTTTCCCTCCAAAATCCAACTCCCAAACACGGCCTTAGTGGATTAAGATTGTGTTGCACTATATTAACAGTGGATGAAATAATGCACATTTACTTACTTTAGAACCAAGCTCACTGTAGAGGAATCCTTTCCCATGCAAACACTTGTATGCAACTCTTTGGTAAAGTTGGTTGGAGCAGAATGCTAGCATATTCATATTCAAAAGGGTCTCTTCACTGCTAAATTTCATGGAATACAATTGGGTTTTTGTCTTCCCTCTTGGTATTCTGCTTCATGGCTGTTCTATAGTGTTTCCGTATGCTTTTTGCTATGAAATTTTCTGTTTTTTTTTTTTGTTGCAGGTCCGGCTCTTCTGTGATACGTTCTCATCTCCTCTGATTTAATTGGGTCTTTGCTCGTACATGGAGTATGTAGGATTTTTCGAGATTCCCCTGAATGCATAATTTGTAGTCAAAACCAGAACCAATAAGAAGGATTGTGTTGTGAATCTTATACTTTTTTGTTCTTTTAATTTCAAAAACCTAGCCAATATTGGAACTAGTACTTGATTCTACTCTTGCATTGGATATTTGATACGAATGAGTACTTCTAAAGACAACTTAAAAATTCTACAACAGTAATAATGTGCGAGGAGAATCCTAACCATTGTCCTCACTTTCTATGGTAAAAGGGAAAATTTTTTAGTTAGGATGCATTAGATTGTGTTATTGATGATTTTTTTTCGTTCTCTGGTGATTTTCAGTATATTATTTATAAAATCAAACAATTTTTTTAATTAGTAAAAAAATATAAAACTAATTGAAATTGGGTATTGACATAAATTTATGATGTTAGAAGATCTAACGATCCACGTGTTTATACATGTTTTGGAAACTCAAATTCATGTTCCATACATAAAAATTCCGAAAACTACAACTACTAGCGTATATTTAGATGATTAACCAGTCCGTGGGTTATTATAAATCGGTACATGAATTTGATTTGTACTAGCATTTATTTAGATACAGAAATTCATGTCCTTTTTAAACATGCCATACAACTAAATATATTCAAGCTTCCCGTGAAGAATAAAAAATTTGTAGTCAAACCAGAATCCTTTTTATGCTTAGGCTTGTTGAATAGTCAAACTAGTATAATGATGAAGTGTAAGATATGCACGTTTGAATGGGACTATTTAGGATGCAAAATTCAGGAATTTCATTGATAATTTTCTTAGAACTCAAAAATAGAAACAATGGAGAAGATGAAGAAGAAGTGAAATAACGACGTCACGATCCTTAAATGAACGATAAGTCGAAGGAGGATTTATCACAAAGAAATAACTTCCTTGATAAAAATTAATTTGATTTCAATCAAGACGTAGAAGTTTGACTTTGGATCTTGTCATTGGACTCTTAACTTATGAAGTACTTTTAGGTTCTTATGTTCTTTAAATAACCCTCTATCAATAAATGTGTGATCATATGTTGACCTCTCTTTGATTTGTTGAGAATATTTTGGAATTGGCCCTTTGCACGGATTGGGTTATTTGTAGGCCTAGATCTTAAGTTAGGTCCAAAATAGTTACCCCTAACTTGATGTAGTTTTAATATTGGTTTTCTAATATTAAAATTCCTAGTACTTTTCTCATTAACATGAGAATATTTTTTTTGAGTTAACCATAATAATATTAAATTGAAGAAAGAATGCAGGTAATATAGTGTCTGTCCATTTCCAATATTCAACGAGAGAACTCATTTAGCATTCTAGACTTCAAGAAAGTAGTTACTCGTCACAGAAATATGAAACAAATAATTAGTCAAATTGTGTTTGGTTTGCTTTTCAACCAATACGCATGAACATATGTGATTACATTTGAATAAGAATCCTTAAAATGTCTTTGTTTACATTACAGAGTCTCTGGCTTTCATTGTTTTCCACTTTGTTCCTTATTCAAAGTATTGTTTGTGGAAAATATTCCATGAACAGGTTGAAACAATGCAAGTGAAAAATATATATGTCCAATGAATAAAATAAAATAACTCACATAATGTGATTGTGGTGACTAAATAGTCAATCAGAGTCCACCAGCTAGATGGTTAAGATCTAAAACGCCTATTCTGTTATGCAAATCCTTTTCGTTGGTTGACAACTAATAACTTCTTCATAATTCATTACTGTTAATTAATTAATTGATTGAATTTAAAACGGAAAAGTTAATTACTTAATATATATCGGGGCTGAATTTACGAATCACATGTAGAATTTGACTTTTGGTGTCGGTATTGTGACTCTTCTCTGATCCTTTCAGAAGCATCAAAATTTGCTTGTATTTCCATATAAAACAAAATAGAAAGTGAGTGTGGTTGATATATGAGAAAAAATAATAATAATTAAGCCTCTTTAATGAACTAATTTACAGATTCAAAAAGGAAAAGTTTACAGTAGTATCATTTAAACATAAAAAACAAATTAACATCTAATATAATCTTATATGTATCAGTAAAAAAAAACTTATATGTAACAAGAAATATTTTTGATATATATATATATATATATATATATATATATATATATATATATTGTACGAGGTATCGTAAAGAATTTTCATCAACACATTTACCTGTCAAGTTTAAGAAGGAAAAAAAAGAAAGTCAAAAAGAAGTGAAGATCTTATTTTAAAAATATATAAGGCATTCAAAGACACTCAAGATATTCAAATTGTTCTAGGGATAATGACGTGAAGAAGCAAGTACTATTAACGTTTTTAATTATATTGGTGTTCTAATTTATATAGAGCTGTCAAAATGGGTTATTAAGTCGGTCTAAATGATCATAGCATAAAAAGTGGATTGTACCAAGCCGGCTTAATTTCCATATAAACCACTAATTTGCTAGCTGACCGGTTAGATTATATCAAATTGATCTATTTTTCGTTTTTGCCTTAATTTATATGAATTATATATATATATATATATATATATATATATATATATATATATATAAATTTGACCAAATAGACTTAATAATTTCCAATCCTGCATTTTATTGGCCTATTGGACTGACCAATTTGGCTCGATTCTTTTCATGCCACAAATTAAAGAGCCTAGTTTAGCCTATACTTAATAAATATTTGATCACTATTCTTGCATGATGGCCATCTTGTGTGTTGCAGCTTGCAAGTTGTGCTATAAGCTTTTCAAGTCTGTTGGGGCATGTTGTCCTAACTGACTTTAGGTGTTCTCATGAAAGGTTTAGAAAAATGTATCCTTAAAAGTTTAACACTAATCTCGTGTCATTTCGATTTTTATAACTCGATATATACTCATATCCTTGCACCTATGTTAGGATAAGCTTAATTTCATCTATGGTATATGCTGAATATGATTGTAGCTGTATAAAAAGTGTAAATATTTGTTCGTAGACACCAAGATAACCTCAATCGCATTACTGAAATCCAAGTTACAACCCAAAGAAAAAGTGAATTAAATGTCTAAATGTTTTAAAATCAAAATTTTGAATCTTCTCAATATTGCTCATTTTTCCTACAGTAAAAGCTTAAAAATTAGTGTAATCCTGATCATCATTTAAAATCTCAAAACATGAATCATGAGTTATATAAAATTGGGTTATTTATGTGGTGAATGTCCATCCCAATACTATTTATAGTTTAGTTTTCATACACTATTAAAGATTTTAAAACAATAAACTAGTTTGAAATAATCTTAAATATAATTTTTAAAATAATTATTATAAAAACAATAAAGTTAATATATAAACATTTATTTGATACTATAAAATTCACAAACTTCAGATAAAGTGATACTGTGATAGGTCATAAAAAGGTGAGAAAAAGAAGAAGAAAAACCAGAAATTTGAAAATGAATAATGGTGATGAGAGAGGTACATGATCGATTTAATTAAAACTGTATTAGTCTGACTACTGTGTATCTGATTTGAAAATTGAGCAAGTGCAAACTCTGACAGAAATATTGGCAATCATATGTTTTGGGAACCTTTTTGTTGATTGGGTTCCCAATGGGGATTCCACGCCACACCAAACTACACAACCCGTTACGTTTGCATCCACTTCTTTTGTGGCTTCTACAAACTTAATGCTGTTCCTCTTCTGTACTATATACGTTCCCAATCCCCAATGCCTTCGGAACAAGCCAACAACATATTATCGTCGAGTGTTTATCATATATTTTTTTAAACATTTTATTAATATTTTTATTTTTTTCTATTTTTTTATCACGTCATGTATTCTGTTATACTTATATTTTTTTTTTCTTTCTAAAAAGTTTTATATAGGAATTTAGAATGTACATTAAACTTTTTCCCCAATTCCTATCGTCATTCCTGTTACTGTACATAATTTGGCAAATGGCACGCTTCATCCTCATTTCATTACTTTTCTTAAATGAAATTACAACCGTATTATGTTAATATAGTATACACAAATATTATGAATTGGATAATTATATTTAACTTCATCTCTTGTAATGTTATACTTGTATTTGTTTCTAATTAATGCACACTTGCACAAGCAATATTATCCCAAATCATTTCATTGAATTCAATTTTTTTAAATAAGATTTTGATTTGAGTCTTATAAAAAAAATATAACTGAGAGAAGAAAATTCCACAAAAAATAATCAGTTCTCTAACAAAGAATAATCAGCAATAAAACCAATAAATATTTTATAGTGATAATAAAAAGTATAGATAACCAATGATATAGTATATGATATATATAAATATAAGTAACTTTTGTGGAGTTTGATTTTGTTATTCGATAATCTTGCATTTCTTTCGTTTATTAAAGCAAAAGGAATGGCACCAGCTAGGGGAGGGTTCATGTATATGGGGTCCATTTAGATTTAATGAGTTAAATTTTGTTCCAGTACTATATTTGATCTAAATGTTCAATAGTTAGACCATGATTCTTGTGGTGATTCTGATTAAATATATTATAGAATAGTGAAATCATTCACTCGCTTGACTAGATAAATCTCGTTGACAAAATAAAATTAAAAAGATATAAATATACCAGTACTATATATATTCAATGCCTCTCGCAATTTTTTATTATTATTTGCTGAGTTTTATACAAACATATTTATTTGCCAATAAGCATCTCTTATATTAGTTGTATTATTAAATTCAATTAAAATATATTTTTAATCTATCTTTATGCAATTTTTCATTTCTTTAATTTAATCTTTATAAAAAATGTTTTCCAATTAGGTTCTTGTTTCTATTATCGTTTTTAATTAATTTCGTCCCTATCATCTATTGCTATTATAACATAAAATTAATTGATATAAAGTTTACGTAAAACATGGAAACAAAAGCAAAAATATCATGGACCAAAAATATGCTTTAATGTATTAATCGCTAAACAAACAATTTTTTTTTTTAATATCCAAAACATTTACGTACTTTGTTAATAATTATTTTCTATCGAAAAATCTATTTGACCACTTGCCTCTCCTCCTATTACAACTTTTTAATCTACAAAATTCGAATTAAGATTTTGTTTAAAGGATCCAAACATAATTCTATTTGAACCAATGTAATGTTGGTAAACAAACAATTTTATATATAATACATGATAGTGAGTTAATTTAAAATAATTATAAATTAAACCTAGCTAATTAACGATCTTTTATATAAGAACTAAATTAAAGTTGAATATCAGGTGTAAAATATTAAAAGTACAGTTTAACCATGAAATTCAAGTAAAATTTTAAAATATAGATTAAAATATTCAAAATTTCATGAGAAATACGCTTAACTAATTTTAAAAAGTTTATTTTCCATGTATTATTAGTATATTTTTTTGACACTATACTTTTAATTAATAAAAAATCATGTTGGATATAACTTTTAAATTAATTAATTTAAAAGACAATAAATTTATCATGATAATATATGATTAATTGATGATATGAAAATTGTTTATATTGTGAAAACATCTTGGCTTTACTTTTTTTAAAAGAAAAAGATAGAATACTTAGCATTTATTTTTAGAGTTTAATATTTATATATGGATGTTTATATGATTTTGTAAATTAATTATTATAAAATTCAATCAATTTATTAGATATGGTGTGCTGAAACTAAGTGACAGTATATAACTATTGTATACTCTAAATGCATATACATTTTTTTTCGATAAACAAAAGTTAAAAATCAGGGTGAAATTGTCAACAATGGCTTCTGTTTCGCAGCAACAATAGGAAATAAGTTTCATGGTTTTTGCTGCCTTTGTTGTCGTCACACTAATCAAAAGAAAGAAACTTGTTCAAAATGGCTAATAATTTATTCCATAATTTCAAGTTAGTGTTACAGCTTGAGCACCCAGACTTCCACACAAGACAACAAAATTTCCCTAGCATGACTCATAGTCTCTTTCTTTTGTTTGCCATATATCATTGCTTTCCGTTTATTATTAGTAATAAGAAAATTGAGGTTTTCGTTCTAAACGTAGCCATCTTCATCTCTCTTTTTTGCAAAAGATTCTTCAACGGAGTGCTCAATTCAATTATGCACTGACAGATAACAAAATCACAAATTCTCATATAATACATAACACATATGTGAAGATAAATATCAACTTATAACAATGCGTAGCAGTACTTAATTAACACACTAAACTAAGTTATATATATATATATATATATATATCTAATTATAATCTCTGATATAAAATAATTTGAATTGATCATTGGGTGTTTTTTCACAACATTAATATCTGATAGAAGAGAATACTTAAAAAAAAAAAAATCTAACATCATCTTCTTCCTCTTTGTCGTCGTCATCATCACCCTTTCCGAGAAGATATGCACAAAATATAAAGAAGCTTTTACCATGTACTGTCAAAACAAGAAATGTTTCAACAGAGAACGCAGAACCCCAGAAGATCTCATCAATTTTTTTCCTTTCTGAATCTTTGCCACACCAACATAACATACCCTTTCTCCATCATCATATCTTTTACCAGTAGTCAGATTCAGTCATCATCATCATCAGTTTGCAGGCACTAGTAGTAGTAGTAGTACATGGCCTTCTTTTCTGTCTTGTTTTCATCATTATTGAAGCTAGCAGTGCTACTGCTGCTACTAATCAATTGCTTAATATCCTCAAGATCATAATCCAACGGTGTTAGTAGTGTTTGGCTAAACCACTCACCAAAACATGACTTTTCTCCATCATTAATATTGTTGCTGTGATTAAGCATAAAGTTATCATCATTATTGTAGCTGTGGTAACCAATTTCTTCTTGCTTGATAATTTCTCTGCCTTGAGTGTAGCTTCCATCAGAGGAAGTACTGCAACTTCCTTCGCTTCCAAACATGAGCATGTTGTTGTCTCTCATAGGGTGATAGCATTGTTGCATGGAGTCTTGGTTCTGGTAAAAGTGGTGAGAAACTGAGGTTATACTTGTGCTTGCATAGTTACTTGAAGGGAGGGAAAAGGGTTCAATATTACTTGTGAAAGATGTGGTTGTTATTGGGGTGTAGGTGCAGTACTCTCCGTACAGTTGGTGAGATGAAGGAGAGGGTGGAGGGTTTTGAAGGCTAGAGGATGGAAATGAAGGTTGTTTTCTGTGATGAGAAAGAGGAAGCAAACCCATGAGCTTTTTCTTCAACTTGGTGTTCCAGTAGTTCTTAATATCATTGTCTGTCCTTCCTGGTAACTGAGCAGCTATAATTGACCACCTGATAATAAATACATAAAAGTTAGTTGATTTTTTTCTGTATATAGTTTGAAATTAAGACCTCATAAAATTTATAATTAAAGCTTCTCACCAGTCCGACTCTAACAACAAAACACGACAATCTAAATAACACACTTTTAACTTGTTAAGGCGGACCCTAATAAGTTAAAAGTGTGTATTATTCATGCTTCTCACCACTAGGCGGACTCTAACAAGTTAAGCTAATTAAGTTTCCAATTAACAAAAAAATTATTTACTCAATATCTTAATTAGACATAATGGATGCTGGTGTTGGATTTGGATCAACTTGGCATGCATGAGGAAGTGCTATATAGGCAGATTCTGAACAACAATAAAGGTTTAATTTTTTGAGAAAAGGGAATTTTCTTCCTTTAAAAAAAGGACTAGTTTATGTTGCCCTTTAATTTTTCTCTCATTTCGTATTATTTTACCTCTTTCAGCTACACTAATATAAACTTTATCAGTGTTTCTCCGGAGCAAGTAGTTGATGGGGATTAAAGGGAAAAAAAGAAGAGGGGAAAAAGATGTCATAGAAATATTCTGGATATAGATAATTGATTTCAACTTAGATTGGTGAGAAAGTGCTAAAAATAATTTGTTTTGCACTATACTATCAGTGTTGTTGCATTAAATGTTAGTAACTATTATACCTGCTTCCAATATTAACATAAAGGCTGCAAATTATTCTGTCTTCCTCATCTGAGAAATCTCCATGCTTAATGTTGGGCCTGAGATAGTTGAGCCATCTCAATCTACAACTTTTTCCACATCTCTTAAGTCCTGATCATAAACATTAGCAACCAAATAGAACTTATTAGAGAGAGGGTGGGCACATACATATGAGATCTCACAAAAACACATTTAAGCCTTTTATTTTTTCCTCACAAAATCACAATATTAGCTTATTAATTTACCAGCTTTCTGAGGAAGAGCAATCCAATTCCCTCCAGTTCCATGCTTCTCTATGTACTCCTTCAGCTTTGTGTCTTCTTCTGGGGACCATGGCCCCCTCTTAACACTTGCCTTGTCACAACATGGAGCTCTTCCCATCTCTCTCTCTCTCTGTGCAAAATCTCAATATCTGTCTTTGAGAATCCAAACTCTCACTTTCTAATCTGAATAAGTTTTGGTGGGTAGTGTTTGAGCCTTATAAATAAGGACCCCGGTTTTTGAACGTTAAAAAATATATTTAAGAGCAGAGAGAGAGAGCCATGTACACAAGTCAAATGAAAGCATATGACAGAAAGTTAAATTAATATATATATATATATATATATAGTACAATATTTTGTTTACATTTCGACGCACTGTTAATAATTAAGTATTTAAGAAGGGTACTAAGAGTCAGAGAGAGCTTTCTAATCTTCAACGTTGAGGACTCGCTCATTCTCTTCTTCCTCTCTTCTCTTAAGAGAAAGCATCCAATGTATGCAATACAGAAAAGAAAGACAACACACAACAGGACTAATGAATTGATGGGTACAGCTACCAGAATTGTGACACTTTCCAAACACTAGGACCAATATATCACGATCGGCCTAGTTTTCTTCTTCCTTTATTATTTAATTAAAATTATTAGTATTTGGTAACAAATGCATATTATGCATTGACACTTGGCAAAAAGTAAAAGGTAGGGTGTATTTAGCTAGACTAAAAAAAAAAGTGTATATAACTAATTAGACCTGCAAAGAAATTGAAATCAATTAATTAAAATAACAAGCCTCATTCACTAAATCCATTTCTAACTGAAGGATGGGTTGGAAGTTGGATAAACTCATAAAAGGGCGCACCTGAATATTCATAAAAAATTAATGGGTTTGATTATTATCAACTTTAGTCTGTTGAATTAAATTAAGGAATTTGGACCCTTTAAAACACAATGTTGGAGTTTGATTTTAAGATTTATGTGTATACAAAAAATAAAAAATAAAAGAATTCTCACTTTTAGTGTCTAGCTGTGTTATGAAAAATAGGCCTCTAGACTATCGAGTGCATGGAAGGATCAAAATGGGATTTCTCTCTCGCTCCCACTAGTGTAGCAGACAAAAAAAAAAGAGAAAAAGAAAATATATCCCACCATCTCAATTTACACTTCTTATGTTTAAATTTTAAAATTTGGAATTAGGGAATTAGGTTTTCGTTTATGGCATCTTTATTACCCTCAATTCCTACACTTCAAGAGATTCTTGTGTGTATGATTGGTAAACAATAAACTTAAAATATTTCTCTGTTAGAGTACTTTATTAACTATGTAGGACAATTAATTAGTACTTTTTTTAGAAGAGTATTCCTCTAATTAACAAGGATTTCATATACTCTAAGTCGAGACAAAAGGTTATAAAGATATTTATGCTTCCAAATATAATAAAAACAATAAATAAATCTTAATTAAATGTAAAATCCTAACCCAATGCCAATTAACATTTTAAAATATGAAATCATAATCAAAATAAATTAAATAAATAATATTTTATGACAATATATTTTAAGAAGACATATTAAAAATAATTTCCTAACAATAATAGAAAAACAAAAATCTTAAATAATTGTTTTTTTCAGATCGAAAGTTTTTTTTCTCTAAATTTATTACAAGATAATATAATAATTCCTAAATTCTCCATTCAGCATTTATATATTTAATGTACATCACTTGGGGTATTAAGTACTAAATCAACAAAAATATTTAAATGCGACACAAGAATTTATTATATATTGATTACTTAAGTTGTATATATGCACAAGCACAAGTACAACCAATGCTTTGTGTACACAAAATTGATACAAGAAAATTTCCCTATGCAATTGGAAAAAAAATGTGCACGGCAATTGACATTAATAATTTTGCTAAAATATAAATAATTGTATCTGCTCACACTCTGTCTTAATTAATCATATCAATTGGTGTTGGAGAAGCAAGCACAGTTAACTGTTGAGCATCTAACATGGTGTACGATTGTATGATCTATGTTTGGGAGTTGCATGGGCCCCACGAATCAGATTCTTTGCAGTTAGATTTATTTGATCAGGTGTTTGGGATTGACTAATCAACACAATGGTAGCTTGAACACCATTTTTTCCCCCGTAATGATACCTTTATTCACATTGATACCTAGCTAGCCAATATTGTGAAAATTAGGCAAAACAATTCTCTCAGATACGCCCTGTCACATTGTATCATTCCCACTAGGAAGCCTCGGATTGCTTTGCGAATTGCGACACATAGAAATAGAGACCTAAAGACACCGAGGTAAGACCCTAACACATGGATTTCGTAGACCCTCACATGCTTCATATTCACGAGCCTACATTCCTAGTTTAGTGATGAATTATTGGATTTCTTGTTAAATAATTTACTTAAAATTTAATTCTTTTTATAAAATCTTTGTGTTTCTTATTTTTCATATCAAATAAAGTGATGAAAGAATTTATTTTTTTATCACGATAATAAAGATTAAATCTAAATCTTTATATATTTTCTTATCAAGTCGACTTGAATAAATTTAATGTATATAAAGATACAGTAGTCAACAAGTATTTCATATTATACATTAACATTAACGCACCTTTAACCCAAGTTAATTAGAATTGATGATAGATGAACTTAATGATAAAATGAAAATGTGACAAAGAAAGAGAATGAGAGATGAGAAAAAAAATGGAAATAAGACAAAAAAAAAGAGGAAAAAAAACTAAAATTAAATAAGGTGAAATGAAGAAAGGAGAAAATAAGAGAAAATGAATTAAAATAAGGGAACAATTGAATATATAACTACTAATGAGTTTAACCCTCCACCAAACTTATAACTTTTCTTCATTCCATCCTAAAACATACCTATGTCAATCTATATCTCACTTCATTAAATCTTGTTTAAATGCATTTCTCCATGTAAATTTCGGTCGACCTCTACCTCTCTTTATATTGAACTCTTGGTAATAAACTTTTGTTTATACGGGAAGCATCCATTGGTTGTCTCATAACGTACTCAAACCACCTCAATCTATATTCTCAACAAATATTTCATATTAATTAATAAATATGTTTAATTGTTTTTAAATAATATTTTTGAATCTCAATAAATTAGCAAATTTGTTGTGCATTAATGGATATTTTTAAAATTTAAATAAAATTGATAAACAATAATAAATTAAACAATAGTGTATAATAATAATAATTTTTATTGTCATTTTGTTATATTATATAGAAATAAATTAAAATTATAATTTAAATTGACCGGAAAATTATAAAAGTAAATTGCTAAAACATATCATCCACATTAACATTGTCTCTCAAAATTAAAATCTAAATAAAATTTTAATTTATAATTAATACCCTCGAATTTTTATTTATCATGAAAAGTTAATAATATGATCTAAACTTTCTCGAAGAAAGTTTCATGAATATAGTAGTGTTTTTCATTTAATTTTAATGAAATATAATTACTTCGATACCCTTAAGGATTCTAGAAGTCACATTATTAAAATGATATAGAAGCTTTCCGCTTTATGTTTTTTTTTAGTTTATTTAATGAACTGATTGTTGTGTCATTGCCGACGTATATATTGTAATGAATTATAGCATAGATTCCTGTTTTTATTTTTATATTTTTATTACTCCAATTCAAAATAAGAAAGAGGTTTTAATTAATTTGAAATTCAATAAAAAATAAATAAAATTTAATTAAGAATTAATTTTACCAAAAATTAAACTTAAATATTATTCAAACGACTCAATTATAACTTTATTATAGTAACTACTCATATCCAACTGCTGATTACATGTCCTTGATTTTAATTAATAATTTTGAAATTTGTTACGCTCATGCATATCAATTAAATATGCACGATACATATGGAGATATCAGATACGTATGTTTTCCTGCACCATATCCATTAGAAATTAGAATCGAAGCAAATGCACTTTATGTCATAACTCCCATGCCATTTTGGGTTAGTTAATCATTATCAAGTATTTCTGTATTATACTGATACTTTTTAATTTAAATAAAACTTAAAATTAAAATAAAATAAAAGAACAATAATATTTTATTATTAATAATAAGTAACTCATTATAATAAACTAAAGCAATTAGATTTTTAAGAAAATATGAAAAAACATCATATTTCATGATATAATGTGTCACATTTTAAAATTTAAAATTATGATTAATTACAATTATAATAATTTTAAAAATTAGTCTTTCTAAAAATAAAAATATATTTAATTTTAAAAATATATTTCATGATATTTAATTTTAAAAATTAGTGGGTTATTCAATTTGACCGATTTCGCTTAAAACTGTTTTTTTATTTTTTAAAAAAATTTCAAAACAAAGTTGTTTTGTTTTTTTAAAGAAGAAATATTATAATTTGTGAAAATTTTAAAAAATTTTATTTTTTATTATTATCAATTTATGTATATTATGTTATATTTTTGTTTAATATTTATAGGATATTATATTAAAATATTAAAAAATTTATTTTATTAAAATTGATTCCATCTTAGTTAAACTACTAATCCTTGAACTAGTGTCTTCACCAATCTGATGACTAGTCCAATTATGAGAATATTAAAAAAATTATGATAATTATATTTCTTCACATAATTTAATGATAAATTAATCTTTAAAATTATTTTAATATTAGATTGATTATTAAATATTATAATTTAATAACATAATAATCTCATGGAATGAAAGTAATTATGACAGTTTTTACATATTTAAAGATTAAATTAAAATTTATTCTTTTAAGAGACTAAATTGTGATAACTAACACATTCATTTCAGGTATTAAAATAGTAAATTATCAAATTCATAATGAAATTTTCTTCATATTTTGAAAAGAAGATTATCTGTAATTAATTATTTAAACGTAGATATACCATACTTTTTGTCAAAATATTGTTGGTAGGTTGCATGACTGCTTTTTGTCAATTGATTTTACTTAAATCATTGCATGTAGACAAGAGGAAAGTGTCTTAGTGGCTGCCATAAAGTAAAAATATTAAATAATTTAAAGCAACACAATAATCTCCGTTGGCAGACAGGGATTTAGGAAGATATATATGCTGGCTTTAAAGTACCCCATCTCTTTTAGTAATAAGCTTATTATCTAAATATAATGCCTGCATTTTATTCTCACTTCTAGCTATATATATTATTACTTTATATGGTGCTTCTTCACAGTAACAAAAATCGTTGACTTATATGTAACAATTAGAAGGCAATCATTGTCTTCATATCAATAGTAATGAAACTTTTCACCTTCTACATACGATCATCCCCTGATCATAATGAACCTGCAGCCATGCATAAAGTCAATCAATCATGCTTGCACCCACAGGTCGAATTCCTCCTCTCTTTTTTTCTTTTTTTTTTTCTTTTTATCACGGATAAACGTACTCAATTTTCTCCTGGCTTTTCCAGCTGGAAATTTTTTGGTCTCAGTTTACTTAGTGATTTTGACCCGTTATTTAGTAGATCATAAACCATGTCGACTATGAACTTGACTAATTAGTCTCTTGCTTCTGTATCTAAAAATGTTTCAGTGATCCTGTGATATAATCTAATAATATGATCGCACTTTTATAACCATGGTTTTAAGCTTATACATAACGTGTTTGATAACATCTAAAAAATCATAGCTTTAACGTTCAGGCAATGGTTATATTACTATTTCGTAATCACCACAATAGTTGCCCATTCTGTTTGTCCACAATGAAAAAAAATAATTTATGGTCTAAAATATATAACAACACTTAAAAATATACTGGTTTTCTTCATTATTTTAATCATAATAGTAAAAGATTGGGGTACATTAGAATAAGCTACAACTACTTAAAAGCCACTTGAAAAATCATGGTCAATTCGTGATTTAAACTTTAGTATTCAATTTTTTTTTATCTCTGATCACATTTTTTATTGTTGCCTAAAATAAATAAATAAATTGTACACACACAAGTATCGACCCTAACTAGAAAATATAAAATTAACTTGATGGTGAAAGAAGAAAAGAAGAATTGTTTTTTTTGTGTAAATTTTCATTTGTTGTTAATAAAAATTAATAAATTAATATTTGTTGATAAAAAAAATCATCAATCCTAAATCCTTTTTTTCTCCCCTTTTCCACTCTAACAAACATTTAATTAATAAGGAGTATAAATTGACATCTAAAGAAAAATATGAGGATTATTTTGCTCATATTTCCTACTGTTCCCGTTAATTAAGCAAAATCTCTTTCCTTAGTCTTTTTAACTCCCGCGTGAAATTTTTTAATATAGATGGGCCATATGCTCATCTCACGATTCAATTATGGATAGGCATATGAATTGTTTATCCAAAGAGTAATTAATCATTCATCACGTGGAAAGTGTCACGTTATTTGCTTGGATTATTAGGTGTAATTTATATATTACCCGTGGTTCTTTTTATGAGAATTTCTTAAAAAAATATTTTAGTTTTACAAGGCTTCTTCCAAATTATTTATTGCTTAGTTGTTTTTCTTATAAAAATATCCTTAAATAGAGACACGTTAATATATTAATCAAGTGAAAAGAGATGGCTATGTGTGGTTACAATGAGAGAAGTAGAGTAGATACAAATAGAAGAGATAATTTGAAAAAGAGAAATATAGTAAAAATAAAATAAAATGTTGAGTGGTTAGTTTACAAGAAATAGGTAAAAAATAAAGTAAAAATAATATTATAAAATTGTTTAGTATGAATGAAATGAAAAGATGGAATTTAATATAGTTGAAAAATGACACTGATACCTGAGAAAATGGTTTGTAGATCACGGATAAGAAAACAACAACAGGTAAAATTGATTTTTATCCACCAACTTAGCTTCCCTTCTTTTCTATCCCTCCCATGTGATGTCTTAAAACTTCATCATGGAACTCACCTTATTCAATTTATTACTCACGCGAATGCACTCTATCAAAAAAAACATCCCTCATTTCCATCTTTGCAAAAACAACTCCATTGTTGCTAACAAACAGAGCGAAAGAAAATAGAATTTTAACAACTTATTAGGGTTGACCTAGTGATTGAAGTTGATGTAATATGTGTGAGATCATGTATTTAAACTTCATTACCATTATTGTACATTTTTTTTAATAGTTTTAAAGGTAATTCTAGACCAACAAGGATTAAATCAGCAGAGATATTCATAGTTAATATCTGATCATGCATCAAATAAAATTGTTTATATAGGAAGAGAGAAAAAGATCATTCTTGAAAAAACTTTATAATTTGTTTGATAAATTTAATATCATTAACTAAAATTTTTGATTGTGTAAAAAAAATATTAAATTTCGTGATTCTTGTGAAATAATGTAAAGGGTCTTATATATAAAATTGAAAGTAGTATTTGTTTGGAAACTTCATTTAATCTCAAATAGTTTTAAATATAAAATTTAAAACGACACCAATCGGTTTCAGGTTGTTGCCTAAATTATTTGAATGAAGTTTATACATATATATTGAAGTCAATGGAACACATTTTATATTCATAATCAAATTGAAAGAACAAGTCTCATAGTCTTGCATAATTGACTCTAAAACAGCAAATGATACTTCCCCTTTTTCAACGTTGTTGGCAAAGTGAGCTGGAAATTTTGTGTATGTTGTAATCGTCTCGCATGAGTGTAAGAGACATATATATTCATTCATTAAGTTGACTGAAGTGAAAATGAAATCAAGTACTTTATTAATTTTCTACCTTTTCATTTGCACTTGTTTGTACCCTTGGACTAATTTTAAAATCTCCTCCTGCTTGGGGCTGATCGATAATATAATATAGGCATAAATGTAATTATGATTCGTTTATTTTATTGATTCATAATTTTGGTTATTCCATTTTAAAATTGAGATATTTGATCATTTTATTTTAAAAAATCTATGATTTTGGTCATTCTATTTTAAATTAGACACATTAAATCCTTTTATTTTAGAAAATTTGTAATTTTGGTCAAATTCTTAAATTTGTCTATGTTTTATTTATTTTATTTTGATCTAATTAAACCTTAAACTTAATATATTCATTGAAGGTATTCTCAAGAAATGATTTAATTAATTACAAAGTAAAAATCAAAAGAAGTAAAATATAGGCAAAATAAAATATTAAACCAAAATTATAGATTTTCTAAAATATAAAGATCCAAATTGCGGCAATTTTCTAAAATGTAGGGATCAAATATTTGTATTTTGAAATAAAAGACAAAAATTGAAGATTTTTAAAAATATGAGGATTGAATGTCTCAATTTTAAAATAGAAGGATCAAAATTACGAATTGAATAAAATAGAGAAATCAAATTACATTTAAGTCTATAATATAAACTAAAATGAAAATAAAGTAATTGATAATATTAATTATATGAAGTCATAATAAACATTTAAAATGTTATTGTTTATTAATATAAAGTATTTATTGATTATAATTGATGATTAATGTTCCTTGATGAATCTGACAAAAAAATCTAGTAACTTTTTTTTCTCATAAACACATTTTTTTTCATTTACAAGACTTAAAAAGTGACAATTTACTTAAAAGGATACAATATCCTACAATTTGAATCAAACATTTGTTGGGTGTTTAATTAGCTTTGATTTCTGATGACAGAAATTCATTAAATGCAGAGTATAAAACAAAATAAATATTACTCCATCAGAACTATCTATTATGTCATTTTTATATGTAGCACTCAATTATTATTTAACATGTGTTAAACCAACAATCTATGACTATCATAAATACACGCATATGTTTATGATAATATAGATCATACTTAACCAACAATTACTCAGTACAAAGACGTACGATGCATCGCCCTGGTCATTTTGGGTTGAACTTTGTAGGATGAATATTTGGAAGAATCAAGTAATGAAATTATAGAAGGAGCCACGGAGGTAGGCAAGGTTTTAGTTCACCACTTCACCAAGTTTAGTTGGTATATGATTATGATGTATGATGTTACAAGTATTTATTTATTTATTTTTTATATCTCCTATTTAGTGTCTGGACTCTGGAAGCCTCTTCATGCTCTGTGCTCAGATGCATGTACAACATAAAATTTTGAAAAATGTTACGTGTATATATATGCTCTATTATATTTTTGGGTATACGAGTGAAAATAAAATAAAGAAAGAGAGCAAGTGATAAATAAGAAAAAAGAGTAAAAATAAGATAAAGTCGAAATTAAATATATGATAATAATCTTTAAAAAATTACATATATTATTATATAATATTTTTATTTATTTTCATCATATGATTTATTTTATACACTTCTTCCTCTTATATCTCTTATTCAAATGTATTGTACGTATATAGCACTAAGTAGATGCGTGTATATCATAATGACGGAAAGTTCTAATGTTCCATCAATTCTTTCAAAATACACGACTCTGTTTGAATAGTCTCCGTAAAAAACATGATACAAGCATATAATAACATCAACCAATATATATCAACGTTTTAAAAATAATTTTTAGTATCTATTTTGTTATCTTACACAGCTTGGTTTAGCCGGGGTTTTATGTTGAGCAGTTTGATGTTTAATTGTGAGTGGCATTAGAATTTTTTGTTTTTATTTTTATTTGTTAAATTTGAACGTGTGATAACAATTTCAACTACAAATTAAATATGCACTTAATTAGCCAATTAAACTTACATTACAGCAACATGAAAACTTAAAAGCTGGTTTGTCTAAAGCCTGTGGGGTGAAGTGCACTGGAAAAGAAAATGAAGATGAGTTTTTGTGAAAGTGAAATAGAAAGAAAAGGATAGCAGAGAAAAGTCAAAGAGGTCCTAACTACACCGAGATACCATGGACAAAGATATCCTTGTCGATTGAATGAGGACAAAGTTATCCCAATATCTTAACTAAATTATGTATTATTAGTGTCAATAATTTAATTTTTGTATTGTTACTACTTAATATTACATGTTATTTGTAATCTCCCCTTATAATTAACATTCTTTCATTTTCATCAACATTACAACTTTTGTTATTTTTTAGTCCGTGGATGAGGTTCTCGGGACAAGGGTCAGACTCACTCACACTTGCATGCACGCTCCATTAACAGTAACCAATTCTGAATCAGTCACTTCAAGTAGACAACAAATTGAAAACTGCTAGCTAGCTAGGTTTAATTTCCATGTTCATTATAAACGTTGACCTTTCTTTTGTTTCTCTTACTTGTGATTAAACAATGAAATTAGCTACATTTATTATTTACCATTGGACTACAAATTTTCCATTTGTTTGATGAGATTGGTTTCCTACTTTGAAAATTTTGAAACTAGGTGGCCAATGGAGTGGTATAAAAAAGACAAGCCATCACTAGCAAACAAATGCAGTAGTCAAAGCAAAAGGGTAATGATTTGGTGCTGTTGATACTTATTATGACAGCAATTTGCTCATGGTCCTTCACTTCTTCTTCCTTTTGCCTTGATTGATAAGTTACCACTTATATATCTGTTGTCTGGTCTATCACGTTAATCTTATGATAGGACCCTCTTCATCAGCTATTGACAAATGCACTGCAATTCATGATCACCTATCTGTCTTTTTATGCCTTATTTTCTGTCAGAAGAATCAGTTTCATTGATTCACATTGCCTAAGTCTGACTATTTATTGAAAACAAGGTGTTTTGAAAACTTCAATCAGAAAGTAATTATTGCATAAGTGTCTTTTTAAAAAAGTTATAAAATATTATATATTTTAAATAAATTGGTTCAACATTTGATTAAAAAATATGGTTCATTGTTTTATTAGCTTATTTTAATTGTGCATTAACAAAAAATCACTTTTCTTTTCATAAATTAAAACACTCTGTCGAATGTATTGCCAAAACAGTTTATTTATTTATTTTATAAACTATAGAGTAAATTACATGGATTTACTTGAGATTTGCTATTATTATATATGATACTCTTCAGTTTTTGAATTCTAAATTTTTTAACATTTGAATTTTGATTACATCAACCTATTTTCTTAGGTATAAATTGTTACATAAACATATTCCCTCCATCTCTTGTGCGTAACAAATGTTACACTTGATCTCCCTTAGGAGGTTCAAATTAATATACAAAAAATAAAGTGATATCAGACTGACAGTTCACTTGAACCATGTTGTAACAAATGTGTCATATGGTATCAAGGAACCTGGCCAGAGTAATAAAGTCAAAGTTTCTACGGCAAATGGCAATGAGTTCTTTGGCGATGCTGTCCTTGTGACTGTTCCACTTGGCTGTTTGAAGGCTGAAACAATACAATTCTCCCCACCTTTGCCACAGTGGAAATGTTCTTCTGTTCAGCGTCTTGGTTATGGAGTTCTAAATAAAGTGGTTTTGGAATTTCCTAGTAAGTATAATAATAATAAACCTTAAAAATAATATATATGTATTTTACTTGAATTATACAATTTTTCCCCAAAAAATTTAATTAGTACTTCTATTCACTTGGGATCTTCCCATTATTTTTTCATTGGATTCAAATTAAGGACCTATCATTTGAGAGTATTTTTGTACACATTCTTATCCTGTGGACTAATTTGGTGACCACTAGATCAATTTCTTTGGATATTATGATTAGGGATGATAAAAATATTCACACTCACAGATATATTAAATGAGTATCTTTGGGTCACAGATAAAATTAAATAGAAGATGGATAATTAAATCTAGAAATAATTTAAACAAATATATTTGTACTTTTTACTAAACGAGGATGGAGCATGTATCAAAGTAGCCGTCCAGTGGTACTTGTAATCATAATATTACTCAAATGCCCTTGTTTATATTTATAGACTTGAAATATTTTAGTTTATTGAATTTTATTTAGACTTGTGAGATTGAAGTATTGCACCTTATTAGCTTTTGTTTAAATTATGGGATTGAATTATTTTAGCTTATTGACTTTTGTGGGATGGGAGAATTTTAACATTTAAATTTAGTTTCTAAATTTAAGTATCTTGATTAGTGTAATTGTGTATTTTTTTTAATAATGTTAGTTTTGAGCTTTAAACTATTTTAAAAAAAAAACTATTAAAATAAATAAGAAAAACATAGTTAAAATATAACAGGAGACTACTACCTAGATCTGCCTCGTACAAATTTCTAAGCCTTTATTTGGTTGGCATGAAAGTGGAGAGACTGAATTGAAAGGATCATAAAAACTCACTTGATATTTTGTTTGGAGCAGTAATTAAAGGGGAGGAAGTTGTCTATCCAATTTGGGTGGAAAAAAGGGAAAGAAACTTTTTTTTTTTACAATTACAAAATACTCCTATTCATTTTTCTTATTTTTTTATTATGGTATTTATGTTATTTTATTAACATACTTGTTTTCTTTCTTTTCTCTTTCTTTTCTACTAAACAATTTAAAAATCGTTTTACTTTCATTCATTTTCTACTCTTTCTTTCCCTTTCCTTTTTTCACTTTTTTTTAATTTTCTTTCTTAAATCAAGCATATCCTAAGTATGATAGATGATATAATATGATAAAAAAAGAATGATAAAAAGTATCAATAGAGGATTTATTTTATTGACATGTACACATATAATTGTCCTTCACATAAACAATAACTTATTTTTAAGCGACCTAACCTAATGCATGATTTATTTTTTGGATGCTATGGCCTATGGAGAGCGAAAAACAAGAATACTAGCTCCTAGCTAACGAAGCCCATGGAATCAGCTATCAGAAGAGGGCAAAAACAAAATTGTACGAGGCAAATAATTTCCTTCTTATCCAAACATATCTAATAGTTTGTACCACTTTTATAAACACTAACATCATGTTTTATATTTTTTGTCTCTTCATCATATAAAAATTGGGGACAGTCACACGCATATAGTGTCTCCTACTGTGTCTATGAGTAAGTTTTTTAAAAGAACTTTCCTATTAATTAGATAGTAGTTAAAACAAATTTGCATCTTAGGATTTCACATATACCAACAATAGATGATATTTGATTTGTGAACGTGTAAATCGATGACAATTTATATTATTTTAACTAATAAAGCTGCTCTAGGCCATATATGATATATTTTTTATTCTTTTTCCAGATTTTCCATTATAAGGTGTTAAACTATTTTATTGACATAAATTAGTTATTAACAAAACTAATAAATACTTCACATCAATATCAATATCAATATCATGAGAAAAAAAAAAAACTACCACAAGCAAACGGACTTAAGATGTGTCATTTGATGCACAAAGATTAATTGTAACAGATGATATGATTCTAACTTTGTTCTGGTGTTGCATCTAGCTCTTATCTGTCCAGGGGTTCTGAAATCCACGCTCAAGAAATTTTGATTATGAAAAAGGTTAACACTCATTAAAAGCTCACTAAAGTGTAACCTATGTATAACTCTCTTTAAAGATTGTGTTACAACCAGTCAACCAATACATAAAAAAAAAACATGCAACTAATATTTCTCTTCAACTAAAGAAAAATAGTTAAAGACAACATGTGACATCATCGTTGCTCAAAATTTCAGTTTATTTTAAGACCACCGAAGTTGTCATCCAAAGCAAAAAGCAAATGGTTATCTCTATTTCAAGGAGGCAGAACCCTTGACAAATGTTCTGAAGATCTCTTGTATCATGCAGAATAAGAATAACCATATTACATGGTGCAGCATCGAAGCCTTATGCAAATGTTTTCTAGTTCTGGCAAACTTAAGGTCAATGCTTCATCATTGATACACCTACACTTAAACAGAGATTGGAATCCAGCAAGTCATATAGAAAAGTGGGTCATGTAAAGGTGAAAGTGCATGATTAGTATTTTTTGTGGGGGGTGTTACTTTTCAGAATGTAACAAAAAACAATTTCTAGTTTCGTTAAATTAAACCGAATGGAACATACTTGAAGCATATGCATATGACTATCATGATGTGTTTACTATGACAATATATACCCCAGACCTACTCTCAAAATCAGGATATTTTTACATCTTTTAAAATCCTTGCAGCCATTGCTCCATACCTTCTGGCTTCCCACTCACTAAGCTTTGCATTTTGCGAGATTGGGTTACTGTGATCCTCAACATTTTCTTCAACGAGACCAGATCCTTCTACTACAACATTTCCCTCACTGCTTTTATCCTCCACATCAACTTTTTCAACAGTTGCCTGAGCTGGGTTCTCTGTGAACTCTGCTGATTGTTTGAATCCCATAATGAAGAGTTGAATACTTGGATGTTGAAATGTTTCATCCATCTGCACAAAGTGAAGCCTTCAGCATGATTCCAACTGAAAATAATATTGCTAAATGCTAATCCAAGACTTACATTAGTGACAGCCACAACACATAAGAATAGCTTACCTTGGACTTCGTAACAGTCTTGACATCCAAGTTTCTTTTCCACATCTGAAGCATCTTCTCATGGACGCTTGTAGAGCGGATCTCATAGCCCAACTTCATTTACAAATTCAAAATAAAATAGGAAATAAGTGAATAATCCAACTTTATTACTATGAGAAATCAGTGCATAGTTTAATAGAAAAGTAGAACAAGGTACCAAAGTTGTAGTCCTTGGTCCAGATAAAGCAAGTATTGTCTGTAATAGAGGCTCCAATAGATGCTCTACATAAACCTTCAAAGAAATACAGCAAAACAAATAGTAACATAATGTTCCACTGAGGGCAGAATGACAATCAATTTGTGAGTAACATACCAAAATAGTCCCTAGAAAGGTACGAGCACTAGTCAATTTAGTCCTCAAAATTACAAAAATATCATTTCAGTACTTAAAAATTAATCAAATAGTGATCATTTTGGTTCCTGCAATTACAATAAGTACTAAAATGACAGTTGTTTAGTAATTTTAAAACCAAAATGATATTTTTTGAATTTAAAGGATTAAATTGACTAAGGGCTAAAGTAACCAATTTGATAATTTCAGCAATTAAAATCAATTTTTTGTAATTTTCAGAGACTAAATTGATTGGTGCTTGTAATTTTAGGAATTAAATTGGTACATTGTTAACGACTTATTTTTTTAATGAGTTAACTGTTAAGTGGCATTCACTTCACATTGTTTGCAGAAAGGTCTGTTCTACACTTACAACATCAGTGCCAATAACGTAGTCAAACGGAGGACCAACAGCCTTAATGTGACTCTCATCTCCCCACTGAAGCTCAGCCACCTTGATCGAACCAAATGACTCTAAAAACAATTGATTTCCAAGTAAGATACTATTTACTATCATTCACATCTAGACAGAATCACCAAAGATAAGTACAATGACAAATAAAAAAATATAGAAAGAATTTAAAATATATAACACAAATATCAATGAGGATGGCTCAAAAATTTCAAATCAAACCAGGATTCTTTTGCACGATCCTTGAAATATTACGCTCAACATTTCTCTGTAACAATGGCAAAACCTCCTTTTGGTCTGTCACAGTAACATCACACCCCAACAAAGTCATGCCTGCAATGGAACTGCAAATCAGACTAGGCATCACCCACCAACATAAGTACTGAAAGTAGGGTAAAGATAGACCAATTTCAACAAGAAGTGCATATAGAAAAAGTAAACTGATTCAATAAACAAATTTTTAACAATAGTTTTATAACTCACCAATACCAGAAACACCACAGCCAGCTCCTAGTTCAATTACACGTTTTCCTTTTTTAAGTTTAACTGGGGAAAACTTTCCCTTTCTGCAATTCTGTTCCTGAAACAACGTAAGATGCACCCTAAGAAATCAAGATAAAGGGAATTTAGAATATTACATGACCTAGTTCATCTTCAAAGGATCTAATTTTACTTAAGATCATATCCCCAACGAAGAGAAAATGTGCATTCATGTCATTTAAGTCTTCTCTTCCCATTACTTTCTGAAAGCAAAGACCTATGGCAATAAAGGTGATTTATATGCGTTCATGTCAAATTTTGTTCATGCAAAGTTTCAAGAGTAAGTTCAAGTCCAAGGTTCATCTGTCTGGACATCTAGTTTTTTATGTACACTGCAAAATTACAAGGTACGCATCATCTATGCTTTAATAATTGAGAGTCTAAGGAATAATTGAATAAATCCGTTAAATTCTACAGTTACGTAAAAATACACTTAGGGTCTAATAAACTTTTGCATTCATGAAAAGAGTAACAGGACATTCCAGAGCATGTGATTGTGAGGAGCACACAGCTTAGAAGAAACTTGACAAACACAAGTGATGCATCCCATACTGTAGTTCCTAAGTGCTTGGAATTGGGATCCTATAGAAAACAAAGATTGAATTGTCAGAGATTTGATATAAACATATGTAAGAAAGAAAAAACAGCAAACATAGAAATATCAGAAAGTATCAATCTTCAATAAACATAGTCAAGTCAATGTCTAGAAGCTGAGCAATAAGAGAAGATCTCAGCAAACATGTAATAATTTGTAGGCACATGGTACATTGGTCAGTCATGATTTCAAAAGTTTCCAATGCAGTTCATCATCTCTACTGCATATTTTGGGAATACTTGCTAATAAAACAGAAAATTCAAGTCTGTAATGCACATTGAATGTCCTTGGTGCACCAGTGAGCTATCATCATCCTACTCAAATTATCCCCTCTTTTTGATGCTTATGTACCTAGAATTTTCTAAAAGGAGACAGTTTTTTGGATGTGCAAAAAGATAACAAAACTAAAGTTCAGTTGGCCTATTGCAGAAAAGAACACCCTCCTCACAGCACCCTCCAGACACGTTTTAAAAACAGTATAATACCTGAGAAAACTGTAACTCATGGCCCATAACCTCCAATGGCATCTCAAATGTGGTTGGGGAATTTAACCTGGTAAACAATCATGAGTATACTGAAACAAGTATTTATAATATGAAACAAATCATGCTTAAACGGAATCATTCAATTGTCTTAACCGTTGTAGGTTCTGCATGTACAATATGTTTTTTCTAAACAGAAAAAAATGTGTTGTTGAGATTGTTGTATCCAATTATTGACTTCATAACATGAAGGGGGCGTGACAAAAGGCAGGGAATATCTAATCTTATGTGGTCACTGGGTATAATTTCCACCAATTCATAACAAGTGAAAGTCAAAGCAGCACATCTCAATTCAATGAAAGGGGTGGAAGAGCAACAACCAAATAGCAGCATAGCTTCAAGTCTTTATTCAGAAAAGGACTACCCAAGTTAATCTTTCAATCAATAAACGCTACCACACATCTCTTAAAGCCTTATTACATTAGAAAAGAAATCCATGGTTCCATGAACGTAGCAATTTATTCTTGAATGACAAGTTGAAGAAAAGCAAACACGTTATAACTTCATACCTAATGATATTGGGTCTTGCTAACCAGTACCTTATGACATTGATTAAAGAACTAAAAAGAGAAAGTATTTATTGTGAAAATCATAGGAGAGTGTAAAGAGTTAAGGACAATGCAATTTTGTGCATCCCAATAAAAAAATTTCTCCTTTTAGTTTATTAATGAATACCTTAGCACATGTTAGCAATTGCCAATGATATATTACTGCACACAAAATAGCATTGCAATAGTAACAACAACAATAAAAACTGCTAATGCACATATACTAATGTTGCCTGGAAAGATCCATTTTTTTCCCAACAGAAAAACAGAGAAAGGACAAATACATAACAGATTAAGAAGGAATACATACCTGTCAGGCTCCATAAGATCACAGCCTTCAAAGAAAATTCCTTAATATGAAAGATGAATCTAGAAGACTTATCTCCCACCTAAGGTCATGCGCTAAGCTAAACCACTGGTAAAGTAAACAGGGGAAAAAAATATTAAAACTTTATTAACTACGTAGAGAAACGAACACGCTTGGAAGGGGGCAACAATAACACTCGCGCAATATGGTAATGACAAAGAATTTAACTCCGAATAATTTTTTAGGTACCAGAGTGTTTTTCCTAACCAAAACCTTAGCCTGTTCAAATCATTGATAGAAGTTGAATTGCATTATCTTCAGTCATTTCTATCCAATTTAAAATATTTACAATATAGTTTATTTTTTAATGGAGAAAAAATTGAAGTGAAAGTGACCGGAAAACATATAACGAAAAATGAGATTGGGATGGGAGAGTGAACCGTGAAACAGGAAGATTGAACTCAAAGTGATTCAATCGGAGCTATGTGGATTGCAGCTACAGTAACAGCAGACACCCAGGTGGAGTGTAACTTCAACTTCGGATCAGCCAAAGGTTAGATGTGCTTCTATGTTTTAACTTTTTTTTTGGGATAAATGGCCAATTAAGAAAAATGTTAGACGGTGTCAACTTAATTCCTAAAAATAACAAAATTATAAAAATGACCTAGAGAATTGAAAAATCTCTATCAATTTTCTCCCATGGTTATTAAGGCTATATTTGAACGGAAAAGCAACATTTTTTTTGGGTTACGTTTGCTGCTAAGGACAGTGAGAATATGCTTTGGCAAACATACAACGAAGTTCCTAACGGATTCTCAATCATACATTTAAAGTCGTGTTTGCAAAATTGTTTCACTGAACATAACAGACATCTAATGGTAAATTTTAAAAAATAGACTAATGGGTCCCATGCTTTTCAGAAAATGCAACAAGCAAAGCAAAAAAGTTATGCTGCTCAACAATGCATTGAGCGAGAGAATAGAAACCAAAATGCAAAGCAGGAACGTGAGGGAGAGAATTTGAATTTGAATTTGAAATTCAAATTTCAAAATTTATTTACATCTCTAAATTCTCTTCTTTTATCAGAAAGTGAGTGAGAGAAGAAAATTATATTCTCTCTTCTTCTCCCTTCTCTCTTTTTCACCGACTCATTCTCTTACTTTCTTTTACACTCACCCTTTGTTTCTTCTCTTTCTCCATTCTCCTTCTCTTTTTTTCTTAAATTTTTTTCGCCGTATTTTTCTGTTGTTGGCTTTCCTTCAAACTGCATATTTTTTTGCAGAGCTTCATTCCTTGCGCGAGTGTTAGAGAAACCTCTTAGCTGACACATTGATCAAAGATCATTGACAAGAACAACAAGGCTTATAAGCGGAAAGACGATTTCAGAAAATATATGATGTCCACTTGCTGGGTTGAGTTCCTGTGAATCAGCTTTCATTTTTTTTTCAATTTCTGCTATTTGTATGCCATTAATGCTTCAATTCACTCTCTACATGCTCGATCGTGTTCAGAAAATTGTTCTCAGCTTTGTTTTTTCTTTAGGAATTAAGTTAATTGTGCGGTAATTTAGCGAAATGGAATAAAATGAACTGTGAAGTCAATTCTAAATTTAGCAAGAGAATTGTAGCCTGTGTTGAATATGCCTGTGATTTTAAGTTTTTGGCATTAATTTGATTTTATGGTTCTGGCGCTGTAAAAAAATTTGTATAAATCTGTTGTATAATTATGCTTTCTCTAAAAAAAATGAGCTTGAAATTCTTGTGCACGTGTTGGCATGCTCTGTCTGAATTTGTTCAGTTGTTTTTTGTTGCTTTTTTTCTTAATTTGGATCTCCTTGGTTATCAATCTTAGGAAGTTAGCATTAATTTAGTTCCTCAATAATATGAAAAGAAATCAATTTAATCTCAGTATCTCAGTATTTTGTTTGTGCATGGAAGAATGATTTTGATTTGAATTTCCTGGAATCATGATTTTGATTTCAATTTCCACCACTGAAGGATTAAAGTATTCTCAACTCAATCTTTCTATAAGTTTTGAATAGTGGAATATTTGTTCGCGTAAATTAACTGAGATATACAGCTGAACAAATATAAAGCATCAAAACATATTCCACTCCGATGGGAAGTGTGGGATTCTATTTTAAAAATATAAAAATAATCTGCCAAAAAAGATTAATGATTATGATGCACAAGAGTACAGGGTTATTGCTAAGCTGTATTACTCCTCAAAATTCAGAATAAAATGGATGATAAAATCAATCTGTGATACTGAAATGATAGGAGCTCTACATTAATCTCAGTTGAACTTGAGATTTTCTAATATTTGTAATTTGATTTGACAAAATAGAAATATCCATTTTCTTCATCCATTCTCAACTCAATCTTTCTGTTTGTAATTTGATTTTTTCCAAACTTTGAAAACCAAAAACTTGGAGTTTCTTTAAAAAAAAACATACGTTGTTTGAATTTATTCCAAAAGGAGTTATAGTACCGTGATAGGAGTAATAGGTGGGGGGAAATGTATTCTAGGAGGGTGTAATTAACAAGTTAGCAATTAGTGCAGTTAGTGTAACTAATAAATAATTAGTTATAACTAACTAAGAAGGAGGGAAGCTATAAGTAGAAAAGGATAACGGTAAGGAAGGAGGGTGTGACCTCGAAATCACAAGTGTAACGGCTGGATATTAGTCTCCAAACTTCAATAAACAAGTTCTTCTTTTCTCTTCCTCATACAATGACCATGCACTCAAACTGGAGACTGTTCCAGATTGGATAGCAATTGTAGGTAGTGGTTATATTGGCCTTGAATTCAGTGATGTATATACAGCTCTTTAAAGTGAGGTAGTACTTTTCTTCTGATGTATATGCTACTTTCATCCATAAGCCACTCTTGCTATTTATTGTTGTGTTAGGTTGTGACAATCAGTAGTGTGTGTGAAATATGTTTAGTTCTATTAGTAGTTTTTCAACTTCTTAAAGCTATTAGTTTGTATATTTGTTTATGTATTTTGATGTTGACAGCACTTTCTTTTTATTTATGATTTTATTCGCTCTAATCTTCTTTGCGTCTATATTTAGTATTCAAGTGTTTTATGATTTCAAACACTCAAAATTCTTATTTCTGGTGGGTAGTCATTAGTTTTTATCTTTCTAGATCAAAATTAACAGTATTGGTTTTTTTGTTTTCAAAGGTCAGGTTGGCTAGCAAGTTATTGAAATGAAGAATAAGAATGAAAAACTTAAATTGACGTTTGAGAAGTGACACTGCCGTTAGGATTTCTATTTGTAAGTATTGCCACACTAAAATCTTTATTGAGCTTTCTTGGTTCTTAATGTTAATCTCTATAGTGTAGCAAACCATTGCATGGTAGGAATAGGCATATTGTTCAATTTTAGCAAGTGTTAGTGAATAAGACGTTCTTGATGGTGACCTTTGGCATGAATTCTGATGTGTGCTTCTGTTTTTCTGTGCATGCAGTGGCTGCGTAAAACTAATCGAAAGTCATTGCTTGCAGCTCTAGAGAATATGAAAGAAGGTGTTGTGCATTAAATTATACTAGAAATCCTTTTACATATACACAATCATTCTTTTTTATTAATTTATTAATCTTTACTGATTTTACTATGTTGTAAGGTAACGTGTCTCATATTTAAGTCCTTGGATTTTTAAGGCATAGTCATATTTATGGTTTGGTCTGTGATTTGGGTATTTCAAAATGGAAGAAAATTCACAAGAAACACGGTCTCTAGCTTTGACTCCTACATGGTCTTTGCCACTGTGTTGACTGTCTTTGTTGCTGTTTCTCTGCTTGTGGAGCGTTCCATTCACCATTTAAGCAATGTAAGTATTGCCACGACTCACAGGCCATGTATTTGCCACACTAAAATGGTGTGTTAGTAGTTGAGTTATATTCTAGAAGCTGTCACTAATTGGTTTATTTGTTTGTGTAGTTTTTTCTTATATCATAAAGAATTTGAAGGTTCTAGACCAATATTAGTAATGCCACAATTTAGTTTCTTTTAATCTTTTACTTTTGATTTTCCCTTTAACAATTTCTATGACAGATAATTTTTATGTGAAATTGTGAATAGTTAATACTCTAAAGTTAGTCTTCACATACTTCAATTGATTACGAGTATCATACAAATTTTTTCTCTGATGTAATACTATGTGGTCTATTTTTGCATACACCTGTAGTTATTTGAAAAAATGTATGACAAGAAAGACATTAAGCATCAATCTCAAGCAAATAATTTTTTTTCCACTCATAATGTAAATTAGTTTTAATTTTATTTTTTTTATAATAGAAATTACAATTATCATTTACAAGAAATAATTATTCTATGGGTCATCATTAGTGAACTGAGGGGAAAAAGTATTTTTTAAAAAAGTATTTGACACACATATATTAAACAATCAATAATATTTATTTTTATTAAATAAATTATTTGTTTTTAAATTTTCATCATATAAAATAATAGATAAATAACAGTAAAATGAGATAGTGGCATTTTAAAAAAAATATTTATAGTTTTATTATTTAAATTTAATCAATATTTTGGAATTTTTAAACTTTTTTAATTTAATTTAGTTATTACGACAATCAGCATTTAGTTAATAGATTTATTAGAAAATAATGGGTTAATTTTTTGTTATAGGACAAGCAAAGTTAACTAATTTAAATTACTTTATCAATAATATCATAAATAAAAATATTTTAAGTTACGATAGAGATAAAAATTCAAATTAATTTATAAAAATAATTTTTTGTTACAATAAAGTTTTAAATTACTTATTCACTATATCATAATGTAAATTAATTTTAATTTTATTATTTTATGATAGAAACTACAATTATCACTTACTTGAAATAATTATTCTATGGGTCATCATGAATGAACATTTATGTGAAATTTTTTTTTTTAAAAAAAATATTTAACACATTTACATATCAAATAATCAACAATATTTTTTTTATTAAATATACTATTTGTTTTTAAATTTTCATCATATAAAATAATGAATAAATAACAGTAAAATGAAATAGTGACATTTTAAAGAAATATTTATAGTTTTATTATTTAAATTTAATCAAGGTTTGAAAATTTTTAACTCTTTTATTTAATTCAATTTTTAAACTAATCAACATAATAACATTTAGTTATATATTTATTAGAAAATAATAGTTTGATTCTTTGTTACAAGACAATCAAAGTTAATAAATTTAAATTACTATCAATAATATCATCAATAAAAATATTTTTAGTTATGATAGAGATAAAAATAAAAATTATTTATTAATTTTTGGTTTCCTTCATAATCACTTTAGCTTTTTTCTTTTTTCGTGAAGTACATCTATATGATGATATTATAGTTATAGTTTGTAACTAAAATTATGAACTTATCTATTTGAATACTATATATTTCACATTATGAAGTCTTACTATATTTGGTTATTCAAAAGCAAAATTTGCATTCCTTTAACTCATATGTTTAAATGTATAACTTACTATTTTTTTTATTTAAAAAGTTTACTTAATCTAATCACAATTTTCCTATTAAAAAAAAAAATAGCAAAGCATAACAGAGCGGAGTGAGATCTGTGTGTATGCATGAGTTACGTACTAATTCTCTCTTAAGTAATAAGAGAATTATTTCTGTGTTAGTGTCTTAAAATATGTGTCTGTTAAACGACTTTCAAACTGATATCCAAACATATAGTAAATTGTTTCGATTAAACTTAACATGTTTGCATATATGACACATTTTACATATATATGGCACTTCCCATGTACACATCATTGTCAATCAACTAGATTAAATTAACATATATTTTTTTTATTGCGTGAAATGTCACAAATTCCTTTCTTTGTTACTTTTTGGGTAAATTATCATTTTAATTTTTTGAATGGGTAATATACAAGAATTTGTGTATAAAATGAGAAAATTATATCCTACTTACAACTTAATAAACATAAATTTTACAATTTAATATTAAATTATTCTTCAATAATACTTTCTATGATTCATATATAAGTAAAAATAACTAATTTTATACTAATTAAAAAAAATTAGTTAACATCATTTAATTTTACTAATGTCAAATAAAAAATAAGATTATTTGTAAAATATTCTTCATTGGAACTTCATCATAAATAAAAAGAATTATTAAAAAATTATAATTAAATAAATGTTATTTTATGAATGATAATATTAAATAAGATAAAATTAGTTAAATTTTTTATATTTAAGTCTAATATATAAGATTATTTTTTTGTTTAATATAAAATTAATCTTTAAATATTGCAATTTAACAACAAAATAATTTTACAAAATTAACAACAGTGCATATCCAATTTCCCTCCCATCCAGCTTTTCAACATCTAAAATGCAACTTTTGGTTGATCCATAGGGACCAAGTGCCCAGCCCCATGCACCTGTTGTAGTAGCACAAAAAAAGATGAATGATGAATGAAACTATAGTTGACACTTCAAGAGATAAAAAGGGGAAAGAAATGAAATGTAATACTAGGAAAAATATAATATGATAAAAAGATATAGATATAAAAATTAATGAGTTATTTAGAGTAATAAAGTGTTTATATACCGTTACTCCGTCAAAGAGTTACCAACAGTGTCATACTATGACAATCAAGAGTAAAACCCTGAACAGAATTACACAAACCTTGAGAAAAGAGAGAGGTCCATAGCTATTAAGAGACCCTGCTTCTACATCAACCACAAATTTCGCTGTAGGAGATTTTCCAAAGGCCTCTTGGCCTGACCACTCCATGGCATGAACCCACCTTGAATTCCCTGCCAAACGAAAACCACATCAAAAATTGAATCTAATACACACTTTCCCTAATACCTTTTCAATTAATTACCTTAAGTTCTTTAAGAAAAATAATTAATTATATTAAACTTGTTAATTATTTATACAATCATTATAAGATTATCATTTTCTTATCTCTATATTTACTTAATTGTTTTTCATTAATATTTGAAAAGAGAATAATTAAATAAGAATATGTAGGGAAAATAATAATAAATGCATTTAAAGATCAAAAATGATCTTTAAAAAAAGATAAATAAATTTTTGAAAAAAATCTTATAATGGCTCCCTTTCATGTCTGATTTCATAAGGGAATCCCAAAGTGACTCTATTTTATTATATTATATTCATATACTAATTTCATTCGTTTAATATTCATATCTTTGATGTCATTGAGATAAAATATGTTGTTTCTAGTCTATTTATTTCTATAAATGGAAAATTCTGGAAAATGAAAAGTTGAAAAATCGTTATATATTAATTCAAAAATTACAATAGAAAAGAAAAAGAGAGGTTTGAGATGATTTTTTAATCTTTTATACAATAATCTAATATTTTTTATGAAAATAATTAATTTGATAGTTGTAGTAACAGATAGAGTAACTACTATATAATTTTTTCAACACAAAAACAATTATTTTCCAATTTCCAAATGAATTAAGTAGTAGGCTCACCAAGCCATTGCATATGAGATCTTCTTCCCCTGCATACACAAGCAACTTGATTCCATCCTCAAGAAGAGCATGAATCCCCACTTCAAGGTTTCTCATCAATTCTTGCAGCAGAGCATTGTGCACTGTTGTACTGCATAAAACATACTGCAAGTCATCCCTCACACCTAAAGCACTCCACTTTCTGCTGGTTTAAACAACGTCTCCACATTACTAAAGTCATGGCACAATTCTCCCACACACTTCTTTCTGATGCCATAGTACTGCAGTTTGTGTATCCGCACAATGCAATAAGTAAACTGGACTTCACCATTTTATCATATCCAACACTTAAGTAGGAACAAAAAAGGCATTGTTCTTTCATTATTACTTACATTAATGTTGCCAGCACAAAACATGATAAGACTAAATATGTTTTGACAAATATCTAACGCAGTCGCGCAACTTTGTCCACCTTGATTTTCTATAAAATCAAATACAAACAACATCACACAGTGAAACAATATACATTGGTAAAAAAGGGATGTGTGTGAGTGATAAAGGGAAAAAGAACTTGTACCGCAAGTTTTCGCGGCTTGTTCACACCCTGGAATTAACTTGCTGATATTATCGTACTCAGTCTTTGTAATTATTCCGTTGTCTAACGCAAAATCTGGGTATGATGGGTATTGAATTGCAGGATTTGTTAACCCATTACCAATAGCAAAATCCTGGTGTTATATCATATGAATCAATACAAGCAAAAGCAAGAAAAAATAATTCATTCATCAACCATACGCATTCATTATATAAATTATATACTAGAAATAGTGTAAGACCTTAGGTTTATATGGATTCCTTGGTTAAGTCAGATGAGGGATGAAAATGGGTTAGGTTAGATCAGATTTTGACAAGTTTGAACCTAACTCGTATCATTATCATTAAATCTAAGTTTAATTTGTTACATGTTAAAATAATTTATTAAGGTCTGAGTCTAACGATTAAATAAAAATAAATAATTAAAAATAAAAAATAACATAATAAATATATTTCTCTTATAAATTATCAAATATGATTTTATAAATTATAGTTTAGATAAATCTATTGTCTAGGCTTAGTGAATTTTTTCTAAAGTGTAACGGTCTAACCTTTTTAATTAAAAAGACTTTTTAAAAAGTTTAAATTTGACATTTTTAATAAACAGGCTAAATCAATCCAAACCTTAATCAGACCAGGTCATAAATCCCTAATAGATTATCTGGCCTACTTTGACCCCTAGCTGAGATGCAAGAGTGGAATGTAGTGTCCGGCATATGATTCTCCAGTAACCAAAATACAATTGTATTTAAGTCTAACGAATAATGATATTAATTAGTTTAGAAGGATATGATAATTACCTTGCAGCTTTGGAATGAGGAAGGGAATAGCCTGCATGGTGACCGAGATCCTCAAGAGAAGGCCCAGAACGATCACCAAGAAAAGAGAACTTCGTCTCCATGATCTTTCCTGGTTCAAAACCTGCATGGTCACCTTTTATAATGTTAACTGAGTCCTGGTTTAGATACTCTTCTTTGTTTAGATATATGGATATATGGCTAGTTATGTTGCTCTCTTCGTTTCAATTTAAAATATATACTCTATAAAATTAATGTGTATATATGACACTTAATTTTTATTTTTATTTTACAAATTTGTTAAATTACGTTCAATTAATTATTACTACTACGTGTAATAAAACTTTCCATTTAAATATTTAATGTGACAATATATCTAAGATTTAAATTTGAGATTATTAATTAAACTGAAATAAATGTTAGTTGATTTACACAATTGGGGGTTGAGAAAAAATAATAATATTTATTAATATATTTATGCATGTTTACAAAAATATATATTACTAAACTATTTGATTTTTTAATCATGAATTCTTTCTTCATTAAACATTCTATTACTAAATTATCTGATTTTTTATAGTATATTTTTTTATCATGAATTATTTCTTCATTAAACATATAATCTTTTATATACTATTACCAACAAACCAGAATCCTCAGTTCACATGGTAATTATTTTTACAATTCTTCCATACAGACTAAGTTTAATCTTGATACAAAAACATTCAACCCTCCAAAAAATTTAGTTAGATATTTTGCAACTTTTAAATCATTTATTTGTCTAGAGAGACAGTTTTTATGCATAGAAAATAAGTAATTTTTTGACATTGAGTAAATGAAGGTGACCTCGTTAATTAAAAATGTTTTAATGTATATTTCAATTAAAAAATATTTTAAAATATTTAAATTAATTAAATATATATTTGATCCATTCAATTATTCTATAAAGAGATAATAAGAATTCAGTAATAAAAAATCATTTGAATTTAGGGGTTTCTTTTATGTTATTGAATATATAATGAATTTAAACTAGTTTTGATATATTATTTATAAAAATTACTAAAACTCATTTATGCATTATATATTGTGTAATTAATTAAAAAAATATTATGACAAAATTACTATCTTACAATGATGTTGTTTAATTCTTATATAACAAATTCCAGCACTCAAACTTCAAAGAAAAATAGTTTTTGTACGTACCTTCTTTTTAAGTAGTTACATGCTTCTTCTTCTTTTTGTTATTTTGCAAGAAACGTCTTTTTAATTTACTAATAAGAATTAATTCAACTAGAAAGGAATTGTAGTGTCGATTCCAAATGTGCGTTGCAATGTAAACTCTTATATAAGAATCAATAGGAATTAGTTACACTTCGAATCATGCAAGAATTAGTTGTCTATAAAATATATGAACTATGAGACTGACTTGCATGGCGACTTTCATGCTCTGCTTTCAATTTGTCGCTGGTCATTTTTCTATTGCTTGGAAAAGGAGTAACAGGTAAAATTGGCTATCTTTATGAATGTGACACTTTCGGACCAAGAATGTCATAAACTTATCACAACATGCCAACAAAAGGGGGAAGTTGGAAAAATGAAAATAGAAGGAATATTGTTTAAATTAACAAGTAACAATACCAATTACACATGTTCGCCACACTCTTGATGTCCATTTTCATACATAACAAGTAACAATACCAAGAGTTATCTTACGAATTCTTTCTCATAATCATGTGTTATTGCATAACTGAAAAATGTGCTAACTAAATAATGAAAAATATTCACCCTATATTTCATATAGATGAAAATGAGAGGAAATATTATAAAAGAAAAGAAAACATCACTTTTCATAATCTTTCAATTATTTGGTAAGCTTAAAATATGTATGAAGAATCTAGGTCCCAAGATAAAAATTATTTCTTTTCAAATTGAAAAGAAAAGGAAAAGACTATCATCTTTTTAAGGAAAAAGACACAGATATCCCTATCTATATTACATCTCAATTTTTATTAAGAAAAGTTATGTCATTTTATACCCGTGTTTCTTTCTTTCTTTTCACTTTCTAATGGTTCAAATATCGTTTGTGTAGAGTACTTTTCACTTTCATGCTTGCGTAGCTATAAGTTGCCTATGTGATTTTCCTTGCAAATGACAGTAGACATTTTATTTTTCAATTAAAAAAAGGAAGTAGTCCATGGTACTACTAGAGAATTGTGTTCATATTCTTAGAGGAAAATAATGAGACGACATTATGTTGTTATCCAAATTCTATCACACGTGCGTCAAAGGAGAAGAAAAGAAAAGAGATTGTAAATTCAAATTTTTCTACTAACAAAAAACTAATAACTAACATTGACAGACCTATATTTATCTTTTATGTTTCTTTTTTCCTATTTTTTCATCGTGTACATTCAATTGTTGTGTTTCTTTAGGATTCTTTTGTCAACTTCAAATTACGCTCTAGATTCATTTAAATCTGTCCCCTAACAACCCAATGGGTTAGATCTAGTATTAGTTTGTTACTAGTACTTGACAACAACCCTTTGACGCAAGACTTTGAATTAAAAAAAAATACTACGAAGAAAAAATGTGCTGATTAAGAATTTCAAGAATTAAAAAATCCAGTTGTAAAAAAAAAAAAAGAATTCAAAAATCCTCAGTAGGAATCAAGTGATTTGTATGCCATATCCAAGTCCTCAAGAATATAAAGAATTCTTCAAAAGCACATGTTTGATGTTTCATAAGTTGCTTATTAATTTATTAACTGGAAATCTTATACACGTGGATCTATTAAGATCTGGGTTGAAAAAGCTCGTCGCGAGATAAAAAAGAAATTAAAATTTTTTTGCATAGAACCAGATGTTATGCAATAAATCCTCAACCATGGATGGTGTTACTTTGCTCTTATCATCATATTAACAAAATTAAAAAGAGAAACAATAGCTTGACACACTTTCAAGAACTTCGTGTAATTTACATACAAACTGCCCATTCCAATATTATCTTTCCCATTAGTACTATATTATCAGTTATCATTTTCAATATAGATATGACAAATAGGTGACAAACCTGTCAACATCTCTCTCTTATACGTTACCAAGGTACAAGGTAGAGGCTGCTAGATTAGAAACTTGTTTATGATCTAACTTTAGCAAGTCGGGCCCTTATTTCTTCCATTTCTTCCTCATCATCAACACCCTCAGCTATAGCCTCTTCCTGCAAATAAAATGTATTCCATAATTGGTGTTAAGTGTGAGGCAAGAAAGAGCCATGCAGATAAGGAAAATGAACAAACTACGCATACCTCTGCGGCTCCAACACTTTGAGCAGGTTGCTTCATCCTTTCTTTCCTCACAGCTTCAGGAAGTTGTGCGGCTGTCTCACCAGCTACTGCGGTCAAAACTTTATCGACTTCTTCTTCTATCTCATCTTCTATGTCCTCAGAATCTAGTGCTGTGTCCACAGCATCGTTTACTGTCTCCTCAATAACTCCTGCCTGAAAGAGACAACATTCCTCATAACTACCAATAAAACTATCTTCTCTAACCACAGAGAGGGGAGACAAGATTGAAAAAGTGGTATTCTTATGCTTCATTAAAAGGATTGCAGGCATACCTTTGTCATTTCTTTGCTGAACTCTTGCATTGTCACAGCCATTTCAGGAGCCTTTATGAGGTTATTGACAAGCTTCATAACCTCAGCACTCTTTGATAGATGTCCCACCGTACGAGCAATTGCTGCAAAAACAGCCAAAGTCATTAGTTTTCAAAGAACAAAATTCTAATAACACAAATCTGACTTGATGACTAATTTTGCAAAAGAGTTCACAACTAAGACAACTGGTTAATCTAAATATTGTATTTAACTATTTGTAATAAACAGAACAGGTACAGCAAGAATATCACATATATGTACATGTTGCACACCAGATTGACATCCCAGTAATTCTACCCTCTTTTACCAAAAAACTAAAGACAGAAGCATGCGATAGCCAAGTGTTCTTTTTCCTCAACTAAAATATCGATCATCAACAAATTCAATTATGTTAACAAACTTACCCACATCATTCAGTTAGTAAGAGGGACGAAAGAAAACTAAAGTTATTTGGTTAAGGAATAATTATCAAAAACCTGGTATCAAGTACAGGTAACTAACTTAGAGAGTCCTTATTTGTTACAAGGCAAAATTATCTTAAGGCATGGAAAAACCTACCAACACTCTCTCCAAGGTGCATTGATATTGAATTCATTTGTGCTTTATTTTCATAAAGGCGGTTCACCGTTTTCCTAGATCTCACAAGTTCCTTAGCAAGTGCCTACAAATTGCACAATATCACATTAAGAAGAAATGCTTCTCAAAATACTGACCTTATGCTTTTAACCTTGAAATCTTCACAAATAAAACAAATTACCGCCTAAAAGGTCATATACTAGCACAAACCAAAAACAGTTTCATTTTTAGTTTATTGAATATTGTGACTAGTCCTAACAAGTCCTACTTACAGCAAAATGTCCCATAAAAAGGCAAATAATATCTTACACACCTACATGCAAGAAACGAGATGAAAACGTATTTCATACACATGAAGACACCATTAAATCTTCTTCCTGACATTTTAGGACCAACTCTGCTCACAACTAAAGTATTTCAACTAACACATTTTAAATGGTGATCACCTTGACACACATTTCTCAATCATGACACTACCCCAAAAACAAAATAAAAAAATAAAAAATAGCACTGACACTAACAATAGTAAATCAATAGCAAATGAACAAATTAAAAGTCACAAACAAAAAAGAAAAAGAAAAAAAGCTAAAAAGCAAACCTTTGCAGAGCCCATGTCATTCCTCTTTGCTGCTTCTCTAATCGCCTTCTGCACATTTTTTTCTTCTCTCTCTATATCTTATAGACACACATAAACACAAAATCAAGCATAACCAAAACTAAACACAAAAAAGGGGAATTAATTAGGGTTTTGAGACAGAGGAGGAGTACCGCGAATTTGGCGCTCAATGTTGCGACACCCTTGGCGAAGCCTGCGCTGCCAATCCCTCAATAGTTGCTGCGGATTTGGCTTCGGCTTCAGAATGTTCATCACCTTCTCCATCTCCGATTGATCCCAAAACCGAAAATTGGTTTTTCGAGGGATCGGAAAGAATGAAGGTTGCCCACAAAAACAATTGCTTCAAAATTTGATCTTTTTGGCAAAATCTATGAAAATTGGATCCTACTGAAGAATTCGGTTCATCAACTTATCAAAGACGATTATTCGATTCTCTGAGTAACACGCATTCACGCGTATTCCAAGAAAATGTGTTATTGTTAGTTAAATTTATTTTTAAAAAGTTAAAAGGAAAAGGTTTTAACACAATTTGGTTACTTTTTTTATTTAATTTTGAAGCATGCAAGACTTCTTTTATATTTTGTTTGGATAAGAAGTAAAATAAAGAAGAGAGAAATAATAAAAAATAAAAGAAAACTAGAATGGAAAATATTTTTTTTTAAGAATTTGAATGGATAGAAATGAGAAATAAAATAAATTTTATTTATTTATTTGGATGAGTGGATAAGAGTGTGTAAATAAATAAATAATATATATTTTTATATTAACTAAAAAATTATTTTTTACTCTATTTTATGATGTAATTTTAATTTAAAAATATGTTATTTAATTTATTTTTTATTTTTTATAATTAAAAATGAAAAAAGAGAAAAATCATTTCCCTCTCATGTTATAGCAATTTGAGAGAAAAGTATTTGCTTTAATGGATATCATGGCAATAACTTATCTTTTTCCTTTTTTTTCCCTCCCAAACAAATGAGAAATAATATACATTTATGTTATTTTTAACTTTTTTTAATGTCAAAATAAAAAAATATTTAAAAATTTATAATAATTTACATATTTATTAAGTCAACTAAATGAAAGTTTAGTACTGTTTCTCCAAAACACATACTTAATCGTTATTATAATATATTAAAAAAAAACTATTTTCTTACAAATAGATACCAATAACCTTTATTAAATTTAAGTTAAAATATTGGTGCTGTATTTTCCATTATTGTATATGATTTTATAATTAAAATATGGTTTTTATATTGATAATTTGTATAATAAAAATTGATATTAAAAATTCAGTACTAATAATTGACGTTAAATTCCAGTTTTTGAGTAGAGAATTAAAAGTGAACATATTATAAAATGATGTCTAATTTTTTCCTTAAATTTATATAATTTTAAATAAATTTTAATCAAAGGAAACATGTTTTTGTCAAAGATATTTTTAACTATACACCAAAAATATATTTTTATGTTTTCACTTTGATTGAAAGGGTTTAAATAATAACTTAGGTGGCAATAGCAATGCCTTTCCGGACTAAGTAAGGAGGTAGTAAGTGAACATGAGTGGGCCGAGCCTTTTTCTACCCATACTTTACATTCTCAAATCCACCTTCGTTTCAAGCATGGATGAAAATTTTGATACCTAGTTTCAACTTTGTTTTTTTTTTTTGTATAATCACAAACTTTTTTCCTTCAAACAAACAAATCATGTCTAACCAAAACAAGATTTCTTTATTAAAAATTAGATATATTTAAAAATATAAAAAAATAAGATTTCCTTATCATCATCTAACTAAACAAATAAGAACTAAGAATCTGTCTAATTACAATAAAAAAAGATCATTCTAAATCAAATATAAATTTAGAATCCATAAATTAAAAAATTATAAGGATTTAATAGAATTTTTTATCTCCTCAAAACTAAATTAATCTGATCCCAAATGTCCCTAGCTAAAGAGTATCTACATCTTCAAATTCCCAACATGATTTATATGTCGAGAAAACTCATCCTCCTTCTTACTCCTAAAAATTTGATCGAGTCGTCTTTTTTTAATGAAATTGAGACAAACTAAGATATATAACTAATTGATATTATTATTTTTCATGCCTAGAGCCAGTTTGTTAGACTCAACTATTTTTACACTCTTACTAGGTTAGGTTAGTTGTAAGTGTCATGAAAGACACTTTACTTGTCTGATATAGGAATAGATTTAGTGTATTGTTGTATGTACTAAAATTCATATAAATCTTATGCTCTTTTATTGCTCCGTTGTGGTTTAGGCTTAGTGTAGTCTTAATAGTGTCGATTCTTCCAAATTTTGTTGCTTGAGACTTACTTTGTACAGCATGCCAAAAATCAGCATTACTAAGGCCAACGCATCATGAAGGAGTTACAAATAGTTTTCGCTCAAATGTGGGTAGTAGACTTGAATTCATTTATTTATTTGATAAGTTGAGTATTGTAAATCTTCATACATCAGCTTAATTAAGGGGGGGATTGTTGACAAAAAGAAAAACTTAAGGGGGAGTGAAGGATTCTATCTAGAGTTGTTGGTTTAGATAAGAATACGCTGTTGTTGTAGGAAGGATAAGATACCAAATTTAAATGTCGAATGTATTATTTTATTGCATTGTGATAGGCTTAGGACGAATAACATTGGTTGTTATCGATGTAGATATATACACGGGGATTGTATTATGAAAATCAATAAATGAAAGCACAATATTTTACTCAACTAAAGATGGGGATTTTTTTTTCCAGTAAGGGAAATCGGGTTAATAACTCCAACATCGTATCTCAAGTTATTTTTACACTTAAGTAATGGTACTAACTCAAACATTTACATATATAATTAAGTTCATGACCACGTAATACCTTAAATGAGAAATGTATAATTTTTATCATTTGGTTGTAGTCATTAAGTCATTTACTCATTGATTATTTGATCTGTAGATATGAGTTTATATGTGTACCAAACACCTCGGTTAATTAATGATCACGAACATTTGGAAGAGAAGGACTTAAATTCTCAAGCATTGATTTCACTAATCCATTGTGTACGTTCTTGTCCTTTGTGTGTAATCAAACTCTAAAGCTCTCAGAGATTCTTGCTGCATCAGCAGAATAATTTGAAAAAAAGACTTTACCACTATAATAATAAAAATGAAAGGAAAAAAAATCTCCACTCATTTATTATGAGTACCTAATGAAAACAGGACAAAACTCTTCCAATTCAAAATGTGATTTGGATGAGAAAGGGATATAATTAACAAAACCTCATATTAGCCAAAGGGTAGTCTTGCATTGGGTGCAATGGCACAATCAACACTGTCGGTAGAGTAGCTTACGATGTGTATGAGACAAAGGGGCGTTATCAATTGTCCATAGCAAAAGACAATAAATTCTACATGCATGACACAAAGCGTTTGGAATTTGATGACTCTATGTTGACAATTTGCCTAAGGTTTTAATGAATGCTACGCTATTCATAATTCATCTCCATAGCATATTAGCAATACACTGTTTATTGTTTAAGTTGCATCATTATTGGTGCTGCAACCTGAAGTATATTAATCAATATATTATTCTGGACATATTAGCGTTCATGGATTCATATCATATTATCATGTCGTTGATTCTAGTCACAAATCTCAACAAAAGATTAGGTGAAAGCAATGTAATAATTTGACAAGCGAATTTCTGAAAAGTCCAATGGAAAACTCCACAATGATAGATATTAAAGTGGCGGGATATTACTTTAGGTAGGAAGCAAAGATGTATTTTATTTGCATAATTAATTCGTACCCGATCTCTATGGTGTAAAATTTGAATAATAGCATGGGACCATGATAATCAAAGGCCCTACATGTATTTAATCTATTTCTGCAATAATTGTTATTATTATTCTTTGGCTCATAACACCATCGCGAAACCTCTAAATTTAAGCAGAATTATAATGCATTAGGGAGAGTAACTAATCTTATTATCCTATACTCTGTTTTATATGCTTTTGTATCACGCTCTTCCTGTTATGTCAAAACTTCATGTTTCGAGCCTAAAAGGCTTTCATGTGAAGCATAATGTTGCTAGTATGTTAAAAGGAAACTAAGAAAATGAGAGAAGAGTCCGTTTGTACAGAAAAATTGCAATTATATAATTTTTTTCAAAAAGTTCCACAATAATAAGAGAAAAGAAAGATGTTTTAGATGGGATAAATGCAAGCCTAATTCATAAGAGTTGGTATATTTTGGCAAGGAATACACGTAAACCTAAAGGCTCTTGAGAGAAATTGAGAAGCCTATAATAGGTGATCCAGTTGTAAGGCAAATTCAACGTAATTGGGAATAAAAAAATCATACTTTAGTGAGGAGTAAATTGATAACATAAACTCTCAAACAAGTAAAGACTTCCCAAAAAGAATCTTGGGCCTATGCAATCTACCTTAACTCACATTAAAATATCCTAACCGGCCTAGGTCATCATTAGAAGTACCATGTATATATTTATGACATTTACCTCAAATCCTCAACGATTTAATTACAATGTCTTTACAAACTCTGTCAAAATAAGAAGAAAGCCTTTGCAAATATCCTAGTTCACTCTCCATTGATTTCCACTGTATTTGAAATGAAAAGTGAAAACCATGAAGATAACATCTCGAAGCTGAGTCAAAATCCACATCAGACATATGTAACAGGTTCAAAAAAAATCGATAAAATAATTAATATTACATAGAAATATGAAAAAAATGATAATTTATGAAAAATATTATATATAATAATATAACTTTTTATATAAAATCCAAAGAGACATAATTAATATAGTGTAATATGATTGACATATTTTTTTTTGCATAATGAGGGGAATGAAGATCAATCATAAGTGCTCATACATCTATTTCATCCCTCGTCATTGGTCCTCTTTAGTAGGTTTGATATAGTTGGCATGCCCTTTAAATATATGATTAAGGGTTCGGTTTTCATATATGTGTATGAAAAACATCATTTGAAAAATGTTAATCTATTAAATGAATCTCTATATCTCAAGAGATTAATCTCTTATTCTTGACCGGAATACTTGAAAAAAAATGATTGTCATTAAAAAATCTTTGAGGGTGTTGGGTATATATAAGAAAGTTTTTTCATGTCTAAAAATGATTAAAATATATTTGTTTGCTGGTAAAAAAAATACTTATACAAGTTTTATAATATCAAATAGTAAATGATATTTTTACCAAAATTTTAATTATTTATCACATTAAATAATTTGATAAAATAGTAATATGATAATTTTAGTGTAGTAAAAACATTTTAACTTGAAAAAGTTAAATTTCTATCTCCTTCGATCGGATTTAAACATGAGTCTAAATGTGATGTTTAACATTATTTAAACATGATATATAATATAATTAGAACGATTAGGTTAACAAAATTTTAATATTTCTAAACAAGAAAGCTATTAAGCCATTTAGTGAATTTGACATTTAATATTAATTCATTATTTATATATATATATATATATATATATATATAACCATTTTTATATTATCAATTTGTCAATTATGAGGTTGTCACAAAAAGAGTTATATGTTAGAATTTTTTTATATAAATTATATGAATTTTTATTGAAGACAATTGTGTTTAAAATAAAATTATTATGGCTAATAAATATTTCTTTCAAATATTAAATATAATTACGTATTCAAGACTTATGTGAGTAATTTAGTGTCATGTATAAAAAGTTCTTCTAAGAAAAAGAATATTAAAAGAAATACAATTGCTTCAACAAAAGTTTAACTCAAAGTCAAAAGAATCTTTCTTCTTTTCTCCCCTTTAATTCCAGAGCAAATTGAGAATGAAACTCAATCGCAATTCGCCTGCCTATCAACCTAATCATGTTTCCCATTCTTTGCTTCTGTCCTGTATGAATATGATGACAGACAAAATAAAGATCTTTGCAGATACAACACTCCTTATCGTGTCGCCTCTTTGATATCATATATAGTCATCAAAGAAAGAAAAACAAAAGCCTATGAAAAAGAAATATTACATTGTTATCATAGTATTACAATTTCAAAATAGTAAACAATTAATAAATGAGGCTAGTTTTTGCCTAACTTTCTTACATTTTAAATGCATAAATGCCTGCAGAAAAACGTAACAATATTTTTATCCATTTTAGTTGCAAGATGTGAGTTAGTAGAATATTTAATTATTCAACATTATATTATAATTTCCAGTCGAAGCACACATTGGTTATTGATTATCACGAGATACCCAGAATTGAAAATAAACTATTTGTAAGACAAGACTCCACCAAAGTCCAAAGAGTTGTGGTGTTGAAAGCTTTCAGAGTGAGTACTTTATTCACAATGGAAGGACGGTGGCAGATGTAGACCAAATTTAATTATTTGGGTCCCTATGTCTTTGAATTTTAGCGGGTATTCTATTTCAGTTACGGAAGAATAAGACATAAATTAACAGAAAGTACTACTCTTTTATGATAATTAACTAAACTATATCTAGCAAGCCCAGGAAGGAGTTCATTCTAGATTCTACATAATTTCATCAATTTGTACTAGGTATTTTTTTTTCAGTTTGAGAGTTTTGATTTTGACTAACCAATCCAATAGAGTGAAAATGTAACCCTATTTAAGAAGAAAAAACTTTTCTAACTCATAATTTGTACAAGATTTTAACATGAGAGTGACTATATCAAACTCTTGTAATTGAGATTTCTGACACAAGCCGTGGTCCTTAAAATTATTTACACATGTTCTATAATTATAAATGCTCCCACAAGTTTAGCAGTAGTAGACTATTTGATTTTTTATTTTATTTATGAGACAAAAGAACGTGGTAGGAAAATTTGCAGAGAGCTGCTAGTTTTATGACCATAAGGATTTTGCTCTAAATTCATAGTGTGCACGCCACGGGCTCCCAACAATGATCCAATAAACACGTTTGTCTCATCTCTTTAGCAGAGTCTACAAAAGGGGCTACTTTAGCCAAAAATATATTTCTTCAAGTCATTGCCGGCAAAATTAATATCTGAGTTAGTTGAACAAATGTAATTAGCTTTCTTTTAAATTAGATATAGCATCTTCATATAATCATATTAGAGCGATGAGTCTCTTCATAATTGGAATACGTTTCCATGCAGGGGAAGGATTGAAAATTATTTTTCACCATAACCATAAATCATGGAAACAGTGCAGCGAAACATATGGCAGACGCATTTACTTGAAGACGATAATATGGACAAGAACTTGCGTGGCTGAATTGTTCTCTTTTCTTCAAAATAAAAAGAACTATATGCATCCGTAAACTCATAGCTATAGGTTAATTTGCATTCATTAAGCTAATATATAAGCTAACAACTTGGAAGTTAACTCTATCGTTTAATAATTTTTTGGTAAATGATCATTTTGATTTTGAATGTATAAATAGTGATAATTTAATAAATACAAATTCTTATTTAGTAAAAATTGTGACAATTATTATTAAATTTTCATTTATCATTTTGTCATTAAGTTATAATATTTAAAAATAATTTAATATTATGTTATAAAGTTCAAATGTCAATTTATCATTAAATTATATGATAAAATATAGTTGTCAAATTTTTTATATATTTAAAGATTAAATCAGAATTTTCGTTTTTATTTTTAAAAAAACTAAATTATCATTTATTTACGTATTGAGATCCAAAATACTAAAAATAGTCATTTACCCCTGATTTTTCAGATGTTGCTCAGTCCTAAAAGGCTTGAGAGTTTAGACCCAATTGTATAGCCATCTGTCTATGTGCTATTCTTGAAAAATGTGAAACAAATCTATTTGTTCATTCAACTTATGTACTTGAAATTGTACCTAAAAATTATGTACTTTAAAATAAGGATGTGCTTCCTTCGATAAAGCATGGTCTTCCTCAATTTGTGAGCTGAAATTTGGTGAAAAATTTCAGCCTTGAGAAGACAGACTAGGATTGAAAAATGGCACTATATGGCAGTTTGTCAACACACTTTAACTAAAACACTGGTCGTTATCAATTATGTATTCACATAAACTTCATACTTTGATAACTACTTTGAGACAGGTTTTCTTTGAAGTAACGACCGTATTCCACAAGTTATACAATTTCTATATCTAGTTGTTGAGATTTCATGGTTTCTTTTTTAGATCAGCAGAAGACCTAGGGCACAGTTAAATAAATATATATATATATATATATATATATATATATATAATATGCAAAATTTAATATAGCATGGTTGGTTTAGAAACTTCTTAGGTCACTGATATTGCAGACACAACAATGAAGTTGCTGAATTAAAATGTGATCATGAAGTGGACGTGCTTCAGCTTGATATTCTCTAACTCAAAATAGTGAAAACATGCAAAGTGGAAAATCAGTTTTGGTGGTTATAAGTTCCACTCTAAGCTGCACAATGTTGACCCATTAATTATAAACCCCTCTATACTATATAGTATGTGACAAGTTCAAGTCATGCAAGGAGAATTAGTTTCTAAAATCTAAATTCTTTACTTTGCTGATTGGGGTATCTTGAAAGTCTTATAATACTACTAAATTACTATCACTGACCGCTATTTGTGGCACTCTATAGCATATCACAGACTATGTTGACCCATTTAAATTATAAACCCTCTATAGAATTATGACAAATTAAAGTCACGCGAGGAGAATTAGTTTCTAAAATCTAAATGCTTTACTTGCTTTTTGGGTACGTTGGAAGTCTTGTAATCTTAAATTACTATCACTGACCGCTAATTGTGGCACTGAGTTCCATAATGCATAAGGAGCATGTCAAAATACTTCTACAACTGACATTCAAAACTGAATCTCATTTTCTAAATTACGTATAATATCATTATAATAACAGGTTAACAACCTTGATTGTATAGTAGCAAGAAGAAATTGACTGAAATAGTGAGAAAGTACCATAATAGAGTTATCATTCATTACTAAGTTATCCTTTCCCATCACATTTCCCAAAGAGAACATGGTGAAAGACTAGTTGCCCATGTTTTTTAATTCAATATATACCTTGTCCTAGTGTTCAATGGTGATGTTTTGTGATTTGGTAGTAAGGTGAACCATACATATCTAAAGTTATCCCTGCCCTCTGTGACCTCGTCAGAGGTAACTAAATCAATGTCAATGTCATTAAGGAAAACTATAACAAAGTCATTCCTCCTCCATGTTACCATGTCCTAAGTGATGCATCACAATTTACAAGTTTATATCAAACAGGTATTCACTTGAAAAGGAAGTTTCCTCCCTTCAAGAAATTACAAGGAAAAAAGCCCACACCACAACTAGAACATTTTCCCCCTGTTGTTTACCACAAAAGTGACAATTTTTTGTCCTCATGTGTAACTCCCCTATCAACTAACTTATCACCTTTTTGGTACAGTAGGGCCTTGAAACCCCTTTATATATATCAACCTCTTTAGCCATACTCTATCATAAGCATCAACTAACCTAAAATCTTCTGCCCCACCCTGCATTTCAGCAGAGTGATTCTGTTCACTACAATGCCATCATCACTATCCTCTTTCCTCGATATGGTTCCTATTCTCTCCCTTCTTGTACTCTCATGTGTGATTTGTTCTAGTAGTGCTCAGGGACCACCTTCACCTGGCTACTACCCCAGTTCCAAAATTAGTCCTGTTAGTTTTTATCAAGGGTTTAGAAACCTATGGGGACCTCAGCATCAGAGGCTAGACCAAGGCTCAGTGACAATCTGGCTTGACTCTAACTCAGGTATTCCAATTTTCCTTAAATTCACTTAAGATTCTTAGGCTATGTTTGGATAAAAGTTGGGAAAATACTTTTTGAGAATCATTCTAATGCACATTCCCAAATTCCAAAGCACAAAATAAAGAAAGAAGAATTTACCGCTTTAGAAGTAGAAGTACTTCTGAGCTCTCGCAATTGGCATCCAAACACGCACTTAGTCATTTTTTAACACTCCATTCTTCAGTGTTACTACCTTAGACCATACTCTTACTAAGACATATTTTTTTTGTAACACAGGAAGTGGATTCAAGTCACTTCACTCTTATCGATCTGGTTACTTCGGTGCTGCCATTAAGCTTCAACCTGGTTACACTGCAGGAGTCATTACATCATTATATGTGAGAATTAGTCTACAACTTCAGATAATGTTAAAAATTGAATCTTTTAATCACCTTTTTCTGAATTTTTTTTTTTTTTTTATGAATTGCAGCTTTCAAACAACCAAGACCACCCCGGAAACCATGATGAAATTGACATTGAGTTCCTTGGCACCACACCAGATAAGCCATATGTCTTGCAAACAAATGTATACATCAGAGGAAGTGGAGATGGGAATATTATTGGAAGAGAGATGAAATTTCATCTTTGGTTTGACCCAACTCAGGATTTTCACAACTACGGCATTCTATGGAAACCCAGTGAGATAATGTAATGTTTTCATGCACCCTCATGCTCATAACTTGACCAATTTTCAACTTCCTTACTTATGAATTTTATTTGTCCACACGTCCATAGCCATGCCTATATTGTGACACACATGAAATTTGCATTCATAGAACATCTCCAATGGGGATTTTTTTTTTGAAGAATTTCTTAAGTGAAGAATTTGTTTCATACAATTTGTTTTCCATTGGAATAAATTTATGTTTAAAAAAAGTTTCTTGCAAATAAAATATGTAGTTTATGCAAAAAACTATTTTTTAATAATAAAAAATAGTATTTATCTTGAAACATAACAATATCATAAGTGAAAATAAAAATATAAAAATGTAAGTTTTTAAAGATTTTTCAGAATTTCTTACCATTATAATAAAATTATATATGAATTTCTTATAATAACATAACACATAATCATAAAAAGTAAGTGAAAATAAAAATATAACAGTGTAAGTTTTTTAAGATTTTATAGAATTTTTTATCATTAAAACAAAATTATATATGAATTTCTTACAATAATATAACATTTTTTATAATTATAAAAGTAACATAAAAAACTCAATTAAGACATTCTCATTAAAAATATTCAATGAATTTAATATAAAAAAAGTGTCTAATCATAATTGTCACCTAGAGTAAAAATGTTGACTTTCTTCGTAACCACTTTAAAAGTAGGATAATTTTTAATTCGCCAATAGGGTAAAAAAAAACTATACTCTAAAGCCTTATTTCAAGACTTGTGTGAATTATGCTTTTATGTATGTGGCTCAACTACTATCTAATCAGAATTGCTTACGTTTCCTCCCAATTATTAAGTTGAAAATATGATTTTATTTTACAATATGATCCCCTGTCTAATCGGGCTTTTAACTTTTTGTGAAATTATATCAATAGAGATAAATCATACATATAACACTTTTCATTCATAGGGCATTATGAAATGATAACAAGGCATTTTCATTCATATGTGCAGATTTTTTGTGGATGATGTCCCCATAAGGAGGTATCCTAGGAAAAGTGAAGCCACATACCCCTCAAGGCCAATGTATGTGTACGGGTCAATATGGGATGCATCTTCTTGGGCAACAGAGGATGGAAAATACAAAGCTAATTATAATTACCAACCCTTCGTTGGTAGGTACAAAAACTTCAAACTGCAAGGTTGCACTAGTGAAAGCTCTGCCTCGTGCGAGCTACCTTCTTTCTCGCCTTCTGGCTTTGGTAGCCTGAGTCCTCAGCAGTTTAGGGCCATGCAATGGGTCCAAAACAACTACATGGTCTACAATTATTGCCATGACCCTAGGAGAGACCACACACTTATCCCAGAGTGCTAGGGTCTAGTTCGTTTGAAAACTCGTTGAGACGAAAAAAAATCGCGTCTAAGATATGAAAGATATAATTATTCACTTCTGAAGATCACATTCGAGATGTGCAAAAATCACGTCCGAAACGTGAAACCAATTAAGCTATAATGGTGTGCCTCAATTCTAAGTTACCCTATACACTTTGCATATTTGAATTGTAAAATGGTTTTGATTATTCAGGTAGAGGTGGTTTTTGTGATGGTCCCACTTGCTAAGTGTAATTGCAAGAGTAGTTGAACGTCCAAGCCACTCCAATGATTGGAATGTTTTTGTTGTTTATGTAATTGTGTTGTAGTATTGTTTGGGTCCTATATTACTGTTCAAATAAATTGATTCGGATGCTTTCCTCATACGTGTATGGGTTTGAAAAGTGACATTGAGAGAAAGGACATGCTCCCTTAAAAGCAAACCTTTTTAAAAAACTTTCTGCTGGACTTTGGTGGCTCACATTGAACCACAATAATATTTATATTAATTATTGTTGTCTTTGCAATCTCATTGGATTACATGAAGGATATGTTTAGATAAAGTTCTCTTAGAGGTATTTATAAATAAAAAAAAGGAAAAATAAATTATTTTTGTACAAGTTAAAATTAATCTGCGCATAAATTGATAATATGTTTTAGAAGAATTCAATATAAGAGTTTTCTTTAATCAGTTATATTTTTTTTAAGACTTAAATATATATATTTTTCTTTAAATTTGAATAATTATTTTTTTGTCCTTCAAAAATAAAATATTTTTATTAATCTCTCAAATTTTTGAAAAAATATTTATAGTCTCTCTTTGTTTATTATGTTTATGATTTTACAATTTGTGACAATTTTTAACTGTAAAAAATATTTTTAATTCAATTTTTTTAAAAATCAATTTTGGGTGATTTTAAATTGCCAAAATATTTGACTTATATGAATTAGTGATCTTTTTTATATATTTAACGATTTTAAAGAAGAAAAATCAAAACATGATGTTGAATTATGATGATTTTACATATTCTTGACGAATTTAAATTATCATAAATTAATTTTAAAGAAATTAAATTAAAAAAATTGACTTTGAAAAATCGACATAATTTATTACATTATTAGCACACAAAAGTAAAAGAGACTAGCAGTAACTTTTCGAAAATTTGAAGAATTAATAAAGATAATTTTTAAAAAAGGACTAAAAAAGAATTATTTACATTAGACTAAAAATATATTTAAGTCTTTTTTAATTTAGATATAAGAGTTTTTACAAATTAACTTATACATTATTAATTTTAGTTTTTATTTTTTATTTTTTATTTTTCTATAAGTAATTTATACAGATTTTTTTCCAAATAAGTCCAAATTCAAATGTGCTATTGTCTCTAGCCCATGCCAACGGCTCATCATAAATTTGTATAACATCAATGAAGATAACAAAATGGGTCATGCTATTATTCAATATTCGAACACTTGTTTGATCAATGAGTTTTTTGCCAATGGCTAAGGATACGATAACCAAACCACTTTGTCCTTGTTTTTTAAGGTAGATAAGGGGTTTGGCTAAGTTTGTAACAACTAGTGTGAATCACATTACATCAAAATAAAAGAGATCTAAAAACTGTATAGTTATAAGATTGGTTTAAAGGAATTAATTTATATTGTCTATATTAATAAGATGTATATATTTTTTAGTAATTAATCACATAAGAACTTTATAGTTAAGTGTGTTTGACTTGGAATAGTTATGAGATGAATAATTTTTTTAGAAATTTTTCAAAAAACATGTGAGTGAGGACAAAACACACTAAAAAATCTCATGTTGGTTTATAAGGATAATCAATGATCTTGAAAGTAACTGGCGGTGTTAGAACTAGTTGTCAAAGTCTCATAAAGGATTACCTACGGAGGATTCTAACCAACAAGAATGTTGAGTAAAGTGTCATCATGTGAAGTGTCGTAGTGTGTAGTGTGAAAACTACCAAGAAGTCGATAATCAAGGATATTACAAAGTGAAATAAGACAAGGTTTCGTATCGAACAACTAATAGGTTTAAATCCTCTCACTTGTCTTCTTAGAGTGAAATAAATATAAGTATCTTTGAAAATATCTTCGAACAAAAACTTGAAGACTTTCTTTATCTTCAATTGGGACACCCATCATCCCCTCCTCCTAATTTTTTTTCCAATTCATCCTTTTTGTTAATTAATGATTAAAAGGAAATAAATGTCATTGTGAGAAAAAAAATTCAAAATGTTACCTATTAACTATTTAGCAAGCGTACCAATTTGTCGTAGTAAATAAAACGGTAAGATCGAGTGTCAAGTCCACAAAGACTTTGATTATACTCAGAATATGTATACATCTAATTGTAAGACATTAACATAATAAATTTTAGGGTTTGTAAGTGATACTATATGTAAATATAAATTAAAAATAAAATTAATTAACAAATAGATTAAAGGCAAGATGCAAGATTATGTGATATGTTGGGTGCTCAACCTACCAAAGCTACTCTTGATGTAATGTTAATAATTTTTCACTTATTTAATATTATTTTACATATTACATTCATCATCTAATTTACTGTAACCATGATCCCTCGTATGAAATAGCCTAAATTACCTAATTTCACTCTTGATCTCTTAACAAGCTACATCAAATAATTTGCATTAAGAATAAAAATGTATATTTAAGGCTAAACAATGTCATTTTATTCCTAGATATGGATTGCCTAGATGTTCTTCCCCAGTTCTCAGAGTATATACACTTTCCAATGTATAAACCCTCATAACATTACATACATATGGATGATCAGACCACAAACATGACAATAGATTCAGAAAAGAATAATAATATGAAAATAACATTAAATAGATAGTGAGAATTGTGACTTCAATAGTGTTTGGTTGCTAAACCCTTAACAATTAGTGGTTTAACCTCTCATTGTCATGAGAGACTTACAAAACAAAGAAAAATAAAAGATAATGATAGAGAATGAAGAAGACTGGTAGAACAATGGCATAAACCCACTTATGGTAAGTAAATTCTTCTCTCATTTGTGTCTTCTATTTCTCTTTAGCTTATCCTCCCTTTTTATAATCAAAATGTTGCTTAATTGAGTTTTTTTTATATTGGTGACGCGCTAAGCCTATATATGCGTGCTAAGTCCATATCTTCAATTCATCTTCCAATTCTTTAATGTGTAATCCTATAAAGAAAATATAATTAACACTATAAATCAACTCATTTTAGTATTTGTTGGATAAAAGTTCATAAAAAGTTAAATTTTTACGTTTTAATCACAAAAGAAGCATGAAAAGATGAAAAAAAAGATAATTATTATATAATTTACATATAAATAACAATTATCATTATCTCTTTTTTAAATAGGTACCATAAATTCCCTTTAACTAATTTATCATCACTAATTGAAAAGACGCGGTAAATAGAATTTTTCTAAAAAAAATATATGTTCAAATTATAATTTTCTCTTTTTTTATTTTGAAAATTTATATTTTTTATGAATAAATTAATATGATCATTATTTTAATTCACTTTTATGTGAAGAAGATTATGAGGTGTAATTTTTCTCTTTTTAACTTTAGTGTCACTAATATTTTTTTCTTATATTATTTTAGAACGTCATTTGATCTTCGGAAATCTCAATATTATTTATAAAATATATAAAGTTAATTGTTGGTCACGATGAAAATCGCAAATTGAGAAAAGTTGTTCCTAACATTACATGTTTATCATTCAGCAAAAAAAAATTACATGCTTATGTAATTGCTTACTTTACTAAGATGTTTGTTGAAAATAAATCTTAATATATATGAAGCTAGCCAGCTAGGAATTTTTCTGAGAAAATCTCTCCACTTTAAATCCAATTAAATGATGTGTAAGCTACGAAATTCTCCAAAAAAATCTCGCCACATTAAATCATGTAAAATATTGTTTAAATGATTTTATTTTATTTTATTTAAACTTGAAACGCTAATATATTATCATGAAGCTTTTTTAACAGAATAAAATTAAATAATATATGCTTTAATGATTTGAATTACATTGGAAACGAGTTTCCTTCTTATCTTCATGATATATATGTGCGTGTGTGTGTCAAATAAGAGATGCATTCTTACCTTTCACAAGTATTGTTTCACAACTGTTCTGATTCGTCATATGTTTCAAAATTATTATTTTGCTGACAGTTTTTACGGAGCACTCAATAATTTAGAGGATTTTGATATTGTTAATTTTTTAATCAATTAAATTACATGTCATTTTTTCATTAATTATTTTTTATTTCAAATTAGTATTTTATTATTATTTTTGAAAATTTTAAATTATAAATTTTTTAAATTAGAAAATATGATTAAAGATAACTTTAGAAGTTTGAATCCTAAAATCTTTTTAGTTACTTTCAATACTTTTTATAAAAAAAATCTTTTGGGTTTAGGGTTTCAAAATTTCTTATTATTGTTTCTTAAGCATAGGTTTTATAAAAGAGGTGTTGAAAGTAATTAACTAAAAAGATTTTAGGGTTCAGACTTCTAAAATTATTTTTAATTATATTTTTTAATTTAAAAAGTTCAATTTTAAAATTAAAAAAAATCAAAGACTAATTTGAAAAAACAAAAAAAAAATGAAAACATGACATGTAATTTGATTGGTTCAAAATTAACAGTATCAAAAATCCTCAAAATATTGGGTGCATCATAGAAACTCTCTTGATTTGCTATAAAATAGACCTTTCAAAATTAACATTTTTTAACGATTATCTAATTGATGAAAAGGTAATTTGACAATAATTAACTAAATTAGGATTTTAACGATTGTCTAATTGCATCTATTATTTTTTAAAGTGGAGAGATTCATACGACAATTAAAAATTCTTATTTTAAGACTTTCAAGGTTGTACTTCAAAAAGGAAGTACTTATTTGTTAGAAATCCTATTGGTAACTAGGAATGATCCAAAAACATAATGTTTATGGGTACCATCAGTTGCATTCGAATCTAGACAGATGACATGTCCATGTTAGATTTCGATTTTATGTCTTTGTCATATATTGTTGCTCAAACTAAAGAAAATTTACTGCTTGATTAATTATTTTTACTCTGGCCTTAAAATTATTTATTTAATTTTATAATTTATATTATGTAATCATTATATTTTCCATATAATAATTGTTTTTTTTACTTTATTATGTTTGGAACATATGTTATTGGTTATGTAGCATAGAAGGACTACATTAAGGAGATTGATAAGAATATCGTAGCAACTATAAACTCATTGGCATTGTTCTCCAAGATTTAGACTAATATTATTTATTGAACAATTTTCAGTCTTAATTCATTGAACTTGCAATCTTAAAATGTATCTATTTGATACCACATATATTATGTTCATTGAATAATAATAGGAATAACAGTATTCGTTACACTTTATGCGGGGAATTTGCTGACCAAATGAAAGAAGAAATTGAAAAGCATGATTCAACTGATCCTTTGGTTATAATCATACAGCTTTGCAAGTTGAATAAATAGCGTGGTACATATTTCTTTTTAAATTCAAATTATTAATTAATTGAACTTCTCATTAAACTTATTTTACTTTTTAATGAATTATTTTGTATGCATGTGTTATTGGTATTTCCATTTCTTTTTTTTATAACAAAATTGGTAATTCAACTCAGATTTTGAAGTTGTGAAAGAATATAAGAACAAGTAAAACAATTTTTTTCATGTATTTAAAATAGTAATAATTTAATTGTCTTGTAATTTTAAATCGTTAAACATTTTAAACAATTTTAGTAATGATGAAAGTCAGTTTCAACTATCACAAGTTGTAACCCAAATTACTGAGAGTTCAGTTCTGTTGATAAAGACGACTTGCTGCAAACTCCATGGCCTCTGGACATGACACATTACAAAATCAATGGTTACAAGTCACCAACCAACGGTGAGTTTCATTGTTTATTTTTTTGAAATCGTTTGCTTTATTTTAACAAATTAATTATGTTTTAATTGATTCTTGCAAGGTTTATTTAGAATATTGTCAGTTTAGACCAAACACATGTATATGTTCAACTAGAACAAGGACCAAGGTTTCATTGCATGTTGATGGGAGTTAAAAGAAGGAAAAAATGAATGATACATTAGATCAACTTGGTATTTATTAATGAAACTAGCAACCTTGAACGAAGGAGACATTCTAAGATTAACTTGGATTGATGATCCTGAGGTTTTGTATCTTAACATTATTAAAGATGAAATACTTTACATGATAATTTGAAAAAATGTTTATTACACATTTATTCCAGCTATTACTATTTGTTGTTTCGAAAACAATAATGTCTTCTTTTTATCTTTTCATTTCAAACAATGACAATAAATATATATTTATTGGTTTCATACTATCTCATCGAACAAATGTTGATACATTTTTTGTTTAAAAATTGTTTATTTTAGAATTTCATCAAACACAAACATAATTCAATATTTATCAATACAAATTCAAAATTTTATTTAAATTAAAATTTTAAAATATATTAAACCAAATTATACATTCATTATACATAAATATTTTTTTATGAAATGATCATACTAGAAATCCATGCCAAGCACGGATAGGCCATCTAGTTAAATTAAAATGTAAAGTGTAAACACAATTTCATATAGAAATATAATTATTTAAAATAGAATAAAAATTATATAATTTAAACACCTATAAAAAAGGAGAATATTCGACATTAAAAATATATTAATTAATTAATTTCAAATTGACTATATCTACTCCAACCTTATAAATTAGAATATATAAAAAAATTGGAGAGTGAAATTCTCATCTTCCTCGCTTAAAAATATATTTTTAAAAGAAATTGGCATGCGTCAATAGTTAAAAAATTATATCAATTTAATTTATTGTTAAAAATTCAAAATATAATCTGTATATTCAAAATATTTATTTACTTTATGATACAAATATTTTTGGATATGCATAAATTATATTTTAGGTTTACAATAAATAATTTAAATTATAATGTGAGATTATTTTTTAACTATTAAATTTTTTTGAAAAAATAAAAAATAATTTAGAGGTGGAGATAAAATTGTATTGAACGTAGTAGAAAAAGATTTTTTTTTCTTGCCAATTGCATATAGTACGTGAAATGTGTGTCAAAAGAATTTATTGAGAATGTCTAATTAAGAGAGTGATGAAATTAAAAGTATCGGTTACCAAGTTATATATTTTTATTTATAGTATAGGAGCCTATTATAAATTTTAATTATATAAAATTAATATTTATATTACACGATATGCAGATTAAAATATTAGTTTTTGTATAACTTTCCTATATAATTATATATCACTAAAATTAAAAATATGTCAAAAGTGAATAGAATTTTTTTATTTTGTAAAATAAAATCTCATTCTTACATTATTTCTTCGATCTTAAGATTCTGAAACAAATTAAAAGAAGAAAAAGAAAATCCTAGAAAGAGTGGACAAAATAGTCCGGATAAGGCAAAGCAAACTTTATCATTCATTCCGATAATGATAGGATTAGCCGATTAGACTCTGAAATTACTTGTTTTCCAACGACAGCCAAATATCAAGCTACTTGTACTTAATCCAGATAAGGATAACAATCTTTTCAGCGTATAAAATTCAGGTTGTGTTTATTTTAAGATTTATGAAGCCATTTGTGGTTATGGAAAAGATAATATACAAATGTGAGACCCATACATTTGTAAATGTTATCTATAGATACTAATTAGAAAATGTTCGCTATGTAGTTATATTAAATATTTAACTAAAAAATATGTTAAATATTCATAAGAAAAATTCTACAGTTCATACTAATTTTACTCTCCAAACAAAATTATTTTAATAAAAAAAACATATTATCTCTAAACTAAATACATTAATTAGAGGATGTTGGAGGTTTGGTTTGAATAAGTTTTTTAAAATAAATAAAAAAATTCAATTTAATCAAAATAAAACTTGCAGTTTAGTTTAAATTTATGTTAAAAATAGTATTTTATGACTTTGTATTAAGAGAAGTGGTATGAAAGACTTTGGAGAAAAAAAGTGTGCAAACCATACAAAACTCTGAACGCATTATATTGGGCCAGGGGTCCAGGAGTAAAAGGAGAAAGTAAACAAGAACGAACCTTGAATTAGAGAGTATTGTTTGAAGACTTCCCATAAAAAGGCCAAGCCCAACTGAAAATATAAGCCTCTTTTTGGCGAGTATTACTATCTATGGACGAAAACATAAGCGTACGTACAATGTGAAAAGCTTGAGAGTTATTCTTAATTTAGATTAACAGTTGCTATTTTCACTCTCCATTTTTACTAATGCAATCCCCTTTTTCTAGACTCTAATTTCCGAAAGACAATTCTATGTTCTAATTACTCCTATCAAAAGCAAGCACAAATGGCTTATGTCACAGTGCATGAAAAGGAAGACGCTAGCTGCATGTTCGAGTCCCCACATGCTCTAAAGAATGATAGGTTTTGCTTGCTTGAATTGGAGCTCACTCAATCTGTTTTCCATTTCTCATTCACACACTCGTGATAGCAATATCTTATGCTTTTTTTTATAAGCAAAGAATTCATTGATGAAAAAACTCAAGCACAATGTGTGCAAGAGCCGAAATTACAAATACTAGATCCATTTATAGCACCAACCCCCAACAAAAAACTATACATACATGTTCCTGATACTCATCTAGTGTGATTCATAAAACCCAATTCATCAGACCACCTAACTTTATATTTCCCATCATACAGATTCGAAATTGTACCTCTGATATAAAATTCAACGCATCAGACCACCTAGCGTTATATTTCCCATCATACAGATTAGAAAGCACACAACCTAAAAGCATAATTCTATACCTCATTTTTAATCATTTTCCTCCTATATAATGCAATAACATTGTTATTGCCACATTAATTCATTTGTCTCAACTTAATGCATCTGACTCCAAGATTCTATATAATCTTCATTTCACAAAGTGCCACACCCATATTGAGTCCCAATGTATCATTTTTAACAACCCATCTCTAATGTATATTTTACACATTTAATCCAATCATATTGAGTCCGAATGCACCGCGACTAACGTCTCCCTTTGCTTTTGATGGATTAATTAAAACATCTAAACATAAATTTCCTTCCGGAAATTAGATTCCAGAAAGAGGGGAGTGTAAGAAAATTTCAGAATCTATTTTCTGGTGAGAGGGTATTTTGGGTAAACAAATTTAAAAGGGGAGTGTGTTAGCAAAGTGGAAATAGCAATTCTTTTTGAATTTTGTATTTTTAGTCTTAGGCCGTATTAGGCATGGCAACGAGACCCGAACCCGTGGGTACCCGCCCGAATCCGTCCCGATTTTAACGGGGAAAAACTGAGTTTTTTGGGTTCGGGTTTTTCCCGATAGCCAAAAGCGGGGGCGGGTATGGGATTACTGCTACCCGCCCCCGCCCCCGCCCCGTAATAAATAATATTAAAAAACTAAAAAATATATATTATTTTCTAATTTTTTTAAATTGAATTGATTGATTTTGTTTTGTAATTTTTAAATTATGATCTCATATTTTAAATATGGGTTTGTTATTATTATTTTTTTGTTACATAATTAGCTTTTTCGTTCAATTTTTCAATAAAAAAGTTATATTATTTTTTATTATTTTTTTATTTTAATCAAATAGCGGGGGCAGGGTGGAGCGGGGAAAATCCGACCCCCAACAGAGACGGGGATGGGGATGGGTTTTAAAACCGGCGGGGATCGGGGGTGGGGAGCGGGTTTGGGGGCAGGACGGGGACAGGGAATACAATACCCGCCCCCGCCCCGCCCCGTTGCCATGCCTAGGCCGTATCCTGTTTATGTAGTGCATAATACATTGTTTCCATCTTCAAATTACCAAATGTGTCATCTATATTTCCAATTTCACGTAACATGCTTTACTAGTTTGCTATTTACACAATGCATTCGGGTATCAATGGGAGTAGGGGTGTTCACGGGTACTGGTTACCCGTGAACTTGAATTGATCCAAACTAATCCGGACAGTTTGAGTTGAGTCATTTATGTATTTGGGTCAAAATCGAACCGAACTGATCAAAATCGTTCATGTACGAGTTGAATCAAGGGTTTAGATCTATAGATCCGATCAAAAACGAACTGAACCGATCAAAAATTTTAAAGTCGTTTGATTTAGTTTTAAATAATGTTAATATGGAGTCCAAGCGTTGGAACTGCAAATATTTTTAATATAAACAAATCATATTTTGTTCATTTGTTTCCGCAAATCTGATTGCACCAAAGTTTGTTGCAAGAAATTAGTTTGTAAGAAATAGTTATGATTTAGACTATTATAGTAAATCTCCTTAAAAAATATTTTGTTTTAATTTGTATTAGTCTATTTTAGAATACTATGTTAATGGTATTAAATGAATCAATTTGACTACTTTCAGACATTTGATAATATTGTATTAGTGTAAATAGTCATTTTCATCTTTAAATGTATAGAGCACTAACAAATTCGTCCTCGAAAGATGAAAATTCAAATTTTAGTTCCTGAAAGTGAAAAAAGTGCAACAATTCATTCATCTGTTACCGTTAATGAAGAGCATACGTGACACAGAGAGACGAAAATGTCACAAAAATGATTACAAACATGATTGCTAAATAGATTGGACCAAAATGTTAGTAACTTTCCATTGGACCAAAATGTGAGTGACTTTCCATTGGACAAAAATATCTTATGATACTATTATGTTCCAACAATGTGCTAATGATCTGAGAATACAAAGAAATAGTTGTAACAAATTTGCAATGCATGTAAATAGATATACTAAAATTTGAATTTTTATCTCTTAAAACAAATTTGTCGGCGCTCTACACATTCAAATACAAAAATGACTATTTACCCTGAATTGCATTTTACCCTTAAATGAAACGAAATTTGGGATCTAACAAATTTGTCCAATGGAAACTTACTGACGTTTTGGTCAAATAGAAATTTACTGACATTTTGATTCAATCTATTCTATAGTCATGTTGACAATAATTTTTGTGACATTTTATCTCTTTGTGCCACGTAGGCTCTTTCATTAATGGTAATAGACGAAAGTTAACGGATGAATAGATTTGTTGCACTTTTTTCACTTTCGAGGACTAAAATTTGAATTTTCATCTTTCGGGGATGAATTTGTCAAGTCTCTACACATTCAAGGATGAAAATGACTATTTACCATATTTTGTTAATTATATTGGATATTTGGATGAATCATAATATAAAATATTAGTTCTAAGAAAAATAAATTTAAATGGGTAACTCATTGGCCCGAATCGAACCAAACTATTCATAAACGGGTAATGTTTCAATTTTTTTTTTTTAAATTGAACCAAACAGAACCGATCAAATTTGATTGGGTTGGATCCTAAATTTGGCCAAAACCATTCCCAACTGACCCGCGAATACTCCTAAATGGGAGTAGTCGTGTAGGTAAGAAAAATCGTTAAAGGCATATAGCCCAACCCGTATTAAACTTAAATGATTAATAACATCTTTAGTGGTCAATCTCAAATTGAGATCTTAGACCACTTTTTGGTGGACCTCATAATATCACATAGGATTAAAAATCTCTCCCATTTTTTTCTTCAGTGTAGATCTCATTTTGAGATCTTAAGGGGAGAGAAAAAGGAAAAAAATGTATTCTTCTTTTAACAATATGCATATCTTGAAGGTTCTTTTATAAGAATTCATTTTTATCCATATTGGAGATATTTTCACTTTCTTTATTAGAAGATCTAGATCTTTAGTCCAAGATTTTTACTTAAAATCTAACACTAAAAATGTTATAGGTGATTTTTTTTTATAAAAAAGATTATAATTAAATACTAGATTTCGAACCATTAAAGAGGCATTTATTTTGCTTGATAATTATTATTGTTGTTGTTATTATTATGCAGTCTTTTTAATTAAATTTATGTCCATATGAAGCCATCAAATAAAATCCTTACATGTCATTAAATAAATAGAATAGACTCAGTCTATATATTAAAAATAATTCAGGTCTAATTCAATCTTTTAAAAAACTTAAGAAAAAGATTTGTGAAATATTTCAGAGTTTCTAATACGTATAGCGTGAGCAAGTGATGGAGATCACTATGTTGAACGTGAAGAGCACTATGTAGTGCAAGTTACATAATGTGTGTTCGAATTGTTGTTTTAGAGACACCAAACATTCCTTTGCACGAATAAAAAGGAAAAACATCAACATTGTCAGATTAAAAAATAATGTAGGTTGCACTTAACTGAACTGTTTTCCAAATACATCCTTGATGAACTGTTAGAAAAGTTTAAGATGTCTCTTCAATTGATCAGCCTAATAAAAAATAATAGACATTAAAGTCTGATCTTGACTATATTCTATTAGATTAGACTTAATGATATATACTTGAAACAACTTATATTTCTAATTGACGAGACTACTTAGTACAACCCACATATGAATCGACATTTATAACGTAAAATTTGCAAGACTGGGTATTATATGCTCCAGCAACAAGATTGAATAGTTCCTCGATATCATGTTAATATAAACTAGATTTAACTTAGCCACTAAAACTAATACGGGAAATTATTGTCCAGAGTCTTGGAAAAAATTATTTTGGAGATATTTGTAGTTAATCTGTATTCTGTAATATTTTAACATTAATTTTTGTTAAAAAAGAGAGTAAATGACTTGCTGAATCAACTGATAGTACTATTCGTGACATCAATTTTATAGCATCATGACATTTCTCTATATTAAGCAGGCCTTAAACTAATTAATATGGCCAGTACAATTACCAAATTACGACTATACGTGGATATTACTTTTTATTTTATGCGCCTGTATCCTTTAATTAAACAAATTCGACGCTCCATCAGTGTCACTGTTCTGCAATTATACACTCCAGATACACTATTTGAATTGATAAAACAACAAAAGAAAAATCGTGAATAATAATGTATTTTTAATAAAATAAAATAAAATTCCTTTCTTTTGACTTTTTAAGTTAAATTTTAAAATTTCCTATCTCTCTCTGTTTCTTTTCTTAAAAAAAAACACAGTTAAATTTTTTTTCTTCTTATTTTACTCTTTAACTTAATCAAAAAACTACTATGATCTGCATTTTTTTTTCAATCTCGCAGAAGACACTGAAAAAGCCAAAGATACCAATGATACCCTTCGCATCTCATGGGTCGTCGATTCTCTGTTTTTACTCCATGCTTGCGTTGATTTTGACAACCCTTTAACACATCCGTGACCACTGACAAGTGACAACCCCCATTAACTTGCAAAAATTTAAAATTAGTAAGAAATTAAACTACCACTATAAAAGTTATGACATTTCTGACACACTCGTACCCCACACTCTCATCTTCCTCTTCCTCCATCCATCTCCATTCTCATTAATCATTTCACTGACAAATACAAAAAATCTCTTCAACCTTTACCCCCCTTTCCAGCTTCGTTTCCCCAACCCCTTTGTCACCAACCTGACACAACACAACCCTTACTCAGTTCCCAATTAACACAACAATAAAATACTTCTAACACTAACACTACACATTTGAAAAATGGAAATTGTGTATTCTTCTTATAACAATTTTATATTTTTATTTACAAGCAAAAATGATTTTACAAAAAATGATTTAGCTCCCGTGACACTTGTGTTTGTTTTTTTTTTTTCCCTCCAAAGATATTTCTCAGTCCAAGCCGCAAAACAACGAATCAATTCTTGCCATGTCATCACCACCATAAACCACGTCACCAACAATATACTCCAAGAAAGTCTTGAACCTAATCTGCTGCTACTTTGGGCCCCAACAGGAGTCATTAAATTCCATGTTTGAAGAAATTCCAGCTGTCATCCACTAGATATTAATATTTATTATATAAATGTTATTAAATATTCTTAAAATTTTAAAAAAATTCAAAAAATATTTTTTATTTTAATTCTTTAACCATTGGTGAAGCACTCATCTGCACGAACCTATTTATTATTGTCCATGCAGCGTGTGTTTTTGAAATGTCATCTTCCTTACCACGGTGAGTGAAGAAGTAAACACAAGTCGGCGCCGAGTTTAACTTTAAACCCGCTTACGTGTCAATATCCAATTGGCGAGAAACCCTCGAGCTTCTGAAGGATCTATCAAGCTTTTCACTTAAAGTCCTTAGGATCTGCCACGTGGCATCCCCTTTCTGGACCTGGCTGTTGAAAAGTAGGGCCCTCCTCGTCGCTGGGTCCCACAGGTTCTTCTGAATGGTGCTGAGGTTTGTCGCCGCCACGCGCTCGAGTATCTCCGCCAGCCTCCCCACGTCTTTCTCCGCTACCGTGATTGATATCTCCGGCCACTTCACGGTGGAGATAAACGGCAACCGGATACCGTCCGCTATGACAACTGGCACGCAACCCAAGGCAACGGACTCGACCAGCCTCGGACTCCATGGGGCCCACCCCAGAGGACATAAACAAAACACCGAACGTGCAATCTCTGACTGATAACCGGCAAAGCTATGCCTCTGCAGGTAAAACCTCCGATCACCGTTGAACTTCCTCCATATCACCGTCCGCACTTTCCTTCAAAGTTTAAAACAGTAAATTCAATATAAAAAAATAAAATACAAGTAATTAAAGAATATCTTTTTCTTCATAAATAATTATGACAAATTTGCTATAAATCATATTTTTATGAATTGAAATAATGATTTTTATTGATAATGTAAAAAAGAAAATAGTTACAATGGATTAAAATTAAAGAAGAAAACTTAGATTAAATTAAATTAATTAGAATTTCATCTAGTTCATCTATATTAACATTGTTGAAATAAAACTATTTTTAATTAAAAATTAATATCAAAATTACCTATCAAACTAATAACTAAGTTTTGACTATTTTGTACAAAATTAAATTCTTAGTTAATTATTCATTTAACTAGACAGATGAAAAGGAGACAATTATCAAGCTATATGTAAATGTAAGTTTTGAATATTTTGTACAAAGTTAAATTAAATCCTTAGTCAATTACTCATTTAATTAAGAGAGATGAGATGAAGGTTACTAAGTATTACTTGCTGTAAAATCGTCCACTAACGTTCTTAGGATGAACTTCCATTTTCCCTCGGAAGAAAGCCCAAATATCTCGCCGTCCGTTCACCGGAAAATTCTCCATGGTGTCCCGTACACTTTCCGGCGAAACGTACGGCGGAATCACCACGTGGTCGACCCTCTGGCACGGGTGATCATACAAGACGCCAAACGTCTGCAACACGATCGAGTTCCTCATAATCTCTGGCACGCCATCAGCTATCGCCACGTCCTCCTTCACACAAAAAAACAAACAAACAAAAAATCATTCAGATGTGTTCATTCGGAGAGAAAGAGACTGCAAAAAGAGAAGAAATCAACAATAAAATGATGTAATACAACATTTTCACGTTGTACTTTAATTCAAAACATACATCTCAATTTACCTTCTTTTCATTTTTTTACACTCAACCAAACCAACCCTCAGCGAATAATAATCGAATCTACGAAAACAACGAACGAACGACAAAACACGTTCAACGCACGTACCAGGGTGTGGAAACACGAGCCGAAATCGTGCGACGCGACGAAGACGTGGTCGGAGCCTCTGCTCCGGTTCCAGAAGGGGTACTCCGAGGAGACGAGGCTGACCGCGGACGCGATGAGGGAGCGCGCGTGGCCAATCGCCGGGAAGCCGTTCACGGTGCTGAAATTGCAAGACACGTAAACAGGGACGAAGAAAAAGTCAGCGTCGTATGGGTCAAACGTGCGAACCTCGCTGGTCAACAAAGCCCTGTGAATTGCAACCTCCGACGCAAACAAATGTTTGCTGCACCTCTCGTTCGATAACCAATCCGTGTTGTACTTCTGAGGAAGATCATATACAAACACCTTCAAGTTCTTCAAAGACCCTAATAACAATAAAAATATAAATTATAAAAAATATCATCACCGGGAGTATGAATCAACTGACATTCGTCTCGAGTTCAAGTTTTTTTGGTTATGCAACCATCTTAAATACTGCAAGTGTTTTTTTAATGACGTTAAAAACATGTCTTTTTTTAGTAAAGAAAAATGAGAAATTTAAAATAAGGATGAAATAAAATAAGATTGATTGTGGCTACCTAGAGAGTTAAGAGCTTGTTGTTGAGGAGGTGTGGTGTGGTTTGATTCCATGAGGGCTCTCGAGACGTGAGATGGTTGTTTGGAGTGGTGGTTGTTGTTACTGATGAGGTAGGAGGTGAAGAAATAGAGGGAAAGAGAAAGCCAGAGAAGCCATTTGTAGTATCTGTAGAAGCAGTTTTTTTCTTGCTGCTGATGATGATGAAGTCTGCCATGTTTGTGAAGGAGTTTCATCTTAACATAGTACCCCCTGCTATTTGGGGGTCTTTTCTGAGCCATTTCATTTAAATTCAGAGAAAAACAACAACAACAACAACAACCTAGATCAAAGGTGGTTGGGAGGGTGCTGTCTGTTCTGGTTTGAGAAGTAGAGACGAAGAAACAGTGACAGGAGGAGAAAGGGCGGAGTTTTGTTAGCACTTCGTTTTTGCCTCAAGAGAAAACAAACAAGGGGGTTTTGTCGAATTTATTTTATTTGGAAAAAATTGGGGGTTTGATACTTTCATTAAATTATTGCGTTCAAGGAAAAAAAGAAGAAAAAAAACGTTATGGGCTTTGTTATTTTCTTGCAGAGGGTCGTGGTGTGTTCCAAATTTTGATTATTCCCTAATTATGGTAGGGGTATTTTTATATTATTAGCCAAAAGAAAGAAAGATGGAACAAATTAATAAAGAAAAATAAAAAAATGTGTGTGAGACAGAGATTGTTTGTAAGGTCACATGGTAAAAGACTCAAAGGTAGAAATGGATCAGAAATGAGGTTGGCTACGAACTCGGTTATTAGGCAACTTTTTGATATTCTTTGGCTCTTTCTCAGTACATTTTAAATTTGTTGTTTGAAATCACCTATTAAACATTTTGAAAATTAAGGTTAAAAGAACCTAATTAAATTTGAAAATATTAAAAATATATATAATATAAAATAATAACAATAAGCTAATAAAATGAGATATAAATTGACGGATGATATGTCTTAAGACAAAGTAGAGAAAAATTATAAATCCATAAGTAATTCTATATTATAGTCTTTCTCTTTTTTATAATTATTTTTCTTTTCTTTTTTTCTTCTTCCTTTTACCCCACTTTTTATTTTAACTTATTTTTTCTCTCTTTTATCTTATTTCTATTTTTTTTATTCTCTTCATTTCTTTTTCCTTATCTGATTTCATATTTATCTTTAGATTCATTTATTACTGATCCCACTTAATTTAGATTAAAGGTATTATTGATGTTGATGTTAATGTTAATGTTTAATCAATTAAAAATTATTATTAAATTTATTAATTTACATTAATACTATATTAATGTCTTATTATAATATTTTTACATTTTGATAAATTTATATATTAAAAATATTAGAGGTAAAAATAAATCAAATTCAAATAAACTTCGATTAACACAAGTTAAGACTTACGTTTTTAAATTTAGGTTAATTAACTTTTTCTCGTTAAATTTGGTTTAATACTATCTCCGATAATAGCAAAATCTACCGCGAGAATATATTAAGTATTAACTCCCATTTGGTGTGCGCACTGTTGGATTGAGCTGGTGTGAGTGATTCTAGGTACAACCAATTTTTGTGGCTTTACAAGAAGATAAGGTTGTCTTAAACATGTTTCACAGTCAATATCAATATCATATTAAGTAATAACATCGAGATCAACGTGACAATCTCTGTCTGGCGATCATTCTTGAAAGTAATGTCCAAGTGATTGAGCAGTGAATCATATTTGATGCAAATGCAATGCTATGCAATTATTGAAGACATATATTATAAAAGAAATAAATAAAATAGTATAATATTATAAAAAATATTTAATTTTTAAGTAGTTAAAATAATTAACATAATGTATTTTGCACCAAATTCTCCATTTTATTATTATATAGAAATATAAAAGAAAAAAAATAAAATATTGTATAGATATTATAAATTTTTTAGTTAAAATAATTAATATAGTGTATTTTATGACATGTTTGGTAAATATTAAATTTAAAAACCAAATGCTTACTTTTAATGAAAATAAGCGAGTTTCTTTTAACAGAAATTAAGTCAAACATATGGTTTCTTAACTCATACTTTTCAAAATATTGGTTAATATTTTGTAAGAAAAAAAAAATGATCCTTAATATTATTAGATTTGGAATTGAAATTTGGATAATGAGTTTAAAGGTTGCTAACACATCTAAGATTGGTTGTAACCATGTGCGTTCCATGCAAAGCCAGAAATTAGGGGAAAAAAGCAATCATGTGGATGATGCAAAGCTCAAACTGAAAATAGGGCGAAAAAAAATATTGATATGTTATTGAAAATTCCTAATTAACAAATACAAAGCGAATTGCATGACCATCGTGTCAAGCTCCATCCCAATCGTAATCCACCTACTAAAATGGTTGCTCCAGTCATAAAATTATGTACCTCTATTCCCCCCTCACTAATTAGGTATAAATTTTTCCCGGTTTACTAACAGAAATTGAGACCGATGTTAAATAAAAAACAATTATAAGAACTAAACTAGGAAAATAATTTTATATACTGAAATAAGAAAAAAAATAAGAGAACTAAATAAAAACAACATTATTTTACATAAAAACTAAAAAGTTATTTAAGTGAAAAGCATTTATAAAAAATGAACCATTAATAACACATATTCGTTGCCTAATATGTTTGATCATCTATTTCTGTCTGTCTGTTTTTTATTTTTGAAAAAGTCTCTTCAAGTAATCAAACTCTTCAAATATAAAAAAATGACCAAAAATAAAAGGTCCCTAAATGATAGGAATTAAAAAATTAATTAAGCCTAACAAAAAAAAGTTCACTCGTCGATAATTACTACTTTTGAAATAAGAGGAATTATTTTTCCAATAACTCCAATTATGAAAAAAAACCATTCTTTACATTGAAGCAACTTATCAGTTATCACTATTATCACTTTCGTGTTGCATCAAATCAAATTAAATAATGTCATTAATTTTACTTGCTGATATTTATTAATGGTTAATAGAGACTAAACTTAATTAAACAATTTTTTATTCATTCAACAAACAATTATTTTGTTAATTATATTAAGAATGTCTATTCTTTAAAAACAAAATGTCTATATCTTGAAAGTTCTTTTCAATGAGAATAAGAAAAATAAATTTTAATGGTATAATTATATGAGAAAATAGCCTATCTACTTAGAATATTTCTGTCATTAGTTATTACTTATTTTAAAATTCCGTGGTTTAATTTTTATTTATTATTAGAGAAAATCTATATATCATTTAACTTTTTATTATCTATTATTAACGAAGTTTAAGTATTTTCATAATGTGTTAATATCATAATATGTGCAGATTATTTAGTATTTAGTAGATGTAAGCATTTTATGCTATCACGTGGCTGAAAAGGAATTATTTAACATTTATTTTTTCTATTAAGAATTATACTTTCCCTAGCCAGAAGCTGGCCACACATAGGTGATGAATTGATGATATGATAACTAGGATGATATACTTGTTTCAGGATAGAGGAAAAGGGCAAGTATGAGACGCGATATTTCCATAATTAATAAGTCTCGTACACGGCAAGGCATTGATTTTCTTTTATACCCCTTCTTCTATCTGGTCGAGACCCTGAATTATTAGATCGGATGGAGATTATTTTTTCATCTAATCGATTTGGTATATTATATAATATGTCGAAAAATATGATTAATTCATATTTTATATTCTAAAATTAAATTTATTATTATGATTAAACTATAAATATTATATAATCATTTATTATTATAAATTATTTTATGAGTATTATAAATATTATATGTCTAAAAATGGTTATTTTTCATATACATAAATATTATATCATGATTAATATGATAATAATTAGTTCATATATATTGTTATCAAAATAAAAAAAATATATTATATGTCATTCAATAATTAACTATGAATAATTTAACATGTTATAAGAATTAAAAACAAAAAAAATCCTTCTCAACTAGAACAACTTGATTCAGGTTATACAAATCAAATTGGATCATTTACATTTTCAGTTATACATTTTAACTGGACCGCCCTAGACACTTATCCTGGTCCAACCAATTATGTTTGTAGCAACAAATATAAGCGAGGAAAATAAACTCATAAATAGTGAAAGTATTGAAAAAAAATTAAAATTAAATGGTTTAGACTTCTAGATGGCTTTAACTGATTAAAGAAGCAGCATTGGTTGACGTATGGGAACACAAATTTATTCACCGGCCAAGATGGTGTATGTGAATGTGATTTAAAGTTAGTATTAAAGAAGTAAGCTATTTGCTCTTGTATCTTGGGGTCAAAGGCAATAGGATTGGTACGCGTCACCTAAAATGAAATCCAAAGAGAGACATTCTGTGTGGAATATGATACCGTTGGAGGAATTTTCTGGTAAGAGTTTTGGTCAGATATGCTTTCAAAATACATTTGGATTACTTGTTTGAGCAGCCACACCCAAAGCCAGAAACAAACATAGAGTAAAAAACTAAAAATGCGTCTAGCCTACGTTGCCATAATTATTTCTTAATCAATTGATGACATCAAAGATTGTGGCTTCAACTGTCACTTGCCAAATATTAATGGTTGCATATTGATGGTATATATGCAACAGTAATAGAAGACATTGCAGCCATCCGTGAAAATATAAATATAATTAAAGCTTCAATATTTTTTTTTATTCAAATTTTGATTATGTTTATTTTTGGTCCTTTAAATTTAAATTTTTTTTTTTAATCTCTGTAATTTGATATAGTCCACTTTTGGTTCTTAATTTGTGATCATTTTAGTCCTTAAACAATAATGATCAAAACCGACCTATTTAAAAATCAAAGAAATAAAAAAAAACCACTTTTAAATTGGAGGGATTAAAAATAAACTTGGCCGAAATTTGAGGATATTCTTAGACCTATAATTAAACTTCAAATAAATGTGGTTGGCTTTCTTTCTTTCTTTCTCTTTTTAATCCTTTTTATTGTTTAGGATCTTGACTCATACGAGTTTTTTCACTTTCCTTTCTTTGTCTTGTCTGCTTTTCATGTCAAGTCCTTTTCCCTCCCTGATTAAGGAAACTAGCAACGATCAATATTACACATAAAAAACACACATAAAAGCTAAGCTAAATTAAAATAATTTCATGGGCAAGGGATATCTATAGAACCACTCAAGGTTTTATTGATCGACTCACTGAACAATTGTCAATTCTTTTATGACATGATTATAAAAGATAAATACCAAAGACGAAATGTCCTTGTCTTTGGGCCATTTTGTTCCAACTATCAAAGATTATTTTTGAAAACGTACGTATCTAAATTACTCCTCTCTTTATTTGGTGGCATTAAAATGGTAAAATGAATTATATTATGTATACAACATTGTTATAATATAATTGTTTTGATCTTTCTCTCATAATATTCATTTTACTTTTGTAGATTTTCTTTTATATAAAAAAGAATCTACAAAATGTCAAAATTGAAATTATATAAATATATTTTTCTTACAAAATATATATATGATGAAGCGGCGAAGTGGATAAATAGAACAGAAGTGTAACACAGTTCAAGTAATGATTGAAGGGATCGATATGGGGTCCCCCTTCATATGCACTTTGGCTGCACACACCTAAATGACTACTCTCATAATACACTACTGATTGTTGTATTCCCTTTGCTAGGTGAGGGTGGGTGCGAATATCAAATTAAAGCCTCAAGGCTGTGGTCTAGGATGAGATAACGTTTTCCACTTTCATTATATTTTTTTTCTCTCTTTATAATTTAGGGTATTTCTCAATCAAAACTCAAGCACTATCAGTCGAGATATTAAAATTTATTTAAGGTGTTAATTTCTTTTAATAATTTTTTTATATATACAAATTTAAAGATTAAATATCTGACTATATGTTTGAGGTAAAATTATTTGTCATGTCATATTATGTTAAGTTAAATAATTTAATTGTGGACAAAGCTTTCTGTTTTTATATTTGAACATCATTACTACGAAAGAGTGGATCCTGCAACTTTGCTTTACCTTGGTCCAACTCTAAGCGATTGTCTAGTTTGATGTCAATTTTGGAAGCTTATGGCTTCATGCATCTCTATCTCGAACTCCATCCACCTATAACACAACTCTTCAGGGTTTAGTACGTTTAATCATCTTGTTATTCAAATTTGGCTTTAATTTAATAACCCCAAGCATTTATTTGTGCAGTTTGTTAGGTCAATGCAGTTTTATACATAAATGTGAACGACACTACCATAAGTATCTGTCTTTCAAATTTAACAATTTGAAAGGCATGGCCAGAGTTGACCATATTCGCTATTGCGCTAAAAAGGACGAATATTTAATTCTTAGTGATATATACTATTTTATGGTAAAATTCTGACATGGCTTGTCTATCAAATTAAGAGCATATGGATACAATTTAATTTCCACGCATCACCCACCCAAGTGATGGAAAATCAATCACTTGCAAATATAGTAAGCTGTTTTGATTGAAGTACAAATTATTCGAAAATTACAAGTTGTAAGACATAACTAATGCTGATAGTAATGCCTTCCTACTCCCCCCCACCCACAATTTAGAGATGGAGTTATGACAATTGAGCAATTTTCATCATACCGTACTAATTACATATTTGCAAATACAATATTCCTCAAAATGAACAAACATCTTTTGATATGGTTAAAAGTAACTGACTAGGTAAAGAGGACAGCAAATTGGAAGAGTTAAATTAATTAATTTAATTAGATACCATTGGCAGCGACAACAAGTATATTAATATAAAAAAATAATTTTTCACAACAATTATTAATATTGTTGTCATTAAATAATACTTTTCACAGCGACAACAAATATGTAGTATAGAAAAATACTTTTTGCAGCAACAAGTTTTATCGTTGGATTAAATATAGTTTTTTCTCCCAAAACTAGTCTTGTTGACAAAAGAAAAATCTTATTCCAACAACCATCAGTTGTTGCTGTTAAATGTTTATCTTTGTCAACTACTTAATTGTGGCCAGAAAAAGTCGATGTAAATATGATTTTTTTTCTTGTAATGTGACATTTTAAGATAGTTAAATATAAAAAATAACTTTTAATAATATGATAATATAATATTATTAACTAATAATAATGAAAACTTGGATATTATATATTTTCCAATTAGAAGAACAACCTAGAGATGAAGATGAAAGGAGATAATAAGTAAACCAACAAAGTTTAACATAGTGACTAACTAAGTTTCTTAAGCATATTATAGGGATTCGATTCCTGACAATAGGAAGAATACTTTGTTCAACAAGATAATATTCACTTTAATATTTTTTGTACTTTGAAGGATTAGTTTCAAACTATTAATCGAGAGATTTTCTTGACAGGTTTCCTTAATAAAAATGAGTTAGAAATGTGAAAAGGCAGGGGCATGACCCTACTGCATTCCGGTCTGAGCTGTTAGCACATGCACGGCCGAAACAAAAGACAGGACAGGAGTCACTAAACACAGCGAGTGGCACCCCCTCTGTCATGAAAATGTGGAATCTTCCAAATTATTGGAGAGAAAAGTTCAATGAAAATTGCCTTTGGCTACGGGAACATGTTCTCATGTGTGCATGTGACACGCTAAACGGAATAACCCAAGCTGAATTGGAATAATAATGAATGGAAGGAATGGCAATAGACAAGTATAGTTATTGTTATTTTTCATATGCTTTAGATTTGAGGAAGTGGGGACGTTTGATTTGGTTTGAACTTTGAATGGAGAAGGAGTATATTCCCTAACCCTTGCTGTCCTCCGTAAGATTAGACTATGTTAAGGTTTAAACGTGATCTAGTCTCCAAAATAATGACTAGATGACCTTTTATATGAGTTTTTTTTGGGTGGACAGCTTTTTATGGGAATAAGGAGAGGAGAAATTATAAAGTTGACTTAATTGTAAATGAAAAAAGAAAAGAGAAGAGGTTGTGTTTGATTTTTCTTATTAACAAAAATTAACAAATTAATAATTAATATTATCAATAAAAATAAAAATAAAACAAGGAGAGGAAAGAAGGAGAATAAGGAATTTGAATTGCATTAACAAGTATTAAACTCCTTATAAAAAAAAACTAACAAGTTAATATTCCATCTAAATATATGAAATTCACGGAGTGAGGCGTATATGCTGGCTTGTCTGGCTTCAGCATTTCATATTTAACTAGTCTGCCCACTTCTTATAGAATAAGAGAACTAAGGGGAACCTTTTTTGGTCTATTGAATCATAAAAAACCTATGAATTATCATGAGTATGTTAGGATAAAAAAATTTATAAGCATTTTTAAGAGAAAAAGAAAAATAACAGAAAAATAAAATGGTTTTTTTTATAAGTTAATTTGTAAAAATTATCTTTCATGTAAGTTTTATTAAAATATTTTTTAAAATTTATATGTAAACTAATTTTAATTTACGGGGAAGTTTATTTTTTTTTATGTTAAAAGTTAAGAAACTTTATCCAAATAGACTTATGACTGATTTTAATATTATTTTGTTTTTGGGATGGGGAGGGGGTTAACGGTTTCAACCTCAATTGCAAAAATTACAGAAAGGACTTTTTGCTCACGGGCTTGGATTAAAATGGAAGGTTGAGAAAGTAAGGCCCAACAATTTTAGGACATAGCCAATGTCCAATTATTTTCTTGGGTCAATCCCCTACTGCTGTCCAATACGATAATTGGCAAATTTGACATTGGCCTATAGTCTATACGGACTTAAAGTCGTCATAATAATAATAATAATAATATTTTATTATTATTATTATTATTATTATTATTATTATTATTATTATTACTTATTTTTAAAGCTTTTCTACGAGCTTGATAAAAACAAATGATTGTCTTTCCAAAGTAAATTAAAATAAACACATAAATATCCTTTTGTACATGAAATGGTTTAACATTGATAAAAAAATATCATGATAATAAAAAATTTCTGTGTTGTGTAAAAGAATAGGTTTTCTATGTGTAGCGGAAGAAAATAAAAGTATTTTCATGGGATAAAAGATTTCCAGGGATGCAAATTTATGAACAAGTGATCGAGAATGAAACTTTCTCACCTTCGTTGGTAGAAGAATTTTTTTTTCCTGTGGTAATTGAGTGAATGAAACTTTCTCATGCTAATTGATGGCAAGTGTATTATCTCTAAGGTTAAATAAAAACAAAAAAAAAACCAAAAGAATAAAAACCAAATATATTTTTATAAAAAAATTTAGAAATTTATTCTCATGAAAGTAACAGTTTATCCGGACTTGGGCTTGATCCAAGAGTGACTTGTGAGGATAACTTAGAAGGTTGATCCAAAGTTCCAACGTGAAAAATACATTCTTCGTACTATTAAAAGTCTATTTATCTAAATTTATCTAGAAGTACTTTTAGAAAGATTTTTTTTTTCATTTAAAATCAGATTATGAATTAAAGTAATATTTACAAGTGTGAATAAGAGAAGGTTGTATGTCTATTTTTTATTAGTAAAGTAGGGTTTTTTTTTTACTAATTAGGAAAGTAAGAATGTTTGTATATATGAAAAATGTTTAATATATACTATTTTTTTCTTTTCTATTTTCTTTTGTTTTTTTTATCATCTCATTTATTACCTTTGTAATTTGAATAAATGATCTATTTGGTTATTTATCTTATTTTCTTATTTAATTTGATTTTTTATTTTATTTTTTTGTTCAATTTGCTTATTCAATCTATTTAAGATTGATTTTATTAATCATTTAAAAATAATTTGTTTTGTTCATATTTTTCAATTTCTCATTCGCTTCTTTTTTTTTAAATTATTCTTAAATGATTAACGACATCAAACTTAAATGAATCAAATGACTAAATTGAACAAAAAATAAAGATAAATGATCAAAATAAAACTTTTGAAAAAATAAAAGATTAAACCTAACTATAAAATAAAATAAATAACTAAATTAAACTTTTTAAAAGATAAAATGACCTAAATGAAAAAAATAAGATGAAGGACCCAATAAAAAATTTGTTCTTATAATTTTCTCTTTTTATTTTATTAATTTGATTTTTTTTTGTTTTTTTAATCACATAATTAATTACATTTATGATGCTCTTTTTTGATTTTTTTCATTTCAATCCAATCTAAACTGAGTTGGATGGTTATCATTATCACAAATCCTTAAAAATAAATAGATCCTCACTGATGTTGTAGTCAATTTATATCCCCTACCTGCTTCGACTGCTCTATATTCATATATCTTCTTAGTGAGTGGCAGTGTGAGACACACACAAATGACCAACAGCACGAATAGTCGCCAATTTGGAGTTGTAAAGTTCATAGCACGAGTAATACTAGGTCGATTGTTCATGCTTTGTGCCTCCTTCTTTATCATGCAGGGGCAGGTGGCATCTATGTGTTTGGATCATACTCCGAAGAAATCAAATCTTCACAAGGTTATGACCAAAGCACGCTGTGATTTTTAGGATTTTGCAAAAACCTTGGTTCAAATTTTGGTACCCCAGTTGGTCTCTTGGGAGAAATTGTCCCTCCATGGTTGGTGATCCTTCTTGGCTCAGCCTTTAATTTTGGTGGCTATTTCATGATCTGGCTTGCGGTTACTGGCAAAATATCCAAACCCCACGTGTGGCAGGTTTGCATCTACATTGCCATCGGTTCTAGTTCCTTGAGCTTTGCCAACACTGGAGTAATTACAAGTGTCAAAAACATCCCAGAAAGTAGAGGCAGAATATTAGGTTTGGTGAAGGGTTACCTTGGACTCAGTGGAGCCATCATGACAAAGCTTTACTTGGCCATATATGGGAACGATTTTGAGTCTCTCATTCTACTTATTACATGGCTCCCTGCTGCTATATCAATTGCATTTGCTTCTGTGATTCGGATCATGAAGGTTGGAACCAGCACTAAGAACCTCGTTGAGCCAAAAGTAATGTACCAGTTGCTTTTTGCATGAATTGCACTTGCATTAGTCATCACGACAATGATAATTGCTCAGAGACAAATTTCCTTCTCCAAAGCAGCTTATATTGGATGTGCCACTCTGGTATATTTTGTGCTAATCTTTCCAATGTTCATTGCTGTTAGAAAAGAGTTCTTACTGTGTAACATGGAGAAAAAAGTTAAAAATACTTCAAATGAGGTAGTCATAGAGAAACTGCAAGTAGTTGAACCTAGGGTTGAGGATGCAAAGATTTCTTCTTTTGCAAACATATTCAACAAACCTGAAAGAGGAGTGGATCACACCATTTTGTAAGCACTCTTAAGCATTGACATGTTGTTATTGTTGATTTCATCTTTTGCTGGGTATGGAACAAATGTAACAGTAATGGACAACTTGGGACAAATTAGCAAGGCTTTAGGGTACAATGGCAACAGAGCAGATCATTTGTGTCATTAGTAAGCATTTGGAATTTCTTCGGGAGAGTCTTGTCTGGACCAAGCAGTAGAATAATATTAACAACTAGAGATGAGAAAGTGCTTAGAGCTAACAAAGTCAATGAAACATACCAACTCAGAGAATTTATTTCCAATAAAGCACTTGAACTTTTCAATTTGCATGTCTTTAGCCAAAAAGGAGTACTCTGAGCTATCAGAAAAGATGGTCCATTATGCCAAAGGCAATCCATTAGTTGTTAACGTTTTGGCTCACCATCTTCAAGAAAAAAAAAGGAAGTGTGGGAAAGTGAGTTGTACAAGCTTAAAAAATGCCACCTACAAAAGTTTATGATGTTATGAAACTGAGTCATGATGATTTAGATTGCAAAGAGCAAACAAATTTCCTTGATCTTGCATGTTTCTTTCTTAGAGTATATAGAAAGGTAAATGTGGACAATCTAAAGTCTTTATTGAAAGACATTGAAAGCGATAATTCATGTTGTTGACTTAGAAAGACTGAAAGATAAAGCTCTTATAACTTTCTCTAAGAATAATTTTATAACTATGCATGATTGTTTACAAGAAATGGGTTGGGAGATTGTTCATCGAGAATCTACCAAAAACCTTGGAAGCCATAGTTGATTGTCGGATCATGATGACACAAAGCGTTGAAAAAAATGACAAGGTTAAAGCCTAACTAAATATAACATCTTTTAAATAACATATATATATGGCTTTTGATGATGTTTAATTTTTTTCTTATGTATGTTGATGATAGGGTATTGAGGCCATTAGAAGCATGCGAATTCATGACTTGCGAACAATCAAGGATAAAAAGTTAAGCCCTTGCATATTTAACAATATGAGTAGACTAACATTTTTGGAAATTTATGGTATCCCATCAACATAATATTCTTGCTGAAGGATTTCAATTTTTAACAACTGAACTAAGATTTACTTGTTGGTATTGTTACAGTCTAAAATCTTTGGCAAATTGAAAAAACTTTGGGATGGAGTGAAAGTAAGCATTTGTGTCTCATTGTTATAATTTTCTTTAATTAAACGAATACAGAATTAACTAATTTAACTGGTATGGTGTCTCTACTTTGTTTCATTTTAGAATATGGTGAATTTAAAAGAACTTGACCTCAATAACTATGAGAAGTTAAAGGAGCTCCCAGATTTATCAAAAGACACGAATCTTGAAGTATTGATTCTCAGCAATTGTTCTATGTTGACAAGGGTGCATCCATGTCTAGGTAAACTTGAGAAATTGGACCTTCAAAAATGCAAGTTCCATACCATACTTGTAACTGATTCTCATTTACGCAACCTTAGTTATCTCAACCTTAATGATTGCAAATATCTTACGGAATTCTCAGTGATATTAGACAATATGAAAGAACTGAGTATAGAACGTACAAAGGTCAAAGCACTTCCCTCATCGTTTGGACATCAAAGCAAGCTTAAATTGCTACATCTAACAGAAAGTGACATTGAGAGGTTACCTTCATCCTTCAATAATCTTACACAATTGCTACATTTGGAGGTAAGTAATTGCCAGAAGCTTCAAACAATAGCAGAGCTTCCCCCATTCCTTGAAACTCTAAATGTCCATTTTTGCACTTCACTTCAGACAATACCAAAGCTTCCCTGGTCCCTTCAAACTCTAAATGTGGGGTCATGCAAATCACTTCAAAATCTACCAGAGCTCCCCCCATTCCTTGAAACTCAAAATATTGCTGTTCATTTCAGACTATACCAAAGCTTCCCCTATCCCTTAAAACATTAGACGCCCGACTGTTAGAATCATTTCAGAGTCTATCAGAGATTCAGAGCTTCTCTCATCCCTTGAAATTCTAAATGTAGAATTCTGCAAATCACTTCAGAGTCTACCAGAGCTTCACCCATCCCTTGAAATTCTAAATGCCAATGAATGCAAGTCATTGAAGACTGTATTGTTGTTTCCTTCAACGACTGTTGAACAATTAAGGAAAAATAGGAGAAAGGTTCTATTATGCAATTGCTTGAAATTGGATGAACATTCTCTAGTGGCTATGGGGTTGAATGCGCAAATCAACATGATGAAATTTGCAAACCAACACTTGTCTACACCAAATCACGATCATGTTGAAAACTACAATAACTATGAATATTATCATTCTTATCAAGCTATTTAAGGGTATCCAGGAAGCAATCTTCCAGAGTGGTTGGAGTATAAGACAACAAAGGATTATATAATTATTGTTCTATCTTATGCTACTCCTTCCCAGGATCTCAAAATTAAAACAGATCACGTGTGTTTGAAATACAACCAAAGATGTTATGGCTTCCTAAATAGCAGAGCCAAAAATCAAACAAGATTTGAAATTGTGGTTACAACAAGGACAGAAGACCACGGAGAATCTTATACACTGTCGTTGTCACAACAAGTGTTTAAAAAAAGGATTTGGGGTCAGCCCAATAAGCACCTCGACATATAACAGTTTCATTCAACAAATGGAATTGCGTGATTGTTTCAGCTTCATTAAACAAATGGAATTGAGTTGTGGTTCATACCATCCCAGGTATTTGCTTCCTGTTGCTTAGGATGAAATAGTTGATTTAGAAGAATGTTATAAATAACTTGTTACAACATTCAAGTAATTAATACTAGTTTTTATAATTTAAAGTTAACACATGGATCTACGTACTAAGTTCTTAAACAAATAAAAACAAGATGACCACATGTGTATAAATTAAGTGGCAGAAGGTTCTAATAAAAGATACCTATGGTTTCTACCATAAAAAAACAAGTAATGATTACTCAAAAGGCAATAGTATGCAAGCGTACTCAAAACTACCAAGTATAATACTAGTATGCATGCCTATACTGTTATTAGTAAGGAACATGAACCTAGTCCAAGTGATGATTACGGTAATTTAAAGAGAAAGTAACGCACATTACAATTGTCAGTTTGCATGGTTTTAGATTTATAGGATTAGATATATATTTTTGAAACTGAAAGTTTTGTCTTTTCTCGGTGTTGTCTAGATACATATGTAGGGACATGTAGCAAAGAGAGAAGCTTTTTCCTTCAACATTACCTTCTTTACCACTAACTAAAACACATAATTGCTTAAGCTGTGTTACTTTCCCTTGGCTTTGGCATCTTTTGAATATTGAACCTTATATTACCTTGTATTGTTAATGTGTCTTCATGTCATAAATTCTTATAAGTTGTAAAAATCTTGGTGAAACAAGTGCATCCCCTACCTTGACTTCCTCAACCCCACATTACAAAAGAAAAGGAAACATTTAATTATTGGTTTTAGTCTTCAGAAACTAAGGACAAGATACTGCTGAGAGATTATCAATTTAATTTTGAGTTTTGATTTTAACAGTACTATATTTTTTTTTAGACATTCAGAAAATGTATCATATAAATATGATAATAAATGAGGACTGTATATATAAAATAATTCGACATATATACATTAGTTGTCTATTTTGGTTATTTTCTAGGTTTTATCCCTATATTCCAAAAAACTAACACTCTTCGGAGGAAAGATTGACTAATCTGATTTGGCATGATATTGTTGTTACTCTTCTTTGATGTTCTCTATTTCTCCTCTCTTGCTAGTAGAGGAGAGAATTGGTTGTATAAGTATATATAATTTTTTTACATAAAAGTAAACTTTCATTTATCAAGATGTTGATTTATTTGTTCACCTTATCATTTTGTTACTTTTATGTTTGGCTATAAAAGTAGATAATTTGATACTTATTTGATGAATTCACACTCATCTATTCAACAGTTCTCATTATTGCATCAGGTGAAAATATCCTTTTCAAGGTAATCAAAGGGCATGATGCATTCAAGCTCAACACATGAAGGTTGTGCACCATCTCCTGGTTGTCAGAGTCTAGATCGCCCTTCCTGATCTGCATATCAAATTATCAATCAAGTGAATGGTAAATTTAGAATATGGCATTACTTGCTACAGAAACCCTTGCAGCCACAGTCAAATTTTTTCACCTTGAATCTTTTAAAGTATGTGCCAAGACTTGTGTAGTATTTGTATATTGTCTTAGTAATAGCTGCACATTGAGTTCATTATGTTAAATGCACGTTATGTCTTTCCTCCTTTAAGATAAGGCTGGCATGGGGGTTAGTGTTAATGGAAGCAAAAATCCCAACTTTTCTTGGAAGATCTTGAAATGTTAATTTTGAATTAACAATAAAGGAAACAGAAACATCAGTTGCAATTTGATGTTATAAGATTATAAGCCAGCCATATTAAATAACTAAGGTTAGGGAAAAATCTCGATTAACCCCAGCAACATGGAAAACAAATTTGTAACCATTTGAAAGCTCTAAGATCTTACATGTGAAAAACATAAATCAAGTAACATTTGTTCTTCCAATAAGCCAAAATCATGTTTTTTTTAGAAGTGCCCCAATTTAGCCAACCAGCCTTTAGTAGAGCCTTTGTTAACACATGATCAACTTGATCAATGGTCTTGCAATAAACCACTTTGACTTCACATTTTTGTTCTTAGCCAACTTGTTTGATTCACTGTGATATTTGTTGTTTCATTTTCTACTTTGGCATACTTTGAGCTATGACTTCTTGCTTCTTTAAACACCCTAGAAGACACTCTTGATCCAAAACTAAAACAAAATTTGTTATATTCATATCATTAGTAAATCATGCCCAATCATTGTTAAAATAGCTAACATGTTTAGAATCCTGACAAGTATATTTAATGTCATAGACATTTGTCCCTTTGATATATCTCAATTAAGCTTCTTTTGATTACTTGAAAATGCACTTCACTTGCGCAATGCATAAAACCTTAAAAAGCAAACTTTACAACAAACATTATGTCAAGCCTAGTTTATGATAGATACATCAAATAACCAATCAAGCTCTTATATTGACTTTCATTCATATTTTCAAACTCATCATCTTTGCCAAGTTTCTCCTTTTTATTCATTGGTGCACCAGTGCTTTTGCAATCCTCCTTGTGAAATTTCTTAAGGATTTCATTTGCATATTTCCTTTAGTTTATGAAAACTTCATTATGATCTTGCTTCACCTCCATCCCAATAAGACATTAAGCCAAGGTCTGTCATATCAAATACTTTGAGTATTTAAGCTTTGTACTCCCCCCTTAAGATTTCATTATTTCCTGTCACAAGTATGTCATGAACATAGATAACAACTACAAGTAAATACCACTATTTCCTTAACATATAAAGTAGCTTCAAGTCACTTGGACTTTTAACAAATCCAAGCCAGTCAAAATGCTTATAGTTTCTTTTATACTGTGCTCTTGGAGCTTGTTTAAGATCATAGTTAAAGACATTCTTCAACAAGTAGATCTTCTCCTCTTGTCCCTTAAATTTGAAAACCTCATGTCACTCTACATAAATATCTTCTTCAAGATAATCATTTAACAAAACTAATTTCACATCCAGTTCATATATTTTTCATACATTTTGGGCATCCAAAGCAAGCAACGCCCTTATCGTGTCCAAGCGTGCCATTGGAACCAAAGTTTTTGAGAAGTCCAGTCACTTGACTATATCCCTTATCAATTTGGCCTTTTCTTTATTTACAAAACTACCAACATTGAGTTTGTTCTTATAAACCCATCACCCGACCATTTTTTCTTGCATTTAATCCCATTGTATTGGATTTGGATTTGGTTTAAGTCTTCTCTTTTTGTTTTTTTCTTTCTCTAGGATTTGTGGTTTGAATTTTCTATGTTAAGTATATTTGGTTTCAATGTGTTTATTTTGAGCAGTTTTATACTCTCTATAATTGGGAATACCCTTTGATACATTGATGGTGATGGATTGATTGTTTATGCTTTTGCGAATGGTTGGATATTTGTTATTGAGGTTTATTCATGTGAATTTGTTGGTCATTCATTATTTCATTTACATTTCATGGATATTGAGGAAAGAATTTTGGAATGTATTTGTTTCACGGATTCTTTGTTTATTTCCAGGAACATGGGATTAAGAAAATTTAGTTTTATGTTTGTTAAGAGATCATAAAATAATTATTCTTGGATTATATTTTATTCGTGACTCTCATTCATTGTACTGTAATAGTATTACCTATCAATTTATTCGTAATTTAATTAGAATAGACCCAATAAGGCAGATACTTCAGATCCTGCTTGGACGAAGCGGAAAATATTGTCGATAAATAGAAGTACATCTTGTTAAATAAAACATTATTTATTTGTTATTCTTGTTTTTTATTTTACTTTTATCATATAACTTCTACCTTTTAAGGGTAATTTGTTTCATGATTTGTAATTTCAGATATTATTTTACTTTTATTATTCAAATTTGAAACTAATTTGATCAACAATTACAATTTAAAGACCATTTTACTATTATTTTTATGGACTAATTTGACCAATCACTATAATTTCAGGAATTAAGTTTATGATTAACTCTTTTTAGTATCAAAATTTTGTTGTAGTATTTTAAAAATGCTAAATTGTGACAAAGTTATTAAAGGAAAAATAATAATTTTTTTACTCTTATAATAAAAAAATATATACTCGGTTAAGAAAACATATTCTTCACTGTCAGCTTTGATTTTTATTTTATTTTATTTTAATTAAACCAAATTTTTAAATCCACCATCCATCAATATTGGGGGAAAAGATCATAAGATTTTCCCTCCACAATGTAAGTGCATCAAAATAAGTTGAAAAGCCCATAATATCACTTTTTGCTTGATATCTTTGCCACTTTGCAAATAACAGTTTCAAATACTAACTCTGAACTCTGTGATGGATACGAACGACCCTTTGGATTTCGAGATAGAAGACGACCTTCTGAAATGCCCTCCAATTAACAATAAAAGGTACCCTCCCAACCCCCCAAACTCGCCCCCCAAATTCTGCCAAGTTTCAATTTTTACCATTTTTTTCCTCGGGTTTAGGGTTTTATAGTTTCCCTCTTGCAATTTTTATGATAATCAATGTTTTGCGTTATCTGGGTGTCCCTTGGTTTCTTCAAACTGTGGGTGATAACAAATAACTGAAATTTGAAATCCAACCAGGAAGAAAATTATTGGGTTGGATGATCTTCTTAAAGATCATTACATAGAACAGGACAAGCTTTCAGAGAAGAGGAATAAGCAGAAAAAGAAGGCTAAGACTAAGAAGATTGAAAGTTCCTATGATGATGAAGATAACAAGGAAGCTAGGTTGACTAGGATTGTCGAGAAATGTCACAATCAGGCAACATCTTTTTACCTATTCTTATCTATCTTTGACTAAGTTTTTGTGTACTTGGCACTGTCTGATACTGACTACTTGGGCTTTCTCGTCCAGTTGACTGCTTTTGGTGAAGAACAAGAAATTCCACCCTGGGGAGTAAAAGTTTTTGGAGATAAGGTTATTATTCTAAGACAAGTTTCTCAGTCTTTCTCTATACATGGTTTGCTGCTTTTATCTCTTAATTGTTTGGATGCTGGAGGTTATTAATGTTTTCATTTTGTGAATTGCAGAAAGCCTTTCCCCCTCTGGAGTCTCCTGATCTTGGAAGTTGTAACCTTTTACAGTCCTTTTTGAACAACAAGCTAAATTCCGTGGTGGAATTGACTGCGGACAAAGGTTGCTTCAGTGTCTTTGTCTGTTAAGGCTATCGTGTTGTTTTTTGTTATTTTACAATGTCAAAAAACCATCAGTTTTTAGCATGTCAAAATACTGAAACAAGCCATATTTGGATCAATGTACTGCTTATATGCTATCAGAGGAAACTGATGTGCGTTTTTTTAAGTGCTTATATTAGTTAATATTATATGCTTTCAGGAGACATTTTTCTTGAAGGGTTACTAGTCAATGGTTGGCTTTCAAAATTAGCTTTTCTGTGTGGTCATGTAGAAAAAACAGTAGCCATTTGGGCCTTCAACACAAGTGAGTGAAAGTATATTGTTAATAGCTTTGAGCATAGCATCAATCTTTGTCATCCATCTGATTTACTTTGTTCTTTCAGTGTTATATTCATCAAAAGAAGAGCTCCGTAACTCTTCCAGCAACTTTTGGTGTGCAATTCTTGCTTCTGAAAAGGAGGTAAACTTGTTTGTTATGTTTAGTTTGGGCATTGTATTGTTGATAAAATTATGTTTATTTCAATTCCTATATTGTCCATTGATACTAAATCTTATGATTCACAACAATCTTTTACCAGGTTGATCAAGCACCGGTCAAGGTTGATTGGTTTCCTGAATATATGGATTTAAGAAGAGCTCTTGACATTTACGGGTTTCTCTTTAAATTTTCATCTAGTGCCGAGCCTAATAATTTAGGTGACTCTCTTATATCTATACCTGTTTATCTCTGCACCTTGGGTTACAGAATGTTGTTAAAAAAATATGAATTAGTTAAGTTTCAACACTGGTAAGTCTGAACTCTATATAGTCTATAGTGTTTCAGTATTTTTACATTAGTATATCCATTAATCTGTGTTGTTTCTTTTTCAATTGCAGCTAGTGTTGAGATATTTGCATTATTTCCAGTGGAATTGCTAATATCTTACCAATTTGATTGCATGCATCTAAGAACAATCTGTATCTTTGTGTTTTAGATCCTGACATTGAAGGACCACCTCAAAACATTAGAGCTTGGATCAGATGTGTCACTGCTTGTTGTCTGATAAGGTAAGCAACAAGCCAGCAACCAATAGCAGTGAGTCTACTTAAAGGATAACCTGAATGAATTTTCTGTTATTTGACTTCTTTGTTAGGCATTGTTTGAGTTTAAGGCTACATTGCTTAGATAGCTTGTTGACGATTCAAATGATAATATTTTGAAAGTATGATGGTGTCATCTCATATCTCTTGATTCTCATTGCAGGAGTAAAAAGGCTATCTTCTCCACTGTAGAAGCGGAAGAGATAGTTGAAATTATTATTTGTCTATTCCTAGATCGCCAATTTCAGGGTTTGTTGCTGCTTTTGAATGACTGCATGGAAGCGATTGTCAATTACTTTACAGACCAGGAATGGTGCTCAAGTTGTGAGAACATAGCAAAATTCATTGCTTGCAGGTTATTACTTTTATTAATTGCTCTTGCTATTATATGTTGGTAACAGTATATAACATTTTCTTGTCAGTAATATTACTTTTGACGTGTTAGCAGAACCCCCATTTAAAACTAAGGTTAATTTGAATAAGAGGGTTGGAAGTGGACTAGAACCAAATTTGTTGGTAGCAGAATAACTACTTATTCAGTAATAAAAGGGGAATGTGCAGTTATTTAGAGCCAGTTGTGGCTTGTGAGTCATTGAGAAGGAAATTGGGTCTCTCATATACCTGGGTGAAGGAGCAAAGGGATTGTACTACTTGTGTTCTTGATCTCTGTTCTGTATAACATTGATACTGGTGCAGAGATTGATGGATGATTTGAAAACAAAGTAACAATTCTGTAATTAATAATTTGAAAATTTAAAAATATATATAAGTGCTAAGTAATGGTGAAGTTAGGTTTCATAAAGAGAAAGTATAATAGAAATGTTATCTCGCTAAAAAATTAGGGCTCAAATTTATATTAAGGATTGTCAACCTAGATTTGTCTTCATTCTCAAGTTCTTTGTAATGGAATTAATGACCTAGTGTGCGTATTGTACATTGATACTTATTCTCTAGATCTTGTGCATTGTCTTTGTAAATTGTAATTGCTCCCTTTCTCTTATTCTTGCTGTCGTGGATGTGCAGAGTCTCAAAGGATTTGAATTGCATCCAGACTATTGAATGTATTTCAGAAGCTAGCTCTCGTTGCAAACAACTTAGGAGTGCTGTTGCTTATCAAACACTGCTTTCTTGTTTTGATGGAGTATGCTACTTGGCCCTTCTCTTATCAAGTTTGTGTATGCTTGTGCATATCAAATATATAGTGAAGGTCCTGGTCATATGATGGAAAGTTGGCATATGAGCAAAAAGTTATACATGAAGTCTGCTGTTGCTTGATTGAATATTTAGGGAGTTTGCTATAAAATTTTTAAAACTTAGCAATGAAAATTCAGCATCAAAATTTTAGTGATGAAAATTTAAGCATTCTTGTATATGTGGAATGTTGTCATCACTTTTTTTCACTCATTCTTGTTTTGGTATTAACAAACACTTAAATCATACTTGATCCGAAATTTCTCCTCCACTTAAATTTTCAAATGGGCCATTGATATCTGTATTGTTTAATCCAAAGTGTTACCAGTTAACATCACTAAATTTTTCAAAACAGACTCTTGATATTTATATTATTCATTAATCAATTTTATTATGTAATTTAGAGTATAGTCTTGTTTGAGTGTATAGATCTATTCATTAATAATATAATTCATTTTTCGTTTATTAGTTGGAGTTCCAATTTCATTTTAAGATATTTCTGTGTATTATGATCTGAAACACTTAGCAAAATGTGCAAAGCTAACTTGACACTTAATAGCAAAATGCTGTGAGAAAATTTTGTCAGACAAGTCAGCAATTAACACAACCAAATTAATTGATGTAGACTGATAAAAAAATAATTGCTGTAGTATGAAATATGAATAGATTTGCTTTTGAACTTTTGGAAATTGAGATTCACCTTTTGTCCTCAGGTCAACAGTGGAGAAGAGATCCTCAGATCACTAACACAAATTAATTTCAAAGACAAAAGTTGTGATTTCTACAATATGTATATTCACTTAGTTTTGACAGAGAATTGGGTTTTGTCCAACTCATTAATTGAAGACAATCCAGTAATCTATGAGATGTTCTCTCTTTATCTTCGACACTGTTCTACCTTGATTTCAGCCACAAACCTACGATCATATGCATCAAAGGTGAATGAAATGGCTTTCTTATTCTTAACCACTGATTTGGTTACAGTGTGATTTCATGTACAGAAATCATTTTGTTTTACAGGTTCGTCATAGGGCCTCATATCTTCTGCACTTCTCCATCTACAAATAGTTTCAGGTATCTTCGGTATCCTATCCCCAGAATTATCTCACATATTATTTCTCCAACCAGAGAAAATAAAAAAGTAAGAATGAGATGAAAATATTTTAACGAAAGCTGTCAAGTCCTCCAATAGACAGGGCTAATGTCTTGTAAACCTTTGGGAAGGGTTTTTTGGGTTTGGACTTTGGAGGTTTTGCATTCATTCCTCTGCATATTAAGAACCTTAATAGTGGGCGCTGTAGATGTGCAAGATAATACTTATCTTATAGCTTGGTCTATTGAACGATGATATATTTTGTCAAAAACTTCGTCTAAACATATTATCAATATCATGGACAGACCAGTAAAAGGCTTAGGACTTGTTCTTATAAACTTCTCCAGAAGTAGTTTTGAAAAAAGAAAATAAGGAAAAGTGAAAAAAAAAAAACTTCATTAGCTTATGCATAAGCTAATTTATCTTATGCAGAAGGTTTTTTTTTTTTTTTCATTTTTCTTATTTTTTTCTGAGTGTTTATGGAGAAGTTTATCTAAATAGAGACCCTTAGAGGATGATGTGACCCAATGGTTATACATTCATGAAGTGATTGTACCAATGTTTAGCATTCTTGCCTTGCAAACTGCCACACACACGTTTCCCTGAAGTGATTATTTTCATTGATTTGGCATTTTATATCTAATGGACATCTTTGTTATGACACAGCAGAGAATGAGATCATCAGCTGCTTAGTTTCACTCTTAGGTAGCCTGAATGACCAAATTTTGAAGGGTTAAGGATTAAGGAATGTCGTGTTGCTTCCGCACCTATCATATTTTGACTATACATCAGATTCTTCAAACTCCCAGATGCCATTCTAATGGCAAAGATGTGGTGAGGGTTGTTTTTGCTTCTTCCTGCTGCTGGTGGTGGCTGGCATGAATCAAGATTTGTTGCTTATCCTAGGTACAAATTGCTAGGTGCTAACATGTAATAACCTTTCTCATTGAAAAATTACATGTAACGGCATGTGTTTGTGCCCCTTATGTTAAATTCCAAGAGTACCTTATTAAATTCCTAAGTACCTTATCTTCTGTACTTTTTTTCTTTGCCTGTTTCTTATGTCAAGTCAATGTTCCTCGTAACAAAGGTGTGGAAACTGCAAACTACAGACAAGTAACTCTGATAAGTGATGCAGGATCCTTGATCAGAGTTTCCAAAACAAACAAATTTTGATTATGCCGTCACCTTCTCATTTTAAAAATTATATTGTAAGTGTTACATTTTAGTCTATTTTAATGAAAACGAGATTGAGATTGTGAAGTAGTGGTGAATAATTATGAATAAAATTTTAAATCATCTATTTTCTCTTCAACTTCAAAATTAATTTGGAATATCGTATTAATGAAATAGCGTATGAACCCTTAAAATATAAAACAAAAATCCAAAGTGCTTTCAAAACCAATATCATTTCATCAACTAAAATTAGAACATAATATAATTTCGAAGTTGAAGAGAAAAAAAGAGGTTATTTTAAAAAGTTCACTATGAACTTGTCGTCCTCGTTATTATTTGAAAAATAAAATCACTCTTTTGTACTTTCCACTAGACTAAATGAGTGAGAATTAATTCTTTGAAAATTTATGTATTGATAATTTAAATATTTTTATGCTATTAATTAGGAATAGTTCTACTGATGAGGTCTAGTTCAGTTAATTAATAGCCCGTGTTCCGAGACCATTGAGGAGGAGATAAAAAACATTAGGAATAGTTCTTTGTACAACTTCCAAATAGAAATTTGTAAACCTAGTGTGTGTGTTTGATTTCTTGGCAACATGTGTTCCAATACCATTGAACGGATAAGTAAGAGGGAGCTTCCAATTGAACGGATGTTTGAGGCCACTGAACGAAGAATCAAACATACTCTTACTATCCATGAATAGTATAAAGTATTTTTATATTGTTAATAGAAATATTATTTATCCTATATATTTCTTGGATTAAACAATTTAAACATTTAGGATATATTTAGATTACATTTGCATTTAGCTGAACTTATATTAAACTTAGTGCATCATTCACTTAACTTTTCCGTTTGTGCATTAGAATTTATAATTTTTTAATTCAACTTAAATGAAACGCCTATTTAAACACACTCTAAATTTATTTTTTCACTTTTCTTTTCCTGTTGAAAATTTTCTTTTTCTTTTCTTTCTCAAATTGTTTTAAGTTGGGAGGGCGTGAAAGAAGAGAGTTTATTTATATATAACTATAAACTTGATTAAATAAAAAGTATTTAAAATGTGCATAGTTAAATCTATAGAATTCGAAGTTAAAAGGAAACAAAACAAAAACCACACGTTTTTTCTTCTGAGAATCACACGTGTTAGATCCAAAAAAAATCACACGAGTTATTAAAAAAAGAGAGTGCATTAAGATATCTTCTTTCTTACCACTAAAAAAGAATAAAGTCAGAATTAAACATATAAAGGGTTGATAAATTTTAAATCAAAATTTGAATGGGCGATAGGGTGACCCGCCGGTGACCTTTTGATATTTTTGAAAGGGAGGTTCGGAAGGCTTTGAATTAGATTCGGACGACGTAACGGTAATTTCAGTTGAAGAAGCCGCTAGGTTACGAAACGAAACTATTATTCTTTTTTCGCTTTTTCGCTTTGTTTTTCCTTCCAATACACTCATTCTGTCCGATCTTCGTTTCTTCACTTTTCTACCCTCCCTTCAAATGAAAATATCAAAACTTTGCAATTAATCAACAATCACTGGTGTAGTATTATGAGCATGCAAAGAGAGAAAATGGCGAAGAAATCCATTGGAAGCTTAATGCGAAAGAAGCTTTCTGATATCACCAACAACACCAATCCTCCTCACTCTCAACAACTTGACACTACTCTTCCCTCCGATAACAATTCCATTCAACAACTCCTCAAGGTACATTTATTAATTTATTTACTTTTTATACTTTATTTTTATAATATTATGCTCTATTTATTTTTTAAATGTTTTTGGTTGAATTGTGATCTATGAAGCACGGACACTCCTATTGTTCAAAGTGTCTCTGATACCGACACACCCGACATTTCTTATTATGTGTCTAATTTAAAAATTATTGTGATGCAGGAAAGAACGGCGTTGATTCAACTCCTTGCGGAAAGAAAGTAAATAAATGTTATTAACTAAAATGAAAGGAATTAACTGAAATGTTACTAATTTTTTCTTTGAATTGATATAAATTGAGCAGTAAAATAATTGAAGCGAGTGGGGCGGAGCTGCAGAGGCTGAGAGCTGATGTGACGAAGCTGCAAATCCAAAACAGGAACCTTGCTCAGTCCAATAGCCACATGTTAGCGGTTAGTTTCGGAAGTGCACAAATGTTTTGTTAATTGAGAGTGAAAAAATTAAAATAGTAACTGTTTGTGATTAATTTTGCAGGAGCTTAACATGGGGAGGGAAAGGGTGAGTCATGAGTGAGTTGGTTTAGTTCTCTAACTGCATTTGTGGACTACAACTTCAAATTGTTTTGTTCTTTATTTTGTTTTTTGAATTGGATGATGTGGTTGTTTCAGGTTAAAACGCTGCAACATGAAATTTTGTGGAGGGCTGCTTTGATTAAAGGAAAGAACGTGGACGTGCAGGTATGTTATGCTTTAAGCTTAATTTTCTGCTCCGCATATCTCGGTAGTGTACTTTTAAATATCCATCACGATCACGTTGTGGTTTCGTCGCGTTCGTTGATATTGCAGATAAATGCGGCCGATATGATTCCAATTGCAGTCGCGGAAGCTAAAAAAAAAACCTTGATATTGCAGTCCAAATCATGGTCGCGGATCCTTTTTTAAAACCTTACTCTTACACTAACTTAATGCATCGAATGTTGTGTGTAAGTGTAAGAAGCTGTGGTTAGGAGGGAAATGTGTAGAGAAGTTTGTCTATTGACATGAATAGTGTAGGGAAATGTGTAAGAAGCCACCATGTTGAAAAAGTAACAAAGTATTAGTAATATAATAAAGTTTTAGTATTGTACTCTAACTAATCTAAGGAGTATCTTTCCAACAAAAAGAAAAATAAAAATCTAAGGAGTCTCTTCCAATTTTTTATTTTATTAAAATTTTATTGAGTAATATGTTTGGGATAAGACACATTTTGAACAGGGCTCAAATTAGACACGGCTCAATCTTTTTTCTTTATATCCGTGAAAGACATTGTAAAATTCTAGTGGAATTGTATTTGAAAAATGAGAAAGATGTAGGAGGTTATAAGTGGTTTACAATAGTAAAAGGATAACTAAGTGAAGAAGTGAGAAATTGAATGAAAAATGAGAAAATGAAGTTAAAATAGAATAATGGATTGTTTATAAGCTTGAGTTAAATTTTGTGAGCGTGGTTTAAGGCATAAAACAATGCTTTCCCTTTCCCTCCCCCCCCCACCCCCCAAATCTCTCTTATCATCATCACAAATGAACTGGAACCTCTAAATTTTTGTAGGAAAAAATGGAGATTGACTGTGAAAAGGATCCTACATTATCACAGTTACAGGTGCCTGGGCAAAAGCCATTCACTTATTTGCTTGCCAAATTTTTGGCATTCATGAATGTTATTCCTCATTCTTTTTCTTGCTGTATGTTTTCATTGGCTCAAGGAAGAAGATGAAAAAGCAGGACAACCATCCCCTAAAGCCAGCAATGATGAAAAAGCAGAACCATCCCCTAAAGCCAGCATGAATAGAAGACGCATTAGGAGTAAATGTAAATGCTGGAACTTACCTTCACGTAAATTTTTGTCATTTTTTTTTCTCAACTCTTTTTAAGCTTGTTATGGAACTTACAGCTACTGGTTCTTCTACTGCTTCCAAGAATACAAGCAAAGACAAAGTTAAAGACAATGGGTTAGTTCACGCTTTAACAACATCTACCATTGACTCTTGGCTTAATTCAGTTTAAGATGAACAATTCATGGTTTAAAACTTTAAATTGATGACTTGGTTACCTAAGCTAAGCTCATTGAACAAAAGCACTTTTATTTAGTTGTGTTGAATGAAGGGCATGCTTGAAATTGCATTACAAAATGATAAAAATTCCTATTTTTTGGTACAATAGGAGACGTTTGAGGAGACATTCTACTACGTTCAAAACCCATGAACATGAACCTCTAGAAAATTTGTTCGAGTTAGAGGATGCTACATATCTTGTCACTCAATCTCCAATGTCAAAAACTGAAAGAGGAAAAAGCTCTGATTCAAGGAATGAAACTCCAAGGTGTTCTTTTGGAAGACCCTTGCCAAGAGCAGTTCAGAAGGTTCATTCTTACAAGGAGATTCCCGTAAATGTCAAGATGCGAAGACTAGACTAAGCTAAATTAACCGATAGAAATTATGTTTAATGTTCTGTCTTTAATCAATTGACATATGTATCCTATGATGATGTTGAATAGTGTACGTTGTATTGTATCCTATGTTCCTAGTTCGTTGATCATCATTCATCGAGTTTTTGTACTTTAATCACTATTTTTTGTTAGTTGGTAATAACAGTCACTTAGGACGAATCTTAGGTGATAATAACATTCTTATGTCAAACACTTTTAACTAGAGTGTGATTTTCTTGTATGATATTTCTAAAAATACCACATCACTAATCCTATTGTGACCAAAAAAAGTTTACTGAATATAATTTCATCCACTAATTAAAAGGAGGCAGCAAACTCTATGAAAGTTTATTTTTCAGTTTTCATACGCAATTTTTTGCCCTTTTCTCTTTTATCTACAATCATAGTTGTAAAGTTTGTTTGGATAAACAACTTACTTTTTTTAAACTGCAGATAAACAACTAAATAAATTGTTATAAATTTATCAAAATATTTTTTTTTAATAAATATCACCGAAAAATTGATTAAAGTTATAAAGAGTTATAAGATATTGTTGCAAAGATTAATTTTTTTTTTTTGTAAAAACTGTTTGAAATGTCAAAACAGACCAGAATCTTAAGACACGCTGTAATGGCAAAATTATAGAAAGGAACTTCGAGTCTGCTGGATAGAGTGAAATGAAATAGAATAAAAATAAATTGAGATGAAAGTTTTAAATTAAAATAAAATATAAAAGTGTAAGTTTCATCTCATTTTATTGTTACTTCACTTATTTTTCATTCCAAACGAATGGATCCTTAGAGAGCCGAGCCCAAACACGATAAGTTGGATTATTCATGTAAATGAAACAGCAGTTTAAAGAGCTTCCTTCCTTTACTGTTTCATATCTGTTTCTTAGGATTACAAGATCCGTTTATGGTCAAAAGGGTTTCAAGATCCTTTACTGTGCTATATGTGGGCCTTTTGTTCTAAGTTGTCCAAAATATTTGGTCAACTCTGTTAAAGTTCCAATTACAACTCCAGATCCAAGCCCGTCGTCAAGTTTTTATCACAGGATCCAAGTCAGGGTTATTTAACATAAATGAAGTTGGACCCAAATATTTAAAATCACAAAAGAAGAGTGAACAAAATATTGAAGAAAATGACACGGTAAATCATTTTCAGCTTTAAAGGTCTTAAAGCCATGTGAACTTTTTCTTGACAAGTGATTTCTGACCGAATGGAAATTGTGCAACCATGTGCTATGAGACTCAATAGTCAATACCACAGTTCTTTTTGTTGCTTTGTGTGAGTTGCATTGCATCATCCATGTTCTTCTTTCTTCAATAAACCAACGGCTTTACGAAGAAACCGTGTGGGGCCTCCTCTTAGCTGCTTTTCTTTTCAATTTTTATGCGTAATAACATTGCTAATCCTTTCCTTTTGGTGTTCGTTTAGACAATGATGTGCATTCTGTTATATTATTATCAACTCACAAACCAAAATCATACCCATATTTCTTGGCCCTTATTCCCTGTCCTTATGATGAATTGCTTTATCTATTATAGTCAGATTTCACCTGGATTTTCATGTACCTTTTCTGCCCCCACTTTGCAAAAAAATTGAAATAAAATATAAAACTTGTTAATGAGTATTCTTTAACCACTGTCTAAGGAATAAAGAGACAAATATTAAAATGTGAAAATATTTAATTAAAATAATCAAAAACATTTATGGATGAGTCTTACAAGGCTCGTGAATGTCCCCAGAGATTCCAATGCATAAAACAAATTTTACTCTAGCTGCTATTTAAAAATAAAATATAACTATAAATTATTGATAAAAGATAGTAATAATTTTGAAATTTATTGCATATACATTTGTTTTTGCCACCGAACGCGTAAATTATTTGATAACCTTGTTTCAGTTTAGTCAATTGGTTTAAGCCCTAAATATGCAACACTATTAAATATATGATTTTGTCCACGGTAGTTCTGCTTTTTTTTTTCTTACAAAAAGAGAATGTGAGATTCTTAGTATCCCAACTCCTACGAAACTCACCTCAAAATAAATTGATAATCACAAGTAATCAAAACACTTGAAAGGGTCAAATCATACACAAAATACAAACTAAGTGAGTCTATAAGAGGAGAGATATTTTTGTATCTAAGAAGCTCATCAAAAATAAAAGAAGATAAATAATATCTTTAAATATAACCTAAACTTTATGCATCGAAAGAGACAAATTTATTGGCAGAATAGTCTTACTTATTTAAACACAATTGTCTTGATGAAGGCATGCAATCTATATAAAAAAATATTTTATCACAACATTAATTATTATTTTAATAAATAAATATAGATTATGTATTAAAATTGACATTCTCATGATCCCATCCTAGAAACAGCCAAGTGAAAACATGTTCTTTTGGATTGTTGGAAATCAGATTGGGCCACACGGCAGTATCCAAGCAAACTAACTAACAATCTAAGTTGTCTGCATGCAAGATCTGGTCGCCACAATGGTCGTCGTTTTTCGTACACTTCGAGGCCCTGAAAATCCTGTTAATTCACATTTTTTAAAATGACGTGTGTTCTTCAGCTCCACACATGAGAAGTTTTTTCAGCACTTTTTTTTTTATATATAGTATTATTAATTTTCCTTTTAAACAAACGCACACTTGAGTACGTGGTTATTTTTTTAATTAAAAATAAAATAATGTTAAATAGGAAAATTTAAGTACAGAAAAAAAGTTACTATAGAAGTATCGAAAATGTAGTCCACCATGTGATGTTAGTTAGTTAGTTGCACTATATCATGCGATAATTTTTTTAACCATTTTGAAACTAGCTTTTTGGGAAAATTTTAGAATACTTTATCAAAAATAATTAACAAAAAAGATAGTCTATACCGTTAAATTTAACTCTGCTAAAGAAATAAAGTATGTGAAATATACCCAAATCAACTACAAATAAATTAAGTTAAACAATGCAAAGATTTGCTGTTTCACGATTTAGTGCCCGTGAGGGTTTCTTTCCTTCGTAATTTGTTAGTGTAGTTTTTGGTAAATTTTGTCCTCTTGGGTACCAAAATAAATAATATATATATCTATATATAATAAAAAATAATTTTTAACTTGTAAGAATCCTAACATAATTCTGTATGGCTATTATTTTTCAAAAATATTTTATCTAATATAATCATATTTTAAAATAAAATAAAAATACGCATCAGATTCAATGATTCAAATGACTTTGATGATGAAGATGATATATATGCATTTAACTCTTACACATTCACTTATTTTGATATAAATCACCTCGATCATGTCTGTCAAAGATGGTCTTGTTGAAGTCATAATCCTAGTAGAGTTTGCTTACAAGGAGAGGTTACCAATGTGATAATTTGCTAATACATTCTAGGATTAGTTTTTAATTCACAAATTTAATTATTTAATATTTGAATTAACTTAATAGTAACTTTAATTATCTGGGGCCCCGACTTTTGTGTTAATGACTGCTTGGGATTCCAAAGATCAGCAAAACATGATATGATTGGTGATGGAATTGACGAACCACCTAAAGACTGTAAATAAAAATAAATAAAAAAGGATTGGCTCTAAGTGACCCATTTTCCCTATTAATTTGATTATTTTTTTCCTAATCTTAATTGCTTTGAGTAAATGGAGCCCACGCGTCTTAAACAAAGTTGGCATCCATGATTCTCTAGGGTTCCTTCCGACAGGTATTAGCCGTTAGGACCCCACTCATATTGGACTAAGTACTACCCTTAATTTGTTATGTTACTGTGTGTTAATCCGATAATATCTTCACATTTAATCAAAGGTATATTCTGTCTTTCATGTAATCTCAAGCTTATGTAAACTAGCTCTTGTTTGTTTGTTTGTTATAAATCCTAATGAATCAGTTTGATTTGATTTTGGTGTACAATAATTGATCAATCTGTAAACGCAATTTGTATCACACGTCTGCTGAAATTGGTTATATTCAAACGGTGCGTTAATTAATTATAAGATTTGATAATTGATACGTTTGCGCACTTGAAAATAACGTATGGTCTTTCGTAATCGATCTAGTTGAAGATTTTGAAGTGGACAACAACTTCTTATTATTTGAATTTTGTTTTTTATAGTAGACAGTTGTTAAAAAATGTTATTAAAGCTTTACTGAATGTTTTTGGTAGGTTTGTAGAAATTGAAGACAATAACAAGATTTACAATAATTTTTAACCAATTGAATTAGATATTTTTTACAATATTTTTGGTACTTTAGATCACGTATAAGGCAATATTATTGTTTTAAACAGATCCATAATTAATCCTTATTTGAGGAGAATTAGTCTTGTACAATACCTGAAATAACTTGTCAGAGTTCTATTTATTAATTTCATATCAATTTTGAAAAAATTACTTTTGTGGTAGTGAAAAATTGGAAATAATGCAGAGCATGAAGTTTTTTTTGCAGGGAAAAAGTATCTTTTGTTAATCCATTTGTATGCTATCACTTACATTTCCAGATACATAATATCTTCTATATCCATAATGTATATAAAATTGATTTTGAAATGAACAAAATTCTAAAACTTATGATATTTCGTGCAATGTATTTTGTTGTTTGTGTGTAAAAGACTGAAAGTGGAGGAGTCAAAAAAGTGTAGAATATGACTTTATCCATCGACCCTTTTGATACTAGACTAAGGATATGACTCTCTTTAACCGCCCCCTTAAAAGAAATTCGTTAATTCTTTCAAGAACATTGGGAAATCTTGCAAGAGACAAAGCAATTAACTTTGAGATCACTTTGATTATTAGCAAGCATAATAATTGTTTGGCAACTAAATCCATTAAGTATTACCTTTGCTTTTCTTTTGTTACCAACACAAGTTTATAAAGTAGCACTCTGGTAGCATGTATCCTTAAATCAAGCAAGTATAGAAAATATTTGAAGATGTATAGTGATTATTTTTTGGTTAAATATATTTTTTCCCCATGTAAAATGAGTAATTTTTGGTTTGATTCTTGTAAAATTTCTATTTTAATTTTCTTTCTTTAAAAATATGAAATATATCATTTTTTTTATCTATTGTTATTAGGGATGAGTAAAACTCTATGTGTCTCCTAACCTAATCCATTTCAAAGTTGACTTGGATGAATTTGAATTTTGAAATTAAAGATGATATATTTTTTTGGATTAAGTTTGGATCGTCCTAACTTGATTTAGTATCTTTCATTCTTTTAAAAATATATTTATTTAAACAATTGTGTTGCAATATGTCCAAAATTTCATATTATTTAAGAGTCGAATATAATGATAGTTTATAAATATTCCTCTTTCTTAACCTACTGAAACCCATGATTCTAATGATGTATGAAGATTTGAGATCGTAATATTTTAACATTAAGAGAATCTAGGTCACTTTTACAATCTCGATTAGCAAAGAGATTTATTTCAGTATGTCTAAAATTTTACATCACTTACGAGTTGAGTCTAATGGTAATTTATAAATATCTTTCTCCCTTAATCCATTTAGATGTCTTTTAATAAAAATAAAATTGATGGAACATCAAACACTAAATTATGATTCCAATAATTTGATTAATTTTATAATGAAATATGGGCAAAATCCGTCAAGTTACATTACATCTTGATTAATATATAAATCAAGTCAGATCACATAAATTTTTTTAAACATGCAGATCACCCAAATAAACTAACTTAAAAAGATAGCATGTTTTATTCATATAATTTAAATTCAATCTTATTTAAAGAAAAACAATCTGAATAATAAAATTTAGTGTCATTCTTTTATATTTCACATAATTCCATATCCTTTCTCATCAATCCAAACTAATGGCAAATACTTAATCAAGGGTATAAATTATATGATCCGTTGGGGACAGCACAAAGGCCAAAAGGTCCTCAAATTCTTCAACCTCACAAGTGGACAACAAATCAATGCCATCTACTTGTACCATTTACAGAAATATTTTATTCAATGGGCAAGAAAAAAAAAAGGAGAAATCAAAGTGGGCATACCCTTAAATAATCCTTGTAGCCCTCACTGTTCACTAATAAAGACCAAAATCATAGTCTTCAAAACATAAGTATGGTTTCAAGGTCCTTCTTGTCTGGCATCTTCCCCTGCGTGGCTTAAGGTGCTCTTGCGCTATCACCACTTTATGGCCCCTTCTAATGCTTAATTTTGCCGCTTCCTAGGCATTAATCGACCCACTTCTTCAGCATGCATGTAATTTGAGAAAGGTGAGAATCCAAATTGCAAAGATTCTAAATCAAACCCAGATGGGACATAAAGGTACGGTGCCCTATTCAACTACTTTTGGGATTGGGCTTTGTATTATCAATTTGGATTTACCACACTCTGTCTTGAAAGTAGAAAACAATGACATAATTTTGCCGTTAATTAATTGTGTAACCATTAGGTATCCTGCTATCCTATATATGATAACACATCATGGTGGAATTAATTAACGTATTTATCCTCATCATAAGTTTAACGGCCATTAGTCATGATAAATGACTAAAAAATGGTTTGTCTTCAAACACGGGTCCTACCCTATAGGGGATATGTTAATGTAGTTGTAGGCTACCCTAGCTTACTTACTTGAAATATCATTTGATATTTCTACAAACTACAGCGTTTGGGTCTTGATTTCGTCAAATTGAAGCCTCCTTTTCATAGTACTTTATTATTTCAAAGAGGTCCCTCACCTTTCTTTGGGCAAATGTTGGTGGGAAAGTTTGGTTACCAGCTCCTTTCTGTGACCACTCTAACTTATATATATCTCTAGACCTTGGAATATGATATTACCATGCTCGGTCAGTTAAACAATGATTGAAATGGGTAAGAAAAATGCTAATTATACAATTCCTATATTCTCGCATCTTTCCTATCTATCCATGCATGTAGCTGAATCATATACAAGGAAACTTATATAAATTTATCAACGACAAAAATTATACAAATATAAAGCGAAATGTGTCCATACTTTATGTTATACTGACTGTGTTCCGTCAAATGTATGTGGTCATTTACGTGGTGCTTTAGTAACGTGTTCACCTTCCATGTGAGCATGCTACTTGAGCACGGACGTTTTCCCATAGTAGTCGGACTGTTAAGTCTAACAAGTTATCTTTAATGCTCCCATATTTAAATATTATTAATAATATTGCAACATTCTTATCAAGTGGCAGATACCTAATTATCTACAAGCTACATATTATCTATAAGGTACACATTATCTATAAGTATAATTATCTATAACATGTAATTATCTGTTAGTCATTACCTACATGTTAATAATTATCTGCAGGATAATTACACCACTATAACAACCCCAACATACAAGGACCATAGGCTCCCCCTTGATAGCTAATGTCGCATCGCTTCAAAACAAATAAAACTACGCTAATTCTATAGCACATGATTAACCTAGGTCGACTCAGAGATATGATCAATTTGGTTCCAACTTCAATTCATTGATAAACAACAGAAAGATTTTTATCAAACAGTTTGCAGACAATGAACAAAAATTGCGAAAATACAAACTAAAATTGAAGAAAAATGTATAAAGTGACAAAATTGATAAAATGTATTGTAAATCAGATTAAAGAATATCAATCCAATTCGCCAAACCAAGCAATGCGAATTATCATAGTTCTTAGATAATGATCTTGTTATGAAATTTCATTCAATGTCATTAGAAGCAGTTTAATCGAATTAACTCATAAATTAATTGAAATCACAAACCTAATTGAAATATCATCCAAACAATCTGTTATTCAAATTCAAAATTAGGAAATGAATCCATAACCTAATTCATTTTCAATCCTAAATACATTCATAATCATGAAAATCGAATAGAGGATTGAAGAAAAAATAAACATTCACATAGAAATTGAAATACCAAATCAGAACTCAAATTCTCCTTACTTGGACTGGATCCTTTGATTGATTGATTGTTTAGTCTTCCATGATCATCATCAGTGGAAGAGCCACGAGATTAGTACAAGAAAATGGAAGAACAGGAATGAAATGAAGAATAAAACTAAAGAACAATGAAGAATAGTTGAGAGAAAAAGAGAGAAAATTTTAATTCTGAAAACTTGTAAAAAGACTAAAAATTTTGTTTGTACCAAATGAAATTCTCTCCTTCTAACTAACTAATTGAACTAATATATAGTGACTGAATCAGTAGGAAAGGATGAACTTTGATTAGGCTCATCTAATCTAACTAATTACTAATTCACCAATTCGCAGCCCAAAACTCAAGTGCATAGGTTCTGACTTCTATGCCTAAAATGACCCTCAAAATGGTAGAATTGACCTCGACTTATCTTGACAAAATTGTAGATCTTTTCCTTATCTTTCCAGAGACTACTCATATGCTCCATTTAGAGTTTTATAGAATTCTCTAGGTCCTGCACTAGGAAGATAGGTCAAGTAAGCAAAAAATATGAAAATGAGCAACAATTATCAATTAAGCCTAATGGTTTGCCTAAGACAAAAATTGAGTTAGAGTGAGAAAATAAAAGTCTATGAGAAGTCAAATAAGTTAAGAATAATAGAAAAATATTAAACTAAAAACACTCAATCACCTCTCACTTTATAAATATCATATTCCATCTAATCCTTGGACACACTCACTCACACAAACTGAGATTCTCACATTGAGAACCACTAATTCACATCGAGAAACATCTATTATCTGCACTCATTTATCCTCACGGTAAGTTATTCACACTGTAGCTTATACACACTTTGATACAGAGACTTATTCTTATACATTATTCTCATATGATTGATGTACTTAATTGAGCATTAGAGACCTCTACTTTATTTTACAAGTCTCCCTTTTAACAAGATCCACTCATTATCCAATGTACAAGACCTAAAATACACCTTAGTCACATCTTTCCAAAGGTGAACCACTTCCAAATTGTAATAAATACATTTACCTTGATCATGTCTTTCCTAACTTGAACTACATCCAAATTTTGACAACTATGTAAAAGTTATGTCTAAGATTTTTTTAATAGAAAATATATATTCCTTAGGGTTCTATTATAAGGTAGCTAGTCTAATAAGAACATATAGGCCTATTTTTGATCAATTCAAAGTTGAGTGTCGTGGGATGTTTTATATAATTACATTTTTCTTTTATCTTATTTGTTTGTCAAAATTCAAAAATGACATGCCGAGAAAGAACAATATTCTTCTTATTTTCTTTAAAAGAATAAGTTTAAATACAAGAAAAAGTCTGTATGTCATGTACCAAACGCACGACAAGAAAAGCCATATGATCAATCAATTATAGTAATTAAAAATACCAGAAAATCTCTTCTCATGGACACGCTTTCTAGATATAATTTAGTATTAATGTAATTCTCATACAGTTGAGAGATTTGGATTCATTTATCATTGGTGATTACCTTTCAGGAAATGGTAGCATCTGCTAGAGAAAAAGGACATTTGTGGAAGGTTCCAATGATGGGAACTTCTGAAGAAGAAACCAAAGTATATTATTCACCGATTAAGTGTTAAATAAGTTATGACTTATTAGAAATGTAATAAAATTATTGGCTTGTTTTTATTAACCAAGTCATAAGTAAAATTACATTAATTTTTTTAATAATATAAAAGATATATTCTTTTTTTACTATAAAAGACTTATATAATTTCATTCAAGATAAAGACATCAATATAATTTAAAATATGCTCAAAATAATAAGGACTAATATGAAATCTAGACGTCTTTATCAAAGCATAGATAATTTGATTGGCTTGTCGTCTAATAAACTCACAAGAGTTGTAAATAAAAGAGAGAGATATTCTAAAAATTATTTTTTTCCACTTTTATGACATAATATCAAGTGTTGCATTTATATAATCAAATTTAAAGTTTAATTCATTTTTGTAATTGATAAAATAGTTAAATTATTTGAGAGAAAATAAATCATACATCCGCAATGTAAAAAAAGTTGTGTATCATCATTTAATCACAAATCATCATATAAGATAAGTTTTTGACTTTATAATAATTATCTTAAAAATTATATTAACGATAATTTGTGATTGATAAACAATATATAAAAAATTATATTATCAGTACATAATCATTAAACTCATTATTGAATCTCTCTTAAAACACATATTTGAATGTAAATATTTTTATTAATTTTAATTTTTATTAAAATTACAATAATAAAAATTAATAATATGTTATCAGCTATGAAAAATAACTTTTCTACAATGTTTAATATTTTAACTTTTTTATGTATTGTATTTTCTAAAAAAATAACATTTTTAACTATAAAAAAAGTAATAAAATAATAATAATAATATGTCATCATTTAATCGTAAAAACAAATGAGAAGGATCAAAATACTAGACAAAAAAAAAGTTTAAAGACAAACATACATCTCCAAAAAAATTAAGAATTAAAATCATAAAAGTCAAAAAGTTCGACACCAAAAATATAGTTTACTCTAATTTATATTTTGTTGGGATTTCCAAAAGAGTGGATTTCTAGCCATAGGCTTTAGCTTAAAACAGCCATGTTTATTAATAAATATGATTGTAAATGTACCGTAACAACTTAAACTTAGTTAAAGAGACTTAGTTTTTGTAATCAATTTGATAAACTTGATTTATACATTAAATGAGTTAAACTTGAAAAGTTGAATGTACATATACGCATCTAGAGTAAATGAACGATGAGTTCAATCAAACATGAATATAACCATATGTTTGTCATGTGTGTGGGACAAGAGAAAGAATATGATTGATAATCACTACTACAAAAATAGCTTTTAACATCGCCACATTAACATCGGTTATCCATAAAACCGATGTTGACGAAAACGCGGTGGCAATTTTGTAATTAAAAGGACATTGTTAACATCGGTTTTTCAGGTTTTTATGAAAACCGATGTTAACAACAGATATGTAACATCGGTTTTTAGATGAAAACCGATGTTGGTGTTTTTATAAAACCCGTCCCCAAATTAATTGAAACCCTTCTCGCGCCTTTCTCTCACTCTGGCCTTCACCCTCACTGCTCGTTCCCAGCCTCCGCCTCCGCCTCCACTGTCAGCCTCCATTGTCGGTGCTTCTCAGTGGTTCTCCATTATCGGTCACGGACTCACGGTGGTTCTCGCTTCAAGCTAGCTCGTCGGTTGCATTCCTTCTCTCGCGTCCCACAAGGTTAGCATTTGACTATGGTTCTGGTTGTGGCTCTCAGAGGAACATTGATGGTCATATATAGATGCACACTAGCTCGTAGTACACACACGTATGGGTACACTTGAAATTTTGAATTGCATTGGTTACTTTCTTAGTTTGTAGACTCATATATAGATGCACACTAGCCAGTAATCATGAATATTGCAGCCTTCCCTTTCTTGTGACTGCAATGCATTTGCTAATCCAGAATTTTCCTAGAATTTATCCTTTTCCTAGAATGAGTTTGAGTTTGTAGGTTAGGAATTGGGATGCGTTATTAATTGGATACAACCTGCAGGAAGCACCTTCTTAATTGATGATGAAGAAGTGTGGTTTTGTATTTCTCAATAAGTGGATGAGATAAAATGTTGACTATCTGCTACCTTCATTCCCTCCTTATCTGTCTACTCTCAAACTCTCCAATATTCCAATTGTTAAAAGTGACACAAGATGGCTAAAGGCAAACAAATCATCTTCAATGTCATAAACACTGCAATTACAAATGCACACACAGCATAGATCACATTAATTAAGGATATATGACACCCCATACTCTTCATCTAATATTAAATGAAAAGCAGGATATGTATGTACACTTTCTGTCTATATATTCTCCACAATAAACATACTGAACCTCTTCATATAATTTCCACCACTAGTACTGAAGCTCTTAAAGCTAGCTAAGAAATATGATGAAGGGGTTTCAGTTTGCAGGGCATGATAAAGCCACCATAGGATGTAAAACTCTTGACTGTGAAAGTCCCTTTGGAGAGAAGCATAACCGACGTGTCCTTCTACCGTCTAATGTTCCTATTCTTGCTCATTCCTTAGAACACACACAACGAAACTGGTATGTATATGCTCCTTATTTTGTTCTTGCATCAGGATATTTTCGATCATTTTTTTTGTCTTTTCACCCTTTTGGGAAAGCCTACTGGATTTTTTAGATTAATAGATTTGGTTCGATCAAGTGAGACTGTGAGAGATTTATATTTTAAGAGATAAAGTATACTTATAATCATTAATCAGAAAACGCTGGTTGACTTTCTTAATTATGCATGTGACTTGTCTCATTTATTTGATGCAGGATTGCTAGGTCAAATTCCCCTACTGATTTAATTTTACAAATTGGTGATTCTAGCTTTCACTTACACAAGGTGGGCCAATCACTCCTTCAATTCTATGGGAAAATTATATATGTACTCTTGTTCCTATAGCTGCAAATCATGCTACTATTCTAAAGTAAAAAATGTTTCATTAAATATTCTTAAGACTTTAACTGAATAAGATATGATTGATTTCCAGCTTGCAATTGCCTCAAGAAGCGAATATTTGAACCGGCTTGTATTTCAGAGGGGAAGCAACAGAGAAAAAGCTGGTGACAGCCTCATCATCCAAATTAAAAATCTCCCAGGTGGTAAAAAAGCTTTTGAATTAGTAGTCAAATTCTGTTATGGAAGAAAAAATTGATATAACCGCAGCAAACATTGTGCGTGTTTGGATTTTTTTAGTGGAATTGTGTAATTGAATCCAAATGGTTTGAATTTTTTTGTTTTAGAATTATCCTTCATTATCTTGGATGGTTGATAGTTGCTAGTGGAATTGGTTTGGTGTTTGAAATGTTGGGATAGGGTTTACAACTCATTATTAAACAAATTAATTAATAATGATTAATTTTAAAACTCCAAAATAATGAAGGATTTTACGTGTCACGTGTTTTGAAAACAAAGAAAAGAAAAGACATGCAAGCTAGCTAGCGGTGAGGCAGAGAACAAGTCATGAGTGAGAGAAAAAGTTAAGGTAATTAAGTACAAGAAGAAGAAACCATATGTATTGGTGAACCTTGAACCTGGTAATATATTTCAGCTACTCCATCTATGGCACTGTCAATGACAAACAAATGTATGGCTTGTTGGTTCCTTTTCTGGTTTTATTTTGGTTAGTTCTTAATTTCTGCTTGCATCTTTATGCTTGTGTTGGATAGGGTAGTTCTTAATTTATTAAGTCTTCTTGTAACACATTGTAATGCCTTATCCTCTTAAAGATCCTCTTAAACAAAGAAGAGTTGGAAAAGGTTAGTTGATTTAATAATGATTTATCACCTTCTTATAAATTATTAAAAGTTGAATCATTAAGTTTCACATATGCAGTAATTAAATAGGCTCTCGTTTGACAAATGGTTTTTTAAACCATTTAGACATGCTACTCCCTTCACACATCCCACTTTAGAATTTAAAACATTGATCCCTCTAAGCATAGTCCATTTTTCTGACATACATAGGCAACGCCTATACTTGTTTTTTTAATTCTTTGCAGCAAGAACAACCAAGTGAGGCTGCAACCCCAATTACACCCCCATAAGTAGCACCGAATCCACAGCCAGCCTTTGCTCCTTCACCAAAGGTAAGGCTTGTCTTAAGAGTCACTTGAATTCCAATTGTATCCAACATATATAATCGTATGTGTCTCAACTTTAAATGTAACAACTTGACTGTTCAACATAATTTGTATGTAGTTGTCCTTTGCCTCTTTGTGTCATCATCACCAGATTCATTGTTCGACCTTGTCACTGACCATCATCTCAGGTACTGACGAATGCCTTTCATATTTTGTTAGCTTGTATATGTAATGCGTACTTTTGTACATTGTTTTATGCCATTAACGACTATTTGTATATACAATTAATGTTCATTATGAGTGAACCTTAGTTTCCCGTTTGAGATTCATTACAGTGATTCTTCCGGACAGTTTGGATTAGTCATTGTATTGATTCTCGAATTGTCCGTTTGGACAGTTTGGGAAGGCTCATATTTTTTTAGTATATTCATATGTGTAGGTTGTGCGTGTTGTCTTAAATATGATGAAATTTCGATACAATGCATTTCACTTTGTTCTCCGGGTGCATACTTGACTGTGGTGTAACTGATGTCACTGCTTTCATTTCGTGTACTTGGAGACTAAAGCGAAATGCTGCCGAAATTTCGTCAAATTTAAGATAAGACACTTAACCTATACATATGAATATACTTTAAAAATATGTCTTCCTGAATGGGATAGGACCACCACCTTTAATGAAAAAGTGAGGTTTGCATGCATGGAATAACATTGTCAGTATCACACAGTTGTTAATAACATGGATCGAAGTTGGATGAATGCAAATCGCATGACAATTGAGTACGAAGAGGGCGTTGAAAATTTCTTGAAATTTGCCTTCGAAAGAAGTCGACCGGATGGGGATGGAAAATATTTCTGCCCCTGTATCAATTGTTTGAATGGTAGACGACAATCACTAGAAGACATGCGGGAGCACCTTCTGTGCGATGGGATTAAGAAGACTTATACGACATGGATATGGCATGGTGAATTGACAGACACGCCTAGGGTCTCGCAGACCGAATGCGTTGATGTTGACTCCGGAGATCGACTGGAGGATATGATTCGTGATCTGGGACATGAGTCTTTTCAGCAAGCCCATGCCCCTATGTATGATACGTTGGAGAGTGATTCGAAGAAGCCGTTGTATCCGGGGTGCAAAGACTCATTAACACTGTTGTCTGCAGTGTTAGGTCTTGTTAATGTCAAGGCCAGATATGGGTGGAGTGACAAAAGCTTCAGTTCACTGCTTGAGGTACTAAAGAACATGCTTCCAGAGGAAAACACGTTGCCAACCAGTTACTATAAGGCGAAAAAGATACTATGTCCGATGGGTATGGAGTATAAAAAGATTCATGCCTGTCCTAATGACTGCATTTTGTACAGAAATGAATTTGAACAAATGCATAAATGCCCCACGTGTGGGGTTTCACGGTACAAAGTGAAGGACGATGATGAATGTGGTGGTGATGAGAGTTCAACGAAAGGCCCTCCCGCGAAGGTGTTATGGTATCTGCCGATCATTCCTAGGTTTAAGCGTCTGTTTGCTAATGAAGATGACGCAAAAGACCTTACATGGCATGCAGAGGGAAGGAACTCTGATGGGATGCTCCGACATCCGGCAGATTCAGTTCAGTGGAAGAAGATTGATCGTTTGTATCCGGAGTTCGGCAAGGAGCCAAGAAATCTAAGGCTTGCACTTGCCAGTGATGGAATGAATCCGTACGGCAGTTTAAGTACTCAGCACAGCTCTTGGCCTGTTTTGCTTGTCATATACAACCTGCCTCCTTGGTTGTGTATGAAGCGGAAATACATGATGTTGTCTATGATGATATCAGGCCCAAAACAGCCAGGAAATGACATTGATGTTTATCTTAGTCCGTTGATTGAAGACTTGGCAAACTTGTGGGATGAAGGGGTTGCAGTGTTTGATGGTTATCGTAAGGAGACATTCAAGTTGCGTGCAATGCTATTTTGTACCATTAACGATTTTCCTGCATACGGGAATTTGAGTGGATACAGTGTTAAGGGCCATCGGGCATGCCCTATCTGTGAGGAAGACACCAGTTACTTGCAACTGAAACATGGAAGAAAAACAGTTTACACTCGCCATCGACGTTTTTTGAGTCCTTATCACCCTTATCGGAGATTGAAAAAAGCATTTAACGGTAGTCAAGAGCATGAACTTACACCTACTCCGTTAACCGGGGACCAGGTTCTTGAGCGGGTTGAGGGCATCCATACTGTATTTGGAAAGACTCAAAAGAAGCAGAAAGGAAATACATGCTTATGGAAAAAGAGGTCCATATTGTTTGACCTTCCATACTGGTCTGATCTAGATGTTAGACATTGTCTCGATGTTATGCATGTCGAGAAAAATGTGTGTGACAGTGTTATCGGCACGTTGCTTAACATTCAAGGGAAGACAAAGGATGGTTTGAACAGTCGTCAAGATCTTGCTGAGATGGGTATACGTGAGCAGTTACATCCTAGGTCCGATGGTACAAAAATTTACTTGCCTCCAGCATGCCACACTTTGTCAAGAAAGGAGAAGATAAGTTTCTGTCAGTGTTTACGCCAAGTTAAAGTGCCACAAGGATACTCTTCAAATATTAAGAGCCTTGTACAGATGAAGGATTTAAAACTAGTTGGATTAAAGTCTCACGATTGCCACGTGTTAATTCAACAACTGTTAGCCGTGGCGATTCGAAACATTTTGCCTAACAAAGTCAGGCATGCTATAAGTCGCCTGTGCTTTTTCTTCAATGCCATTTGTACAAAAGTTGTGGACCCTGCAAAGTTAGATAGCTTGGAAGAAGAGGCCGCAATTATCTTGTGTCAGTTGGAGATGTACTTTCCTCCCTCATTTTTCGACATAATGGTTCACTTACTTGTTCATCTGGTGAGGGAAATTAAAATATGTGGACCAGTTTATTTACGGTGGATGTACCCGATCGAGCGATACATGAAGATCTTGAAAGGGTATACAAAAAACCTACACCGTCCTGAAGCATCCATAGTTGAAAGGTACATTGCAGAAGAAGCGGTTGAATTTTGTTCAGAGTACCTTCAGAAAGCAAAACCTATTGGTCTTCCGGAGTTGCGACATGAGGACAGAGTGGGAGGAAAAGGTACACGAGGGCTACATGTTATAACGCCCTCGTTGCAGGAATTGTATCAAGCTCATCTGTATGTCTTGAATAACAGTAATGAAGTCCTGCCATATATTGTTCATCATGAAGCACTACTTAAGGAAAGTAATCCAAGAATGACGAAGAATAGGCTTATGAAAGAGCATAACAAGACATTCTTGAATTGGTTTAAACATACAATATTTGCTGATGAATCTGCATCTGAAACACTGAGGAAGTTGGCAGCTGGCCCAAAAAGAAATGTGAGAAGTTGGCAAGGGTACGATATCAACAAGTACTCATTCTATACCAAAGCACATGATGATAAGAGCACCATGCAGAACAGTGGGGTTAGTCTAAGAGCTGAGTCACAGCACTTTGCTACTGTCAATGATGACAATCCACGTTTGGCGTCCTTGCCTTACTTTGGAGTCATTAATGACATATGGGAGCTTAATTATGTTACTTTCTCTGTCTGTGTTTTCAAATGCATGTGGGTTGATGTCAATAGTGGTGTGCGAACCGAGGATTTAGGATTTACTTTGGTAGATCTTAACAAGCTAGCTTACGAAGATGAACCTTTCATCATGGCAGAACAAGCTAAACAAGTCTTTTATGTACAAGATCCGTGTGACGAAAGGTGGTCAGTGGTACTACACGGAAAAACCATTGGCATTAATGTTGACGACGATGACTCAACCGGCGATACAAGTGTGCCTCATTTCTCTACACAAATAGCAAACGTCAACACAGAAAACGAGGTTGACGATGTTCATGCAAATCGTAATGATCATGATGAAGGAGAATTAATTAACATCAGCTAATGTAATTTTTTTTTGTTAACTATTTTCGCCTTGTACGTACAATTTAATATGTGTTCTTCTAACTTAACTTGTAAGTTTACTTTACTGATGTGTGTTATTGTGTTTTATAGGATCATGACTACACCACCCAGCTCCCCTCCGCGTGCTGAGTCACCACTTCCTCCTCCTGAGTCAGCACATCCTCTTCCTGAGTCAGCACCGACTCATGCTGACTCCGCACCTCCTCTTGAGGCAGGACCTTCGTCGACTACATCGAAGAAGACGAGGAAAGCAACACGGCTGAGGTCACTGGCTACTAGAGCTCCTGGTGCTGACAGACCGGTGGTCCATGTGGATCCTAGCACAGGGAAGGCTGATGGTCCTCAGGCAAAGAAATTGAGGACATATCTTGGGATCGTGGCCAGAGACAAGGTGGATATCACCCTTCCTAGTTGGAAGGAAGTGCCTTCAGTGCAGAAGGACTTGATTTGGGAGGACATTCAGGTATTACACAATTTAAAGCATTACACAATTAAAATGTTGTTCATGTTAGCTTAACTTGAGAACTAACTTCCTTTTAATGCAGGCTGAATTTGATATCCCTGAAGCGTCCGACCAACGGACAAAGAAGAAGATTCTGCAGACCGTGGGTGAGCGGTGGAGGCAATTCAAATCAGACTTGACGCGGAAATGGGTCCTCGCAGAAGCCAACGACGACGATGCCGACGCTGTATGTAGTAAATACGGCATCAGTCACGAACAGTGGACCCAATTCTGTCAGAGTCGGCGAGCAGCTTCCTGGGAGGTATGTTGTTTGACAAAATCCTACAAGTTGTCATTTGTGCTTCCATACAGTCTTCTATTTGCTAACCCTATGTGTCTACCTGTAACAGGATGTTAGAAAGAAGGCCCAGGCGATCCAGAAGCAAAACACCGCACCTCACGTGCTGTCACGCGGGGGTTACGAGTTGCTAGAGAAGAGATTGATGGAGGAAAAACAAAAGAAGCAACTGGAGGGAGCAACTCGTGATGACAGCACGGAGACCATCATTCATCCTCCGTCCCCTGTGCGCCGGCACGTGAAGTGGAAGCTTGCTCGCACGAAGAAGACCGGCGAGATGACTTCGGAGGCGGCACGACAGATTGCTGAGAGGATTGTAAGTCACGCAACAAGCTCATACACATTTAACTAATTTCCTTCTCACAAATTGTGACTCAAATTGATCTTCTAATTTTTATTGCAGGATTCCCTGGAAGACCAATCCACACAGGGTTCTTTTGTCGCCAGTGGTCGCCAGGATGTCCTGACTACTGCCATTGGACGACCGGAGCATCCTGGCCGTGTTCGTGGTGCTGGAGCTGGTGTGACGATCACTCAGTACTTCGGACCGGCTCCATCATCCTCTCGCAAGTCCAAATCTGCATCCATGGCGCCTGAAGACTTGGATCGCCTGAAAGACAACATCAGGGTAGAGCTGGAGCAGTCCATCACTGATCGTCTTACACAGTCGATCACAGAGAGAGTCACCTAGCAGGTGATGATGAGCTTCAGCCAGCTGCAGTCCCACATGCAGTCTCAGGGTGCCATGCAGCCTCCGGAGGTTCAGTCTTGTCCTCTTGGTGCCCGTGTCAGCACCAAGGGAAGCTGTGTTGATCCCTCGGGCAATGACCGAGACACGGATGCATCTGATAGGCGTGGGTTGTATGTGGATGACAATCCTCCCCGCCTTGTTGCCCTTGGCAGAGTTCATGAGGGATCCACGACTGTGCACGGCGTCCCTCTTGCCGCTGATCATGTAAAGGTTAGTGTTAAGGAAGTACGCGAAGGAGACGCTCGCGTCCCTGTTCCCACTGACGAGATTCAGTTAGTGGGGCAGGCACTTAACACTTTCCTTGCTTGGCCGACACACCTTGTACATACAATTTTGACTAAGGTATTTGATTTTTGACTGATTTCTTATTAATTACGAATGATTTGTCACATATGCAGTTAAGCTGATCGCTAACCTTTTGTTGTTAACTGTGTAGGATAAACAAGAACCCAAGGGACCGGCAAAACCTGTACATAAGCCGGAACATGTTTCTGATCCCTTGTACCATTTAGCATTGACCATCCCCGATCTTTTCCTCAGACCCTTCCAGGTGCCATGGGACCCACTGATGTTCGGGGTGCATAATGACAACTTCCCGCTGTACATCAAGCATGAGGATCTTTCGGAGATCATCCATGGTGGTCAATGTCTAAACATCTCTGTTATACAGTTGTGGATGCTGTAAGTCTCTTTCAATTGAGTAGCATTATTTGGTGAATTGTTTTATATTCTACCATAACTGACTTTATTCTCACTGCACAATAGGCATATGAGTCATTTAAGTCTGCAATCCGATCATGCCGATGTGTTCGGTTTCCTCGAGCCACAGTCCATACAGAGATCTGGCCAATCTCAATTTCAAGTCGAGGACTATGTGAAGAAATGGATGCAGACTTAAATGACTCATATGCCTATTGTGCAGTGAGAATAAAGTCAGTTATGGTAGAATATAAAACAATTCACCAAATAATGCTACTCAATTGAAAGAGACTTACAGCATCCACAACTGTATAACAGAGATGTTTAGCATTGACCATCCCCGATCTTTTCCTCAGACCCTTCCAGGTGCCATGGGACCCACTGATGTTCGGGGTGCATAATGACAACTTCCCGCTGTACATCAAGCATGAGGATCTTTCGGAGATCATCCATGGTGGTCAATGTCTAAACATCTCTGTTATACAGTTGTGGATGCTGTAAGTCTCTTTCAATTGAGTAGCATTATTTGGTGAATTGTTTTATATTCTACCATAACTGACTTTATTCTCACTGCACAATAGGCATATGAGTCATTTAAGTCTGCAATCCGATCATGCCGATGTGTTCGGTTTCCTCGAGCCACAGTCCATACAGAGATCTGGCCAATCTCAATTTCAAGTCGAGGACTATGTGAAGAAATGGATGCAGACTT
>CM023952.1:7133272-7206034 GCA_013407115.1 Glycine latifolia
CACAGAAAAAAATCTACCTTGCACCGTATTTGAATGGGTCAGTATAAATGTTAATCACAATTTCATTAATGTATGCAGTATAATAACCTTGTTTTCACAATGCAGTTCACATTGGCAACTGGTAGTTATATGTCCGAAGGCCAATGTAGTCGCCTGGTTTTGTTCGTTGCATAACAGGCCTGATAACTACCTTAAGGGAATTATTAACAGGTAGGTTCTAATTTCTAACATATTTACGTTGTTTCTATAGTTGAAAGGTAACTTGTACACTTTGCATACTTGTTTGTCTTAAACAGTGCTTTGAAGGGAGTCCATGACTCTCCAGAAAATAAATCAAAGGCTACAACTAAATGGATTGCGCTTAAAGTAAGTCTTTTCATAAATCATGGTTCCCAAAATGCTAGTAATTTTCATTACTATTTACGCTAATTGCCATTTAACGTTGACTGATTTTTCAATTTAGTGTAATAAGCAAACAGGAAGCACTGAGTGTGGCTATTATGTCATGCATTGGATGCAGACAATAGTCCAAGGAAGCTTCACAGATAGCTGGGACACGGTAATAAGTTGCCTAGCTAATTCAAAACAAATTGTTGTTGTTTACTTGTTTTCGTTATGTAAGCCTTACATGTTATATTATGTCGTGCAGTTTTTTCACTGATCAAAGACCATTGGAGGCCGACACGTTGAAGGCGATAAGGATCGAATGGGCGAAATTTTTTCTGAAAGTTAGAGAAGATGTATTAGTAGTAGACTAGGTAGTTTATGTTTTGGATTTTGCAAACAATTGTATATAGCTTAGCAAAATCTTGTATGTACATTTGACACTATTTATTTTTGGTTGTTATTGGAATAATTATTATATACTGAATTGGCTGGATCTGGAGTTTTTAATTTTCAGGTTGAAGAACTGTCAAAATCCAATAAACAGATAAAATATATAAAAAAAAAATTAAAAAAACAACATCGGTTGTAAGGAAAACCGATGTTAAATTACAAATCAACATCGGTTTTAATTACAAAACCGATGTTGTTGTGATATAACAACATCGGTTTTAAGAAGAAAACCGATGTTGTAATATATATAACAACATCGGTTCTATAAGCAAAACCGATGTTGATTAATCAATTTTAACATCGGTTTTGTTTACAGAAACCGATGTTGTTTAACCTTGTTAACATCGGTTGGCACAAGGAAACCGATGTTGTTTTATTCGTTAACATCGGTTTTCAAAGGAAACTGATGTTGATTTTATTCGTTAACATCGGTTTGACATGAGAACCGATGTTGTTTTCCGATGTAGCTACTTTTCAACGTTTTCAACAAACAGATGTCCACATCGGTTATTGATGGGAAACTGATGTTGTGTACCATTGTTAACATCGGTTTTCAGAACCGATGTTAAGTTCAACACTTTTAACGTCGCCTGATTCAACATCGGGTCGGAACCGATGTCGTATGTCGAAAATAACCGATGTTAAAAGCTGGTTTTCTAGTAGTGAATATTTATATAATTTATCTCATTTTTACTTTAGTTTATGTAATTTGAGCTTTGCAAGTTGAATCAGATGATTCGTAGGCTTAAATCAAATCAAACTCGAGTTAAAAAAAATGGATCATATAAAATTCAACTCAAAATTATATTGAACAACCTTGAGTTGAGTTTGACAATTCTAACCTCACTAAAGAAACTTAAGATTTTGGGAGAGTTGTTTATAAGACATAGTATAGTGTTACTATTAGTTCATTCTTGGTCACATGCTTAAATTTTCTTAAAAAAATTGTGAGGTGACCAAACAAAATAAAATCATTTATTTTGTTACTTAAAAACATAATTTTTTGAAAAAATTGGTTCACGCTTCATTGGCATATGTTTTTTTGTCATTCTTAGATTTATATATATATATATATATATATATATATATATATATTATTTTATATAAAAATCCAAAATGGAATTCAATATATGTTGGAGTAAAATTGTTCATATCTCTAAAATCTTAATCAAACCTCTCGTTCTTCATATTTTTTATCACAGTTTTTTTTTTGCAATGCAAGAATTTAATAACTTTTGTCTTTTACTTAGAAGCCATGTAAGAAATAATAATATAATAAATTATCGAAGATGAAATAACTTTTAGCAAGGCTATATCGCAAAACCAAAGAACCATACCCCCACCCCTCTCGCCAAAAACAAAATAATAATATATAAATTTGTTTATGACTTTATGTAAATTAGGCGTTGTGTGAAAAATTGATAAATAAATAATCAAAATTTATTAAGTGGGTTTCTAGTACTTGATAGTTGATACCGAACATGAACGTGTAGGAAAATTAAAATCAAAGTCATTCCAACGATGAAAGATAATGGACAAATATGAAGAGAGGACCAGCGAGTGGGTATTTCAACGGGAATTCAATTTTTTAGATAATTTCTTTTTGTAGTGATGATAAATTAAATTTATTGACTCATAATATACTTAAAAAGAATCAAACATATACCACTTCATCAACCATCACTCCATTAAAACCATTTTTCTATATATTCAAGTTAGCTAATTGAACTTATGATTGTATTTTAACAAGCCTCACTAGAAAACATCAATTTATTCATCTTCCATACACACTGCTGCTGGTAATGTTCAGACAGTCAATATATATATCAGTCATCTTTCACACGCTCAACTGTTGAAATTGTCAACCAAAACAAATTATTTCATTGGAAAAAAAAAAGGCTAGTGCATCCTATTGGTTGCACATGATATCTACATTACTATATAACAACACTTTTTCTAACTTCTATCTTGTTCTTACATTGAAAGGATAGGTGTTAGATTTTCGAGATTACCCTCTTGTTGTAGAGACAAGGAGAAAACTTTTATGTCATTTCAAGTCATAGCTCTTAAAATAGACCCCAATAGTTGAATAATATCTCTTATGGGATGGAAAATATAAAAAGTAATATCTTGGTATCGGGGATTAGAGATCATATGATTTTTTTTCATGCATTGATTTTAAAACTCTTCAGGTAGTTGGGATTAACCGTATTGTGAAGTATTCCTAGGTGGCTAATTCCGAGATGCTGAAGAACCAAATGGATAACTGAGATGATTGTCGATTTTATAATGGAAAAAAACCCTCGACAAAGACGATAATGGATTTAGTTCTTGTTTATCTCGCTGCACTATACAATTCCCCGAATATGAACTCTGGATTAAAATATACTCTACACACTCAGTAGGTAAAACTTAAATAATCTTCATAAATATACTTTTCCAAGAAAGTATATTAAAAAAAATATAATAAACAACTTGTCAAACAAAAAAGATTAGCATTTCAGTTTATGATTATATGATTCTTCTAAATTTTAATATTGTATGATTCTTTTTATGTGAAAGTTCTGATTCTTGTTTTGCTAAGATTAACTATGCGGATATAGGACCTTAAGTTAGAAAGACAATTTATTTAAAAAATAAAAATTAATTATTATTTTCATGAAAGAAAGGAGAAATTAGGGACAAAGTGTAACGCCCCGTATGCATCCGGTTCATTAACATTGATTTATGGTCGTTAAGCGCAGCAATTATTACAGATAATCAATTTGGAAGCGATAAACAGAATGACGTCATCAAACGTCATTAGCAACACCCACTGTACATCATATATGGTGAATTCTCATAATATATAATGTATATATCAAAACTATACAAATCCCTCTCAGGATACAAAATAATAGGCATAAATCAAAAGATAGAGCCAACATGCTCTCAAACTCTATGCCTAAGGTTCCCACAAAACCATATCACTCTACTCGGGGTCTCTTGCCCTGGGATCTATTAGCCGCTCCCTGGGTATCACCTGCAAAACATAATCCCCAACAGGGGTGAGATGACAATCTCAGTAAACTCAGGGTCCTTGGAGGTCTTTCCTCCCCTTGGTTCACTTCCATGATATATGGTATTAAAATTATCATCACACTAACTAGCCATCATGGCTCCCATAAACAGATCACAGATATATCATCACACCGGTGTCATTCCGCTAGACACTACCAACATCAGGAATGCAATACAAAACAACATATAAATATGGCTCTTTTAAGAGAATTTCATCCACTCGTGGCACATTCTCTTAGAGATACAACACATATAACCTGGCCTACACACTGCCTGAGAAAGATCATCCACTGAAGGGCACTCATTCACTCAGGACTTCCACGTACTGTCTAAGGAAGATCATCCACTGAAGGGCTCTCATTCACTCAAGACTCTCATCACATACTATCTGAGGAAGATCATCCACTGAAGGGCTCTCATTCACTCAGGACTCTTAACCACTGCCTGAGGAAGATCATCCACTGAAGGACTCTCATTCACTCAGGATTTACGTCATATCTAATCTATTCTATTGGCCAGAGAATCTCAACAAACACAGAACACTATCACAGTGTACATCATACATGTTCTCAATAAATAGTAACTCACAATTTCAATACACATGCATCATGATATACAATAACCATCACTCCCTCGGAGTATGGTGGAACACAGTCAGTGGAAAACACTCCCAAGAACAAAGAGCTTACCTGGCAACGTAATGCTCTGTTGTCTAATCCCTGGACCGTAGTCTCCGCCACTGACACCCTTGGTGTCATGCCCTATACAAAGGCACACAAGTAAGAATCAACAATGGTTCTCAACCGTTCAGAAGAAAAGAAAAGCAATTCCTTTCCATTTAAACCTCTTTATCTTCTATCTTAAAGTTATCAGAACTAACCACCTTATAGGCAACTCACAGACCCTCAGCAGGATCTATTTCAGCCTAACCAAGGCACTAGAGTCTCTCCAAGACTCTGCATGAACCAATTTCATGCCCTAACCAGACCATATTTCAATGATTATCAAGTTTATCAAAATGATTACTTCAACGCTCTTTCACCATTTATATGGTCTCCTGAACATATTTTGTAAAAGAACCTAGGCTCATACATATCATAATACCCTCCATTTAACCAACATTCTTCCTACTCATACATATTTCAGAGTCAAAACCAAACTTCATCAATAGTCATGATTCAAAGTTCAATATTCATCAGAACAATCTCCTGAGCATACTTTTCTAAAGGACCCAAGCCTAATTCCAGCTCTAACACAAATGGGTCATTATTCATCCCAAGAACGATTTCACAAATCAATCGGTAAAACTTGAGTTTCTTACCTCTAAACTGTCGAGGAAGGCTGGAGGAACACTTCTCCAAGCTTTAGCGTCCTTGAATCGCTTTCCTTCCCTTCCAAGACTCAGTTTTGCAAAGTTCCCTAGAGAACGGGATCTCTCCGATTGATGGTTCTCTAGAGAAACTGAAGCTGGAATCTAGCTCATGGAGGAGTTCTAATCAACTTTTTAGTTGGGTAGGAAGTGTTTAGATGAGGAATGGAGAAGATATGAAGCTTCCTCGGTCCGTCAATGGCAAAAACGGCGAGAGGAAGAAGGAAATGCGGTTTTTGGGCCAGAATTCGTTCAAATGACCCTTACATAGGGTCCTGTACGCGTCCCCATGCTACTGGCACCACACCCCACGCTAATCGCGCCAAGAATTCGAAAGAAAGAGCCTCCTGGAGCATTCTGGCGCGTGATTAGCGCCAAATATTCGAATCAGGGGGTCTCCAGGGCTATTCTGGCGCTAACAGTGCCATAACTGGTGCTAATCGTGCCACATGGTCGAGTCATGGCGCTAACGGCGCCGCTCCTGGCACTAATCGCGCCAAATAAAATATTAATTTTTTTTTTTACAAATCATGGTTATTATACAAAGATTCAAATATATAAAATTAAGAAAGATAAAATATACACATTTAAGATGTAACTTTTTAAAAGTAAAAGATACATACATCCATCGAGTAAGTATGGATCCGTCAAGTGACTATGAAGATGGAGGCAAGACGGGAATCCTGTGGTGAGAAGTTATATATTTGACAGAAAGACTAAGCTAGACAAAAAGAGGATCATACAATTTATTTCGATTGAGTGCTCATGTATGCTTTTAGAAAAGATACTAAAAAGGATTTTAAAATGTTCAAAGCATCCTTCGATCCTTTATCAAGTAATTGATTTCATAGAAGTGTATAAGTTCTCCACACTTTGTCACACTACTGATTTTTTTTTCTTCTGTTTTTTGGTTTGTTTGTTTTTTTCACATGGATATCCCTCTTGTTGAAGATCTCACATTAAACGGTCTATGGTTACAAAAGTATATAGGTGAGAAATAATAATCGATTTTATAATCAATTTTATAAGATTAAGTTAAATCTAAACTCAATTTTAATTAGATCACCAACTATATCCAACATTGTTGGTTACAAGAAGAGAAGATAAAATGAAAGATGTTGCTCAATGTCTATATAATGACTAGATAAGTTTTTTTTCCTCCAAAATCTTAAGGGTGTGGTTAGTTTAGGAAAGCAAGTGAAAAAGAAGAAAAAAGAGTTGAAAAGAGATAATAAAAAATTAATTGTTTAGCAAGATAGAAAATAAAAGGAAAAAAAAAAGATAATATTTTCCCTCTTTTTATATATAGAAAAAGAAAGAACAAAAATTAAAAGATATGTATGTAAAATGATATAAATATCCTAAATAAAAAATGAAATGTGATATAAATAAAGATATTTTGACATTTGCACAAAAAAAATCATTTCTTTCCTCTTCTATCTAATTTTAGATGAAATACGAAATTACAATGAGATTATGTTGTAGCATCCACTCCCTCTGTTGTCTCCTTTTACCAAATAAAGTATTATATACTTTAGTTTTCCGGCCCTCCTTATTCCATCATCTACCATTCTTATATACCAAAACAAATCATAAGTCAATAGGAGTAATTTCTCACTAATGAATTTTCTTTGAGATATATTAAAAAACTCTCACTACTAAAAAATATACTTTTAATATCAGTTGTTTTCAACTTTTAACATTAGTTTTTAATCGATGTTGAACATCGATGTTAAAAGTATCAATATTAATATTGATTTTCAAAATTTGATGTTAACATACACTACATAACATCGATTTTTAAAAACATTGAAATCATATAATAAGAAACAAACAAAAAAATGTAAAATATGCAAAAATTAACATCAATTTTTACAAAAATCGATATTATCGTACACCTAAAAACATCAGTTTTTCTAAAAAATGATATTGTGGTAGTATTTCCAGAAATCGATGTAGAAAATGAACTTTCTACATCGATTCTTGTTAAACGGTCGGCAAGCACACTGAATTATCCAAATAATAAATAAACGGTAAGTCCGAATGTCGAATTCAACAAGGACTTTGCTTGTACTCAGAGTTAATATATTTCTAATTTTTAGCGAATACAAATTAAGTTTGATATTTTCTAATCCTAATACGGAAACATAAAGTTCAATATAAGTAAAGATAGTTAAGCAGGGCACAATAAAGAGATAGAAAACAAACACTTGGGAGTTAGTTGCTGGTTGATTCAGAGGTTTGTGACGTGTTGGGGCTCAACTCACCGAAACTACCCTTGATGTAATATAAATAATATTTCTCTATTCAACGTTAAATTCGCTAAGCTTCATCTACTAATGTATTCTAACCTTGATTCCTCAAGTGCTAGACCCTAAATCACCTAATTTCACTCATGATCCCTCAACAAGCTATATTAACCGATTTGCATTACGATTAAAGATGATAACGTAACCTAGGCTAAACAACAGCGCTCTATCCCTAGACGTGATATTATTTAGAAGCATTTTTCAGTTCTAAGGAGATAACCATTTTCCAATGCATTAAAACCTATAACAAAACATGCAAATGGGAGATCAAACCACTAACATGAATATAGCTCAGAAAAACAACAATAATACAAAGATAACATTAAATAGATAGTGAGAATCATTACATCAAGAGTGTTTGGTTGTTGAGCTCCCAACAATGATGATTTAGCCTCTCATTGTCATGAGAGGCTTACAAATACAAAAAGGAAGCAAGAGAAATGAAAGAAAATGGAGGAAGATGGAGGAATTGAACCCCAAGTGAGTGGGTTTCTCCTTCATTTTCGTGCCCTAACTTTGCCCCTATTTTTCCCTGACTGTCTCTCCTTGTGGGTAAGTGTTTTTTCCCTTTTTATACTTCAAAACACGCATTTCAAGTTTTTTAGAATTGGCGGCCCGCTGAGCGAGCCACTTGGCGTGCTGAGCCAACACTTTTTGGGTTGAGCAAGCCACTTTAGATTTTCAATCCATCTTCCATGTCTCTTTTGTATCATTTTCTACAAAAAATACAACCAATACACTATAAATCGTCTAACTTTTAGCATCTACTGGATAACACTATAAATCAACTAACTCTTAGCATCTACTGGATAAAAGTTCAAAAGAAGCTAAATTCCTACGTTTTACTCACCAAAGAAGCGTTAAAAGAGGGAAAAGAAGATAATTACAATGTGATTTACATGTGACATTTACATATGCATAACAATTATCAATTCTACCAAAAATAGATATGAAAAAGATATTTTCTACATGAATTTTGCCAAAATCGATGTTGTATAATACTTACAACATTGATTTTGTCTAAAATCGATGTAGAAAGTGTATTTTTCACATCAGCTTTTCTTGTAAATGTTGTAGTCACTTCTACATCGTTTATTGCCTAATCGATGTAGAATGTCATTTTTTATAATAAAAAATATGACATATTCTCTTTATTTCCTTTCCTGTAATTTTAAAAGACACATTAAAAGTGTAAACAACATTTTTAATACACTTCTATTAACAATATTTGGTATTTTCTTATACCAACAATTAATATTTTTTTTCTTTCTTATATCATACACTTTTTCAAATCAGCCAGAATTAGACTTCTACATATGACAAATGTTGCTTTGGAATCAAACTCCATTTTTGAAATTTCAAATGGACAATCTTATCATGCTCATTTTTTCTACGACCTCCATGATCAAGCTTACCACAACCATCAACCACAGAATCCATTACATGGAACACACCAAACTAAAAACTAAGAGCCAAAAGGCTCATCTCTATGCAAATGTACGAGGAAGAGCCATTGTACACAACCTTATGTTTACATATGAAAAGAGACAATTTTTGCATTTGAACCCATATGAAAAATGGCATCTCAAACTATCATAAGAGAGTGTATATATATGAAAGCCAATCTTCCACAGTCAATAAAAAAATTAACGTGCCTCATTGCTATACCTCCAATTATAGCCTCCAAATGCTAACAAATGCTTTTCTCCATCAATTGTTGCTAAACAGACACTAAGATCTTGGTAATGGTATAAATCAATAGATAAATAATATGCATTAACATAATAGGGTATGGATTATTATAATTTTTTTACAGTACAAACATTTTCATACACAATCATTATCATATTCAATTACACATGAAGAGTATTCCACTCATTTTGATTGATCAATATTAGAAAGTTAGAAAAAATCAAGGTCCCACTTCATTTCTTCTCTCTAATAGAGTATAAGATTATGCTCTTAGTTATGATATATACAAATGTAAAGAGATAAGCATGTATAGATTAATATGCCAATTGTACTAACTAAGCACATAGTTATGCCACTTATACTTTTTGTTACATGTAGTTACTAAACTAACTCTATCTTAGTTATAAATATTTCTGGAATTTTTTTTTATAGGAATAGAATAAAATCCTAAATGCTTATATAATCATATTCAAACAGACTCAAAATCAACAATCACGAGTATGACTACCAACTCTAATACATAACTTGTAGAAGAGAGAATTACAATCCGCCACACAAACAATATTCCTACAAATACTAATAAAAATAAAAATAAATATTATTGCAGAGTAATTACTTCACTAGAAAGTGAGTCTTTTTGCTTCACAATAGTCAATATTGACCAAACAAGCTTAGACATGTCTAAAACCAAGGTTTCAAGGCAACTTGTTTTGAAAATATGATAATCAGGCATCCATAAAGAATAAAAAAAATTAGCATATAATGTATGCATAATTGATGTCAATAGCAGTTTTCCAATCCTCATGGCTTTTATGCAGTTTCTTGTGGTTCATTTAAGGTTTTACTTGAAATAAGAAGGGCAAAAGTTTTTGGAGGGGAATTTTTTCTACATAATATAAACAAGTAATAAATAAGAGAACTAGAAAGATTTTCAACGTAGAGTTTCTAAATTCTGACATAATGTATTTATTTGATTGAATACGTACGTTAGATTTAATCGAATTAGTTTGTTGTATGCAGACTAATAGAAATTCAATCAATTTCATAAAAAAAGGTTGACTAATTATCCAACCAACAAAACTACTTATTAAAAATATAAATTTATTGTTACATTGAAATAAATAAATATTTACTAATCTTATTAATATTGAACTTGGTAAAATGGTTTAATAACTAAAAAATAAGATTCTAAAAGAAGATTCTTTGAATACTAAAATTATGTATTGAATTTGGATTCTTGTATCCATAATTCAAAAAGTTTTGTGATTAATTCCGAAGAATTAAAATAAAAGATAAGGTAGAGTTATGACAATTATTATATGGGGTCTACCCAATGCTAAATGCAAAGGCGCATAATAGATTGTGGTTTATGCAGCCTTTGGTTACTTGGTTGGAGTACAAAGTCCCCATCCACCTAGATTTGTTTCAAGAGAAGATTATGTTAATTGTTTATGATTTACGATAGTGCTAAGCTCTATCCAATTTCAAGTGAGTTATTATTTCTTGCATGTGCATGGATGGACTTACATGTGAATTATTAATTCAATCTTCTTATCTCTAATTTTCTGTTTTGAATAATATCTTATTTGTTGCCCTATAGTTTTATTTTTTCACTCCTTTAACACTTTATTTTTAATTTTAAAAAATAAAATAATTGCATACCACTTCTATTATCTCCACCATCAACTATAAACCTGCTTTCATCAATAGTGATACCAGCGTGTCCTGCCTTGGGAGATACTAAATCACCTTGAGTTTGTGGTTGGGACCACTCCATTTGCACCAAGCAAGACTGTTCTACCATTATATGCTCAATGCTAAAATTGTATGGAGAGGGAGGGGAAAAAACCCTACTTGGAAGATCAATGGCCAGACCATAAGCTATTTTCTGGATAGGTAAATAAAATTGAAAATTAATCAAAAGTTTAGAAGGCATATTGAAATTGTCCTTCCCCTTCATTCCATGGATTATAGGATCCAGGTGAACAGAGTAAGCAAAATAAGCATTATGTTTCTAACTTAGCAGTTTAATTAAGGACCCAGACCAAACATATGTAAAGAGATCTTTATAAACAATAATACTTGCCAAGCATAAGATGCAAAAAGTGCATAAGTTGTATACATGTAAAGGAGAGATATTATTCCCATTATCTCAGATTCCTTTGATTTTGTTATCACAGTGAGTATTATTCCTACAATCTTCAGTTCTCCACTAATGCAGACATGCCTTAAGTCTCTGCAATTCTTCTTTTCCTTTCTAGTGTACGCTTGGGTTATGGGAGGTCTAACACTAACAATATCATATCAATATTCACTTTTGTGCATATGTAATATACAAAAATAACTTATTGCTCCAAAATGCAAGAAACAAGCTTATTAATACTTTTGTTTAATTAAACATGAAAAGAAAAAGATGGGAAATAAAATTTACTTAATGTTTGCATGACTAATATTGAACAGGCAAGAAAACCATAAAAGCTTGCCATATTGAATCATAAAGCCCAACATCCTTGATTGACTGTATGAAAATCTTATCATCCTTGATTAAAATTAAAAATACCTTTAAAGTTAGCTGGAAATTTTTTACTAATCTTTGGATTCTAAATCCTCCTGCCTTTCCTTTATTATCTCTAAAGTCAAGCTCATATTGCTTTGAAATATGATGGAAACCACTAGAAAATTAATCAAAAGTCCAAATGCATGTCTGATACTATAAAGATAGAAACTTAGTTCCCTTTTAGGCTTAACTCCTTACCTTGTTGTAAAGTGGATCCTTTGAGAAAAGTTGATGCACTTTGTCCACTTTCCCCTCCCAATTGGGCGACAATCCTTTTATGTGTTGTACCTGGGTTGTGTTCTTGAGTGACATAAATTGATGCTTGGGTATGTGCGCCCTCATGCTTCTGTGACTTCCTGTGCATGTTGTGACTGTAGGTATATACCTGCAAAGACAAACCAAGCAAGATGAAGAAATTGAAGGGAGGGGATTGAGAAAGATGAAGAAGAAGATGATTGTGTATTCTCTATCGTCTATTAAAAGCAAACCTACATAAAACTAAATTTAACTCAGAAATAAACACAAAGGAATTTCATTACACATTCAGAAATGCAAAACACGGTAATTTGAAATCCATATTAGGCAAGGAACAAAATAGATAAAACCTTAGGGATTAGGTCATCGGTTTCATCGACCCTGTTCTCTTTTTGAGCCTGGGACTGTGAGTGGCTCACAACGCAGAGGCTCTGATCAGAGAAACCAAGGAAGACACTCTGGTCGTCGGAGAAGTTGATCTTCTTGACGGAGGTGACACAACACTCCTACTAGTTCAACTTGAAAACACAATGAATACACTTCAATTAACCAAGAGGGGGGGTGAATGGGTTAAAACACATATTTAAAATTTTCTAAAACAATTTGCGGAATTAAAATGAGGATCGTATCACTCAATCACCTTTAATCAAAATCAGAATATTTCTTTCAATCAAGAAACACCTTGTACTGCATGTAATGTTAGAATTACTTCTTGTTGATTATAATTTGATCACCCAAATACAAGCAATAAAAGATATTTAGATTTAGAACAAAAACACAGTAATTTATACTGGTTCACCTCACAAACATGGAGGCTACATCCAGTGTCTTCTAACCAACACTAGGTCAGAGTTTTCACTAAATCAAAAGAATTCTTTTACAAGCAATTACAGGTGATTATCTTTATCAACCCTAGATAAAGAATATGAATTCTAAAACACTATTAGAATACAAATCACAAACATCCTGAGAACCCTACTCATATCTTTATCCCTAGAGAACCCTACTCTAGAAAGCTTGAAAGAATCTATTTGATATTCACAACATAATTTGAAATTCAGAAAATCTAAAAGAAAGATTTAAGAGATACACAACTTGTGATCCTTAATGATTGATTGAATAAATGAACGAAGTTACCAATCAATCCAGTTTGAATAAATGCCAATGATCAGAATCAACTCTCTTGAAAAACTCTTTATCTTTAACACATCATATCTAAAAATCAGAAATCATTTGATCTCACACAAGATGTGTTTCACTCAGAAAATCAGTATCTTGGACTTTACAAAGCTTAGAAACCTTTGGGTCACTCACAGATTCAAAAGTAATTCGTATTCATAAAGTGCAAACCCATCAAGCTTTAAATAGAAAACTGATTTAACAGAATGTAATCGATTAAAACGTTAGTGTAATCGATTATTTTATCATCATTAATCGATTAATACACCAGATAATCGATTAAATCATTCTTGAGCTTTCTGGAAAATATTCACGAACAATATAATCGATTAATATGTAATGTAATCGATTAAAACAGTCACTCAATATTTGAAAATAAGTTGTGGTAATCGATTACATAAGAACGATAATCAATTAAAGCAGTGAAACTCAAATATGAAATAAGCTTGTGTAATCGATTACGGTTTGTGGTAATCGATTAAACAATCATGCATATTTAATTATGAACTAAGGTAATCGATTATGATTTCATGGTAATCGATTAAGTCAGTGAGGCATGCTTTTCATTTTATACTAAGTAATCGATTACAAGAAGTCAGTAACCGATTAATATGTTCTTCATGGCTTTTCCAGATATAAGACAAAGCTTTTAATTGATTAAAAATATTGTGTAATCGATTAAAGCAATGAGATATCATTTTTCCAAAAACATAACCATGAGAACTTAGTTTCTTTTAAAATCATTGAATAACTTTAATACTTTAATGAAAACATGTATGCATGCTAATGAGAATGCAAATGCAATGCAAGAATCACAAGGTCATGTACTTGAACCACTTAGACAAATTACAAATATCTTCAAATTGATTGGGCATGTAAAAAACTAAAACATCAAGTCAATTGTTTCAGCCTTGTTTTGATCTTCTTGCAGCTCCCTCTACATCCAACACAAATCGCTGAGATCCGCCACCACGTTCTCTAGCACCACCATCGTGAACGTCATCACGCTCTCTTGCATCGTCCACAGCAGTAGATCCAATGACTCCACCGCATCTACCAACACCTTCTACACACAAAATCCACAAATGTTTGACAAGATGAAGCATTTGGCGAGAGTCAATGAGGTGTAGGTAGTCCTTGAGGCATGACTTTTTGTTCTTCGAAGCACATTTCTTCGTGGAGAGATTCATATCTAGTTAGGGTCTAAGAGAAGAATAAGGCAACATGCAAGAGAGTGTTTTTTGATAACATTGGTTTTTTAATAATCGATGTTGTGTATATTTCTTAACATTGGTTTTGCTATAACTGATGTTAATGAGCAAAAAACAATATCGATTTTGATCAAAATGGATGTTAAGAGATATACATACACAACATCGATTTTATAAAAATTGATGTTAAAAAAGTTATCTTATTTACAAAAATACCATCATATTTTATGTTAACATCGATTTTCACAAAATCAATATTAAATTGACAATGTTAAAAACATATTTTTTTAATAGTGGTTAAGTATAGTTTGTGTTTTCAAAACTCAAGTGATGAGAACATTATTGTGTTTACATAATGATATTTTTTTTTATCTTTTACGTACTTATAGGTAAAGATATATATAAATTTATGAATGTATTGAACATATTGATTTTATTTTGTGTGCGTTGGTTGATGAAAATATTTATATTATATTATACCTTCTGTCTTTTTATATAAAAAAGCACATAATTCTAATTGAGGTATTTCATAAAAAATTACATCATTTTAATTGGCGTATATTTCATGAATAATCACATTATTTAAATTAATTTTTTTTATATTCCACGAACAATTATATTTTTATAATTAATGTCCAATTGTCCATTCATGTAATAACATATATATTTCTTGATTCAAATAGTTTTTAAATAAAATAAGGTAACCCTTTTATTTGATCCAAAACAAAATAAGTCTTCATATGTCTTAAAAACATATCTCAAACTTTATTCTCTTGTAATTTAGGTAAAGAAGAAAAATCAAAGTGAGGCACTCATACGAAGGAACCAATTAATTGAAATCGTGCAGTAAAATACAAAATAAATTAATGTTTGGATTTACTGCACGAAGCAGCCCACGTGTAATGAATATGAAAAGGGTAAGTGCGCTTAGCCAAAAAAAAAAAAAAAAATGGCCGTGCATGCATAGAAAGAGAGAGTTTAAGTTACTTGCCTTAGGGGTAAGGAATAAGTGAGAATCGTAGACTTCCCGATGGATTCAAATTACTGTCGTAAAATAACTTCATCTCAGTCAAAAGCCAGCCAAGTTTGAAAAGTAATATTAACACGTTCATTTATTAATTTATGTTGGGGGATAAGATTATTTTGAAAATAACTATATTTTTAAAAAAAATATTCCATGTGAATCTAGTTAATCTCGTTTTAATTAAGAGGTTTTATCTTTTATTTTTAAGCAAACTAAAACAATTAGGAAAACATTAAACGTACATCTTATTTTTCTATATATGTGTAGGAAAAAAACAGGAAAAAAATAAAGAAAGACAGAAAATTGATATATTGTGTGATAGTAAACCAACAAGTTGTTGAGAGTAGAATTGAACTTAATCATATGTAGTTTTTGGTTTGAATCTTGAATGATGAAAACAAAGTAATTGGAAGAAGATATTTCATTAAAATAGTCATCAACCTACTGGATACTCCTAATATCATGATAATCTAAAAAAATCAGGTAAAAGTAAACGAAGAAAGCTAGATAAAAAAAAAGGATAGAAGAGAAGATTGATGTGTACGAGTACAATAATCCAAACAATTAATATTGTGGCATTCTATAAGGTTTCAAATTATTGTAAAATTATAAATTTATACAATTATAACATTGAATACGATTAAATCTAAAAGATCTTGATAACTCCTCCCATTGGACTCACCTTAAGTTGAAAATTTTGGGAGACTCGCGACTCCTTAATTTTCTAGTTACATGAGAAGTTTATATTTTAAAAAAAATATTATCATTTTATTATAATTGAACTTTTCAAGGGACAGTCACGTCCAGCTCTTCATTTTTGTTATTATTGTTACTTTATAGTTGAAAGGTTATCACTGTTTTATACGGCAGCTTTCTTAGATTTTCTTGATCAATAGCATGCAAGTTGCCGGAAAAGCCAAACAATAGACCTGAAGAGGACTTTTCTAACAGTGGAAGGTTAAAGAGATATTATTTTTTTATAACAAATTTGTACAGAAGTTTTGATAATTATGAGAGAGATAATTAAGAAGATAAGAGAAGAAAAGTAAGACAAGATAAGTAATATAATAAAGGGAAATAAAAAATATTATAAAAGTTTGTTATATAAATAGTATACCTAAAAAAAAAAGTAAACAGACAACCGGTTGCTTGGTCCTGCTTTTTGTTGCTTATTTTGGCTATCGTCCAGCATAAATACAAACTATTAAAATCATAAAACAACAAAATCATACATTACATACAGTTCAATTGAGTTTCAAATTTTATATTAATCAAATTCAGATCATATATTGAGACTATTACTCACTGTCTCTCCGACATTTCTTTATGCAAAAGTTCCGTTAAACAGACGAAAGATGCTCGCCATATAAAAATATTACTGCCTTGACTATTCCCTTCTTCTTTTTATTTAAAGATCTTTACTATTAGTACTTAATTAATTAGGATGAAGAATTCATAGTTGATAATCACACGAATCTCTTTTCTCCAATAATAATGATTGTTCTAATAAAAATAGACTACAATTTTAAGGGAACTTTATCTGTAATGATTGATGAATACTAAAAATTTGTAATTATTATTTTAAAAAAGATTTTACTTAATTCCTATTATTTCTACTTAAGGATTGATCTCAAATTTATATTATTCACAGGCAAAATATATGTCTGTATTAGAAATATATTTCTCAGTAATCTACCTTTTATTTTTTACACAAAATTATTAGACGATGAAAGTTCTATAAATTCTATTAAATAATTTAAGTTTTTTAATAATATAATTCACATAGATTTTTACTTGAACATAAAGAAAATGTTAAAAAATATCAAAAGATATTTATTATTATTTTTAGAAAATTAAATCCCACTCAAAAAATTAAGAAATATCTTCTTACTAATATACTCAAAGATGAAGAAAAAGAGAGAGAGAGAAAAATTCATCATAATTCATCAATTAAAGAGGCAATTTTAAAATTCCAACTCCTAATATTACAGATAAATTAATTTAAAAAGACAATTTACCTTCATTATGTTTGATATTTCATATTTATTGGATATGTCTTTGTATAAATGTTTTTTAATTAGAAGTTTGCTTCAATATAATAAGTTTTCGAGATACAATTCATCTCATTTTCTTTTTTTGAAAAATAAATGTAATTTTTTTTTCTTAAACTCTAGATATCTTTTAGTAAAGTTAATAACTAATTTATCACGATATTAATATCTATTTAAAGGATTAATATTTTTTAATAAATATTTCTTTCTAAACATAGACATGTGAGATTTGATCAAACTTACAAACAAATGTCCATCCAATAGTTAGACATCATATATGACGGAACTAACCAGATGTTATTAGATACATCATAGAGTGATAACCATAGGGGGGCGTAGGATTTGGGCACAGTATAGCTTTTGTGCTTTTTTATCCAACCCCAGCTGAGAAGGAAAACCCACACAGTAACTTGGACTACTTATAAAATGACCTTCAACCCTCCCCCAAACCCCCCTAACTCTCTTTCTCTCTACTTTTCATCTTTCCCTTAATTCATTCCCCTTTCACTTTTTCCCTTCCAACAACACAAAAATTTGTTCATTTCATACTAATTGTCATTAATTTTGAGACCTGAAAACATGGACAACCAACTAAGTCCTCTTCTTAGTTGGGCTTACTACTGCCACGGCAAGGTAACTAACTAACTACCCAAGCTTTTCTTTTTTACCTTAAAATCTTTTTCCATTGATTGAAGCTGCTTAGTAGAGCATTTTAGTCATGTGTAATGCAATGACCCTTATGGACTAATTGTTGATTAATCACATAACTTTGATGTGGGCACAGTCAATGGAAGAGCTGAAGCAGTCTCTGATGTACACTACCCTTGAGCTGGAACAAACAAGAGCAACTGTCCAAGAAGAGCTAAGAAAAAGAGACGATCAGCTTCTCACCCTAAAGGAGCTTCTCAACAAAGTCATAAGAGAAAGAGATGAAGCTCAAGAGAAATGCCAGAGACTAGTATTAGAGAAAATGGTTTTTCAGCACCAAACAGCACCTGCTTCTGGAGTTTCCAGCATTGAGGACGAGCCAAGAAGGGGAATTAATGACTCCTCCAACAATGGCCTCTCTTCATCAGATTGTGAAGAAAGCATTGTTTCCTCTCCAGTTATGGAGCATTTGCCACCACAACAGCAACAGTTGCCAGAGTCAATGATTGAGCTAATCTCACCAGATAAACCGTTGCCAGAAAAGGGTAAGCTTTTGCAAGCAGTGATGAAAGCTGGTCCTTTGCTTCAGACACTGCTTCTTGCAGGACCACTTCCTCAATGGAGACACCCTCCACCCCCTCTTGAGTCCTTTGAGATTCCACCTGTCACCATTCCTTCACCACCACAACCACAACTTCCTCATCAAGATTCCTTCACCTCGAACTGTGGGAGAGTCAGTAGGAAAAGGGTTTTCTGTGAGGGCACTGATTCCCCCACACAGAACAAGTTCCAAAGGATTGTACTCCACTGACTACTACTATTGTTACTGAGTCCGCTTTATTTATTATCCCTTTAGTTTTTCACTTATAATATGATTTAAAGGTTAGGTGTTCGATTCGACTGATCTAGCATATGTACAGTGGTTTTTTGTTTTAACTTGGTGGAAAGAAAAGAACTTGAAGCGAAGAAAAAAAAAAATGGTTGATTTTGGGTTTCTGCTGGTGATGTTTTGGTGGATGAAGGATTTGTCCTTGGCTGGGATTTTTGCCCTTCTCACATTTTCCTTTTGTTTTGTGTGAAGTGAAAGGTTCGCTGAAATTGTAGTGTAACAAGGATCTACTGTAGTGCAGTACGTGAAAGGTTCGCTGAGAGTGTGTGTGTGAGAGAGAGAGAGATTGATGAATTAGATCACATCAACAATTAAGGGGATGGGTGATTTGGGTGTGTAGTCGTTGGGGTTGGGGTTGGGGGGGATGGTGTGGCCAACCACCAAGAGGGACGGCCATGAGTTCTGTGTGTCGGGTTAGGTGGACCCACAAATCAGAATCAGGATCTATTACTGGTGTGGTGTATGATTATATTAAGCTTTATTAGACAAGTTATCATTATTCACTTCTAATCCTATTTCTTCTCTTTTTCCTATAACTAAAGTAAAAAAAAAAAAACTCTTCTTTTAGTTTTATGTATGTGTGTATCTGCTCCTACTCGATCAATCTGTTTATGATTCCATTAAATATTTCTTCCTTCAAAGAGGCACAAGAGCAGTTAATTTTGACCATTACCAATACATCTCTATGTTAATTTATCATGTTCCATGAAAGCATAGCAACGAAAGCAAAAATCATCCACTCAACCAACAAATGAAGCATGCCAAATTATGGTATATAAAGTTGAATCATATAGTACCCCAAAAATGATTTTTTTTATAAATAACGAAAAAGTTGTTGTCTACAATCTTCAAACAACTGTTGTCATTGGCATAACAAAAAAAGCTTATCCCTCTCCTCTAACTCCAATTCAAGGTTAATACCATTTCTCTTAGTGCGATTGTTATTTTAGAAAACCCTTTTAGTAATCAAAACTATCATTATTTGGGACCAATTATGAAATTTCCAAGATCCGAGAGAAGGATGTCAGCATCACAGTTGATATACTAAGTGTAGCCATGTTCTATAACAGTGGTATGTAACACGCTCAAGGTGACAGTGTCAAGGGCAGGTAAAGGGAAGTCACATGGACAGTCTTCTCCAAAGCAGACAGGTGCATCCAGAGGCTGCACATCTTTGCCCAAATAAAGTGCGTACTGCACGTAATTTCCAAATGTAAACTTTACCCAGCAATTTACACTGTTCCTATTCAAGAACCTAAGATTTTCTTTTTTATTTATTTATTAATAAATGTTAGTTGTTAATTTTGTTTACGAACAGAATTTGAACTTATGATTCCTTCCCTCTTCTCTTCTTACAGTACTAATCAATCTTATTTCTTTCATTTTTTTGGCATTTTGACCTCTCTTGTGAGGTTAGCGCCAATTGTTTTGTTAATTGACAAATTAAAATAGAAATGTAACTCTCATACAGCTAGCTATGTGTGTAATTAAACATTACATCAATGTATCCTTGGCAGTGACGGCAACAAGGAAGTCCTAGAAAACACGCTAAGCCTCTTCTGAACTGTGAACACAGGCTGCGCAAATGACGCAACTCATGCCTTACAAGACAAGAGACATGGAAGCTTAGGTCAATATTAGGCCGAATAATCCAAATTTAAACTCAATGGACAAAAAGATAGTTTTAAACCGATTAAAGCCCAGGCCCATTATTATACGTCGGGCTAACAAGTAACCCGCTTATTATGTTCAAACAACAGAATAATTAGACAAATGAAAATATCAAAGACAGGTCTTTGAATTTTCAATGTTTAAACCTATGGCACAACCTATTAAAAGTAGGGTAAGAAAAAATCAAAGAGAAGTAAGAAACGAAAACTAGATTGGACCTATGGCATAACCTTTAACTGGGATCCAAGTGAAAAGGGTTTATGTGGGGGCTTATTCCAAAGAACGGAACGCGGAGGCTTGAAGAAGATGAAACACTTGCTTGACTACGATACTCATGCCGCGTTCAAAACATTAGGCAGATCTCACTTCACGGCAATCATTGAACCCAGTCCTTAGTTTTCTCTAAAAAGTTTATCTGGCTCTTAGAAGATTCGCCCGAGATGGAAATAATATTCAATGTTATCTTCTGAGTCAGGTCCAAGGAATTAGAATTAGAACTAGACATTAGAAACAGCGACATCTACAGTTAGAAAGCAACTTCAACACAACAATTTTACTATTGGATACCGAAAGATAAAAGCTCTCCCACAACACAACAATCATTTGACACATGGACATTGAGATCCATTAACGTGAAAAATATTTAAAACTGTTTTCGTCAATGCTATCAGCCTTAACTACTGCATCATGTTACAAAGAACAAACGTCTACTTCTGAAAAATTGTCTAATTAACATGGTTTAAGCGCAAATGTCTACTTTTAGGACCCTCCATGAGCTTCTTCCACGTTGTACACCGAATCTTCAATCAATGTAGAAAAAGCAATTATGCTCTCTGACCTATGCTTGAAGGTAAATAATTCGCATTTACATCAGCATAAATTACTTAGGTTTTATAGCTCAGCATGAGAAACAGAATTTTTTCACTCAATCATCATCTTCATCCTGATTTTGGTTGTTCGTGTGATTGAGTTTTTGAGCGTTATACATTTCAGCAACCTGAAAGGCAAGCAGTAAAGCATAATTTTGATTTCCCATTGCTCTTTTTTTCAATACACTGTAATATTTTTGTCAGATAATGAAGATTGTACTTTACCTGCTCAGATGATGAGGCCTGTTCAGGAGCTTTGTCAGGCCTGACTCTAAGTAGTCGTGGAAATCGAAGAGATATGCCCTTTATAGAAAAATGTACAAGTGCCACCAGAAAAGTTAAATGCAGCTATTATTAACAATTAAACAATGTTAACAGGCAGAATTCAGAGGGAACAAGGAAAACTTGCGTGACATTTCCACACCAATTCATTTGTTTTATTACCTTGCTCGGATCTACTATGCCCACTGCAGCACGGTGAACAGGGCTAATGGTCAGGTCGGCAGCTTTCACCTCCCACACCTGGATGAAACAAGGTAACATATAACTAAAAGTAAATATCTTTGCTACAACGATCATAATGCAATTTTATCGGGATAAAAATATATAAATAAAAAGAAGGCATTGGCAAAAAATCATGTCAACTCCTCTAGATCTTTCACCTCCTCTTTAAAAATTGAATTGCCATTAATCATAATATGATAGGGGAGATATAGTTAAGCACTTTGTATCATAAGCTTACTACACTGGTCCCAGGAATTATACAAAAGAAATTGATCACAATGTTAGTTAGCTGCATCCATTATCCTCCACACTGTAATTAACAATACATTTCCAAGGACGCTCATTAAACTAGAAGGCAATGTAAAAAAAAAGGTTGATGGACATCATATAAATCCCCAGCTAATATAACCACTCGATCACATTTCAGCCATGATCGAGTGGCATCAAACCATGATAGTATTCCCATCAGTATGAAAATTCTTCCATTGAAGTAATAGGAAATTCAAAACAAGGGCACAGTAATACCAGTAAGAGGCATTAGAAGATAACTCATTAATGATAGTACAGTTTTTTTACGATCAGCATTAGTGATAGTACATTAAAGAACAGAGTTGGAAAAGAAAATAATGAAATTGCCAAGAAAAGTCAAGATAACTCTCACCTCACTGGCTTCAAACCAGACATCAGGATTGATTGTTTCTCCAAATCTATAGTATGCCTGAAATCAAAGATCATGTTTAAATTAATTTATAAAATATTAACCAGGATTCAGAAAAGGTTAAGAGTGAAACAAGAGCCAGGAACCTTTGGTTTGGGAATCACTTTAGAACGAAGACTAGAAGAACGTTCTTCAAGCACTGCTTCAGAGAATCCCGTTCCTATCCACCGTATCAAGAAGATTACGAGAAAGAATCAAGTTTAATAAACAAATAAACCAACCAGTGACTTAACAAAATGAAAATACTCACCTATCTTGCAAATACTTTGAAATTCTTCATTATCGTTGTCATAGCAAGCAAGGAGGAAGGCACCATAAACTCCTACAAGACATGCCATCATTTCATTTCAAACTACTTTGAGCTAAAGGTTTACAGTAGCAGTATATATAAAATCGCAAGGGCATAGCCTTGTTTATGCATGATGTTAAGAGATAAGTAACATAGGCATCATCACCACATTAAAGAGTATACTTAATGATCACCTGTACGTTTCCCACGACCGTGGAAAGCAGCGATAGGTACCAAATCTAGTGAGTCCCCTATACTGCAAATTAGAGCCAATGAGTAAATAGAAATCCATTAAGATTAAAAAGAATTAAGAAATATGAATGTCATGTCCTTACCTGTCCATATAATCTTTCTTCAGTTTTAGCCAGTTGAGTGATCGCTTGGAAGGTTCATATGTAGCATCCTCATTTAATGTTTTAATAATTAATCCCTCACAACTACATATCAAGAGAAGAGCCAAATACCAATGACAAAATTTCTCATTCAAATTATTGCAAGAAAACCAAAGTTGGAAACAGATTTGAATGTTAGATAAACAATTAAGAGTGTGTTTGTTTTGCCTGTTTCCCACTTTCTAAACAAAGCACATTCAACATAAATCCTTGTCTCACATATCATTCACGTTCAACATGATTGAACGGCAAATCAAACACACATATCAAATGCTTTTAGTAATGAGGCAATCACATAACATAAAGAGTATAAATATATTATGCTGAAATGATGTATAGTTTTAAACTCAAACGATTTTTTTTTTTTTTATCAGCTTTAAACTCAAACGATGAAATTTCTATCTACAGTTAATCTAAATTAACTAGAAGAATCAGTAGACCTTGCACCAACAGCTTGGTCAAGAAAATTCTGTATTTCCTCAACATCATTTGATGTTATTGTTGTTGCAAACTGAAGAAATCCAGGTTCTTCCTCAAAAGAGGCATAGAGATGCTGCAGAGAGAAAACCAGATATTCATCAACATGTAGTTCTTACATCTTATATAAAATCCATAATTCATGGGAGATGACAATTCATAAATTCAATGAATAATTACTTCTGAAAAATAAAATTTGATAACCAGAAAAGAAAAAAGAAAAAAAAAGATCAATTGGCCTCCCTACCAAAGTGAAATATTTTAAAAACCCAATCCCTTGGTTCCCCAACTAGGAATTATCGCATTTCAATTTGAAACGAATATTAGATTGACTACTAACCAAAAGGCCATAAGCTACAGCTATCAGTCAGTGCTTAACCCTTTCAAGTTAGCTGCACCAATGCAAGTGACACAATGAATAATCAATTAAACTCTAACCCACCGAGGTGTTGCTTGCACAACACAATATGTTGGCCCAAAGCCAACAATCTTAGAATCCCCTTTCCAGTTCAGCCTCATACAATTCAACACCATTTCAGAAATATAACTCCTAAACTCAACTTGATAGCACTTGCTCAATCAATTGCTTACCATTGAATTAAAAGATACAGCACTACAGCCCAATCTTACAACAATCCACCTAGGCCTTGTCAAGGCAAGATGCTGACCCAAAACCTTAACTCAGCACATCTTATATTCTATGGACGGATCTTGAAAATTTTACCTTAAAAACTGGATTAGCTTTTAGGTTTGCAACTTTTATTCATCTCTATCAAGGACTTGGCTACTTAATAAAGAAAACAATAAAATAAAACTATTGGCAGAGCAAAGACAAAAGTTGGTACCTCTCTACGGACTCTCAGGTTTTCCTGAAGAAGTGCTTGGCCATTAAGATACAACAAATCAAAAGCAAATATGCAAACATCAACCGTTATATCTTCAATTTCTACATTCTTGCGAGCCCGAGTACTAAGCATCTGTCAATAGCATAAACATGTTCTTGAAAGAGTCAAAAGAGATTTTAAATTCTAAGTCCTGTATAACAAGACATTGGATAGGATAAATGCAAGTACAGTAAATGTGATAAGGTGTAATTTCCCATTTTCCAGGGATATAATCATATAGAGAAGCAGATAACTACCTCTAACACATTTCATCTCTTCTATACATCAGTTAAAAAAAAAAAAACCATTTCCTTACTTTCAATGTCTAAAATCTCAACTCCTCGCACAAAATATCAGAAATTGAAAACTTGCATCACCGAGATAGGGAAGACAACACAAGCATAACAAACAAAAGGACTTAATTTTAATCATCTGCCAGTATAAAAAGGTTTCTACACTATCACTAAATGATGTATTGACACAAAAAAAAACAGCATTAAGATTACCTGGAAAGAACGGATCTTCTGTGTTGAACGATCATATGCAACAATTTCACAATCAAGAATAAATGATGATACAGTTGGTTTCTTTAACCTGTTCACTGACAGCATATATCAGAAACTATGGAGTTGAAAGTTGCACTGGGAAGAAAACAACGGTGTATTTATCTCAAATAATCACCAGCCATTTAAGAGTGTTCTCTAAATGCAGCTTCTTGGTAAGGAAGTGTCCACAACAAACCCAGAAAGACTGAACCAAACCTCAAATATAATATTCCTAATACAGTTTTTTTTACCTTGAAACAGCGGCAACAACATCAGGAAACTTCCCAGTATTCCGTTCTGCATGTCTACTGTAAATCTCAACTGATCCATTCTCCAGGTAATGTATCTGTTTCAAAACAGCTAATGTTATTGCACATAGTAAGTATCATGTGGGCTATATTTCTGATGGAAAATTTGACCATGTAGTATCACCTGGGCACGCTCTCCATCATATTTGTATTCACAGGTAAACTCCACATCCTGGAATTTATTTAGAATTTCAGATACACCCTTTGTTGCCTTTGATAGCATAGGTCCAATTGGAACACCAGGAGTAAAATTACATTTCTTTGGAAGCATCCATAGACCCTCTGTAAGCAGTACAGATATTATTTTGTCATAGTCAGGAAGAACAGAATAGACTTGTTTAACAATCTCCGAAGCCTGATGCAAAATGAAACCAGAAATAAATATAAAAAAAGATAATACGAAAGGAAATATAATGAATTATTACTGCCTAAAGTTTCCTAAAATGCAGAATAGGGAAAAGGTTGGTGGTATCTTAACATGAAATCACTGATGCCCATTTCGGCAGCAGCAGCAGCAGCACCCCATCCCCAATGCTTAGTGCTGAAGCACTTTCAAATATTTAAAACCCAGCACATAGATTGCCACTCAACCTGGCCTCATAAGACTAAGCTGTTTAAACCAATTCACTCTTTACCACATTTCCCACTTCAATCAGGTTAGCTTACCTCTTCTAAAGAAGACTGAATATCAGGAGGCGGTTTAGAATGTTCTTCACTGTATACTGCAGCTTGGCCCAATGCAGCTAAGAGAGTTTTCTCAGCATAGCCAATTCGCAACTTTGTCTAGAAAACAAGACCAAGATGCAATTAACAAGAAGTAAGTCCACCAGAACATTTCAATAAAAAATTACAATTTCAACCTGTAGCAAACGGATTAGATATTGAGGTTCACAGTCAGTTGCAGCAACAAGAAGTGCCTTCATATGATTCTTTTTCTTCTCTTGACTTTCTTTCCCAGATTCCTGTAGACATTTATTTAGAAATAAAGACAATGTACCAGCAAAATTTAACAACATTCAGCTCTATACAAAAAACTGTTTCAAATCCCAACACAAAACCCTCTTTTCTTCTTACAGAACATAGACCAAGCATACTGACATCCAACATACCCGCCACACAGATAACAAGGAATTTAAAGATCACAACGAACATATAACATAGCTTTCAGCAAAAAATATGTCCCTGCCAAATAGAAAAAGTAAATAAATAAACCTCCTTCCCATGGTACAGCACATTAAACTCCAACAAACTTCTAACAACACTATGTGACAAGGGTACCAATAACACACTCCAAGTCACCAATATCAGTTTATCTCAGTATTCATATTTGCAAATCCTTTTCTGCCACCATATGAGAATACACTAAACCTGGTTATCCCAAATCAAAGGCCCGTGGCCATGCTGTGCTTAGTTTCTTCAATCACTCAATATTGTAATGTAATATAAATATTTCAAATTAAACTCCATGCGCAAGTAGAACAACTTAGAATCAACTAGACACTAATATCAACTTATCACGTCACCTTTTGAAGAAGATAGATGAGAAAGCTTCTATAAAAGTTTAGGTATATAAGTAGTTTTTAAGTATGAGAGAAACTCATCTCATTTTACTTTTTTCTTTTCTTTTCAAAGTGCTTATCAAAAAGTTTATCCAAATAGGACCTAAACTTGTGAAGACAAAACTAAACACTAATATTTAAAACAACGATCACAGGCTAATTTCAATTTATGGGAGAAACTTAATACGTTCTAGCTTCTTATTTTTCTTCTACTACAGGTACTTATTGAGAAGTTTATCAAAACAGGTCTAAAGTTTTCAAGACAAAACTAGACACTAATATTTAAAACAAAAAAAACACAAGATTGAGGCAATGGGGATGGCAAGAAGTAATGTGAATAAGCGAACAACCCAAATGCACGATATTTAGAAATCGACAGTAACAAACCTTAGCAATAAGACGAAAAGTGTTGAAAACCTTCCTAATAGTCAATGCTTCAGGCTTAAACATCATAGGCTGCGAAGAACGGCTCTCTTTAGCAACCAAGCCCAGATCCCCTTTTTTCTGCGAACAACAAACATCCCCCTCAGTCAAATTCAACTCAACAACAAGAACGCAAGAAAAAACCAAAAATAAAAAAAATACTCAATTCAATCACCTGATACTGAGTCTTAATCCACACCTCGGTCCTTCCGTACGCCTCAGCAAGCGCCTTGACGATGGAAGCGTCGCCAATTCCCAATTCCATCCCTTCGTGCGCGGGCGCGATCCGGTTGGAGGAGAGGTAAACGACCTTAACAAGATCCTCCGGCGTGGAGTGCATCACAGTCCTCAGAAGATTGCAAACAATATCAGTGATGACAATTCGTCCTGATTCTTGAGAAATCATGTCGAAGGTCAAGCAGAGAAATAGAAACGGCACGGGTTGGCCCTTCTCCCATGCACTTATCGAAGCGGGATCGAAATCGGAGGGTTTCTTCTTCAGCTGAGGAACTTGCTTCTTCAGCTCCGCGGTCTTCTCCTGCGACAAAGAAGAAGATGACACGTGGCGGACCTTCAGCGGTTCGGGCTTAACGGCGTCTTCTTGCGGTGTAACGGTTTTGGGTGGGGAAGGGGGTTTGAGGTCGCTAGGGTTTTGTGAGGTTTTGCGTTTCTTGGGGGATGAGGGTGATGGTTGGGATACGGAATGGGATTTTTTCTTGGCGGCGGCGGCGCGTGCGCCGGACATGAGGGCGTCGAAGGCGGAGGGAGGCTTCGACATGGGGCGGAGAGGGACGGCGGAGGAGAGAGAAAGAGGGAAAGAGAAGAGAGAGGAAACCCTAACTGTCAGGGAGCGACGGAAGGGAAGAGGAAAGCAAGGGCGAAAATGCAATGCAAGCATGAACGATTGAAAGAACTAACCGGAAAGGAAGAATTGAGAACAGTGTGAGTGCCGGAAAAGGTGTTATACAAATGGCGGGAACTATCGCATTTGGGACATTCTTCTCACACACTTCGGATTTCAAACATCAAGGGAAGCACATCCAAATTAAAAAGTAACACGATTTTTCTAGGGTTATCTGTCGGAATTACGTGTTAACCTTAAGTCATGGTATTTTTGCTTTCTGATAATTATTGTTTTCCTCAATACAGGCATGTAGGGTTTGCTACTCTGATTTGTTCTTGAAAAGGAAAAGTAATTATCCAATTAATTAATTTTATTGCTCTTAAATATGAAAAATACTTTTAATTGGAGCATTTTTGAAATTTGTAGTGTGCACACCTTCAGTGACAAACCACTGATAATTGATGTATAAAGGGGAACAACAATAATTGTCACTCCTTATGTTTTCTCTTTCCAGAAACAAAAATCAACTAACGAGAGAAAGAGTTCAAAAAATACAATATTAAGAGTAGTACTGATAATTATATTATCATTGTTGTTAGATTAAGCCTTGCGTGCCTACTATGTAAATCAATTTTCGTCAAAGAACACAGACGATGAATGTGAAAACTGGAGTGCAAGAGGCATAAAGTGTTTTTTGTTTTTGTTTTTATTTTAATGAAACAATTATTTTATTAAACTTAAATCTAAACCATTAATATAATAAAGAGTTGAGATGGTTGTACTTCACTCTCTAAGGTGTATGTTGTACTTTAGATGAGTCTTTTCCAATCTAATCATTTTGGTTTTTAATTTATCAATCTAATTAATTTTGTTCAAAACTTTAATTTGTATTTGATTTAAATGAGTGTGATTTGGATTGAATAGATTTTTTTTTAAACATATTTTTTATACTTTTTGTATTTTTTTGATAAAATATTAAAGAAATGATAAGGTATATAATAAATATAATAACAATTAATTTAAAATATCAAATATTTATTTATATGTGATTATATAATTATATTTATGCATCTTAACTCAAATACTTAGTAAAAAATATATTGAATTAAATATTTTTTATAAATAAGGATAGGTTATATGATAATTTTATAAATATATAAAAAATATAAATATAAATATGAGTAATGTTGTCATTATTTCAAACTATGAATAAAAATATATATAAATGTTTAAGTTCGATTTAGATTGGATTGGATCGATTTTGAAAATTAAATATGAAATCTGTCCACTCCAATATTTTTTTTCAAATTGTTTATCCATTAAATTTTCAATTTTTTTTATTTTCATTGCATTGGATCCATACATAACACTCATAATCTAATGTTTCTTAATATGTGGGAAAGATCTATTTAGCAAAAAAAATATATAGTTAATATTTATCACGGGAAAAAATTATTTGAGCCAATGACAATCGTGCAAAGCAAATATAATTAGTTTTTAATCTAAGTTTGAGGACATCTATGATTTATGACCCAAGACAACAAAAATAAATAGAAATAATTACCAAGGAATTTCATAGAAATTATGGGAAGTATGCTATTTTACTTTTTGATAACAAAAAAATCTAATTTTTATTCTTTAATCACTACATGACCTTGATTACCATTTTCATACATGACCCATATATTTAACCCTAATTGTATACTTAAAAAGAATATTATATGTCAATCATATTAAATCATGTTGATATCTATTTTGCAACTTAGCAAGTGCATTGGAGTGAATTTATTATCGTTGCTTAAGTGGTGTTGTTTTATAACCCGGAGTTAGAAGTGAAGTTTCACTCATTTGTGAAAAAATTCAATGTAAATATTTATTATGTAAATTCTTATGATGAAACTTTAGTTTTAATTGAAGAATAATATTACAAATATTTAAAGAGTTGTATCTACATTTGATTCTTATTGTTATACCTATTTCATCAGAAATATTGATAACATTATTTATTTAAATTTGAACTTGATTGATGATGACCTTGTAATATATGTAATAAGACCAAGCCAACCTTATTTACTAACATAGTATATCAATTTTAACACTATGCATAGCTAAATCATAAAATAAGAAAAAACATAAAATTAAAATTAAAATAACTTTATAGCATAAGTAAAAGGCCAGATAGCACTTCATTCACTTTTTTGTCAAAATATAAATGATTTTTTTTTCATTTTGTAGTTCATAAAATGCATAATTATGTCAATTAAGGAATTATAACAAGTGTGATTTTTATTATTTGAACATTCTAATTGATAATACATCTATATATTAAACTAAAAATAAGTTTGGTCCTTCATCTTTTAACTAAAATTTTCTTTAGTGCCTTATCTTTTAAAACAATATTTTGGTCATTTTAACTCTTAAGTTTGAGTTAAAGTTAGCATTCATAAACAATGATTGTGTTCATTTTATGACATAATTTTAAACTTTTTTTATTGATTCAAATTATAAATTTTTTTCATAAGATTCACCTACTTGAAATGAAACCTAACTAATATTTGAACCAAAAAGTCATTAACAAGGTAAAAAATAGATAAAAAGTGAGTTTCACAAACAATTGAAAATTAAAAAATCTAAACATCAAATTAGAAGGCCGAATAAAGTATGGGCCTTTTTGCCCAACACGTTACGAAATTGTTATTTCTACATCCCTATTTTAAGTTTATACCTCCCATTTTTTCTGTTTAATTTTTTTCTCAAACTATCCTGTTTTCTCTGGCAGTTTTTTTTTTTCAGAAAAAAATACCCCCTCTTTACTTGTTCAGATCCATTTTCTAAAGTGGAAATTGTTGCGTTGCTTTTGCTCCTCTTGGTGATGATGATCTTCATCTCCTTTGCATTGACAATTGTTTCAGTCTAATAAGTCAGTGCTCTTCTTAGATTAAAGTTTTATTTTAGATAAAGTTATTGGATTAAGTTTGGCATCCTTCCTTGAATTTGTATACCAATTAACCCATTTTTAGATCTCTGTTGTTGCCTCCTTTCAGATCTTTGTCATAGAGAAAGAGTATGGAATTCAAAGATACCCCCAAGAAGCAAAACGAAGAATTGAATTCGGAAAAAATATCAATAGCAAAGAATATTCGAGATTAGAAGGGAGGAAAAAAGCTAATCCAAAATAATTAATGTTTTTTTATTGATAAACTCCGATCTTTTCTTCCTCCCTTCTTCCTTTATTCTTTTCCAACCATTAAATCAACTTTATATTTTATTCAAACAATCAAGTTAATAAGATGAATAATATAGCTATGGTTAGAGAGGAGATAAAAAAGATGCATGGTGGATGAAATTTGGTGAACCAATCAACATAGAGTAATGAAACTGTTTTTTTAAATAGATTTTTTTTCTCTCACAACCTTATTTGGATTTTAAAGCGATTATAACCTGAACTTGTTTGCTCATCAAGTGATTATATCAAAATTTTCTTTAAAATAATAATAATAATAATAATTATGCACCGAAAATAATATAATGATCACATAACACTCTGAATGTATAATTACACACATTTTTCAAGTGTTTGATTTTTAAATTAAGTGACTACTTGAAGTCTTGAATTCATGCTAAGTTTGGTTCGATGGCAGGAAAATAAGGAAGGAAGTAAAATTTTAAAATTTGAATTAGAAGGAACATGAGGAATAAAAAATTTAAATTTTTGTATCTAAAAAATAATTTTTTCTTCTATTTTCTCTCCAAACAAACAAAATAAAATGTTTTGTTAAGTGTGTTTTCTTTCCTCCCATTTTCTCTCCTATTAAACTAACCCTCAAAGACAAACAATTGGACAATTGTAGATAAGTGGTGTTGAAATGCATTTCTCTTTCTTTTTTAAGTAGACACATCAAATTTGTTTTCAAAACACTCATAATCCCTTCTTTTTGTTTATGAACTCCAAGGAAGATGATGAATATGCTTTACAACTCCGCTAATATGTGTTAGTATTCAGTGGCACTATAAGCAGAAAATTAAACTCTTTGTTTCATGAGCACTTGACAAATAAGTCAGTCTTTCTTGTTAAGTTTTTCAATCTCTATAATCCGCCAGAAGTTATTATTAATTTGCTGTGATATCCAAACAAGGTTTGGTTGCCTTGATCATGGGTAGCTGCTATGAATTATGATGGATACATACCGTTCAAGTGTATGTATCCATTTTGTGTCAAATTGAAACAAGTGTATACACATACTAGGATATAATGACTCTCACATATAGGCTGCTGCTGAGTGCTGAAATAAAATGAGAGTTTTTTAAAAACCTTATAAATGATGTAGTTGTCTATGGCCAATTTCATGTCCTGTAAGAAAAGTGGGCTACTTGAAAGGAATAATGTTGTGAATTGATTTGTGGGCCTCGATTAAGATGAGTTTAATTATGGGATTTTTATATAATTTATTTTGCTAATAAGTACCTTTAGGAGAAAGTATTTAGTATCTAAGTCATAAAAAATTGTAAAAAAGAAAGATAGTATAATTTTTCATCTTTCACTAAAAAAAATATTTTAAATTTTTTAATCATTGTTCTTAAGATACTAATTAACATATATTTATATATAACCGGACCTCATTCAATTCATCTGATGTTAGACAAGTTTGTAATTAGCCATTAATAAAGATTAAATACACATCATACACGTGTGTGTATGAGGGTAGATTAATCTGAATGAAGGTGAATACAAGCGGTACTAACTGGCTGAGTCTAAATTAACCAAGAGAGTACTACTGCTAGACATGAAAGTGCTCAATGCACAACAATGGTACTTACTTCATTACTTCACCCATGCAAAATTATTACGAGGCAACTCAAATTTTTTTTCAAACCAACATGCGATTTACGAAAAATAATTCCCTCATAATAACAGAATTACTTTCTGAACTGAAAGTAAATTGGTATCAGGTATCTAGATTCCTTATTTATCTTAATTTCATAATCCTATTTTGCCTTAAACCAACAAATGGAACAGAATGTGCAAAAATTTATTAGCAATAAGATCAACTAATTGCATTTATCATGAACCTCTTGTTTTGCCGGAACCATTTTAAGATCGTTGATGACAAATGACATTATGTGTAGACAGCTGGTTGAACATTATTAACCAAGTTTACACTCAAGTACATGATCATGCCTTCTCAAAGCTAAAGTCATCATCTATCATAATCTTGAAGGCCCCAAAAAAATGATGGATATCCATAGATAGTGCTTCAGATATGTAACACTTAATTAACTGGTTAATGGCCATACTCTTTTGGTCTTTCCACTAAAGTATGCTAATTTATGACTGATAATTACGTAATGTAATCTGCATCTGACAGGTGATTAGTTAATAAGTGATTGATCATTTGTGATGGAGGAAGGCTAAACAAAAAACTCCATGCATGCATGATATTTGTCATGAGAAAATAAAATGTATACCATCAGTGGAAAGCGTTTTTACATTATTACTTAATCACAAATTTTATAGGTTATTTTTATTTACTTTTATACTAATTAATTAATTTAAAAACTCATATTATGATTTTTAATTAATTAACAATATAATGACACGAAAATTAAACTTACCATTTCTGATCTTTTGCATTATGTTTGGTTCTTTGTTACTTTTACAAATATCAATAACTCCTTTTACCTTGATAACGAAGCTACTTTTTCAAAGTGCTAATTCTTACAAATTTTTATATATGTTCTTTGGTTTCAACGCGAAAACAAACATACACATAATTTATAATTAATCTTACTTTTAGACAAATCATTTAAAAATCATGTTAACTTACTCATTCACTTGTACAATTAAGATATATTCATGTTTATTTATAATTTTTCCTTATCTAATATCATTTCAAGCAATGGAGAATGCAGCAAATAACCTTAAACTGATTGTAGTGCAAATATTTAGTTATGCAATGCATGGCCTATTTGAATGTAAATTTCTTTAAAAACACTTCTAAAATAATAAAGTAAGAAGAAAAAAATGAAATAAACTTTTCCTAAATTAAAATGAGTTTTCCATTAGCACAATTGTAAATGTTATCTCATCTTTTAAAGAAACTTATTAATTTTTAAAAATTAATTAATAAAAAACTTTTTTTTGTTTATAAAAAAGTTTATTTCATTTTTTTCTTCTTTTATAAATATTTCTAAAAAAACTTATCCAAACATATCCCTAATATCTATCAACAAATACTCCTTCCCATTAATTTGTTTTCTTGACCCCTTTTGAAGTTTATTTACTCATAGCATATACATTCGAGTGAACCTATCCTAGGAAGATGACAGCTAGGTGAAGCAGATAAATCATTGAATCATTATTCATTAGTGGGAAATAAGGTATCACATAAATTTTCATCTAATTAGGTGATTCGTCGCCATGATTTTAATTTTGACCAATTCCGTTTTGCTTATTTTTGTTAGGCTTCAGCACCAACATTTAACAACTTATTTAAGGGACCTCAACCGAATAGATGTAAAATATTAAGAGTCAATGTTGGTTTCAAAAACTGAACTTTCAGGGATGCCTTTAATATCTTTCATTTCACACCATTAACGTGAGTTGCCAATGGGAAAATTAAAACGTGCTACAAAGTAGGTGAGGGAAGGGAAAATAATCGCCCAAGGGAAAAATTTTGCGTGCAAAGTGGAACAAAAAGTGAAGAAGTTGTTATATAACCCTGCGTGAAGGAGAGAGAGACTATAGTATACCCCTCAATGTTTTTTCATTTCAAATTGCAAGTATAAATTTAGATTTTATAAACTTCTCATTTTAATTTTTCATTTTGTTCATTTTAATCTTTTCTTTATGTAATATGACATTAAATATTCCATTTAAGAATGTTTCACTTAAAAATTAAAAAAAATGTTTTAAGTGACTAAAATATGTGGATAAAAAAAATATACATGGTTATAGGATATTTGACACTATATAAAATTGGTATCATGTAGTTTCCATTACCATGGATCCTAATTGCCAAGTATGAGTTGGCCCCGTTGAGAGGTCCTCCAGTATCTCTATAATCCATAAAAAAAATCCCCTTTTTAAAAGGGAGAGGCCAGCACGGAAAAATCATGTTATGACGTTCAAATCATTGCTCATAAACTGTAATGATATATAAAATATTTCGCACATAACTACGCCATACTTCCTAATCATATTTGCTTGCTCCTTTCAAAACATTCACTTCCAAGATCATTAAATTTTAAAAGTAAAGCTACTTTCATAAGTTTTGGCCAAGTGTTTTTCTTCGAGGGGAATTGCTTAAGCCTTAAAGTATATGATTACAATAATGAACTTGTTCAAATTTAAAATAATAATAATACTTCAATAGTAATTCTTACAATTATATCTTATAAGTACTATCGAACATGAGTAACACTACTTATAATGCACATCATTTAGATTAACCATTATCTAAAGTAACCATTTTTTTAATGAAACTTGAATATTTTCTGTCAAAAAAATGATACTTGAATACTAATGATAGAAAACTTATTGGTAAAAACAAACGATAGAAAACTTAGATATCATGTAAAGATCACCGAACAATATCACAAGTTCTACATATTATAGGAAAATTATTAATATAAACTACTCATCAATTAAAGTAATTATAATTTTCATTGCAATTGATCACATTACATAAGAGTAATTACTAATTAGCTTACCAGTAGTACATGTAAATATTTAAAGTCTAAAAACATATAAGGTTTTTAAACAGTTTAAAGTATGTTACTTTTCAATTTGCTTGCAAGAATTCCGGAATCAAATTCAATGATCCACCGCAACTAAATGCAAAATGAAAGATAATGATACTTTTATAAACTTCACCTAATCATCAACATTTATTTAGAACGAAAATTCAAACATGCATTTTCCAATAAAAAGAAGAGTATTTGCACAACAACGGGGTGTACAATCTAATAGTGGATGACAGTAAATTATTGGCTTATTTTACACTTTACAGCTCCCAAAATTAATTTAGAACTGATACAGGCATTTATTGTTTTAAGAAATTTGCAAGCTCTGATTTAATCTTTGAATTTTACCGCGCATGATTTGAAGGGCAAATATGGTAGTTTGAGAAAGGACAGAACACGAAAATTAAGATTAAAAAAGGTGGAAGGAGCGACAAAGTCAGACAACCGAACACAATACAGCACAAACACAAACATCTGAACTCTCAACACATCAAACAATTCCATCAAATCGGCCAAAAACATCACCATAGAATAAGGACTAAGCTACTCAAACTCACTTCCTTAACCCACTCTTGTCTCTGTTTCATCCCCTTCCAGTCTCTCTCTCTCTCTCTTTCCCAACGCTGCAATTTGCACCCCTTCATTTCACTTTCTCTTTCTCTCTCAGCTTCTTATTCAGCTCCTTTTTTCCAAGGTATTGTCTTTTTGCATTTATTTTGTTAAAGATTCCATTTTTTATACGCATGTTGGTGGGTGTTACTAGCTAGTTAGATCTGATTTCGTGCAGTTTCAGTGATGGTGGAAGAAAATCTGAAAAATCTCGACCCAGTTGCGTTTTTGCACGGAATGAAGCTAATGGGGAAATGGAGTTCTATCTGACAGGGTTTTGAAGTTGAGAAATCGTGAAAGATTGAATTTTTAGGGGTGGTGGGGGGTTGTTTTTGCATGTAGGAATGGAAGCGAGGATGAAGAAGTACAACCGGCAAGTGAGTCCTGAGAGGGCCAAAGTGTGGACTGAGAAGTCACCAAAATACCACCAGAGTTTGAAGGTACCCGTGATTTACTACCTTTGTCGAAACCGGCAGCTAGAGCACCCTCATTTCATGGAGGTCCCACTTTCTTCACCAGATGGACTATACTTGAGAGGTAGATTGAATAATGGGAAGACAAACATTGTTTTTTTCTTACTTGGGTGGGGGAAGGGGTGTTGTTTTTGTTGTTTTCCTTTGTGGTTTGTGGATTTTGAGGGGTTGTTTTTGTGTGCAGATGTGATTGATAGACTTAATGTGTTGAGAGGTAGAGGCATGGCTTCCTTGTATTCATGGTCTTGCAAGAGGTGAGCATGTTTTTAGCATTTTCTGTGTCCTTGTGTAGTTGTGTTCAATTTGTATATTGAGGGAAAGAGAAAAAATAGAGAGAAGGGAAAATATAAAAAAAAAAAAAAAAGAGTTGATTGGTTTTGTGTCTTTATCCTTGCCCCTTGTTTCCTGCCTAAATTTTATAAAAATCAAGGCAGCATAAAATTTACAATTTACAATTTAAGAAAAGCAAACAAGATTGTTTAGTTTTTCGGTTGTTTCAGACTAGGACCAAATTATTGGATACAATTTTCATTGTTGATATTTGTTCTTCTTGTAATTCAGGAGCTACAAGAGTGGATTTGTGTGGCATGATCTGTGTGAAGATGATATAATTCTACCAGCTCATGGAAATGAATATGTTCTCAAGGGTTCTGAGCTCTTTGACGAATCAAATTCAGGTAAATTTCTTTTGCAAGTAATAAATTGTTAGGTCCTGATTACTGAATGATATAGAATGCCTGTAACCTTAGTCTTGGTGAATTTTGGTTTACAGATCGTTTCAGTCCCATTAGCAATGTTAAAACACAAAGTGTGAAGCTGTTGCCGGGACCAGCTTCTTCTCGGAGCCTGGATGAGGGCTCATCCTCTTCTAGCATGAATGGGAAGGAGACAAGAATCTCCCAAGATGACGAGCTTTCCCAAGATCCACACACTGGTTCCTCTGATGTTTCTCCAGAGTCTAGAGCTGAAAAGAGTGATGCTCTAAGCTTGGCATTGACAGAGTACAAAATTTATAAAACTGATGGATTGGCCGATGCTTCAACTCAGACAGAAGAAAATGCCAACAGATCCAGAGCTCAGAAAACTTGCACAAGGGGTGTATCAACGGAGGATGGGTCGTTAGAATCCGAATGTCATGAAATTTGTCAAGCTGAAGCTCCACGAGTGAAAGATACTCCACGAATCTGTAGGGATGCTGTTTCTCCTCCTCCCTCAACTTCAAGTTCCTCATCTTTTGTGGGGAAGGCTGAAACTTTGGAATCTCTTATTAGAGCCGATGCTAGTAAAGTGAATAGCTTTAGGATTCTGGAGGAGGAGAGCATGCAGATGCCAACCAACACGAGGATGAAAGCTTCAAATTTGCTGATGCAACTGATCTCATGTGGCTCAATATCAGTGAAAAACCATAGTTTTGGCCTTATTCCTTCCTATAAGCCCAGGTTTTCCAGTTCAAAATTTCCTTCTCCACTGTTCTCAACTTCTTTCGTGTTGGGGGAGTTTGATTGCTTAGCTGAGAATCCAAAGCTGATGAGCCTCCGATTGGAAGACAAAGAATATTTTAGCGGAAGCTTAGTTGAGACTAAACTGAAGGAGGGAGATGGACATAATGTTCTGAAACGCTCTTCTTCCTACAATGATGAGAGGTAAGTTTTGGTTTCAAATTTTCCCTTGCAACATTACAAATTAGAATGGGTAAGAGTTGCACTTGCTGGTTTTCTTATTTGTTTGAGAAATGGACTAGTCACAACCTAACACTTATGCAAATCTGAGGAAATAGCATATGAGTTGCTTCAGGTCTGGTGTAGTAATATAATAGGACTAATAATTGGGATGTGGTCATTCTTTAGATTTTAAATGGTGATTTTGCGAGTTTAGGCTGAAAAGCCAGATTAGTTGAGCAGTGGTCCAAAGATGATAATGCTTGAATCTGGTCATATAATAAGGCTAATTGAGTTTGTGTCAAATCTGAAATTCTTTTCCAGTTTGAGTTAAATTATCTCTCTCAAATACATGATTTTATCTGTCACATTTTGAAAATATCACCTAACATTTTTTGTATTAATATTCACCTGAACATCTTATGTACCCCTGATTACTTCATTTGTTGAATAAAATGATTACAAAATCTATATTTTCAATGTGTTGTTTTTCAATTGGTTGTTAATATAAACAGAATTTCATTCATGCTTGTTCATAACTCTATTTGTGGTTGTATGAGATGTCTCATGGAAGTGGAGGCTTCAAAGGTCCCAATGAAGGCCGCATTGCTGTTTTGTAAAGCTGGTACACAATATAAAAATAGGAATCATTGAAATATGAAACATCTGAAAAAAAGGCTGGACTGATAATCTGTGGAATAATAAAGAGAGGTCCATTTATCATATGTTATTGTGAACTTAATTACTGTTTGTTCTCTTTCTTTGTTATGAAATGAGCTCCTTGGTATTAATCTTCATAACATGCCACTAGAAAATGACTTGAGATCAAGAACTATAGTGGTCGGCTTCATGGATTCATGTTTTAGAGTTTTGTAATTGGTTTTGATTGACACCTGATGGGGACATGGTAGTTGTCACATCTAGGCCAATGTTTCTTCTGTAACAAATTCAACACACAAATGTGCAGGACATTTAAAGAACAGAAACCGCAAGAAGACAAAGAGGAGTCATCCTCAGGACATTCAAAATGCATTCCTCGATCAATTAAGGCTTCATTGACCAAGCATCCCCGAAGTGAATCCATGAGATCTCCTGTTTCTGATGGACCTCGGAACTCATCAGATAGAATTGATGGCTCAGGCATATCCCCAGTAACATCTAATGGTAACAGCAAAAGGATCACCGAACCTTCAACAGGGAAAAAGCAATCAAAGAGGATAGACTCATTTAAAGAGGAGGAGGTGATTAAAATTGAAGAAAGTTAAGTGTTGACTCTAACTTGTTTCTTAAGGCTCTTAAAACTATTCATCACACTCTTACAGCTTTCAACAATATATAGACTGAAAATGGATTTTTACTCAACAGGCTTGCTTCAGGAGCTCGGGTTATAATCCAATCCAAACCATTTTCAGACAGCATCTAGCAGCTGTTGAAAATTCAAGCTTCAGATGTTAGACACCTGAAAAATTGCTGGTTTTTCAGCTTTAGTTTGAAGTCAACATGATTGTATATATCTTGGTAGGTCCATGTGACATTTCCTCAAGCTTTCAAAGTAAAATTATTTTGACAATAGACACAATGCAAAGGGTGCAGCTACTAGAGCAGGTGTGGTCCCAGTGGTCCATTTCCTTGAATATGTTGTGCTGGATAGAGAGGGACTGCTATCCTGAAATGAAATGATTGCACATTCTGCTGTAACTCCTGATGCAATATCTTCCTTTTGCACCCTTACTTTTTCTTGCTTCAAATTATTGGTTACTACTTACTACCTAGCTTGCAAAAGATGCAGAAAAAATTAAGTGCCGGTCGTTTTCAAACCCATCTCTTGGCATTGGAGCTGATGTCAATTGTCAAGCATGTGACTTGACTTTGACATTGGATGCGTTTTGCTTAACATCAAAATGTAACATATCTTGTATGATCATATTTAATTCTCAAAGCTAGAAAAGGTTGGTAAAAAGCTAATTTTATGGACCCTTTTAATAGGGGTGCTTCTAGTAAAGATTTTATGTAGGGATTTTCTTTTGGTGCTTATAGTCTAGAGGGCGGTGATTGGTGTGTGGTCTGCAGAGTACTTTCACATTTGGAGTTGAGAACACGATTTTTTTTTCGATAACTGAGTTGAGAAAATGATTATATATTGGTTCTATATTTGGCACTACATGATTTATGGAACTTATAGAAAGCATCAATTAAAACGACAATAAGAATCTTATGTTAGACAAATTTGTTCCAAAAATGTATGGGCTACTTGAATAGATTCACGTGTAAGTCTACTTTATTCTAAGGATTCAAAAGGCTAGTTTCTATAGTTCTACGATTCAATGGGTCCCTATTCGCTTCTGTCTTCATCTTCAAACTTGAGAAACGGAAACATAAAGGTAGTGTCTAAAAGCTTTATGTCTGGTAAGGTAAATATGGGTTAGTCCTTTCATGCTTTTGTCTGGCTATTGAGTATTTGGATCTTGACCAAGAAAATCATTAGTTTGGCAATTGACAAATCTTGGGTTTCACTCAAGGCAAAAGACAAGTAGGCCACTATATCTATTGATTAGTGCTTGTTTTTGCAATCTCTCTTTTTTCTTTTTCTCTTGCAATCATATTCTCTGGGTGTTTTTGGACCTTTCCTTCCAGATGGTGTTGGTATATAGCAATGAATTATATGGGAGATTATGATACTAATTAACCTTTCAGTATTCAGTTTGAAGTTTTAGTCCATAGAAAAAAATTATTGGGTGCCTAGTTAATTTAACTATATATTATATAAAAGCTAAGACATGCGTCATAAACGGTGACATCTTAATTCCACAATCAACTTTTTATCACAGCAATAATTCGTTTATGGAGTCACATTTTGGTTAAACCACTTATTTCTCTCTCTTACTCCTTTTTCTGAGCTATCTTTTAATTACTATTAAACCCCTTTTCCTTCCCCATAAATTTGGCTCATTATTCTTAGAAGACTTTTACACATAAGCATAGAGCCACATTTTCCCCTCTTAATTTCCTTTTTCCCCCTAAACCACAAATATATTTTACTGAAGCTAATAATAATATTACTTGAGTTGGGAACATCCAAAGACTGGTGGGACTAGTCTTATAACACTTTGTATAAGTGAAGTCAATTTGTGTACTATTTAAATCAACCACTCACCCATTGTTTAATGCACAAAATAATTAATTTTGTTGTGGCCCAGTAGATGTCTATCACTATATTGATATTGTTCTCCTTTAGTTCTATTCTGTCGAGCTTTTTAAAATTTGAACACATTCTTACACACATGAAAGAAATTATTGAAGAGTAAAACTAATAAATATAACTTTAGTAGATTGGGTTATCTCTTTAAATATTATTTAAAATGACACCCATCTAAGTTATTTGCTACCTAATTCCACGTTACTTTTGTTGGCAATGCATCAAAATGGTATTTAAAGATTAAGTAAAATTATCTTGATAAGATTTTAAATAAGAGATATATGCATTATTTTCACTTTGCAATATCTTTAATTACCATTAAATAATTTTTTGGGAAAAAATTAAGATACCTATACATCCTACTGTCTAGTATGACTAAGTCGGTTTCTAAAAATGGTGAGCTTTGTTAGGCTTTTTGAGAATGTGGTTGCTGGTTTAACTAGTAAGGAGGATGATCTCCTTTATAGGAGTACAAAAGAAGATTAAGGAGGACTTGAAGACCTATATGGAGGCAGGAGTATAAATGTCATTTGCAGATAAACTTTTGCAACTAGTTTGGGGGCAGTGAGGTTCCTATGGAGATGGCTTTGGGGGTGCACAAGGATGCTATTGAAAAAGTGCCTAAGGAGAACGATTGTCATGTGACTCAAACGATGGATGGTCCAGTGATTCCATTATCTGATGTGGAGCTATTGCATTGGTCTTCCCCTTGGTTAAATACTTTGGTGGTCAACATTTTAGGTAAAAGAGTTAATTTTCGTATCATTGAAACGAAAGTTCAGAGGGACTGGGCAAGGAAGGGCACTATTCAGATAATTGATCTTCATGATGGTTATTATCAAATTGTGTTTAGCAACCAAGAGGAATACAACTTCACTCTCTTCGAAGAGCCATGGATGGTGACCAATGTGTGGAACTGGGGGTGTGTCGTCGGGAACTCAGGGTGAGAGGTTGCCGGAGAAGGAAAGTAATAGGGAGGAGGTTATGGTGGAGAAGCATAAGTAGGACAAGGATGACGTAAGCCCTTCAACTCCTGAAACGACAGAGTCAGTTATTGCTAATCAAGACATTAATGACAATAAGGAACGTTTTGGAGCATGGATGATTGTCCAACGTAATTTTAGGAAGAAAAAAAAGTAAATATTGGAGTTAAAAAATTAAGATTCTACTAATGAGAAAGGGAAGCAAGCTAATAACAGAAAGATTTATGCTTTATCACAAGATCCTAGTAAAACATGAAATAAGGGATCTTGTTATTTCCGTTAAAACAAATCCGATTCTGTTGCCACTATTTATGGGGATTGAATATGATTTTAAAGTGTGGTGCCAAAGTTGCAGCAACAGTGGGTAAACAAGCAATGCCAATAGATGCAAAGAAAAATGTGTATACTGACGAGAGTTTCCAACTTCTTAAAATGAGTGTTTCTAACAATGAGTTGTGCTTAGGACCTCCCTTTTGTCCAGACCTATGTTGATGAAGAAGCCATAGCCTTTGTCACTAGAAGACATTATTTAGAGAAGGAAGCGAGTACTTTTCAAAATCTATCAGAACTTGATATGAATGTTGTTGTAGAGGAGATTTCTGATCCTCAGAGTAATGGTGGCATTGAGATGCCAAGCCCACCTTCTAACACCTTATGAATGTCATAAGTTGGAATTGTCGTGGGACGGCATCTACGGCATTTAGGGATTTGATTAAAGACATGATGAAGCAGTATTATTTGACGTTTGTTATACTCATGAAGACTCATACTAGCGGGGAAAGGGCTAAGAACATTGTTTGAAACATTGGTCTTCGGGGCTCTTTTATCCAGGATGTTATTGGCCACTCTGGGGGAATTTGGTATCTTTGGAAAAAAGAAGTTTGGATGGTGGAGGTGATCAAAAGTTCTTTTCAGTTGGTGCATATGAAGGTCAAAAAGAGCGATAGCCGAGAGTGGTTTTTGATGGCTGTGTATGGGGCTCCACAGGTTGCTCGAAGACAAGACTCTTTGGGATGAATTGTGTGATATTAGCATGAATTTATCAGGAGAATAACCTGTTATTGGTGATTTTAATAACACTCTTTCTCTTGGTGAAAGTTTGGGGTGTGTTAGTACTCATGGCCATCGGGATATGGAAACTTTCCGTAATTTTCTCCAACACGGAAATATGATAGATATGGGTTTCCAGGGAGATATGATGACTTGGAGAAATGGCAGAACTAGTATCATGTTGAACGTCGTCTTATTAATTTATATTGCAGATTGAGATTTTAGGAGGTTGTGGTTGTTCATTTAGGTTGGATGAAATCTGACCATAGGCCTCTTCTTCTGAAACTGGAAGCCCAAGTCAAATCGAACCAGCATAGAAGGCCTTTTCGTTTTGAAGCAGCCTGGTTGTTGCATGAGGATTTTCCCGGATTTGTACCTGACACACCTATTTGGTCCAGGAATATCGATAACTTTCTTGGCCATCTAAAGTTGTGGAACAAGGTTTTCGGATGTTTATGGAAGAGGAAAGCATTGCTGAGAAATAAGCTTAACAAATTAGAAGGCATGAGGGGATCTGGCTTTAATTGTTCTCTTGATTGTGAGTATAAAAGGAAATGGGAGGAGTACAAACAAGTCCTTGATGTGGAGGAGATTCATTGGTAAAAAAAAATCCAGGGCCAAGTGGCTTTTGTTGGGGGATCGAAACACCCAATATTTCCATGGTGTTACTACCATTCGTTGAGGAGGAATAGATATGATATGCTTAAAGACGGAGAGGGCAATTGGATTTTTGACCCTAAGGAGTTGGAAAGGATGGTAACAAATTATTATAAAGAGTTGTATACTGATGGTGCTGTTTACCATCCTTTTGTTGTGTCCCATGCTTTTCCTAAGCTAGGGGATGATGCAAAACAAGAGCTAAGGAGGATGTCATCAATTGAGGAATTTTTTTTCAGACTATCAAGCATAAGGAGAGTCTCAAGGCGCATGGGCCTGATGGCTTTCAAGCTGCTTTCTTTCAAAAGAACTAGAGTGTGGTTGGCCAGAATTTTTGCCAATTTGTCCAAGGGGTCTTCCAGAATCACCAAGCCGTGGCTGAAGCGAATAAGACCTTTATTACTCTTATTCCTAAAAAAGAGGAGGTTAGTTTTATAAAAGATTTTAGACTCATTAGTTTGTGTAATGTGGTTTATAAAGCTATTACTAGACTACTTTCTCTGAGATTAAGACCCCATATGAGTAATTTGGTTGGTCCTTGTCAGTCTAGCTTTGTTCCTTATCGTCAGAGTGGTGATAACATAGTTATGGCCAGGAGATCTTCCACTCTATGAGAAATAAAAAAGGAAGAAAGGGTTGGATGACTATCAAGATTGATCTGGAAAAAGATTATGATTGGTTAAATTGGGATTTTATCCGCGATACTTTGCAAGATATAGGAATGCCATGTGTGATTGTTGATTTAATTTGGCATAGTGTATCTTCTGCTTTTATGAGAGTGTTGTTGAATGGGGAAGCGTTGGATGACTTTACTCCTACTAGGCTTATCCGTCTGGGAGACCCACTCTCACCCTATTTGTCTGTGTTATGCATTGAGAGGTTGTACCAATTGACTAATCTGGCCTTAGAACAACAAACTTGCAAGCCTATCTCCTTAAGTAGACATGGATCTCCTATATTGCATTTGGACTTTGCAGACACCTTATTTTGTTTGCAGAGGCATTTGTAAAATGTAAAGCAAGTCTACTTGATAAAAAATATTTTGAGTTTATTTTGCAGGAGTTCTGGACAAAAAGATCAGCATGGATAAATCGCGTATGTTCTTCTCCAAGAATGTCGGGATTAATCATAGAACTCAGCTGAGTTCTGAGATAGGGATGCAGAAGCAAATATCTTGGTGTGCCTATTTTCCACCAAAGGGTGTCTAGTGGGACCTTCCAATTCATTATGGATAAGGTTCATCAAAGACTGAGTGCATGGAAAGCTAAAATCTTATCCTTTGCAAGTAGAGTAACCCTTGCGAAATCTGTTTTGTAAGCCTTACTCTCTTATGTCATGCAAACTACGTACATTCCGAGAGCGGTGTGTGATGATATTGACAAGGCTTGCCGTCAAATCATTTGGGGCGATACAGAAAACAACAAGAAGATTCATCTTGTGTCTTGGGATACGATTTGTACTCCTAAGATCAAAGGAGGTCTGTTGCAAGGTCAGCGTTGGAATGCCTTATTTGGTTACATTTTAAATTTCATTTGGTGGGGAAGGAATAGGGCTATCTTCTCCAATGAGGATTTGAGTGCAAATGATATCATTCAGAAAGCTATGTGTGCTAATCAAGCTTTCAAGACTAGCAGTGACATGATGAAGGCCTTGTCTTTAACTCATAAGTTGCTAAAACGAACAACAACGAGCTTCAATGGATCCCTCCTCAACCTAGTCAAGTAGCTATAAGTTGTGATGCTACTGTGGGTCAGGTTGGACGTGTTGCAGCTTATGGTGGGGTGGCTTGCAACCATAATGGCGAGTTCCTGCGTGGCTTCCGGAACAATATAGGAGAGTCCTCAGTGATTTATGCAGAACTGTGCTACCCTTTTGGGTTTGAATCTGGCTTGGGCGCAAGGATTTAATAGTGCTCGCCTTGATTCTGATTCTATGAATGCTATTCAGCTCCTGGAACAAGGTTGTAGCAAACATCCTCTTTGTTACAACTTTGTTGAAGACATTAATGTTGTGATGGATCGGATAAGTCATATTTCTTGGAATCGGGTTTTTAGAGAGGCCAATCTTGTTGCGGATATTATAGCCAAACAGGCTTTAAACACTAACATGGGCTACCATATTTTTGTTGTGGCTCCAGATTGTACTTCTAATGCTTTAAGAGCTGAGTTAGCTCATAATAAATCAGCCATAGGTAGTTAACCCTTTGGTTCGTATTCAACAACAACAAAAAAAAATACGCCCCAGTGTCTATATCTAGTTTATTATATAAACGTGATTCTCTTACACCCCTTTACTTGAAAAAGTTTGAGATGAGTGTGAGGAAGAGAGAGGTAAAAAGTAAAAGAAAGAGAAGATAAAAGAAAATAAGATGTGATGAGTGATTTAATAGAAACAAAATAAAAGAGATGAAAAGAAAAAGTAAGATGTAAGAAAATAAAAATAAAAAATCAAAGTCGTTTACTTTAAAGCTCAATCCCTCCATTTGGATTGAAGGAAAAAAAAATGAAAGAAGAGAGAAAAATTTAAAATTTGAATTGAGTACAAAATGAGAGCAAAAAATTAAATTTTTGTTTTTACAAGTTAATATTTCTCTCCTTTTTATTCTCTCTTTCTTTCAAACTAAACAATAAAAAATATATTATTATTGCATTTTCTCTCTTTCCTTCCATCCAAACATATCAGATAAGTGAAATGAACTTGTGCAAGCCATTTAAGATTGTTTCGAGATATTGACAAAGTTTTTCTCACATCACAAGGTTGAATTTGTTTGTTATAGGGCCGTTTGTTTATGTTTAATTTTTAAAAAATTATTTTTTCAATAAAAAATAATTTTTATGTTTTTTAAATGTGTTTCTCTAAGCTTTTTTTAAATAATTTTACTTTTTTAAAGAAACAAATCTTAATTGTTTTTAAAAATTCATTTCTTTAAAATAACTTTTTTTAAAGTTTAAACAAACTAGCCTATAGGGTTATTCTTCTCCCTACCCCAATTTAATAATAAATTTAGGGTCATAGGGGTGTGCTTTCTACTACTTTTGACGCATATAATATACAAGCCAGACCACAATAGACCAATAATCGAAGCAAAGCACTAAGCAAAGCCCAACTATAGAGAAAAGAAGGGAATTAATATTGGCCCCTCCAAAATTGGTTTCGACACCTATCATCAATGCGCAAATACTAAAATATCCTTTCTTCCAATATTGACACCCTCTCTTTTCCACTTACAATGTTTATAGCATAACATAATCAAGATTCTATTGTGTTACAATTTTTGTGTGTAACACAATAGAATCACAATTCAGTTAGATGACAAATTATGCAATTAATACTTAAGTAAAAAAAAAACAACAAAAAGCACAATAAAAATATGATTGTTATATACTGTACAACAAAATTAAAATTATGCTTCCATTGTACATTCTTTGTTAAAAAAACCCTCACTTACACAATGGATAATTCCATTTTACTTTTTTTTTTCCACAAACTCAATTACACAACAAAAATACACTTTTGTTGCACTAATGGGGTTAAAAAAAAACTGTACAACAAAATTGTAATTTCATTGCACAATATTTTCTGCACCCCCATTATTGCAAATGAAGTGTATTTCCATTGTGCATTGTGAGAAATAGTGTTTTTGGAAAATTTGAAATATGATATGAACTAATAACAAATTTGTTGGGACCAATAGCAACTCCAAAAAGAAGAGCACAAGGGATATTCTCATATCTAAGCAAGATACAGAGATCCTAGAAGAATATTAAAGTACCTCAAGAGGAGTGTGCTTTCTTTTCACTTTCACCGATTCTTCCCATAAATTATTAAATAATCCAAGACCATCTCGTTTCTATGATCCTCATTAATTTTTACATGACACATAATTAAGATTTTTAATTTACAAAAAAAAGGTTCAATTATGTGTGATGTGAAGATTAGTAGAAATTATGGTTTTCCTGAACTAATGTAAGAGTTTTTTCCATTGTTATTATATAAGCCTCTGGGCAGTTGTAATGTGATTTTCTTTTAGCACTCCCCTCCTCCAAAAAGAATCCAAAAAACAAATATTGTTCAATCATTTAATATTTTTTTCTTATCTTTTTCACATGAACTTTGTCATATGAAAATTGTGATGAAAATATCCTCTCCCCCGTCAAACTATATCTTAAATTCTTAACTGTATCGGTTTTTGATTTTGGGAGCTTTGAATCTCGATGTTCTCAATCTTTACATGATTTTCAGATAATGCCATCATGGCATTTGACAAGGAAGCCTAATTGTTGCTTAGGTTTTAAAAACACTAATACATCACAGCCTAAACCAAGTTTATCCTCCTAATATCTAAGTTTGATAACTGGAATTTAATTTTAGTGTCGTAACAGAGTAACTCTGCTCAACAAGAGTTGTTTCCATTCCAATGTTCATCTCACCATTTCAGTCACCCTAGATGAGCTTGATGTAGCAGGTACTCCCTGCATCTGTCTTGTGTTGTATGAGTTGCAATGTAAGCACTTATGGGCCACAATGTGGAATTGTACATGAGAGTTTACTCCACAATCATTGCAAAGTATCCACACCTGGTTTCATGCAAATATTTAGATATGTCTCACAATTCCTAGTACTAAGGCTTTAGAGTAGAGACTCGTTACGTACCATCTTGTTTTTGTAGGTTTCAGGCATTGGAGTTGAGGCAATCTGACCAAAAGTTTTAATTCAAGAATGATATCATTATACGAAAATAGAACATATTGATGCAATCATATGCTCTTTAAAAAATTATCTATAGAGAAAAAAGTCGCATCTACATACCAATTCGTCAAACTTATTCCACACACTTGACATGTCACAGATGGATTTTGAGCAAACCGGACATGTGTACCTGTATCGATTTTCAAAGAATGAATTAACAACACTGGCTGAATGCTGAAGATTGTCTCAAAGGTATAACAACACTGACTCATGGCAGAATAAAAATATTGCATGATGAGATCCTTAAAAGTGTAACAGATTAACAAACACTACCTAAGTCCTTCACTGGTGACTTGTAGATAGACATAAATGTCTTACCTCTGATGTTTTTCCATTTCTTTTACACAGTCTAAATGTATAGTATGCGCACAAGGTAAGACACCGATTTCTCTTACTGTATCAAAAAGATACTGCAAGGGGAAAAAATTGAAATCATCGAAATGAGAATCAGACATATTTCTTAAAATTTCAGCCTGTCATAGCACTAGAGGTTTGTTTTACCTCAAAGCAAACAGGGCAATTGTGATGCATTGCTCCTTCTACACAACGGTGCCCCTTTTCCATTACCGATAAAATATTAATGAAGCACAAAAATATCTATACTACATACATAAAGCGATTTGGAAGTTGATCAATAATGGATTCTATTCAGATACACATACATACAAGACTTTTTATTTTCTTTCAATTTTTTCTTTACTTTACCTTATCGTATGCGACAATTCACGGTTTTACATAAAAAGATTTATTACTAATTCTAACATGTTTGAATTTGATGGATGAAATGAAACATGGACTCGATTTGCTTGGGTCGGACAAAAAAAGAGCTTGGATATTCTGTTCTGTTCCTTCATTTGCAAGATTTTGTCTGCAGTTAAAATCTCAAACATGTACTATACGACTGAAATCTAGATAGGATGCTTGATGAATAAAAACACGGCAAGAGAAATTTTGAGGTAACAAAGATATAGTGGGAGAAGAAAATGGTTACAAAACACACCTCGGAGTTGGTTACAAAAGAAAGCATATGCTTACAGTTTTCCAAAATGGAATTAAAATTTGAGATTCCTATCCTACCAAAATCCAAGTGGTCCTTTATCATTTTACAGTCGATCCGTCTCAAAAACAACATTACTTAGGCGCAAAGATTGAATCCATTGGAGACTTTTTTGATGTGCAACTGCCTCGGCTACTGCAGGAAGAGGGATACCAGAAAGAATGAGGTGTGCTTTGATGAATGACCATTTTCGTCACGAAGGTACATACTAATCCCAAAAGATAGATGCTCCTTTAAAAATTGCCGCATCAAGATTGCATTTGATGAACTGCTCTTAGTTCTCACCGAGAACCACTCAGAAAAATAAGTCAGAGCCAATTGTGCCTACTAACCTTGAATTTTTCATCCTGAATTGTATTGATTTCCACACCAGCACACTTATATCCACACTTTGCATACATGTCATTCATTAAAATGCCAATAACGAATACCAAATCCCAAAGACTTAAACATTGCAAATTCTCGTGTCACTTATTTACACTTCCAAATACAACTCTTGTAATTAACCATTATCAGACTTTGCTCCCCTTTATCCATATCGACATTTGTTATTTCGTCATCCCTAACGACGTTCTCTAAAGGCCGAATTGCTAATATCTACAAGGTACACACCACCATATCATGATTCCTTTACATAGAAACACCCAACCAAATTCCCTTAAATCCGAAACCACCAAACCACCAGATATAGCCTTTATCCAGCCGCTTAACATTATTCTAGTCACTGACGTGAGGAGCATAAACCCAACACGACAAAGGATATGATAATTTTCTAGTACTATTTAACCATTGCCAAGAGAGAATACCCATGTATATTTACAGCAATAACTATAATGAGGTCGCAAAGAAATGCTAAACCTAATCAAAACACGCAGTGGGGAGTGTAAATAATTTTAAGAATATGTTTTCTGATAAGAGGGTATTTTTGGGTAAACAAATTTGAAAGAGAAGTGAATTAGGAAAAAGGGGGAGGGAAAATAGCACTTGCCAAAATATTAGGTAACGTAAACCATATTATGATAGCTACCAATATAAAAAAAAATTGATTTTCAACAAATTTTAATCAGAGATAATAAAAAAGAATTTAATAGATGGTCTTTTTTAATCGTTACATGATACATAATTAAATATTATTAATTATTTTTAATGATTTTTAAAAGTTGAATATATATAATATAGAAATGAGTTAAGACATAGATACATTATGATTTAAAATCATTTAATAATTCCTCTGCCTATCCTTACATGAGATTAAGAAACTCGATAATACATAATTCTAGTACAAATAGAAACAAAATTCCTATTTCCTATTTTAGGCGCACACAAATATAGAACTTGTCTTACTATGGAATCAATGTTTAATAATTTATGATGATCATGATTTTAAATTATAGTCCACGACTGCAATTGTGGTCACAACATAAAAGTTCTTTTTACTCATTATATGTGTATTAGGATTGTAGTTGTAGTTGCATTGGATGCATTTTCTTACAATTTTCTGTAATGTCTAAGATCACAATGAATGCGATCACAACATCACAAAGACAATTTAAACCCATGACGATGATTATTGACTATTGATATATGAGGCTTATATGGTAAACCCATGAGAAAATTATGTTATTAAAATTGTTGGTCATGTGAATATGATTTGGGGCAAACAAAACTTAAGATAAAATTTCAAGGCACGTGTAAGGGTCAGCTCAATGTATTGTGTCCCACACACCCTTGCGTGTCATCCATATTTTTCGCATAACTAATTATGATAAAAAAGCAAAGTTGAAGAAAACAGCATTCATCTCAGGTTCAGAGGGCTTCTCTTCTTCCTCTGTTGCCGCTATATATGCCATGATATTGATTGTGAGGGAAAACGAAAGGCAAAACTAAGACCAAAACCGTGTTTGCTTATTTCAGTTTAGATTCTCTAAAAAGAGTCAAACATGGAGAATCTAAAGCTTCAGCAATTTGCATTGATCAAGTCAATGAGAGCAACAGAAATAAGAACACTGCAAGTAGTTGGAGTCAGTATCTGCAGCGTTCAATTATTTACTCTCACACTTGCATTTTGGAGTTGGTATATCACAATACATCTTCAGTGTCTCGGTAATTAATTTAAAGCAAAAGCATGATCATTGGCTAACAATATAGAAGCTAAACGTTTGGGTCCAGCTTGCATGTAGGTCAGCAATTTCCTAGTATTAGCAATTTAATTAAAAGTTTCAAGTTGGAGTCCTCAATATGCAGCAGTTGTATTAAATACTTAAAGATAAAAATTTATCTTCATAATAATTATACCTGACTTAAATATAATTGATTCCATTAAAAGATACATGTCTTTTATAAAAAAAAATTCAAAATCACAACAAAAGTATATTAACAATATTTTCTTAAAAAAAGCTTTTCAATATTTGATTCTTTAACTTATCTTCTAAAGACACTGTTAGCATTCTCCTTATTTGTTTTATACGATCTAATTTAATAAAGTACGTGAGAAACGTCATTATGTTCCAATTGGATTCCGTTACACACATATTAAGCAGGAAATGACTGTGCTCATGATCAGAAAGTGACCATCATACCAATGAAGAAGCCATAACACAATTTTAATTAATTATTACACCAGTTCGGAAATGTGTTCATGCACGGCGGCGTCACTCAGCAAATTAAACAAAACAAATATCACTATGCTAACCAGCGTGATGTGAAAATGAAGACGAAAACTGTGACTAGGTATTTTTTTATTCATGAGAATTAAAATAGTGTCAAAAAATTTATACATACTGCTCAAATAATTGAATTTGACCCCCTTAACAACTTTAAGTACACATCTTGTTCAAACAATTGAGTTAGATTGCCTTGATAGTTACACAACTACCTAGAACATTTCCTAAACTTTATATATATAGTACAGTATTCACATTAGTGATAATGGCAATAACTTATTACTACCATTACAACAAAAAAAAACCCATGATGTCCGTGAAAGGAAAAAAGAAACGGCTGCAATTAACTTCATTAGGAATACAAGATAATTTTCTATACAAGTGGAACTTGATTATAATTTTAAAAGATAGAGCTTGATGTAGCGAGTTCTTATTCTACTCACACCAACATAATCATATTAATATATAATTAGCCTCGCCAAGTGTCAAACATCTATATATTATATATTACAATTAGACCGCTCACCAAGTGTACGTCAACCATGGACACAATGAATTTTCATCAAGATCCTCTAGTGCACATTAATGACTTTGAGGTGCATGACTTTGTTGAAGATCCCAACTTAGATCAGTTCATCGACTTGATTCGTTGGGAGCATAAAGATGCTATTTATAACTTCAATTCTGAGTCTATCAACGAAGCATTCATTGTTGATAACTCATTCTTGTCACACCCTGCAATCCCATTTGATCACTGCAATAGTAATTCTGTGAATGTTTATGATCCAATTAGCTCTACACATAACTCCTTCTCTTGTTTGATGGGGAAGCCAAGGAAGAAGAAGGAGGAGGAGAAGAAGAAGATAACATGGGGATTCTTCTGCTACAACAACCACCACAACAACAACTAAAAGTGTTAATCCTAAGCCAATACCAAAAGCTGATGGGTCCAAGACTTTGATTTCTGAGAGGAGGAGAAGAGATCGAATGAAGCAGAAGCTTTATGCATTGCGGTCTTTGGTTCCCAACATAACTAAGGTTGGTGTGTCCTTGTTACTGCATATTATAAAATTACAAAACTTTCATAGTTGAGAAAGCTTGCCCTTGTAAATTTCACAATTCATACAAAACAAACTTGACAAAAGGCTTATTAGTAAATTAATTAATTGACATGCTTTACCTTTGAAAGTTTAATATAACTGATATATAATACATAAATTAATTATATGCACAGATGGATAAGGCTTCTATCATTGGAGATGCTGTTTCATATATGCATGAGCTTCAAGCACAAGCCAACATGCTGAAGGCTGAAGTTGAAGGACTTGAAACATCCTTATTGGAGTCCAAAAATTACCAAGGATTGATTGAAAACCCCATGAATTTTCAATTCACCAACAACGACCATTCAATCTGCAAGAAGATAATCAAGGTTTTTGGAATAAACCTAGTTAAGTCCGTAAAATGTTTTTAGTTTTTTCTCTGCCACCTATTGTAACATCTTGTATAATGTTGCTTTGTAGATGGACATGTTTCAAGTGGATGAAAAAGGGTTTTATGTGAAAATAGTGTGCAATAAATGAGAAGGGGTGGCTGCCTCATTGTGCAAGTCTCTCGAATCTTTGACAGGGTTCAATGTTCAGAGTTTAAACTTGGCCACAGTTTCTGACAGTTTTCAACTTACATTTTCATTCAATGTAAGTTATCCTCTCCTTGAAGTTTAGTTATCAATCTTTCATTTTATTTTATTAATTAATAGTCTTGGTTTTGGTTACTGATTTTATCAATGATGTGTTGAAACCAGGCGAAAGGCCCTGAGCCAGAATTTAACCTACCCAACTTGAAGTTATGGGTGACTGAAGCTTTTGTGAACCAAGGCTTTGAATTCATACCTTTTTTTTTATGCTTGACTCTTTCAATTTATAAACCGTAATATTAAGGTTGCGTTATAGCTATTATGATGAGACATGAAGGTTTACAATATATATACATGTGTCTACGTGATGGTTAAGTGGTTAACTATTAGCATTGACATGTCACATGTAACTCTTTATTTTGAGCCATTATTATCAGATAATAGCCATATCAATTTTAAGAACCAATATTAGTAGAATGTGTATGAAGAGAAATCAACCCTGCGAAGACATTCACTTGTTTATATTGACGCCTGTGTTTATCGCAAAGGATATTGAAATTGTTAGTTTAGTGTTACACTTTGCAAGACTTGTATTAAAAATTGTTATCCCAGGTGCATTAAACCTTAATTGATGTGACAATCTATGTTGCCACATTTACCTGAAAACTTTAAAGCCAAAATAAAATTATGTTTGACTATTTTTTTTATAGATTAAAATAGATATTTGATCTTTTAACTTTTTTATTTATTTTAAATTAATAGTCTATGTTTTAATTTTTTTTAAATGATAGTTTGGATTAAAATTAATGAAAAGACAAACGTGTTACTAATATTTTGTTTAGAAAATTATTTTAGAACTTTTAATACATTGATCAGTTTAAAACAAAAAATAAATTAGAACAACAAACATATATTTTAGCCTTTATTTTATAACTTGAAATTTTAAAAGATTTGATCGGTGAAGGGATATATCATTAAGGGGAAAAGTAATTTACATTTTGGAATTTTGTAATAAATTAAAATCTTCATATTGAGAAACAAATTTTCTTCTTCGATTTTTTATATGAAACTTTTGCGTCAAATGAAAATTTCACATGAAGACACAACGTACAAAATACAGAGATCCGTATTTATTCAATTTTATTTACATAAAAAAATCATTTTACTTTAACGAATGTTTTTTAACTTGCATTAAAAATACTGTAAAAAAAACTTATATTATAAGAAAATTTACTCCTCAACATAGTATCTCATATAGGGAGTCACAAGATAATTGAAGAGAGGAACATAGGATTGAAGTGATGAGGAATTATGAGTTAATTTGAATTCTCTTACTAATATAACATACTTAGCTAATATTTAGCGATGAAACAAACATAATATCTCACATTCAAATCTACGAAAAAATTATATGAAGTTATAGAAGTTTTCATGCCCCTTATACTTTTTATATTAAGCGATTATACTTTTTATTCAATAAGAAAATTAGGTTTCGGGTAGAAGGCAAGTCGAAAGCTTTCTAAAATTGGAAGACATTGTCACATTGAGTAAACAACTATTTTAATTCCTAAAATTTTAACACGTTATTACATTACTTCCTAAGTCGAAGGAAATATAAAAGTCCCTAAAAACACAAATCAGCAATTACATAAGTTTAAAATCAATAAAAAATATGTGATAATATTAACATATATTTAGAGAATAAAATGATAATAAGTAGTTAAGAATAAAGAATTATTTGACATTTCAATAACTTATTTGTTAGTATTTTCATTAATATGTTTAAGTAGTAATGTAGGCTTTATTTTTTGGGTAAAATATATTAGAAGTACTTGTAAAATTTAAAAAATATTAATTTTTTTCTCATAAATTTTTTTGTATTGATTTGATCATTATAAAAATAAAATAATTTTTTTATTAATCCTCATTAATAACTCTACTAAATAATTTCCTCACTATCGAACGAACTTAATTACTTTATTTTTTTTCTATCTTTCCAAATGCACTCAGAAGACATAAGGCTCATGTTGCTTCATCTCTCTCCTATTCTTATTAGAAAATGCAAGAAAATCATTCACTGATGAAAAATTATAATTTTTGGAGGATTTTTAGCTGTTGTTTAATTCTTTTTGGAATTTTTAACTACCACAAATTGTTTAGTTCATTTATAATCAAATTATACATATAAGTCTTTTTCATATTATTATTTAAGGGAGTTACTACTAAGGACAAATAAAAATATATTTTATTTTTATAGAGACTAAATTAATAAAAAAATAATTATGAGAACAAAATTAATAATTTTCAAATTTTATGAAAACTACAAACATATTTTACCATCTTTTTTTTGGATCATGACATAGCAAAGTATGCTATTTTAATCACCTTGGAATAGGGAGGCTCTCTCCCTTCGCATATTTGAATCTTTTTCCTCAATAATAAATATTGTTGGGAGAGCAAAGCAAACATTTATTCTAATATAATTGCACGCTTTAAAGAATTTAGTTTCTAATTGTTTGCGATGCACACATTTATAATTTTGGGTAGTTTTCTTTTCTTTTTCTGTGGTAGAAAAAAACAAAATTTAAGAAGCAGCCAAAAAGGAAAAGGTCTAGAGTGTGGAGAGTAAGAAGTGGCTCTGTGAGTGAGTGAGGATTATATAATTTGCTTTCACCACCAACCAACCACAAATTCACACAGACACACACACACACACATTCCTTGTTGGAATATCACAAACACCTCGTCCGTCACAATGCAGCTAGCTATGGCGGCCAACGCTGTCGTTTCACCGTCGCCGTTCCAACCTCATCCCCTTCTCCGGTCATCCTTCTCCGGCGTCTCCGTTAAGCTCACTCCCCAATCCATAGCGTTTTCACGCTCGAAGCCCCTAAGCGTCTTTGCCGCCACCAAGAAGGCCGTCGCCGTCCTCAAGGGGACCTCCGCCGTCGAAGGCGTCGCCACTCTCATCCAAGAAGATGATGGTTCGTCCTCTCTCCTTTCCTTAGCAATAATAGTTTTAATTATAAAATGGTGCCAAATGCCCAAAAATGGAACTAACTAATGTATCTTCAAATGAAAAATATTAGTTATATAGTTGTAATTAAGGATATGGGACTGGTTACTTAGTTCTTTGCTAGTGTTTCGTAGATGTGTTAAGTTCTTCTACTTATAAGAGAGCTGCTGCTTTTTCGTTTGAGAAATTGAAATTTTATAATTTCTTTGCACAATAGAGAGAAGAGAGAAAGTGTATGATAAGATAGTTGAAATGATGATGGAAAGAGTTAGGAAGAAAAAAATAGTGCTAGCGTTGTAGAAAATTGAAGTATTGATAATGTAACTCTTTTCATTATGGAAAATGTTATAAGTTGTCCCAATTTTGGAGTGGATAGGTGTAGAGAAGAGAGAAAAAAGAAACATGTGATAAGTTAGGAAAACACAAAGGTATGAAAAAAATAGGATTGAAACAATGACAGATCTAGGACCCTGAGTGGAGGCAATCTTTAAAAAAAGAAAAAATTATTACTTATATGAAGATGAATAGATAAATAAAGATATAAGAGTGAGAATATGGGATAGTTGGGTTCAAACACGAAGATAAGAGCTGCAAAATATAAAGTTTTACGATAAATATTTGCATTTATTAAAAAATAAGAGGGTGCATTTACTTACTCTCACATGTTGATACAATCTCAGAATTGAATCTTCAATTGCTCAGATCAAACAAAGTAAATTCTTGAATAATATGCACTTCTTTATTGATATCAAGAACTGAATTACATTCTTTCTCAAGAACTGGGAACAATCTCTCCCAAATTCTCCAAGAGACCAATGCCTCCCCTAACTGAACTGCTCAGTTTCTAATCTCCATTTTCCTCCCCTTACACAACCCATACTGTCCTATTATATAGCTAATCAAAGATAACTAACCCCTCCTACCCTTTACAGCTGTCATAACAGATTACTAACAGCTCTTTATTTAAACTATTTAATTTTTATGTCTCCTCTGGTATACTTTCCATTCCAGCTCTGTTTGAACCTCCTCCAGAGTTATGTTTGGGTCCATATCAATACCTCCCTCCCTAAAACCAAACTTGTCCTCAAGTTTGAATTCGGGGAATTGACTCTGCACAGTTGCATAGTCCTAACCTGCACTAATCTCCTCAAAAATGGTTTCAGAACTGGATTCATATCACATTGGAAAGTAGCTGGGATTGTAGCAGAATTCAATAGAGTCTGTTCTAGTCCAGTTTTCAAAGATTTTTTAATGGCCCTGGATGAAACCATTTCTTGTGATAGACTTGGGTCCCCACAAATAACCACTGTCTGCCCATCAACACCGAATTGCATGGTTAGTTTCCCCCAATTTACCTTCACCTCCCCAAGTGTCTCTAACCAAGCCACTCCCAAGATGATGTCTACTCTGGCCAACTCGAAAACAAAGAACTCTCCCCTGACTGTGTGGGCTCCCAAATCCAACAAAATGTCATCACAACATCCATTGGACTTCAGTTTCTGCTCGTCACCAAGTCTGACCCCAAAAAGCTGTGTTTCTCGAATCTTCAATCCTAACCTCTGTGTCAAAGACCTTCCCACAAAGTTGTGGCTTGCTCCACTATCAATAAGCACAAGGACTGAATTTCCATTGGTGGTCCCTTGAAGCTTCATAGTCTTCGGTTGAGTTAATCCATCCGGTGAGAACAAAGATAATTTCATCCATCTTAATTCTTTCTCACTCTCCCTTTCTTCCTCTTTGATATTATGCAATAGGATGTGTGCAGCTTCTAAATTTTCTTCCGTATCACCCAATTCATCTTGCTCTCCCATTATCATCACCTGAATGTTCTTCTCTGCACATCTATGCATGGGTCCAAAAGGCAGGCCACACTGTAAACATTTACCTTCTGCCCTTCGCTTCAAATATTCAGAATAAGGGAGATTCCTTACCGGGTTATCTCCTCACTCAAACTGACTCGTGTTTCCTCTCTTCATTGAAGGGGAAGGAGGTGTTCTTGCCGCAGGTTTGTCACGGAAATGGGTTCCCCGCTGGGTTTCTGGAATGGAGTTTCTTTGGTTCAGTCCATTACTGTTTTGGGCCTTGTAAGCAAAAGCTGAACCAGACCCACTTACTCGAGAGTTTGTCCTGACCTCTGTATCCATGCTGGACCAAGGAAGTTGCAGCGATTGCTCAATGTCCCTAGCAAGATCCATGGCTCTGAAAACATCTTCTGGGTCATGGATACGCGCCCTACTCCGCAGCTCCGCCTTCAAGACCCCCATAAAAAATCCCAGAAGCAACTCTTCTGCCACTGCTGGAATTTGGGCCACTAAAGATTCGAAATCTTGTATGAATTCGTCCACCGAAGCTACTTGCCGTAGACGTGTTAGCTGTTCATAGGCGTTACCAAGGTGTCTTACCCCAAATCGTCGCACCAAGGCCGTCTTCAGTTGCGGCCATGACTGGTGGGGTTCTTTCTTCATCAAGAATCGGAACCAAGCTATCGCTGGTCCTTCCATACTGACGAAGGCCATCGGAACGCGTTCATCTTCCGCCACGTCTTGCATTTCGAATACGTCTCTGCTCGGGCTATCCATCCAAGTGGGTCTTCGCCGTCGAACGTTGGAAGTTCGATCCTCTTGGTAAAAGAACGTCCCAAGAGTGGTTCGGTGTTGGATCCTCCACTGCCCCCTCCCGAATTAGCTTCGTCCGAGGAATCCAGCCCACGTTTCTGCACCAAATCGCGCATATACTCACATTTCTCCAATGCTATCCAATTTCTTGTTCACCATCGCCATTGATTTCTCCAACGCCTCAACCCAGGATTCGGAAGATGCCATCGTAGTGGATCCGGCAGGTCGGACCACTTTGATGCAATCTCAGAATTGTATCTTCAATTGCTCAGATCAAACAAAGTAAATTCTTGAATAATACGCACTTCTTTATTGATATCAAGAACTGAATTACATTATTTCTCAAGAACTGGGAACAATCTCTCCAAAATTCTCCAAGAGACCAATGCCTCCCCTAACTGAACTGCTCAGTTTCTAATCTCTATTTTCCTCCCCTTATAGCTAATCAAAGATAACTAACCCCTCCTACCCTTTATAGCTGTCATAACAGATTACTAACAGCTCTTTATTTAAACTATATTCTTTATTTAAACTATTTAATTTTTATGTCTCCTCTGGTATACTTTCCATTCCAGCTCTGTTTGAACCTCCTCCAGAGGTATGTTTGGGTCCGTATCACATGTGAACTGGTAAGGACGTTCAAATACATAAAATTAGGGGGTGCAAAATATAATATTTTAGGACAAATACTAGTGGTTTTATTGAAATGAGGGGGTGCATTTGCCCACCCTCAGTTCCAAATAGGTCCGCCGCTGGATGGAAATGAGATGGAAGGGAAAGTGAGTGACCAAGTGTGTGTTTATAGTTAGCCTTTTGTCATGTCTGAGTGTCAATTGTTGCTTTCATGTGCTGACTATTGACTAACTAGCAGTTTCTGTGTGCCTTGAGTAGGCCCGACGACAGTTTCTGTTCGCATCACTGGCCTTACTCAGGGGCTTCATGGTTTTCACCTAGTGAGTGTTTGCTTCCCTTCTTACTTCATGCCCCTTCCTTTAAACTGTTTTATTTTTAAATCCTTTTTATCAATTTTACTTGCAGCATGAGTATGGTGATACCACAAATGGGTGTATATCAACAGGTAAGGCAACCAGACCTTAATTTCAATTTTTGCTTCTTTGTTTTCTTTTCTTGCCGTGGTTCGGTTCAATTAAGTTACAATGGTTTGTTTCTTAAATGACTTTCAGGAGCACATTTTAATCCTAATAACTTGACACATGGTGCTCCTGAGGATAAAGTCCGTCATGCGGGTGACCTGGGAAACATAGTTGCTAATGCAGAGGGTATCACTTCTTTCCTTTCTCGTTTGTCTTCCTCTACTATGTACTGCTTTCTGGAACCTGAACCTGCTTATGTATCATTTTGTCATTTGTTTAAACACAGGGATTGCAGAGGCTACAATTGTGGATAATCAGGTGCTCTTTTAATTGCTTTTTTACATAATAGTAGTAGTTGTTCTTTTGATACGTATTTATCAAATCATGGGTATTAAGCCTGTGGGTCTTAATTCCGAACCACTTTGAAGTTTGAACTATAATTCCTTTTTGAAAGTAGCTAATCATGTTGTATTGTATGGCATCAAACATGCAGATACCACTCTCTGGCCCTAATTCAGTAGTTGGAAGAGCCTTGGTGGTCCATGAGCTCGAGGATGACCTTGGAAAGGGTTAGCCATTTCATTTTAATATTTATTTATAATTGCCTTTGGATCCTGTGGTGTGGACAAAATTACTGTCACAAGCTTCAGCACTTGTGTTCTACCTAAGTAAACAGTAATGAATATGTACTTATCATGGGAGGAATGACATGAAAATGAAATAGGTCATTTGTCTTCTTGACATTTTATATCTATCATTGCAATTGTAGTCTTGTGTAGTATGATATTGATGTGTTAATCATAACTGGAGTATTTTTACTTTGGTCTTATCTGCATTTGCTTATACTTTTGTAGGGGGGCATGAACTCAGTTTGACAACTGGAAATGCTGGTGGAAGATTAGCATGTGGTATGAAAAAAAATATAAATTCGATCAGTTCTATCCTTTTCATATTCCCCTATTCATCCATTCCAACATGATTATATTTATGTTATTTAGTTTACTCTTTGCCTCAATGTTCTTAGATGAAATATTGTCTATAACATCATGATCAATTTACATTTTTGATAAAAAGTACGATTTCCTCACAAACTTGTTTTGATAAATAATGCACGATGTTGAATAATATATAGACAAGCTCTATACTAATTTTCGAAAGTTGTGCACTTTAGTCTGTGCTACGTAAGCTGGGTCATGATCTATATCGGAGATGAATACTATCTATCAACTACCTAATTGAACAGAGACATAATTTATTGACATGCATATGTTGCTAAATGTTAGTTCATGCACATAATTGATGTAGAGAAATGGTGACTAGAGATCTAGAATATCTTTGTATATTTGCTTTCAGACCTATGGCAACGATATAACTAGGGTTGTCCAATTGAAACAAGGAATATATTTCTAATTCCTCATTTTCTTGCCTCCTTAGATATAAATATTGGTTAGAAATCAAATTTGACAAATTTCATGTTGAATGGTTTCTGTATCCTGCATTTAAAAAGGAAATTACAAGCTTGAATACTTGTAGTTTTCTGACAGATTAGTAGCGGTTGTATTTAACTTATTAATAGATTGACAGATATATTACTATGAATCAAACTTGCAGTTTGTGATATGAAAACATTTGGTGTGAAAAAGCTTTAGGAAGACTTATAATCTTTAGCGCATTGATTATCCCATTCAACGCAAGGCTTGGCATCGGGGTGGGTAGGTTGCAAGGACAGGTTTTTCACAAGCCAACCCCACACTGCCCCTTTAGGGATTAAAACCTGAACTTGCCTTGCAAAAAAAATATTAAAACCTGCAACCTACCTGTCTCACCCTGCCCCTCACTCATGATTATTTTAAATTATATATTTATACAATAGTTAACCACAGTTGTAAAATTAATCTATTATTTCATGTTAAATGACAATATTAAGAATAGTTTTTAAACTAGTGAAGATTAGTTAATATAATTTCCTTTATTAGTAACTTAGGCAAGCATAATGTTAAGTTAGATAAGGGATTAAACCTGCGATGTGCAGGGTGGGTATTGCTGGTCAGGGTGAACTTGTCAAACTTATTCAGTAGTCCAATTTTCAAAAGCGATAGCTGATTTATATGTCTGCTATCTTTATAATGTTTATATTCCAATCTATCTGTATTACTATAAACTTTATGTTTCTCGTCTATGACAATGTGTTGTGCTTGCATGTTTGCAGGTGTGGTTGGTTTGACTCCAGCATAAATAGTGAAGCAAATGTTTTTGTAGCAGTCGTGTTATTTTATCTGATGTTATGTCTTCTGTGAAGCATGATGACTCACGTTGTTACTTTCTTTAGTTACCAATGTAAACTGTAATGCATAATGTCCTTCTAAAGATGAGTGTGCAAATGAATCGTGAAAACATGTTAGTCCTTTACTGGAGATTCATCATGCAGTCGAGTGTGTACACCCCAATAAAATTCATCATGCGGTCAGATGTTTATTCCCCAACGAAATTGATTTCTGTAGTCGTTGTTGCCTGCTTGAGAAAGAACCTATGTTGATATTCTATATTAATTATTCAAGTGCAACAACTGGTTACTTGTGTCTGACTGTTATTTTCCCCAATGACCTATGTTGCAACGGACTCTAATGTTCATATAATCAGTTGGGGTGCAGGATTTTCCCTTCATACCGAAACAGGAGTGAGGATACGTAGATGAGAACTCGAGTGAAATGTTTTAGGATTCAATATCTTTCTGGAACTCTGGCAGGCTAGCTTTTCAATAGTAAATAGACCACCGTTGGAAGTTTTTTTTCCCCATAGGAATCAATGAGTGTCAAAGGATTTATAATAGCTTATACATCATATTTAACTGAGTTAGATTTTCTTCACGTTGGAAGCTTGTTGTTAAGCCCGATAATAATGTTAATGAATAAAGAATAAAGACAGGAACTTGCTTGTCTTGCAAATGGTTCACATCAGGTGAAGAGCAATAAGCCCCAACTAACAGAAAAGGTGAAGATGCATGAATGAAAATCTCACTTGCCAAGTCTAATTATTATTTTATTCAGGATTTACATGTTTCAACTTACTAGTATTTGCCCCCAATATACTTGGAATATAATAATTTCTTAGTACTGCATGTGTTTTGATGATCTAAAAAAATTGTAATTTTATTAAAGTTGGAGCAGGAGGCATTGCCCTCCCTGGAGAAATTATTAAATGTAGCGTATCATTGTTTAAGGTTGAGAAAAAATTGTCATTGGAGTTTGCATAATTTTTCATAATACTAAATTCGTAAAAAATTGAATGGAGTGAGCGTAATTTTACCTAGATGCATGCCATATAAATTTTCACGTTAAAGACCTATCAATTTTATGGCGTAAGAATTGTCTCTGTTAGCAAAATGAAATCATGTGGCTTTGGAAAGTTTATTCAAAGTCTTTCCCCATTATTAATCGTGAGTCATCACTACTTTGCTAGTGACTACCTTTTCTAGTTAGCGGTTGGAATTAGAACGGAAGCAACTTGCAATTAGGTAGGTATTTGGAAGACTACACTCTACAAGTAATTCCAATTTACTATAGACTAGTGATGTTTGTAGAATTTTACAATCACAAATTCGCACATACAGTATAATAGCTTGAAGTTTGTGTAAGTTTTTTTTATAAAAAAATATGATAATTACTTACACATGCGCTCGCACGCATATAAAAGGAGCATATTAAATAAGAAAGTAAGCCGTGAGATGAACTAATTATGACTGTAAAATCATATACAGGGGGTAAAAAATGAACTATACAAATTGAAAAAAAAATTTGAACTGCACAAGTAACATGGTCATTATTGAGCCACTTGATTAAATTGTGTGGAAATTTGTGTCTTATTTTAATTTCAAAATTAATTGAGTCACACATTATTGAATATTATATATGTATCGGTTGATATAAAATTATTTCAATTTAAAAAAAAGTCTCATATTCAAGTCATAAATATTAATTAGATTAAATACTTAAAAAGAAAGTTTTACATTTTATAAAGAAAGTTTTACATTTTATAATAATTTTATCTGACTCAAATATGATTATTTTCATTTAAAATTCCCGTCATCTAAATAAAATAATGTTATTGAACACTCTCCCTCTTAAGTCTTAACCTAGCTACTCGCAGTCTATCTTTCACCTAAATTTAATAAATGGATCCATATGTTCAGTCTATGAAGTAGGAACATCTGCATGCCATGTGGCCATTTGGTGGCTTCATATTGATTTCACCTTCATTAACACTTGTGTTATCGCATCTTATCTTATTCTTATGTATAGAGTATACTATTATATATCAAATTAAGTGAGCGAAGCGTGCCATTGCACCTTGAGCAGGAGGCAACTGGTCTGGCAATTTATTTTTTGTAAAAAGCAATTTCTATTTGTCCGTAATAAATAAATTATGGTTGGGTATGGATGGTGTGATAGAAAAAAAGGGTTTTCTCACGAGGTAAGCATGCATTCGGTTAAAGAGTGAAAGAAATTCTATGTAAATGTTAAACCTAACTCAAGGAATTGAAGGAGTAGGCAGTGAGTCATTATGGTTGAAAGAAAGGATTTGCCGACCCGTGACTTCTCGTCTCCACTTCACTTGATCACTCTCCAGTTTTGAGACTTCCACTTCGATCCACTCAATTAAGTTAAGTACCACTCCAACGTAACATCGTTCAAGTTAGTATCAGTTAATTCACTCATTAATTTATTGTAACTTTCAAATTAAGATCTTAAGTGGCTGGTTTCAAGTACGGATTTACTAGTTTAATTTTATCTATCTATCTATCTATATTTTAACGAATGAAAATTATAGAGTAAACTTTATCACTTCATTATGATTCCACAATTATAACTTGAGAGATAATTATCAACAACAACCAATTAAGTCTTATCACCCACTGATTTGAGTTAATTATCATAAAAAAAAACTAAACTGTTAAAGTGTTAAAAACAAACATAAATTTATGTAACACCTGAGAACTATATATATGTCATCCAACAGTGGATGCTAAATTTATACTTTTTTTTATAAGATGCTAAATTTATAATATGCATAACAGGAAAAATCTAACAATTTTGTTGAGTGGATTCTAATATTTTCTCATACAGATTTTGACCTAAATAACAATAACGGATATATTTCTAATTGTACCATTAATATTTTTAAATTTTTAATATTTATTAGGCTTTAACTTGACTTAGTTCATAATTATAAATATGTAATTCACTTATTCTCTTGCTATAAGCCAATTATAAATAGGGTCTAGCTAACTTGTTTGTATGTTTGATCTGACCTAAAAAACTTACTTATAAGGTTGAAGGACTCACTCTAAAATTTCCATCATACCATCACCTATGACTAAATCCTAAAAAATCATAGTGCTAAGACCATATTGTCTTTGTTCTATGCTTTGGTATCAAAGATCATCAATCCCCCGACACCACAACAATAAACATGACCCAACCACCAACTCCATCTGATCATTTTAAAAGTTTAACATGACCTATTAGTCTACTTAAAGCAAGCTTATAGGGGTTGAAATAGGCTTAATGACTTATTAGGGATTAGATATTTAAATAACTCAAACCATGAACTTAAAAATTGGTCTAGGTAAACAAGACAAAACTCTAACTTTGTAACTATGAATCAAGGCAGACTTAGACACACTGAAGCTTAGGTATTGGTATGGTCCATTTCAACCCTAAGTGTTTGTTTCATATTAAAGATTTTAGATTCATAGTTTCAACCATAATTTATTTTATATTAATATTTAATTTAAGACTTAAATTTTTGTTATCATTGCAAATATGTTACTTTCTTTTAATTTTTGACGTAAATTATATTCTTCATAATTGTAATCTTAGAAATTATATTATTTTTAGTTTTAATTATCATAATTTTATTTTAAATTCTTGTTAATTTGACACTTTCTAATAACAAAGTGCATAAGTGATATGATATTTTGACTAACGTGACATTTGATAATATTATTATTTGTTGATGTGACACTTGTTGACATCAATAACTTAGTCACGTTAATAACTTATGATGATAAAGACAAATGGTGACAAAAAAAATACAATTTAGGGATTTTTTTTTATAGAAAAGATCAAAATAAAAATTGGGCTAATTATAAAAGCAAGTGTACATTTAAGCCTTTACATTTCTAAAAATGCATAAAAACAAAATTTCTATATACGTAGTAAAAAGAAGAAGAAGTTTTAATTAATTAATTAAGTTTTATATGAAATGATTATGATAACAATTTAATCCAGACCTTGTAACTTTTTATTAATTTTTTTAATATTTTCCTTTGATGCAAGAAATAAATTATATTAATTCACTTTTTTATTTCATTTGGTGATCCAAAAAAAATTGTATATAATATTAAATAATTTTTAAAACTGTTTGAAGTTAGATGTTTATGACATTTTCAGGCAATTAAAATTGCAAGTATATCTTTATATTCTTTGTTCAGTGGATTATATAGCAATATTTTTATAACAAATAAATTACAAGTAACTTTTGGTGATAAAAATAATACTTTATGCATGTATCATTTATTTTTATATTTGTTTTTGCAGCTGTTGGTCTGTTGCGATATTCTTTAGAATGTCTTAATTTTAAATTACAATTTTGCCGTCGAAGCAGGTTGCTTCACAGACAACCGAGAGCATTATTGTGTTATGTTTAATTATTCACATAATTTTGAGTGAGAATAGTGATTAGCTAAAATCTTTCTCAAAACGTGCAACAATTTCAGAACTCAAAAACTTTTAACATTATTGTATACTTCTACCGTGAAATGATGTTATGAAATTATTGAGTGCAACCGAGAATATAGGAATTGATAAATAAAAACAAAGTGAATAATGCATCGTTTTAGTTTGTTATAATTAATAATTAATAATGTAAAATAGTGGTGTAGTATGCTTAGTTGCAACGAACCATTTGTCTTTTTCGTCAGGAGGTGGAGTGAGTGTTAGGTTTACTTACCAGTTTTCTGTGTGCTGTTCAATTTGACTTTGGTTATAAGCAATGCCAAGCTGCTTCCATTGTACTTGCCCTTGCACAACTAGTACCTAGCTAGCTATATCAATCAAGTACACTTTTCATGAGTTGCACACACCTTAATTAATTAGCACGTAAATAAAATATTTGGTTAATTATATATATGTTTGTCAGTGCTGGAATTGTTAATTTGTTATTAATTTCCAAGGTCTTTCACCATTATGATAATAAGAAAGATCAGATCTAATCAACATTTTGTTGTTTTGTTTTTAGATTATTCCTCCAAATCCAATCATATTGAGGATATATCAAAATTAATATATATATATATATATATATATATATATATATGAACATTTTTTTAATAGTTTCATCATTCTAGCCAGGTTGTTATATTTTTCTTAGCCACTAGAGAAGGAAAGTATTGGCTAACTTGATTTTCCCCTTCGTTGAAAGCTGTAATCTGCTTCTTTATCGACCCTTCCTTCTTCTCATTTACCCTTTTATTCATCCATCTGCAGCACTAGCAAATAGAATAGTAGTCTCACAACCTAACGATTGATAAGAAGACTTTTTACACTGTCATTAATTACTCAGGAACTATTATATATATATATATAATATGTTTATTGATTTTTATAAAAATTATTTAAAAGTCACTTTTATTATAGTTTGTTATTAGTTGTCAATGTATGTTTTTTTACATTAATTATCTTTATAAAAAAAAAAACTAAACTCATTAACTAAATAGTGCATGAATATTCAAATAAGTAATCAATTGGTGTAAAGTCTTTCCGATTTAATCAGATATCTCAAATCAAATTTTAAGTATGTGATTATGTTAAATATTTGAAGAAAGAACTTGACAAAACAATTCATAATAATCTTATCGGATTTAAATATAACTGTTTTCAATAAATGATATTTATCTAGACGTATATAGTGCAAGAATTATGTATGCAAGCAATTGAGTTAAGCAAGTAGCAAACAAACAGCATCGTTCTGGTTGCCCCGAAAAAAATTGAAGTCGGAGGAAAAAGAACAAAACTACTACATGCCAGTGAAGTGGGAATTTTGCCAACTAGAAAATAAAGTGTTTTTTTTTTCTTGGGGCATGTCACTGTCTTGGACCGCATGGGATTGGCATGGTTAACTAATATTATTATTGTGGATAATATGAAATTTTCGTTTTCAGAGGCAATTCCGTTCACTTCTGACCAAGGAAAAATAACGAAATATATAAAATATGTTTTGTTTGTGATAATGTTATGTATACATGTAGGTGCTTTAGCTGCAACCAATTAACTTGTTTGTTCTCATGAGTGGTTCAAAAGCTTCTCTCACTCAGTGACGTGTGAACTGTTAAAGACTTAAAGTGGAGTTGGAGTATTAATTCCACTACTTTCAGTGTCTCTGTGCCGATTGCTAGTGTGGGTTAGTGTCTACTAGTGTCTCTAGCTAGTTTATCACTTACTATAATATACTCCGCATAACCTTCACACACCGGCATATAGTCCCCCACTCCCTTCTCAAGAGCGTGCTCTCAAATATCGTTAACTACTATGTTATTGCAAATTAACAAAATAAATGAAATCCATCTATTCTAATATACCCAAAAATCTTACATTGTTCAGCAATTGAAATTAATGATGATTTATAAACACTTTTCTCTTTTACCTACTAAGGTGTCGGGACAAAACAGTTAAAGCTTGTACACATTAGTTTTATTTTTTATGCAAATTGTTCACCAATTTTATAAATAATTATTTTAATTAAAAATCTAATTTATTATCTTTAGTGTATCCAGTTTTTCCTTTTTTATCCACAAAATTTGAATTTGAGATTTTGTTTAAAAAATTTGAATTTAGTTATACTCAAACTTACAATATATTGGTACTCATACAAAAACTAAAACATTTGAATTGAATCTAACAATGAAGCGGACTTGAGATAAGTTCATATTTTATTTTATAACCGCATGTAATTAGTTTTGAATATGTGATCTAGGTGCAGCATGAGATTCTTGCCATCTTTCTTTTTCTCAGAAAATGAGAACTCTCTCTTTGACAATTGAGCAGTCCTTATCATCTAATTAGGTAACTAGCTTGCTAGGAGGATACGAGATACCATACATACATACATACATATATATATATATATATATATATATCAAAGATGGACTTTGCCCTTTTATTAATAACTGGTTTTGAATGGTTAATTTCTTGCATTTGCATTTGGTAGGTTCCTTTATTTATTTCCCTTTTCCTAATAAGGATTGTGTCCTAATCCTACCGTTTGTTCATATATTGTAATTATAAGCTGCAAACATACTTATTTTACATTCAAAGGTATATGTTTGACTTAATATTTGTTTATTTTCTTATGGCGAGGGAAAATGTGCATATATAGTTTTCAGAAGAATAAATGCAACCAGAGACCAACATTTATTCAATTAACTTCTTTGAGAAGTCGAATAAATTAAATATTGTAGCGTGGCCTTGGTTGGAAAAAGGCTGCGTATTCACATTGAGTTTAAATGGGATAAAATGATAAATGCTGTATTGTTCTGATCCACCACCCTCTTACCCTTCTTATCTCTTTCTTCTTTTTTGTTATTCCTAATTAATAGTATTTTTCCCATTTCATTTTCAAGAGAAAATTTCGAAGGGATGGGACACTACGTAGAGGAGAGCAATTTATATATGTAGCCATATGAGATTTGCGTTTTCTTAATCAAAATAAATATTATTTATTAATTTATTAATTTTTATTAATAAAAAAAGTTAAACTCGTGAATTTTTTTAACTATCTATCTAATTTTATATCTCCGACATGAGAGTTATGACAAATTCCAATCCTTACATAATTACAATACGTGCCTCACACAACACAACTTATCACATTTAATTTGCTACGCTAAGAATCTGCCGTCATTTTATTTCTTCTTTTTATTCATCACTCCTCAGTCCTCAGCAGTCAGAACTGTACATTGAACCTTAAGCTGGCTGCTGAAATGCATGTTGCATATCTATATATCCCTCAGTTAAATGACTGAATCTTTATTGCCACTTATTGGTACATGTACGTAGCTGATCGAGTTTAATTGGAATTAAAATAGCAATTATAACGGGGAAGTATTTTGAATGCCGGTCATTTGGGCTTAATTTGCATATTTAATAATTAAACACAGGATATCATAAGCTATATATTATCTATAGATTTGGTCCTTTAAATCATAATAGTCGGTCAAATTAGTTCCTCAAGATTATAACAGTCTAATTTACTTGATTAAACAAGCGTAAGTTATTGTTAAATTCCTATAGTTGTTGTTAAAATTTAAATACATAATTACACATTTTCCTAACTCTTAAAATTTTACAAATTATGCCCATCAAGTATTTTTTCCTCACACATTTTTAACCCAAACTTACATAATTTCATGCATTTTGCCTCTAAAGTGCAATTAAGCGTTTTGAAAAGGATAAAAATATTAGAGGTGGGATCCAAACCTTGATCTCTTCTTTCTTTACAACCAAAGGCGTCTCTAAGTCATTGGACTTGTTTGATTACTCTTTTGTTTCCCTAAATGCATAATTATATTTTTATGAAAAATATTTAAAATTAAGATTATAAATTGATTTATTAAATATTTTTAATTTAATTATACAAATATATTTTATTCAATTATAAAAATTATTTATACATCTTCTACCGTTTTATTTGTGGGGTAGTTATATAGAAATCAAATTTGATAAATAAATTTATAAAATATTATATGATTTAACTAATAAATAATTTTATATATTTAATAAATAAATTTGTATAGTAATACTAACGTGATTTGGATCTAACCGGAATGAGCTAGTCTCTCACTAAGTAGATCAAGATTTGAATTTGCGTTAGGAGAAATGTGTCAGCATTTAATATATATATATATATATATATATATATATATATATATATATATATATAT
>CM023952.1:7206044-7226218 GCA_013407115.1 Glycine latifolia
TATTATGTCTGAAATAAAATTGTTTCTGATTCTGAAAAATGAGATCTGTGGGGGAAAAATCAAGCTATGTAACTTTTATTTTTTGTTGTTGCAAAACTACCATTGTGTTTGTGTAATTAACTACTCTAATCACCAAGCTTGTAATTAAAAGCGCTGCTCCAATCATTGTATCCATGTCACTTTCTTTACCCTAGCTTGAAGCTGTATTCAATCATTTTAATACTTTTACGCAACAGATTAGGTTTTAGGAGAGTTATGAATTACATGTTAATCAGAATTTTTATGGCCAAAATAATTTAAGAATTTGATCCTATATATCACCTATCCTTCAATTAAAGACCAAGTGACTTTTGCATATGAATTAAGTGGCACGTTAGACCTTGACAAAAACAAAAGCTTCAGAAGTTATATATATATATATATATTCAAAGATTTCTTGTTATAGTCTCTAATTCTTTTTTCTTGTTAAGTGTGTGCATCAAAGATTTGTTGACAATTCAAAACTAACATCTTTTTGAGATGGAGGTGGATAAAAAACAGAGCATGAATCCTTGATTGTATTAACGGTTAAATGTCATGACGCATGTTATTTAGCTGGAAAAAAAATTGAGATTGGCATATATATTAAACTTTATAAGTCCAATTTAAATTATTTCAATTTATTATGTAGCAATTATTATATTTAGATGTCTTTAACATTTTTAAAATAAATATATTAAATTTTATTGAAATAATTTGATATATCTTTACTTTACTTATATGATATGGAAAAACAAACTTACTTTCTTATAATAAATTATAATTATAAAATGAGAAAAATGATTATACATTGACAATGTAAAAAAATTTATATAATTATTTAATCATAATCTATCATATATATAATAAATTTATTGATTTTTAAAATAATTATTTTAAAATAATTCAAATAATAATTTATAATTGAATCACATAATAATGCATTGACATTAAAATCTTGTAAAATTTAAATATTCAATTTCATCCATGTAATGTTACGATGGAGGTGAATATATAAAACTTCTCCTAATTAACAAACCATGAATCTCTAATTGTATTAACGGTTAAACCTTATGACATGTTTAGATAGAGAAAATTTTGAGATTGGCATGCTAAACCTCACTAGCCTAATTTTTGGTCTAAGATTACCAATACTTAGATATCATATTAGGTGTCTAACTGAACCGAGTCAAGTTGGATAGCATATTCCTATGGCCAAAAAGTTTCGTCAGCCTAATTTGGAGTGTGGTTTATGCTCAGCCTTTAATTTTACATGCATAACCCATTTTCTTTGTTTGATATAATCAATATATACGTTACGTAACTACGAAAGGAATATGAGGGTAGCGTACAGATTGATTTATCTAAAGATTCTAAAGCAAAATTGCAGAAGTGTGACAACGAGTAATTTTTACTAGTTATTTGTTAATTTGGTTTTTGAGCTCATGAATTTTTCAGTTAGCCAATTGTTAATAACTCTCCATATAGTTTCATTTAACTTCTCTGCAATATCAAACGTGTTCTGAATTGGACTACCACGTGCCCAACTCGTATAAAAGCTTATTTCAGTTCAGAATATTCCGACTCAAAATTTCAAGTGTTAACTAAGGTTAATCCGAATGCAAATGCTTAAGATAAATGCATAAACTGTCTTCAAGAGGTCTTGGTAGGTATGACTCATACAAATAACACCAATATCAACGTATTAGATATGTATTTAGGGTTTGTTTGGGTAAGTTTCTTTAGAAACACTTCTAAAAGAAGAAAATAATGAGATGAATTTTTTCATAAACAAAAATAAGTTCTTCATTAACTAATTTTTAGAAGCTCACAAATATAACTTCTCTAAAAGATGAGATGACATCTACAAATGAGCTAATGAAAAATTTATTTTAACTTATGGAGAATCTCATTTCATTTTTTTTCTTCTTCTAGAAGTGTTTCCAGAGAATTTTACATCTAAACAGACCATTAATATACATCGTTACTCCAGTAGAATTTCTACTAACTTGTGTGCGAAAACAACTTGTGTGTCACAATATCTTTTCTAAGTATTCATTCATTTTTTATGACATCTCAATCGTGTTCAAGTGTTATCGATACAAATTTAAAGTCAATTAAAATAAGTTTTGGTTAGTCTTATCTTAATAAAATTTCAAAATAATCAAACTATTTGTGTCAAGAAGAGGAATATGCTTCTTGACTATGAGTCCTTAAACCATTCTAAAAAATGTTTGGTATAGGTAAATGAAGAAACAAGGAGAAGATTTGATTTTGTGTGGAAACAAAGAATGAAAATTGTAAAGGAAAGGCTATAAAATGAAAGCAATAAATCAAAATGGTAAAAAAAAGCAATAAAGGCTATAAATGTTAAAGATAAAATAAGCTTGTGTTTGACTGATTATGTCTATAAAATTTGACATACAAGACCTATTTATAGGCTACAAATTCACATCCCTTATTGAACCTTTTTGTTTACTTGATAGCTTCCTAGAATATGGTTTATGAGTTATACAACTAGGTTAATTTTGGGGTCATTTGGCTAGTTTTATACCAATTTGACTAATTTTGAATAGTTGAATAATTTTGAGGCAGATTTATCTCATGGTACCTGCTCCTAAAAACTAAGCATGTTTTCATTTTCCACAAGCCAACTAATCAATTATTTCAAACATTGAAGAAGATGAAAACCGCTTCTAATTTTTTTTATGGAGCATTATCATTACTTAGTTTTACACGCAACAAGTCATTTTGAATATCAGAAAATCATAAAAAAAAAATCATATTATCTTTATTAAATTAAATCTAACTTAATTCAACTAATTTTCTTATGCTCAAAGTTAGTCGAAATTTATCATTCGAATAACATTTCGACTAACATTGTAAGTAGCTGAAATGACCTTATCATTATTCAACTAACACTAAAGTTAGTTGAATCTTCCACTCAGCTAATATTGAACATAGCTGAATCGATCTCTACTCATTCAACTAATCTTAAAATTAGCTGAATTCTACAAATTTGACTAACATTGTAGGTAATCGTATTGATCTTATCCATGTTTAGCTAACCTTCATGTCCAACAAATATTAATTGAAGATTGGTTAGCTGCACATTCAAATGAATTGACCTCCTTCTCATTCATCTAACATTAATATTAAGTGAATTCTACCGTTTGGCTAACATCGTAGATAGCCTATTAACTTTGTTCATTTTTTGATAACCTTCTTTTTTGACTAACATTGATAAGTAATCAATTTCATATTCAACAATACTAGTCTTCACCACCTCATTTAGCTGACATACAAATTAGTTAAGTTTCACCTTAGTCAGCAATTATTATGTTGAATCCTCAGCAGCTGAATTTTGCTGCAAAATTTTAGGTGTCAAGACAAAGAATGATCGAACAGAAGATCTTGAATTTTGATCCATTTAGAGTACGTTAAAAACAACATTAAAAAAAATTCAATCCTAACCAGCTAGCTAAACACCTTGAACACAATAGTAATGCATTAACGCATTCCAAACACATTGAGATCTCAAACATATCAAACCATATTTAGACAACCATGCATGTAGAAAATATGTGTTTAATATATCGCACAAATTAATTGATATATGTTTGGATTAATTATGAAAAAATTATTTCAATAATTAATTTATATGTATAATTGATTTAAAATTAAACTCTAATAAAATCAATTTGATGTTAACTTGGATATGATAACTAAAAAGTTATTTTAACATATTCTGTTTGTACCTCTAAAAAAACATATTTTTTTTATTGTAAAAAAACACTTTTATATGGTAATTTATTAAAAAGAATATTTATTTTTGTTTGAAAAGTAACGTGTTTGTAAGTGATGATTTTGGGGCAATGAGCAACAATAGATTTCTTTAGGTGGTTTTTAAAGTTAATATGAGAAGAATTTAAATTGGGTGAAGATGGGTTTTGTTCCAGCTTTAAAGGTGAGAAGCCTTCATTTATGTATACATCATTCTTTTACCTTTGACAAATAAAGTTTATCGACATTTGATAAAAAAGAAAAAAAAAAACCACACATATTAATAAGGATATATCAATATTTTTATAACTTCATTATATTATATTATTTTATTTTATTTCATTTTATTTCTTACTTGTTTTTCTTATCAAATAACTCAACATTTTATTTTATTTTCATTTTATATGTCCTTTTACTCTAGTTATCCTCTTCTGTTTTTTATTCGTTATATATATTTCTTTCACACAACCAAACAGAATGTTAAGGATGCGAAGATGACAACATCGCTTCAAGGTAATTAACATTAACTTAGAATCACTATAAAAAAAATGCTCAACTTTTACCTTATGAAAACTTTCCCGTGATCGAATCACGAAAATAATTTAAGGTTAATTTTAATCCATTATTTTTAAAACATATCAAATAATAAAACAGTGTCTATAACAACTTTTTCAAGGTAAACAAATTTTTTTCATAAGGAAAAAAAAGGGTTCCAAATGCATATTAGTAGCATGTTTTATTAACTTTTATATTTAGAGAAATAATAATTTATTTTTAAATATTTTATTAAAAATTAGTAATAATAATTGATTATTTCTTTAAAACAAACTATTATTCAATATGTAGATTGATATATATGGGAGGGGTGGACAGGTTGATCGTGAACGTGGATCAATTCAATAACTCAATTCAATCAAACTGAAAATTTTGAATCGGTTTAAAAAATGTAAATTCGAAAAGTTTGGCTCCAGTCTTGAATTTTGAGTTTAAAGACTTGATATGATCCAATAAGATCTACACAATTGCATATTTTATTAAAATAATTTTTTATTAACCTTTTGGAGTTTTGGGTTGTAGCTTTTAGGCTTTTGAGTAAGCCATTTAATTTTTTTTCATCCTTCATAGTCAATTTCTTTTTTTTTTTTTTCATTTTTTCATTTTTTTATTATTTTAATTGTTAGAACAAATTGAAAGAGATTATTAATGACAATCTATTCTTTAGGAAAGAAGAAAGATAGAGATTATGTTCTTGGAGAAAAAAGATGGAATGCCAAGTGTGTTGTGCAAACTTATGCATCATTAGAATTTTCTTATTATTAGGTATTACAACACCAATACTTTTATACAATTCAGCACATAGTTGGTAGTTAGTTATAACTATCACTCTCAACACTTCATTTGTTGTTGGAACAAATATACAACTATATAACAACTAAGACCAAATGGTTTTAAGCTGTTTAATTGTATTTTATCATATATCAACATTCCCCCTCAATCTAAACAGCTTACAATCCCTAGTTTATCCCTGATCTTTAAAAATTGACCCACTCTCATTGGTTTGGTAAGTATATCAACTGATTGATCTTGAGTGGGGAAATGGATCACTTCTATTATCGTTTTCTTCAATTTCTCTCTTAGGAAATGAAACCTTGTTTCTATGTGCTTACTTCTCCCATGTACAACATGATTTTTGGCAAGATTGATTGCATATTTGTTATCAATCATGAGGTGCATAGGTCTCTTTACTTCAACTTTGATCTCCTTTAGTAGAGAATCAAGCCAAACTGCTTGGCATGATGCATATGTATCAGTAATGTATTTTGCTTCACAACTTGACAATGTCACCACTGGTTGCTTCTTGAAACACCATGAAATTGGGGCTCTAGCAAGCTTAAGCAGGTATCCTGTAGTGCTTCTTCTATCTAATTTATCGCCACACTAGTCTGAGTCACAATATTCTATCAGTTCATCCATTTTCTCATCTGTGTTCTTAGGAAATAGGATTCCTAAGTCTTTTGTACCCTTAAGGTGTCTAAGGATCCTCTTGGCTGCTATGAGGTGTGACTTTCTTGGTTCATGCATATGTCTGCTAGCTACTCCTACTGCAAAGCTAAGGTTAGGTCTTAAGTTGTAGAGGTACCTTAGTAAGCCAATGAGTTGCTTGTAGTGGGTAGGATCTACCTTTTCTTCATCTTCAGTATCTTCCTTCCTAAAGTTTAATTCAAAAGGAGTGATTATTTGATTGCAATCCACCATTTTGAACCACTTTAGCACATCAATGGTATACTTCCTTTGATGCATAAGGATTCCTTTATCAATATACAAAAATTCCATGCCTAGGAAATATGTGAATGTCCCAAGGTCAGACATTTCAAACTCACTCTTCATCAAATTCTTGAATCTTTCAACCTCACTAGAGTCACTTCCAGTCACCAATAGGTCATCTACATAAAGGCAAATCAGTACTCGACTTGATTCAGACCCTTCCTTGTAGTACACTCTATATTCAATTGTGCACTGTTTGAATCCATGCTTAATGAGAAATGAATTGATTTTCTTATTTCAGCATCTAAGAGCTTGCTTTAGGCTATATAGAGCCTTATTCAGCTTGTAGACAAACTTCTCTTTCCCTTTTATCTCAAATCTAGGCGGTTGAGTAACATATACATCTTCATTGAGAGATCCATTCAAGAAGGAAAATTTCACATCTAGGTGATACACAGGCCATTTTCTTTTGCTAGCTAAAGCCATAGTTAGTCTGATTGTTTCAATTATGGCCATTAGTGCAAAGACTTCTTTGTAATCTACTCCATCCTTTTGTAGAAATCCTTTAGCCACTAATCCGGCATGTGTCTGACCATTGATCCATCAAAATTTAGTTTTAGCTTGAAGATCCATTTCACCTCTATTGGTTTCTTCTTTGGAGGTAATTTTGTTAGGTCCCATTTGTGATTCTTCTCAATTGATTGTAGCTCATCAATCATAGCTTTTTTCCAAGATTACTCTCTAGTAGCTTCTTTGAAGTCTATAGGTTCACTATAAGCAAGTAAAGCAAAGTGAACTAGATCACCATTCTCTGTCACAACATTATCAGGAAGCATTTCAAACTGGTCAAATCTAGTTGGCATGTTCCTATCTTTCTGTGCTCTCTTATTTGCACTAGTTCCCTCACTGACTTCATTACTCTTAGGCATTCGATTGGTACCATCGATTCCCTGAATGTCTGAGTCATCATGTTCTTTATTTCCACTTTCGACTTCTTGGTATGAGTCAGTTTCAGGAATTACTAATCTCAATTGGCCCTTATGTTTCTCCCAGTCCTAGAATTCACTTTCACAGACAAGCACATCTCTGCTGATCTCAACCTTCCTTTTGATTGGATTAAATAACCTTTAGGCACCTGTACTATGATATCCAATCAAAATCATGCATTCATTCTTATCATTTAGTTTCTTCCTCTTAGCATTTGGAATATGCTTGTAGCATAGGGAACCAAACACCTCGAGATGGCTGATCACTTGTTTCTTTCCACTCCAGACCTCCTAAGGGACCTTCTTATGCATTCTCTTAGTGGGGCATATGTTTAGAAGATAGGTTGCAGTAGCAACAACCTCACCCCAAAAGGACTTTGGAAATTGCTTCAAACATATTTTTGCACATGTTGAGGATTGTCCTATTCACTACTACAAAACAGGCCTACGACGACGATTATTTAACCCCTACGACGACGGTTGTTTAGGTGTCATTGTTATGCGTGTCGTTGAAAATGGGTCATTTTTTACGACGGTTCTAAAAAACCGTCGTTGTTTATATTTTTTTTAAAAAAAAAAACAAACAAAGACGATTATTTACAAAAAACCGTCATCGTATGTCCGGATACGATGACGATTTTTGCTTAATAACCGTCTTCATATGTTGACATACGATGACGATTTTACTTAATAACCATCTTTGTATCTATTTAATAAAAACAAAAAAAAGATACATACAAAGACGGTTTTGCTTAATAACCGTCTTTGTATGTATTTTTTCTTTTTTTTTTTATTTTTTCAAAAAGAATTAAAAAAGACTTGAGCTAAACTATTGAAATAAATAGAATTGAAAAAAGACAAAATAATCACAAACTAAATTTCAAAATATATCAATTTTATAAATTTTAACTTCTAACTAATGAAAACCTGTTGACAGCAAGCAGAAGCATAAAGGTCTTAACTAATAAAAATTATTGGTATTACTAGCATTGCACTAAAAAACTTGACACAAGCAATGAAAAGAAAAAACTGTAATTCACAATACTCATCTTACCTAGTTGATCAAACTACGAACATCCTCCTTTTTCCAAAGACAGGAGGTTCCTGTATGAATTGAAGTAAGTCAATACCTGTGCATGATGTTAAATAGCCTTTTAATTTCTGAACAATAGAATAGCTGCTCAATAGAATAATTTTAAGGTTTAAACATAAATCTTTCACAGACAATACACACAATAACTAGCAGATTGATAGAGACTTGGAATAGTTTCAGTGTAAGCTAATTTTGCATCTCTACCACTATTTCTGGCAACTCAACCCCCCCGACCCCAATACCTATCATTGTATGCATCAGTGTTTCCCTAGCACCATCCAGTCACATTCAAGAAAATGAAGTACTTTGTTTATAAAATAAATCTCAGTTAATTAGATTAAACTCTTGTAACCTAAATATTCATATATCAAGACTAAGTGACTATAGCAACCCTTCAACACATATACCAGAGTTTCACTAATAGCACACCCTCACGGGAACAAAACCAGCACCACTAGCATAGATTTGATCATAACCTGCATCTCTTTATAATAAACTTCACTCCAACTCTGCTCCTAATAACAAAACTGCTTCTTAATAAAAAAAAGACCTCTCTGATTGTGTAATTCTGCACTTAGTCTGAAATCCTGCATAATTGTGACATAACCACTTTTTTTCCATCAAAGCATATTTCCATCAGACTCGCCTCTGCCCATGACCTGTTTGACAAAAAATCACACCACTTCTCCAATTAATATAGAAAGTAGATTATGGAATCAAGGATAACTATACCGCTAGTAAATCCATGCTAACAATACCAGAACATGAAAATCATAAATTATAGAAGTAAGTGTCCAATACCTTCAGAAACATGTTTTGAGAAATGGTCAATTAAAATGGCATAAAAATGTTATCAATTTATTAAAGGAATTGAGGCATGGTCCCATATACCAGAAGACAATTTCTAGCAAAGTACTAGATAGAGTAGACTTATGGAATGGTAATTTATAAGTTTTATTGGACAAACAATCAGAACAAACTGAAGACAACAATTGAACTTGAATTTAACAACTTTGTAATGCATGGTAAAGAATTAGAGATGTTGGGTGACCAATGGGACAGTTTCACCGGGTAGAAGAAGAGGAACCAACATGATGAGCTTGAACGGAAGGTCCAAATGTCAATTTGTAGGCATGGTTTTCATTCTTTCCACACAGAAAGAGCAATTCAGTCATTTGGAAACTTTCTTTGTTTCTATAATGGATTTAGTTATACACACCCTTCAGAAGAAAGTAAAAGTCCGTGTAACATAGATTTTAAGTTTCATACCTGATATTATCCCCATCATTCTGAAAAGAATCTGGCTTAGATCCAAGTTTCATAAACTTCATCTTGGCCAAAGGAAATGACTATCTTTCTCCTTTTCCCCTATGTTGTTCTACCTCTGAAAGACAAACCACCGACCCAAAGTTTAGATTTTTAAAAAGAATCAGATAACTTGCTAGAATCCAGAGTGAGGAAAGGAGGATCAAATAGAAATATGGTATGTTTCCTATTAATACTGAATATTTTTCCCAAATCGAGGCCATTAAGAGTGCCAAGAGAGTTTTTTAAAATGTTTTTCTTTTAGCTAACTTGAAATGGGAAGTCTCCAAGATAAGATTTTTGCTTACTAAAATGGTAACACAGATCTAGCACCTCAGAAAAAAGATGGTCAAGTTAGGAGACATTGCTAACAGAAACAAGACTATCTCAAACATAAATATAGTTTTTCTCAAAGACAGAATCAGAGACAACCCCACTTGGTCAAAACTGACACCACCGCCTGAACCATGTTAAAAATTATGTTAAAGCTCAGCACCTGCCACAACACAAAAAAAGCATAAGAATTAAGTTTTGGTTCCTGATTCAATGATCATTGCACATGTTTAACCAGGCCGTAGGGAAAAAGAAGAAGAAGATAATTAATTCAAAGCTATATATATAGGTGGATGGCAACATTTTTCTCAAAATGTAAATCTAGAAAACTTCATAGACATAAGGAATAAAGCTTCATAATGATTAACTAACTGGTTTTAATTAACAAAAAACCAATCCACAACAACAGGTCCATGCTCAGCTTAATACACAATACAAAAATAAATAAAAAAATATAAAAACCAGCAAAACAGAATTAAGCCAACCCAGTTCACAAATTGGTAAAAGTTTTATTTTTTAAAAAAAACAATTAAAAACCTTGAGACCCTTTATATAATAATGTAGCAAACAGCAATGAGCAAAGAGAATAGATAAGGAAAAGGAATATGAAGGGACAGGAATGAATCTCAACAGAAGCAGAGTAGCATACGTACAAGACCCTGAAATGTTCTTCTTCTTCTACTTTTTCTTCTTCTCGCAATAAATATTGGAGAAACCAACCAAACCAAAGTGTGGATTGCATGACAAGGTAAGTAAAAACAAGCAGAAGAAGATAACAAGAAAAAGGAAAGGAAAGTTGTAGAGAGGCAAAGAGTCAGAGGCAATATTAATCAAAGAGATCTAAAATCAGGAAAATTTTCATCGTGTCTGGCTCTGCCAAGTAAAAGAATCTAACATGGGAGTGGCCCCGACAAGAAACACAAAGTTCAGTGTGTGCATGAGTGAGTGAAACTATTAATATATCATGAAAGAAGAGAAGAACCCCACATATGACACAAACTACCCAACCAAACCCAAAAGACCACCCTTCAAAAAGATAAACTTGTTTTTCATCATTTTTGGCAGCCACCGCAGCTACACAAACACAAAAAGCCCATGTAAGTTTAACAGAGATATGTTTGCAGCTACTAGCTTGTAATAGTAAGCAATGTCACTATTAGAAGAAAAAACATCCTAACAAGTTATCCTTTTCTTGACATTAATAAGTGTGCATTTTTCTTATTTATTCTCCTGCACTGCTAAGTGATCAGTAAAAAACCCCTACAGAAATAGAGCTTCTATTGAGTCCATTCTCTTCTCTTACTCTACATTATTATGTCACTTGCTGAGTGCCACAACACAACCATCACACTAAGCTCTTATATATTCAAGATTAAGCAGATCATAAACTAAAGGAACTGGTATTTTTCCCAAGAATAACACTATACATTAATACCAATTAAAGATAAAGCAGTAACATAATTTTTTATCAACCGAGTTTCACAAAGTGAAAAACAACCAAGAGCAAACAAATTTTCATCTTTATTTTCCATACAAATATATTGTCAAAGAAAAAGTATTGTTTAGCAGCACAGAGCAAAAGGAAAAGAGTACTTGCCTCCCCTACAACCAACCCCTCTTGAGCCATATCCAAGTTCTGGAGGAATCTTTGGTGTACGTTTCCCTACTATGTTAGGAAAAAGTAAACAATTCAAGATTAGGCATGTCATAAACAATGAATTTACACTGATAAAAAAAAGGTACCTGCAAGCATGGGGGGAACTCCATCACCTCATACAAAGCATAGTATATATATATAGTTGCTTAGTTACCTGTATCTTGAAGCAACTTGAAGGATTGTTGTATCTTAAATACAATAATGTATATCAACCTATTATTTGGAAGCCACTATGGCATGATAGGAGGAAAGCTGTTGTTCATTGCCAAATACCTATTCCCATGGAAGTCAGGAAGAACATGTACATCTATAGTCAAGGCAGCAACAAAGGATAGGTTCATAAGAGTATCATTGTTTCCAACATGTTGTTTAGAAGCTCAAACAATGAAATATCTGAAATATTACATAGAGAAGTAGTCTTGTTAAGACATTTCTCAAAATCAGACTTGTTGACATAAATATTTAGTATATTCCAAATGAAGAAAAAATCTTACTTTCGGAAGCAGCTCGGTTTGCAAGGCGTGCAGAAGCAGCATGGTTTTCAATTATATGATCCAATAATGCAATAGTAGCACTCTGCCCACCTTCCGTTAGCCAATATTCTGGTACCATTGCTAAAAGTTCGGATAGAGTAAAAATGCACCACAACATAGCATATGCAAGAGAAGCAGTGATGAGAGCTTTAATCAATGTTAAATACAATAGACTAAAATGAAAATTAAACTATCTTTCTCCTTCAGGTGATCCTGTCAAATGTAAACTCCAACTAAAGAAAAACTACTTATGTTTTATACCAATATCAATGTTCCACAAAAAAGAACTAATCACAAGTAGCCTCATAGATATCTTTACAAAGACACATACATGAATGGAGCTAACAAGAATACAGTCATAAAAGTATGAAATATCAATGATAAAATGAGACAAACATTCAACCCAAACAAATACATTCCAGATCCAGGTTCCAACCAAAGCAAATTTAATCCATGAATTTTCAACCACAGCCAAGAAACTTACAAATATTATTAAAAAAAAGAAGGAAATTTTCATTTCTCACTTTAAACGGCATGAAATGCCACAATAGATACCCCAAAAGATAATCAACAGACCATGATTGTTTCAAATGTGTCAAAAAGAAAAAAAGTACAGTGTCATCCATGATTGAGATTTAATTCATAAAATAGAGAAAATAGTATAGTGTACCTGACCAAAATGGACCCCAAACCCCAGGTATGAACAATTTGCTCCGTGATACAGCCATATGGCATGTATAAGTGAACTCATAAGGAAATCGGCCATGACTGGGATTGGGGAAAAAACTAAGCTGAGATTGGTGTCAATTTACACATGCATAAGCTTTTTCATCAAAAGTGGAAATAGGCAGAATGGAGAAAAAGTCCCTGCAAGAGCTCGAGTACTTTCAAATCTTGTTCTAGGTTCCAATAATCATGCTTCAGAAAAACCTCAAAATTAGATTATGGGAATCTTTTCAAAAATAACAAACATGTGAAGTGGAAGTTTGAACGGTAAGGACAATGGGAAGAAGATACTTTATATTTGTGACAAGGATCTCTAGAATCTTCTTTTGTTCGTCGTCGAACAAGCCACCGTAAGGATCTACATCCTCGTCGTCGTCTTTGTCGTTGTCGTTTTCGAGAGACTGTGGTGTTGGTGTAGTTGTCGTTCGGGGCTGGGGCCATGGCTGCATCGATGCATGTCCATTGCGGAGGAGGAATTTTAAGGTTGTAGCTTAGGGTTCTCTCTCTAATCTATGTTGTGAGTGAGTGAGTGAGACAACCATTTTAATTTGCTAGACCGAAAAAGAAAACACGACGGGTTTTAAAAAAACCGTCTTTGAACACAACTTTCGAAGACGGGTTTCACAAGACCGTCGTCGTTGAAGTCACGAATATTACAAAATTGCCACCGCGATAGCATTTAAGACAGTTATTGGATAACCGTCGTCATTTTGCTGTCGTTGATAAGGCTTTTTGTAGTAGTGATTTCTGCTCTCTGCAAGTCCATTGTGTTGAGAAGTATAGGGTGTTGTTACTTCATGTTGAATGCCCATTTTCTCACAAAAACTTTCAACTTCTCTGGATGTGTATTCTCCTCCATCATCTATCCTGAGGGTCTTCAATTTCTTCTCACATTGTCTTTTAGCCATAGTTTTGAACTTATGAAGAATCTCAAATACACCACTTTTATGCTTGAGCATGTAGAGTCACATCATTCTACGATACTCATCCACTAGTGTCACGAAGTACAGGTTTTCCCCTAGTGAATGAGTCTCAAAAGGTCCACAAACGTCAGAATGAACATGTAATAGGCTTGTGCTCTCTTAGGTAAGTGGGAATTGAAGCTTAACCTTGCTTGTTTACCAAGCATGCATGATTCACATGATTTATCAGGTGTTGTGATTCTAGGCAGACCTATCACCATTGTGTAATTGACTCAAACTTCTATAGTTTAGGTGGCCAAACAGAGCCAACCTTCATTAATTCTAGCTACTAGGCACTCCAGTTGTGCAGGTTTGATTGATGTTTGGAAGGTCCTATTTCTGGATAGTGGAGACTTCAGTATCAACCTTTGCTTTGAGTCAAACAATTGCAAGCCATTCTCCTTCATCACCACTGAAATTTTTTCTATTAACTATCCAACACTCATCAGGTTGCACTTCATACCTGGTACAAACAGAACTTCCTCAATCATTAAAGCCTTGCCATCTTTTCTCTGAATTACATTTTTCACATGCCTTTAGTCATTACTAATCTGCTATCAGCAAGTTTGATTTGAGTCTTCTTGCTTGGATCAAACTCAATCAACCAATCCCTATAACCAGCCATATGGTTTGAACATCTTGTATCAAGATACCAGTTTTCACTATGAGATTCACCTTCACTGGTTGTCATTATCAACAAAACTGAATCAAAGTTAGACTCATGCTCCTAGGAAACATTAGCTTCTTCACTGTTATTTCTACTTGACTTCCCTTTCTTGAACCAACACTCATTAGCATAATGACCATATTTTTTCACAATTGAAACACTGCACCTTCCTTTTTTCATACCCTTTTTTCCCATCTTTACCATTTGAATTCTTTCAAGATCCCTTGCTAGAGGATTCTGGTTTTTCTTCCTTCTTTTGCCTATCTTTCTAGTTTCCTTTTGCGTATTTTCCTTTCTCTACTCCCTTCTTGTAGTTTTTTCCACCATTGTTTCTTTTAGAGGTCTAGGTTTGCAAGACTTGGTCTGTAGTCTTCAACACACCTCTCTCAAGCAGTTTCAGTCTTGAGCTTCTAAAGAACCTTGTAATTCTTCGATCTTCATAACCTCAAGATCCCTTGGTTCTTCAATTGCCACAATTATATAGTCAAATGAAGGGGTTAAGGTTCTCATGATCTTTTCAATCACTGCTTGATTTGGGACCTTTTCACCACAATTCTTCATTTGATTCATAAGATTTAATACCCCTGTGAAGAACTCTGAAATCCTTTCACTAGACTCCAATTGAATAAACTCATACTGCCTCCTTAATGACTGAAGTCACAATTTCTTGACCTTTTCATCACCCTTGAAACACACTGCAAGAGTATCCTAAGCCTCTTTTGTTGAATAGGTTTTTTGTATTTTCTAAGATATTTGGATCCATAAATTGGTGGATAAAAGACATTGTTCTTCCATCAATCTTTAATTCTTCCCTGTGGGCTGCTATTTGTGCCTCATTCGCCCTTTCACTCAGTGCTTTAATTCCTTTCTCAACAACATCAAGCACACCTTGAAATCTGAAGAGAACTCTCATTTGAGAACATCATCTATCCCAGTTATTGATTCCTTCAAGATCTGGTAGATTTTCAAGAATGACGTTGTTTCCTGTCATGATCCTTCAACTGGTATGTGATTTGAGTTGCGCCAATCGAACCAAAAACTCTTATACCAATCTGTTAGAACAAAATTGAAGGAAATGATTAATGACAATCTATTCTTTAGGAAAGAAGAAATTAAGAGATTATGTTCTTGGAGAGAAAAGATGGAATGACAAGTGTGTTGTGCAAACTTGTGCATCATTAGGATTTTCTGATTATTAGGTGTTACAACACCACTCCTTTTATACAGTTCAACACATAGTTGATAGTTAGTTATAACTATCCACTCTCAACACTTCATTTGTTGTTATAACAGATATTCATCTATATAACAACTAAGATAAAATGGTATTAAGTTGTTCAATTGTATTTTATCATATTTCAACATTAATAATAAATGTAATCACCCAAATTGAACAAATTTAATCATAATTGGATTGGTTTAATTTCAGTTAGAGATTCAAACTAAAAAAATCTTATCTAAATCAAAATAATTAAAATTAATCAACTTTGATTAAAAAAATTCACAAATTTAATCCACCCATACCTACCTACCCCTAATATATGGTACATAAGAGGTGAGTCAATGATGCATGAACTAGAAAGTGGACTACTTTTGATCTAAGCCAAAAACAGTAAAAAGAAAAGAATGAGTCACATACCAAAAGAAGGGTTGTAGCTAGAATGGTGGTCATAATGTAAAGAGCCAAATGGGTCTTGGATTTGTTTTTTGACTTAGAATAATGGCACCCACATATAGTATCAGTGTTTTTTTTTAATAATAATTATTAATTTTTAGTGTTAGGTATAAATAATAATGTGTATATTAACTTATAATACAAACACAAAAGTAAACATACACCACCATATGCATATTGTAATTAAACGAGATTTGTGATTTCGTATGCTAAAGTAGAAATTCATTATTAGAACCCTACGCAACAACCATCGAGACTTTTTATTTTATTATTTTTGGTAGAGTATATTTTTTTCACAATTAGTGTTCTCGATTATATATTGTTCAACTGTTATTTTGATTGGTATATATCATAGATTAATGGGTAATATATACCTCACCTACTGGTGGACGATCGATTAAGTCAATGATTTGATCGACTCAGTAATTAACATTTTATTAATCAATTTTATAAGACCACCGCATGTGAATGGAATGCTTCAATCTCTCTCTCTCTCTGAGTGTCTAACCTATACTAATAATATCAAAATAATATACATTCTCAATTGCCTGCTTAACCACCGTTGCTTCCTAATGGCACTGCAGTTTGCTTTTCCTCAATCCCCTTAGTCTTCTTTAATGCTTATCTTTCATTTAATTAACATATCCAATTATATAACTAAAATTAGTGTTAGTTTCTATTATAAACCTATGGTGGCATCAACATGTGGCATGTTTTGGTCCATTTTACTCACTAATATAGCTAGTTAATTATGATTTCGGTGCTTATATTCTTGCATTATGATGACATTTTCAAATGCATTTGAGTGCATATTTTAAAATGCATTTGTTTATTAATAAATGTTCTATACTAATAGTATGATGTCAAATTGAGAGTCTAGTACACTACCTTTGTAAGAAAAATTATATTATAAATTAATTTGAAATTACTCCAATAACTTTTAAAATTTAAGTTATATTGACAATCTATAATTTGATGACAATGAAAAAAAAATCTTTACCCTTTACCATCATTTTAATTAATTTTAAAAAATTATACTATTAGAGGCAAATTTAACATTTATACTTATATTGTTAGTAAATAAATGGTATAATTAAAAAAATATTGTAGTGTGTTGAAAATGAAACTAAAAAGGAATTCTTTATAAGCTAAATCAAACAAATGATGAGGATTAGTTTTTAATTAAAAGTCATTAAAAATTATTTTCACTACTAGAAAAATCGCTTTCCACATCGGTTTATTTTAGACTTTTAACATCGATTTTTAATCGATGTTGAAACTACCGACGTTGAAAGTATCAACGTTAACATCATTTTTCAAAAACTGATGTTAACATAACCATACAACATCGATTTTCTTAAGAAAACCAATGTCGTCAAATAAGAAATTAATAAAAAAATGTAAAATATGTAAAATCAACATCGATTTTCTACTACATAACCGATGTAGAATGCTATTTTTTTTTTAAAAAAATACAACCTATTCTTTTGATTGTTTCTGACCCTTATTTAAAAGATTGGCCAAACTCCACCAAAAGCTATAAAAATAAACTACGAAAACTAAATATATTATGACATATATAAAATTAAACAATCAGCTCTTACAATTCTAGTCAAGTGAAGAAAATCCAAAAAAATAGGGAGCAATCACAATGGGTCAATCAAAGAAGCAAGTCTCTATTAAATTATCCTAATCTCAGATCCAGAAATAAACTAAAAGGCCAGTGAACTCAGAATTCACACTATATCAATATTATTATGACATTAAGCACGAAAATAACCTATATAAACTAGGAACCTTCATGAATTGCATAGCCAGCTTTACATTCACATATTCCACTGGAGCAGGATCCTGGAAAGTGAAGAGAACAAGAATTAATAGAAGGAAAAGTGAAAATTATGTTGTGCCACTAGACATAAGGTTAGAATCAAACAAGTTGTGTTAAAGGCCTTGATATTAAACTTATAAACTTCAAACGGTCATAACTTTTGATAGAAATGTCTGATTGAGACGTACCTTATGTCAAAACGCTTGAAATTCAGAGGAGAAGCCCTGGGCAAATTTTCAAATGGGATTTGGTCAACTATTTTTCCAAAAAATGCCTCTAACTAGGTGAAAAATAGGATTCAATATTCAATCAGTGAAGCGCTTAATCACCGGTGAAGTATTTAATCACCAGTGATTTTTTCATGTGTTTCTAATTAGGAAACAATCTCAAACTAACAACAATGGACAACAATGGTTCAACAATGAAATGACATACAACAATGCAAAATTATGTTACAATAATCTAAAACTAATCACATGAAAACATTCAAGATGACACCACCCACATTAAATAAAGGGATGCTACAACAAGTAAAATTCAGCACCCACATTAACATCATTCAAGATGTTAAAGCGATAAGACTTCATCGTCTATTCCACCAAAATGAAAACTAAAAAACAAACTCCATCACAGTTATGGGACATACAACAAGTGAAGAGAAAAGGAAGTAAGCAACGATGGCAACCACGGTCTCAACCAAATGAAGCCTCCTACCTTGGAAATCCATGACAGTAACATAAATAGTGAGTACGAAATGTGAGACTAACATAAACAGAGCAAAAGAAAAATGTAGAACCACCAAGCGTACCTGAGCTGCGCGAGTGAGACTGAAATGTGAGTTGCGAGCGACAGTGGAAGCGCCACCAACAACGACACCAAGACCGGCGTAAGAGTGAGAGTGAAGGCTGAGAGAACGCGAGCAGTGAAGGCTGAGAGTGAGGGTCAGAGGCGCGAGAGTAAAGGGTGTTTAATTTGAGGATTTAGGGTTTGGGGATCAACGCTTTTATAATAACAATAACAATAACAACATTGATTTTCAACAAAAAAACTGATGTTGCTATCTCCTGCACAACATCGGTTTTCATTAAAAATCAATGTTAACATGTATATGTTAATATCAATTTTCCAAAAAACCTTAAAAATCGATGTTTACCGGGTTCTCTTATTTACGAATTTGCCACCGCATTTTAGTTAACATCAATTTTATCGATGTTAACTTAACAATGTTAAAACCTATTTTTGTTTTGTCAAAAATCATACTTAAATACTAACAATTCAATTTTAAATTTAACATATTAATATTTTAAACTCCCGTTTGGAAACATGAAATCGTTAACAAGTTTAATAATAATTTATTATCTTGACAGGTGATCTGCTAGCACAATGTACCTTTAAGCAGAAGATGAAGTTTAACCGAAAGGAATAAATATAAGGAATCGTACTCTTTAGTAGGAACCGTCCTAAAGTTCTTACATCGTATACTTGTATGCTACATGTGCCTTCCTTATATATACAGACACACATTAACCGAATCGTATAGGCAACCACTTATTATGTTATGTCCCTTTCTTTTGTTGTTTGGATTGCTCACTTACTGCCATATACTATACTGTATACACAAATTCCTATTCCCACAGATATAATAATAGTACCAGTTGTACCTTTTAATGAAATTCATTTTGCTGCGAACAAAAATATATAATAATAGTAATAAAACAATAAAATTTTACTCAAGTATACTATTAACCAATAATAATACTTTTAAATTTCTTCACATTACATTTTTTGTCTATGATAAATTGTTAGAAAATTTAATTATAGCTATTATTAAAACAATTATTTTTTCTTGTTGAAAACATATACAATACATATTAAATTAATAGTAATAACTATTATTTTAAGTTACAGTTAAAAAGTTACTTAAAATTCTAAAATTTAATTTTTAAAAGTAATAATGTATTTCTATAAACTTACTATATTAAACTTCATTTTTTTTTAAAATATGTATAGTATATGCATATGTTTTTAACTTTTCCGCAGGACCTAAGCATATACCTTAATTAGTTGCCTTACACCTAAATCTTGCCCTAATTGAAACATTTTTTTTTCTTTTTTATTCTCATTAATGAAACTAAAATGGACAATTTTTCAATTCAATATTATATTCTGATTCATTTTAATTAAAATGCATTAAACATAAAATAAAATCCATTTGCCACATTCTTTTCCATTGTGACATGCTTACCAAACACTACCTAAGTTTCTCTTCTTTGCAATCAAGGGGGTATTGCTTGAAAGCCACCCGAATCTCTAATCATCGCACTTGGATTAGTACTTTTCTTC
>CM023952.1:7226618-7356891 GCA_013407115.1 Glycine latifolia
GCATTGGGTGGACACATGAGGAGGCATAGGGCATCCACAAACACCAACACTGTTGTTGACACAACAAGTTCTAACACTGTCATTACCACCACAGTCACCGCGGCTCCACCTAGGAATATTTTGCAATTGGATCTTAACCTCCCGGCACCGGAGGACGATCTCCAAGAGGCTAAATTCCAATTTACCGCAACAAGTCAGGTGCTGGTTGGTACTCCGGCTATGGTGGATTGTCATTATTAAGCCAGGGTGGGAATTGGAATTTATTTCAAAGAATTATTATTATTATTTTGATATCTCTCAATGTGAATTATTAGCGTTGTTCTTAATTTACAATTATTCGTAATTATCGATTCTTTGGATTATTGACTATTCCTTCGGGTTATTAATAATTGCCATTTTGATGATATATGTGATCGATCTACTTGTTCCAGTTGGAATACTTTGAGTAAGTAAGTGGTTAGTGTTCATGGTTGCCTTTCATTCACGAAAAGTGAGTGATAGTTCATAGGGCATCTTTTGTTTTTCTTTTTTCCTTTTTAATTTATTTTTATTCATTTTATTTTTTGGATCTATGTGTGCACACTGTGGAGTGTGGAGTTCTAGTTTTTTGTTCTAAGAGGAGAGCCTAGAGTGATGTGCTGAGAGAGAGAGAGAGAGAGAGAGTGCAATGGCAATATGGAATGCCTAGCTAGGGTTTGGGTTTGGCAGAACCACGACCACAGCCATAAGTCGTGGATTAGGTTCCCTTTGTGTGCTTTCGATTTTATTATAATAAAGCTAAAAGATCTCTTTCTCCCTCACACTGGCTACCACATTCCCACTCCTTTCATTAATGACGAGAATAAAGGATTTCCCAAAACTGGCTTCGATAAATATGCCACGGCCATATGCATACCCATCACCATGTATCTTTCAATTTATAAGGCTGCCTCTCTGTCTCTTTTACTATTTTTTTTAAATAAAAAAATACATTAATGAATAAGCCAAGTATATATATCTTACTATATATGTTTCCTACTCCACACCACCTTATTGTCATTAGTTTTAGCTTTTAAACTAATTAGTTTCACCTAATTAACAAACTAACTTGTTCTTACTTTTGCATGTCACTAAACTCAATATATTGATATACTACTATAAACTGAATCAAATTTAATTTAACAAAATATTACGCCTTTTTTTTATTTGTGTATGCGTATATAATGATTAATCAATAATTAGCTTTGGGATTATCTGATGGGAGCTAGTTCCTGCCAATACAAAGTTGATGCTCCCAAGAAAGATACTACAGTATTAACTTTCAAGCCACAAGCGTATTTGAGTTGGACTTACACGAATGGTCCACTGCTTAGAGTTGGACCCATCACCCACTCGTTTAGTACTGTTTATCTACTCTTTTTTTAGCTATAAACTTGATAACCCTTATTTATGTAGTTCACATAACGAAATATGAGAAAAGGATAGGATCAGTAACAACAATTTCATTTTCTCTCTTCCACGGAAAATAATAATTAATGAAAAATGAAACACATAAATAGTACTACTATTAAATTGTACAGTATATTTAAGACATTAGTTAAAAAATGAATAAATGGCCTTTTTGGCCGCCTCCATTATAGAAAAAAAAAAGAATAAAACATTTTATTAAATTTAAAAAAAAATTGTGATGATAATATCTTTTTCTTTTATCAAGTGATTCCCTAAAGTTAATAATAAAAAACTAATCTTTCTAGATACTGAGATTCATTCAAAGAATTGATCTCTTCCAACAAATGATTTTATTTTACCATATGCACAAGTCAGAGATCCAAATTATGATCATATATTTAAAGGACAAAATTACCTATCAACTATGTCATGGTATATTTTATTCATGATATTTTAATTCCTTAATAAGCACTTATTGGTATTTATCTAATTTGTATTATAGTTTGAAAGAGGGGCATATATATTAATGAGTGAGCGAGAGATAAAACTTAAATTAAGCAGAGAGAGAGGGAGAGGGATGGAAGACTTTTAAGTCACTTGCAGTGGCCACTTATCTAAAGTTAGTTATGTGCACGTTTTTGTGAATATTGCTGGTAAGCGAAGCATGTGAACACGTTGAGGTGTCCAAATGCATTAGAAATATGAGAGAAGATATCACTCATTGACATTAGCACATGTAGTTGGGGAGGTTCCCTTCATGTCCTGTAACCTCCCATTTTATATTTATATTCTCCTTTATATAAATTGTACTTTATTTATCATATTATTCTCAAATATCACAAAGCATTACTTTGCTTGCTTTCTAAAAGGCCAGTTTTAATTTCTGATCACGCAACTTATAATAGTAATCTTCATTTCAACAATTCATGTTATCTTAACTGTAAGCGCATGAACCTTATCTTAATTAATAGGACCCACCGTTTTTTTTTCCCTTTTTTTCTCAATGAAGAAAACTGCGATTTTTCTTCTGTATAAGAGATAATTTCCTAAACAAGAGATCATGGGGTTGTGTACTAATTAAGATTTTCACTTGGCTAATTAGCTTACTCCAATTGGCCATACTCAAATACCAGGCACGACGAGACAAGGCCGTGGTATCTGCTGAGATGTCAATGTCCTTTTGATGAAAAAGAATGAGGATTATTAGTTTTATTAATTTTGTAGAGTGTGTGTACTGCTACTTACTCTCTTTTAATATTTTAATTAATTCATATCTTTTAAAAAACTTAATTAATTAAACTAATAGCATTATTTATTACACTAGTACACTTAATAAAACATAATAAAAATATATTAATAATATTTATTTATATTTGATAATATTTTTATTAAATGTTAGACAAAAATATATTACTAAAAATTACATGTATAATAGTATTAGAAATTTATATTATTTTTTTCAAAATTAGTGTTAAAATTATTAGGACTCCTCATATCATCTCTCTCTTTCAATTTAATTACTTTCTACCTAATTGATTAACATGTGTTAGTCTTCTACTTCAATCCTTAGAAGAGAAAAAATGTATTTATCTTTTTAATTCATAACATTTATTATAAAGTAATTAAAGATATTTTGCTTAAAAAAATAATTAATACAAAAAAATTATCATATATATATATATATAATATTTTTTTATTAAAGATAATTTTATTTCAATCGGATAAAATTTGAAAAGTTCCCAAGCAGTAAAGTTCTCTTTCCAGTAAACATAGTTTATATATTTGAGACTCGAATTAAAAACACTATTTGAATTTAAATAACTTTTTATTGTAGAATTTGATGTACAGTATATTGGTAAGATTTAAGAATTCTTTTATCTAAATGACTTGGCCTGCATGCTTTCCAAACTACACGTGCAGCTGGATGGCTGTGATGGAATTAATAGATCCAGTTGTGAAGGAAATTAACTGAACTAGAGACTCAATTATGCATTGTGTTATTTATGTGTAGTTGATATCATTTTCTCTTGGACAAGATGTGTGTTGCGGTAGCATTGTTCACGGGTTTGGTGATAGAGACAAATGCCTTAAATGCATGAGTTGGTTTACTATGTGGCCTTGTTGTCCCTACTTGTAACCCCATAACCAGAAAAGGTAGGCATTTGGCCGGCCTTAAATTCTATGTGTCATTGCTAGCGTTAAATTAGTTTCCACTAGACCAATCAATTGCTTCAATTCACTTGCTTAATCAAATCCCCTATTGGTGTTCAGTCTTGACCCTCAATAAGGTTTTATAGTTTCCAAATACCACAACCAAAACCATTCATTAAGATGCCAATCGGTGTTTGGTATATGCCATGACGGAACAATAAATGTGAATCTAATTTCCCTTCTTTTTCATTAATTTAGTGGTGTTTCTTTGTGGAATATGTGATTCTAAAGATCCACTTCCTTGGTTTGGGGTTTGGTTAACTTTTATAAGGCAGCTACCAGAAGTGAGATGACTGTTGAGTAGTTTTGACATTGCTGACAAAATTATGGATATACCAACAACATAAAGTAGTTTTCTTAGAGTTGGCCAAAATTTGCATAAGATTTGAAGAAGAAAGAATGTACGTATTGAGATGTTTGCGGCGGTAAAAATCTTAGCACTCAACGAAAACATGTCTGCGTGCTGATTAAATAATGAATAATGACATACATAAAAAATTGCTAGCAAGTGTTAAATATATGGATCTTAAATATACTTGTTGTCATTCTTGAACAATGTATAAGTTATTCGTTTTGAAAATTAATGTTTAAATTCAACACTACAACCTTTATCAAATAGCTATGATAATACATGTTGAGTTTATAGGTGTTCTGCTCAAAGAGAACAGAAATGTCCGACAAGAATGTTGGATAATTGATGTAGGATCAGACTCTCCCTCTCTGAAGATGTCTATGGAGATGAAACACCTCCAGGAAGAATATCACAGCAAGGGAAAACACAACACGAGTGGCGTGCAGTGTGTGCTATGTTAATGGAAAAGAGAGAGTCATAATTGTGTGTATACCTTTCTCCATGGAGGATATTCTATTTATAAGATACTGATCTGGACCTTGGTGGAATGGTGGTTGAAGCCCACTTATCTTTGATTAAGATATTCGAATTATCTAAATGAAGCAGCAGTTGTGATATTTAATATATCTTCTATTCTTTGATATTTGTTATATCTTCTATCTTTTGATGATTGAGGAGTTTGAATATTCGAACTTTATAAATGGGCCTATCTTTTATCCGTAACAGTAGGAAAATGAGTTTTAAGTGTGATTAGTTCCAAATTAGAATGAAATTAGTTTCTTGACTAGTTCAAAGGATCAAAACTTGTAAAAATATATCATAATCTCACTAGGAATCCAAAGACCTTAAAACAATGAATTTTATATTTAAATTTAAAAACTAAAAAAAAGTGTTTACAACTAATACTGACTAAAAAGTGATTTTTTTTCTAAGTCATTTTGTCTTTAGAAGAACTTATCATATTTATTTAAGGAATACTAGCAATAAATTTTATAACACATTTATTAACACATTTTCTACTATTAATTATAATTTATTAAAAATTATAAAATTATGAGTGAAGTTGGTAAGAATGAGACTTATTTAGAATTATATTTTCAATAAAGAATGAAAAATATTATTACCATTTTTCCTTACTTTTAACTCCAACTCTTGAGGATAAGACACTAATATTTTCTACTTTGGAAAAATATTTCATACATAGGATTAGTTAATATTTCATGTAATTCTGTATAAAGAACAAGAAATTTTAGTATTGTTAAATTGATTCAGGGTGCCTTAGCCAAATTCACTAGTCAATCAAGTGAAACTAGTTCAAATAGTCATCATAGTCTTCATCCCTGCTTTCAGAGTTTCCCTGGGGTTGGTAAGGCGAAATGGGGCCACCCTCAAAGTCCTAACTAAGTAAGGAACAGACTCTCCAAACAGAATTACATATTGCGTGGTCAAGGAAGCATCTACAATTACAGGTAGTTGACTTGCTTACTTGTTAGGATAAGGAAGATCGCTAAACCAGCAGTCAGACCAACAATGCATAACAATTATCTTTGACTATGTCCGACTCATAGGAATTCATTTCAAGATCGATTAGGATGTTACCACAACAAAAAAAATCCGAGTCTTGGTAGTTGACTTGCTTATGTGATTTAATATATTATTAGTGCTGGCAATGTAAGTTAATAAAAAATAATTAAAAAATGCATTTAGATTGTAAAAAGTTATGCATTCTTTATAAAATTTATAGAATACACTCTCAACCAAGTTACTGTGGTGTAGTGGTTATCACGTCAGTCTTACACACTGAAGGTCCCCAGTTCGATCCTGGGCAGTAACATAACTTTTTTTTTTTTTTTCATTTCTACAGATATATTTTGTAAATGCTTTCTTTACTTTGTTTTGTTTTCATTACTATGCACATATTTGGCGCTTTAGTTTAATAATACATTGATACTGTTCTCCAACTAAAATAGGAATTTACCTCAGTAATCAGCGTTCTTATTTTTCTAATCAAATGAATTGGTTGCTTAATAAAATGACCAACTAAATGGTATGCCTGTTCCTTGCTCCAAATCACCCGGGACTGAAAGGAAAACGATGCAATTTCAAAGAGAATTTTTTTTTTTAGGGTGAGCATAACAACATAGACAATCGCTGTGTTAATGCATAGTTTAACCAGTCATTCACTCAATGTCAATCTTCAGCATGTTTGTTAATCTCCATTCTCCAACAACGGGCAAAAATGTTGAGTCTATCGAAGGCCTTCACAATTTTATGTAAATTTAATCATTGTATTAAGATGCAAGAAAACCATAGGTTAATTTTATATTCCGTTTTTCTGCTCACCAAGCCAATGAAGGACAAAAGAAAAGAAGAAAAAAAATCTTTTACCACCAACATAGTACATTACAAACATTGTCCTGAAAATTGAATAGATATTCAAGAATTGGGTATGAACAAAACAAAAATGTTCAAATAAGCAACAGTTCCCATTAGGAATCCTTCCTCATCCGAGCTTGGGGAATGATTACAAGACTACAGACTGCTTGAAGCTTGAAGTCTGAAGATTTATCATAAGATGTTATGCACCTTGAACCAATGCAAGTTGCTTGCTCCAAACTGTCCATTTAGTATAGAAACTTTGGAACATAATAATGCTTAGTTAGCAAAAACATTCACCCTCACTCTAGCTATAACTTCTGGGTGAAGCTTTAACTCTGCAATATATTCTCCTGTTTCCCTGATCTCTGGAAGATCAACAATTCTCTTGTCCACCTCCCTAGAAATGAATCACAAAAAATGGGCAATATATCATAGAGCAATTAATCAATCAGACTTCAAATCACAGATATGAAATAAATATGGGAAGAACAATTCATTTCCCCCATTTTGGTTTGTGGAATGTACTGATAAGGGCTCCCACAACAGGTTCAGAGAACTAGGATGATCATTCACATGTGAACATTGAACCACGTATAAGTTCATGATAAATCAGATGTGCTCAAGTGATATCACCTAAAAAGCAATCAAGTAGCTTACAATTTGAAGAGAGCAGCCAGTTTGGAAATTAGCTAAAAAGCTTTCCAAATTTCTTCTAAAATTTCAGAAAATTGTATGAATTGAAACGCATCCAAAGGAATCCATAGAATTATGCAAGGATCACTTACATCAATGAAGTTCAATTATGTTGTATTTTGTGCTAGCAATTTGAAAGGGAAAAGAAAAAGTAACATCATAGACAGTACTGAAATGCATTTTCAATATTGACAGAAGATACCAATGTATCATGTAAAGCATATTAAGCTCCAAAACAATAGGCATTTCTCTAAATTTAGCATCTGATATTGGATGAGTGTATTAATATTTTGGCAATTTGGTTCATATTCCATAAATAAATCATATCAAATACTCAATCCAAGACAATATCTCAATATTAACCTTCAAAAATCTTAAAAGGCTCTAGAATAGAATAAAAAATAATCATCTGCATTAAGCATACTGCATATAGCCAGTTGAAATGATAAACACCTAACTGAAATTTGTCACAAACTGTAGAAACTCAATGTATTTTAGCCACATTAGAGAAAAGGCATAAATTGTAATTGTACAGGATAGTACTCAATCAAAGAACATCTATAATGCTGACAAAATAAAAGATTTCTGTACATAGAAAAAATTGTACCTTTGAAGTTGTGCCTTGATTATGTCAACAAGATCTTGAGCAGTTACACTAAAAATCAAGCAAACATTAGACACAAAATCCATACAAGGACATAAATTTACTTTTAATAATTGTGCAGGACAGTCTTACCTTCCAAAAATTTGTTTTCCCTTACCACCTTTACGCTTCACCTTGAAAGCCCCAACAGTTTCAAAAATTAGAGCAAGTTGCTGTGCCTCTTCTTTTACCTACAGAAACGTAAACCTAGTTACCATGATATGACTACAAAAATTGTGTAGAAGGAAAAATACTTTAATAGATTCAGAAGATAGTATGAAAGTAGACCTAAATTTAGGCAGATAACCCAATATGAAAAATAAAGTAATTTACTGAATGCAAATTTACTATGGGGATAACCATTGAAAGGAATTTACATTCTCCAATATTGAACTCATTGTTACAAGCTTACAGAATTTGATGTAAGGCCTACACATGGAGCTTAACAGCATAGCATTCATTCCTAATCCTATTCACTGATGACAACCTTATCTGCACATTACCAGAGGACAAATTTTACCCAGGTAGGGATTGGGGGGGAAAGGAAAAATTACCCGTCTTTTCTCAGCCTCAATTCTTTCCTCTTCTATCTTCATTTCCCTGGGGAGAGAAGGTTAAAATGAAGAGTTCAAAAGACAATGCAAGGGAAACTCAGTCCAAACTGTGGCAAACAACATGTTTTATAGGTCACTCACTGCACATAAAAATAGCTAGTCCTAGATTTCCAACTATCATCTCTCCAATAGAAACTGACAGAAAGAGTCTGAAACAAAGAAACACGGGAATTACTAAAAGAAAGATTTGTCACACTCACGAATGTGGAACTTTTATAATTTCATCATCAAAAATGCACAAAAGCAATTTCGTGTGAAAGAGAACAACAAATTTTTCTTTTGGTAATCCATGAGCATTTATTGTTGAACTCATACAACAGGAACCACCACACTTAACAGAAAAGACAAAATCCCTGTCCAACCGAAAACATCAAAGCCCCATGGATGGAATAAAAATAACTTCCTATTTATTCTTAATGAATAACTCTAAGCCATCTTTCTGTTCATCTCCAATCAAATCCACAAGGTCTTAAAAGTCTCATCAGATTATACAAACATATAGATCATATGTTCAAACGATCTCTTCACAGAGACAAAGTTTACTTTCCATGTCACTACAATGACATATAAGCCCTCACTAGTAACTTGTCCAGGCAACCTACTCGTGTTTCAAAACCATTATTTCTACTACTAACAGGGTCATGTAAATGAAAATTCCAAACACTGGTCCAAAATATTGAAATGTAAAAAGTATGTATATAAAAATTAATGTTATATAAAACCTAGATGGTTTAATTATACATTACTTGAGTAGCTGGGGAGTAACAAGTTGTGCCTTTCCCATGGGATGCAGGTAATTTCTGAAAAAGCCAGCCCTCACATCAAGAAGTTGCCCTTGCTTTCCTACATCAGTCACATCTTCCTTCAAAATTATCTGATTTAACAGATAGTTAAACCAAGTGAATATAAACACACATGCTGGAAAGTGCAAATACATTACACCATAGAAAAAACCAAGTGTACCCACTTGCTGTGAAGCTACAAAATTCAAAATTTACATCCAAGTAATGATGAAAAACACGGAAAATGTTTGATTTATGGCGTTAGAGCATAGAATGTTGTTGCAACCTTCCGAAGTTTCTTTGCCTTCTTTTGAGCGAAGACCGAAAAGAGCGCACTTTTGTTGGGGAATTGAGTAATAGGAGCCTTCGAGTTACCGGTGAGACTGTGCTGCAACAGTGAAGAAGAGGTGGAAGAGAGAGAAGATAATGCAGACGCCATTGATGGTTTTGCGAACAAGCACAATGTTCTGTGTTTCTTATCTCTTTCTGTGTTACAGGTCGTAAATTATAAAATGAGAATTTTTTAGATTTTAGAATTATCAATTAAATAAATAATGTAAAAGGTAAAATTAATTATTTTTAACAAAATTACAAAAAGTAATGAAAATATAAAAAAATTATACACTCAAAATTTGAACCAAGACCTGAAATTTATTCTATGAATCAACTTACAACATAATTAATTCATATATTTATATTTTATGTTATTTATATTGGTTTCGTATAGTTCAACTATTACTCATTAGTTAGATAAGTAAAACATAAATTCATTGTTTTGATCGGGTTAACAATTGGTGTGATTTTTAAAATTATGTCTTTTTTAAAAAATTAATGTTTTAAGAATTGAATTAGATTGGCTAGGAAATGTATAGTAATCTTTTGATTACAAATAAGATAGTCTAACTAAATGAGCTATTAGGTAATTTATATTAAAATTTAATTAATGTCACTATATATATATTAAAATATTTTTTAATGTATATTTAATACATATATAAATTTACATAATAAATTTTATAACAATTAAATGCATATTCTATAACAATAAATTTAAAATAAAAATCATGGTTTAATAAAAAATATTAGATTCATATATATTAAAAATTTTAATTTTATAAAATCATAGGTTCATATACTATAGAAATTTATATATGTAAAAAAAATATTATTAGATAAAATTAATTGTTATAAAACTTATTATATAAATTTATATGTGTATTAAATAAATATTAAAAAAATTTAATATTATATATAGCGACATTAATTAACTTTTAACATAAATAGTCTAGTAACTTAGTTGGTTAGAGTATTGTGTTTGTAATTGAAAGGTCGTTGATTGAACTCCTATTGGTGCCATTATTTTGAAAATCATTTTAAAAAAATTTAATCCATACGGATTACTAGGCAAAATTAGTATTATATTATTTATGCTAGGTGTATAAGAAAATTTGGGGACTTTTCCTTTTGGACCATTAAAATCATCTAATAGTCTTGATTTCACTTTAATTTAATCAATAATTTCAAATATTGTTCAAATTTACAAATTGTTTGATGGATTTTTTTTATACAAATCATTGATATCTTTCATATGAGATAAATCTTGTTTGAGATAGTAGGATAGTTATGAATAGTAAAAAAAATTTGCCAGTAATATTTTGTATAAGTTAATCCTTATGTTTAGTAATTTTTAATGATTTTAAAGTTAAAAATAATATAAAAAGTTAAATTAATAATTAAATTAAAAATACCTTTTTATAACAAGTAAAAAAAATGAACCATTAGATTAATCTATTAGTTCAGAATAAGAGAAGGTCACCAAAATCAACAAATCCAAAGTCATTGAATCCATTACCCATGTACATAACTTACCTCGCCCTTGTTCATACACACTTAGGGTGTGTTGCGCTCATGCAACTTCTTAATTTTCTTCACCCGCATCTCTAGTAAAGTTGTGAGTAGCTGGAAGTGGAGCTAAATCTAGAAGACTTTTGGATTTTTGGCCATAAACAACTCTAAAAGGGTAGTTTTTTTACTTCACAAAAAGACACATGTTGGATTATTCACTCATATACATATTGATAGAGAACTCAACAAATAGATTCACATCGGATATGTTTACCATGAATAGATAATATAAAGGGTATCAATTTATATGCTCATGTTCTATTTAGTGGAATAAAGATATGATAGAGAACTCAACAAATAGATTCACATTGGGTATCTTTACCATGAATAGATAATATAAAGGGTATCAATTTATATGCTCATGTTCTATTTAGTGGAATAAAGATAAAATAGAAATTAGTTTTTGGAGAGATGGTTGACTGGTTGTTAGGAAGAGGTTTTTATTGATAAAATATATATATATATATATATATATATATATATATATATATATATATATACTTCAACCGATATGCTTTTAGGCACGACAATACATAACATAGAAATCACACTCGGAAATGGTCCTAGATGAAGTTTTGACCATCTGTCAAAGAAAAAAGAACAAGTAACTTTGTATCAATGGAATCTCATCATTCATACATAACAAATTGGTGTGTTATATTCAAATCATAGCATATGAACAATAAAAACTAGTATTTTAATTTGGTCATCTGCCAAAAGTTTCAGGTTTAGTACCTATATTTTAGCAACAAATCCAATAAATCTCTTAGTGTAATCATACGTGTATTGGTTTTTTTGGGAAAGTGAGTGAACTCAAAGTCTAAGATGGTTAATCACCAGAAACAAGAACGAGTGAATCTAGTTTCGAGAGCATGCCTTATTATATATATAGGGGGTGTAGAGTTTCTCAGCGAAGGCAAGTGCAACTATCTATTTCATATCCTTTATGTCAGCAAAGTAGCTAGGTCTAATTTCAATTCGGTAGAATGCAGGTCTCCAAAACCCGATATGCCCTTAGGCACGACAATACATAACATAGAAATCACACTCGAAAAGGGTCCCAAATGAAGTTTTTCTATTAGAGAAAAAAGAACGAGTAACTTTGTATAAATGGAATCTCATCATCCATACATAATGAATTGGTGTGGTATATTCAAATAATAACATATGAACAATAAAACTAGTGTTTTAATTTGGCCATCCGTCAGAAGTTTCGGGTTTAATACCTATATTTTAGCAACAAATCCAATAAATCTTAGTGTAGTCATAGGTGTATTGGTTTTTTTTGGAAAGGGAACTCGGAGTCTAAGATGGTTAATCGTCATAGACAAGAACAAGTGAATCTAGTTTCGAGAGCATGCCTTACTATATATATAGGGGACGTAGAGTTTCTAAGTGGAGGCAAGCATTCCTGTCAGTGAAGTAGGTTCGCTTTCGGTTCGATAGAACGTGAGTCTCCAAAACCTAATGTTGCAAGTTCAAATCACACATAGCGTGATGATTCAAATCCTACATAACGTGATTCTTGTATTGTTTGAATGATAATTACACTAAAATAATTAAACATTAAAAAGTCTGAATTTAATCCTTGTAGATTAGGATTAAAACAAAATAAATAGGAAATCCGCAAAAAAAGAGACATTAATTAATCAAAGCTCCAACTGATCAACTCGTTGGTATTGTAATATGAAGTTACAAATAATCTAGCCAAAGTAAGGGGAATTAAACCTAACACGATTCCAAATAGAAAAACTTCAATCATTTTTATTTGTTTGAAAGGTAAAAAGAAAGCTAATATCTATCATTAATTAATATATATATGATCATGAATCTCAACAATCGAGAATTGTAAATTGACACACTAAGGAACTATAGAATATCTTATTCCAAAATTTATTATTCCTCTCAAAACTACAAATCAAATAAGTTGTATTTTACTCTGACCATTAAAAAGAGATTATGTTATAATTAAAATCGCTAGTAAAAAATCGAAATAACTAGTTATAATGAGTATATATAAACTATATGGAATATGTTATTTTTATACATATGTTTATAAAGTACTTCCCTAAGTTTCCATTTTTGAGAGAAAAAAAGAAGATAAGAAAAAAAATACTACTTAAAATATACAATTGAAAATTGGAGATTCATAAACAAATTATTACATAGGAATAAAAAGAAAAATAGAATGGCATAATTTAGAAATAAATTCATTATTTGGGACACACTCACTTTGTAAAAAAGCTTGTTAAATAGAGATTTTTTATTTCGACTATTTTTTAATTATTAATATGACAAATAAGGATTGCTACTACAAATAGTAGTGATACATGCTACATTATAGTACAATACAAGGAGAACATCATAGGACAAAAGCTTGAACTATAGAACATTTTTTTATGTAGTGATGGTTTGATAAACAATGAACAACACAGACAAAATAATAAAATTTACTAAAATACTCATTTTAATATTAGTTATTTAATTTAATATAATTTTATCTTAATATTATTGTTATTATATATTATAAAATAATATATATATCATTAGCATTTGGATTCACTAATTTAACTCTTTCATACGCAATTATGTAAGCAATTTTTAGGGTTTCAATTCAAGAAATTCAATTACCATGAATAGGAAAGAGATATAAGAAATTAACGTGAAAGGATTCCAATTCCAATTGAAGAATTGGTACCAGTATCACTTGCAATTGAAAAAACTCCAATACCCCATTCAATTGAATATTTGAATCCTTCTATCGCTTCACTTTATTGGCATAGAGAGAGGTTGACGGTGGAAAACATGCAGCTCTTCCAAATTTTCAAATCATAGAGAAAAAACGAGTAGAAAAGCATAAGCATCGTTTTGATACAGTTGTGTAAGAGAGAGGTAGTGGAGGATATATACATGAGGGGGGAGAGAAAATATGGGCGAAAAATGAGAGATAAAGGTATGGGTATCTTTTGAGTATTTTATACTTAGGACAAAAATTGTCTCTTAATACATTGAGTAACAAAATTTAAAGTTTTTGTTTTGTTCTTGATTCTTCTTTTTTGTTTTTATCACATCCATTTTGGAAATCAAACACAACACAATTATTTTTGTCATGTCCTATCCCTTGGAATTTTGCGAATCAAACCGATGCTTAGAGTGAAATTATTAGAGTTAGAATTTTTTATATTTTTATCATTATTAAAAATATAAATTAATTATTTAAATTGGTAAATAATTCATATAATAATAATATTAAATAAAAACTCAAAGTTATACATAAAAATGGAATTTGATTTTGAAAAAATTATTTGTAAGTTCATTATTATTTTTTATTATTTTTATATATTATCTGAAATAAAATATATTTAATAACTGAATTCATAATTTATCTAAAAATGTATAAACAAATTAAAATGGTTAATAATAAGGCGTAATGCGTTCGGTTTCCCAAAACTGATATAACTGAATAGGGATGAGGTTGAGTTTAAAATTTTTGTAACCATATATTTTAAACTCAAAAGTCAGAACTCAAGTGTGAACCTGGCTTGCTTTGCTTTTATGAAGTGAAATAAGTTAAGCTTGTCATCAACTCGTTCCACAGTCATATTTATCCTCTGCAAGAGATAATCTTTAATTTTCAAGTTATCTATTATTTTAATGCATAGAAAAAGGATTTTACTTATATTATTAATGAGTAGTTAGTTTAAATACTGACATTACACTATTACAAGTCAGTTTAAAATTTGATTAAAACTGACTATTGCAATAATTACTTAAAGAAGTATAACATTTTAATTAGAGTGTTTTGCAACATGGATCACCATTCTCTTTCCACATCCATTTGAAACAATAATAAGCACAGCTTGCGTCATTGAACTGTTGAAGCCTTTGAACATGATTTTTGTGATGGATGTGGTAAAAAAAACGTGGTTCTAATTTATCACGCTCTTACTGAGGTGCTTCATATAAGGCTATTATCCTAACCAAATAACTTTTTTTTTTACTTAGTATATATTAGTGCAATGTCAGGATTTCGGAAATTACAAGAATCACTCCCATTTCCAAGTAAAAAGCCAAGGCTGCATGAGTATAGGTTGTTGGTCATTGTGTTCCTGTCAAGTGATGTCATGCATATGCCACCCTAGATGTTTAATAGATTATAGAGGAGCAATTTTATAATCTAAATCTTATATATATTTTAACAATTTATACAAAAGAATTACTATTAAATAAAATCTAAACAGATTTAATATATATATACATGTTTCATATTTATACTTAACTAATAAGAGAAATAATAAAAGAAGATTTAATAAACTTATTCTTTATAAATTCAAAACAAATTAACAAAATGCATTGACGCTGTCACATGCACGAACAAAGATTGTCCATGCGAACCCTTCAAAGTTCAAACCTTGGGCATAGATGACAACACAGCCTAAAAATAAAGGAAAATTAAGTCTAGACAAGACAATATATATTTATATGTAACCAAAAAATAGTAAAGGTCCACAGAAGGATTTAATCAATTTATAATAATCAACGTGCAAAAATTATAATGATGAGCGCAGTCCAATGAAAGTTGTAACTGAAACTGGATCATCTCTCGTTTGCTATGTGTGATATTGGGTTCATATGAGGGAGGTCTCAAGTGGGGATGAGTTTCTACTTTCTAGGTTATACCTTCCCAGTTGTTGACTTGTTGTCTAGATTTAAAACAATTTTAAAAGAAAATTTATTAAAATTATTTTAAAATCATCTTTTAAAATACTTAAGATGTAAAATTTATTTTAAAAATGTCATAAATAGTGTCTAGTCTTGATCTTAAAAAAATACTTAAATTAAGTTAAAAAGTTAAAAATAATTAAAAAAGTGTTTTTTAACATTAAATGAGCTAGATAACAAAAAATTGTGCTCTTTAATTTTGAAATATATTTTTAAAATATGTATATATAGAAAAAAAATACTTAAATTAAGTTAAAAAGTTAAAAATAATTAAGAAAGTGTGTTTTAACATTAAATGAGCTAGATAACAAAAAATTGTGCTCTTTAATTTTGAAATATATTTTTAAAATATGTATATATAGAAAAAAAATACAAAATAAAGATAATTATATACAAATATTATTATTTTTCCAGTTCAAATCCGGTTTTATTTTATTTAAGATAATAATATTCATACACTTATCACATATTTTGTTTTATGTTTTATATTTTTTTTCTTTCTATCTCTCTTCTTTATATCAAGATCTTACCATTTACATTTTAGATTTCATCAATTTTATAACAAGAATATATTGCAATAATAAAATTTATTAAAAAGCTAGGATTTTGTAAAGTGTTAACTCACTGCATATGCAAAGATTAATCTATTGCCATTCATAAGTCATAACATAGAAAAATCCAAAGTTATTTATGTGGCTGCTTCTGCCACTTTATATAAAGAACGTCCCTCTCCACATTCACCTTCTATATATCTATACATCTATGATCCAAGTCAAAGCCAATCTTCACACGGAAAACTTAGATATATAGCTCACAGGTTGAGTATTCGAGGAAGATTTTCAATTTCAACAATGAAGCCAATTAATGAGGCCACAATATCTACCTCCACAAATGATTTTCAAGAACTGCACATGTTTCCTGTGGCAGTGAATGAATATTTGGTTTCACCTTCTCTTGAAGCAAGCTCTTCCTCAGCTTCACACTCTTCAAACTCTCTCCTCTTCCACCTCTTACTTCTCAAGGACAAGCTAGGTCAACTCCAAAACCTAGTTGATGTTCTTGTCTCCCCTCAACAAAACCTACCCGAGTCAACTCCAACGGCAATCTCCACCATCAACAACACAATCCAAGAAATCATAGTAGCAGCCACTTCAATGAGATTCACCTGCCAACAAATGATTCCTAGTTCCTCTTCAGGTACTAATACTATTAATGAATTGCACCAGCAACAAATTGATCATGGTAGATTATTACCACCACGTCATGAATCAAACTTTGTACACAACAATAGGGGTGTGCCTAGTAACAACATTAATATAGTCTCAGATATAAATAGAGAGCAAAGTTTCTTATTATCATCTAGTATTGAGGGAGAGGCATTGGATTGGTTTCCTGAAAGTTACAATAATAATATTTATAGCAATAGTGGAAATTATTGTAACCCTAAAGATGATGAAGCAGCCAACATTGTTAGCAACATCATGGGGGAGATGAGTGACATAATTGAATTGGATGCTGCGGATTTGTTGGCAAAGTACTCATATTTTTGCCAAGTGTGTGGGAAAGGGTTTAAGCGTGACGCCAATTTGAGGATGCACGTACATGAGGGCTCATGGGGAAGAGTACAAAACAAGTTCAGCCTTGTGCAACCCAATGAAAAACAACAAAGGAGAGTAGTAATTCGTTGTTATCAGGTGCAGAAGAAGGAAGTGGTGCCACAAAGAGATACTCGTGCCCTCAACAAGGGTGTAGGTGGAACCAAAGGCATGCCAAGTTTCAGCCCTTGAAGTCAATGATTTGTGCCAAGAACCATTACAAGAGGAGCCATTGCCCGAAGATGTACGTGTGCAATAGGTGCAACCAGAAACAGTTTTCGGTGATTTCTGATTTGAGGACACACGAGAAGCACTGTGGGGACCCCAAGTGGCAGTGCTCGTGTGGCACTACGTTTTCAAGGAAAGACAAGCTTATGGGCCATGTTGCTTTGTTCGTAGGGCACACCCCAGTTCCTAGTGGCTTGTCATCATTCTCGGGAAAATCAGAACAACTGTAACATTGTTGGTCATTCCTATATACATATGTAAACTTTAGTAATATTTTTTTATTTATCACCTAATAAAAATATTGTTAAAGTTTTTTAATAACATTTAAAAAATATTCTCAGATATAAATAAATGTTATTAACATGCTTTTATAATATTTTATCAAATGTTATGTATAATTTATATTATAAAAAACATTTGATAAAAATATCTTTAAAATATATTAGTAATATTCTTATTAAAAGATAAATAAAAAAAATCTTTGCTAAAAATTACATGTGTATGTGTTGCAGCGAGTGTTTCAGGATGATATGTCTTTGAAGATTGATTATGAAGAGGTGCTCTTTCCAGCTTCAATTTTTATACCATATTGTCATTAATCAATTATATGCATTCAGCATCATATAACAAAATGTATGAAAAATGCTTAGTGATGGGAATATATATGTTAATTTTCGAGTGAAAGGAATATTCTGCACCTGAAATGTTAATTACCTAATTAATTCTTGGTTTTATATCTGGAGTTCTTGTGCTAACATTTGTCTCTGATTTTTTTTAGGTGTGCAGTACGTTTGGGAGTGTGAGTTTGTGCACGGTACCATAGCAATATTGTGCATTATATTGTTCCTGTGTCACTTCCTTAGCGATATTGTCTTCAAATTAATCTGCGCCTTTACCATTCTCAATATCTGGCTTTCTTTCTTTTTCTTTTTTTTTTTAGTTCTCTTTTTCTTTAATTTCTTAGTGGTATTTTGTACCGATCGACTAGACTGTGATGATTATTGTGGAATATTGTTTATTTGACCCATGTAAGTTTTTATTTTTATCAACAGATGTGACCCCATGTAAGTATGTGTATTGAAAAGGGAAGAATATCGATCACTGAATATGTTTAGGACTAAATAATAGTGCTCTATATGTAGAGTATAGATAAATAGATTAGTTCATGAGATTGGATTAATTCGAGTTTTTATTTATAAGATTTAATTATCTAATTTATTAAGATAAAAAATAATTAATTTAATTGATAATAATAAATGAGTTTGTTTAATTGACCCAAATAAAAAATGAAATTAAACAATTCTGGCCCATCTTTTATCATAAAAAAATTTAGACAATTATCTTATTCTGAATATTTTATCATTAATATAATTTTTATCATATTTAATACATTAACTTTCCTCCTTGTCTGATTTATGTGTAAAGTTAAAATTGTTAATTTTATAGTACATGATACCTATAACATATGTTATATATATTCTTTTATCATACATTTTTATTTTATTTTATTCATATACGACTTATAGGTATAATACAATAATATTTCATTTTTTTCAATATTTTCGTTATAATTGTTAATTAAAAATTAAAAATAAAGAATATAATTATTAATTGAAAGTTATATATATATATATGTATGTATATATATACTCTATATTCACTTTAGGTACACCATTCTTATTTATTTTTACTTTAGATAAATTAATTTTTATTTATTTAATATGATTGAGATATATATAAAAAAGTAATCTTTCAATAATATTTCATTTTTCATTTAAATCAAATACGTAACGGCTAATATTTTAGTTGTTAGATATGAACTTAGTTACTAATTTTTCAATGACTAAGAAATTGGTTTCTATTTCAATAAAATCTACTCTTATATTACAAATTTAAATAATAAAGGGTATAGGACATGTGTGTGTGATAATCAAAATGTTGTAATTTTAATTTTTATATTTTATTTATAATTTTTAATTAACAATTATACTGAAAATATTGAAAAAAATTAAAATAGATAGAAATATTATACTTATAAGTTCCAAAATGAATAAAATAAAAATAACAAAAATGTGTGTGATAAAGGAAGGTATATGACATGTTATATGTATCATTATGAAATTTTAGCTTCTTTTTTTTACTTTACACATAAATGACATGAGAGAGACGAAATGATGCATTAAATGTGATGGTAAATGCATTAATGATAAAATATAATTCTCTAAATTTTATTGGTTAAAAAATGGGATTGTTTAATCCCAATTTTTACTTGAGGTCAATTAGATAAATTTGCATAAATTTGTCCTAAATTTATATATTTTTTCAAAAATACCATTATTATCAATGCTTTTCTTTCTTCTAAGTGCAGGTTAGCATAATCTCTCTTATTTAATTAGAGGTATTTTAATATAAAAATAATTAATATATGATATAATATGGGTTGGATCTTACTCTATATTATCTCATGCATTAATATAATTAAACAAATTAAAACAGTTGGGTCATATATATAAGTATAAACTGAGGTAGTGTTATTTACTGTAAGTACTCTTTATTATGTTAACGCGTTATCAAGTCAGCTATGTATGAGATAATTTTAAGCAGATCCATGCATTCGCCATGTACATATCTAGCATATGCTAACCCACGACTACTAAAGATATCCATATCCTTTTTTTTTTTTTTAAGTTCTTGTTAAGTTTTATATGTAACCAGGTCTGTTAAATTTTACATCGTTGATTATGATCACAAAATAAGTCATACAACATTTTATCTTTTAATCCTAATCATCAAAGTACACTTGCATATTATTTGATCATTTTACTCTCACAATAATAGATCTGCTAATGCACTCACTCCCCATTAGTATATCGATACTTAACATAGACCATAACATATAAAAGAATACATAATTATATTATTGTTAATTATTAATTTGTAAAAGAATCCATCACTAAATATTTGAGTAAAAATTCTATGTATGTACAGAATGGATTTTATACTATATATTATCTAATTACAAATTGTTATATATATTAGATTTGTTAATTGTTAAAGTAGGTGATTTTATTGATTGAATGATTAAAATTATATAAACAATATATTTTTTATTAATTGATGATGTAAAATTTGTTCTGTTAACAGAGCTTGATATATACTACTACTTCTTGTTCTTTATATAACAAAAAAATTATAAGAAGTAGATTCATTTTTAAATATATTATTGCTAATTTTTATAACCTCACTTTATTGAGAAGTTTATCAATGACGCATTCACTTCTTCGCTATGCATGTGAATATATTAGTTGACCTATTAAAAATTAAAATCACATTCATTGCTGAAAAAAATTATTTCTTAAATTATCAAGTAATATCATTAAATATAACTATTATTTAAACCATTTAATTTTAAGGATGTTTTTGAAATAAAACTTAAAATTATCACATTATCAATTAAAATAAACTAACCTAGTTATATTTATTGATATTGATAAATCAATTATTTTTTCGTTGTATATAAAATCAAAGTTAGTATACATAACATTACCCAAAAAAAAAAGTTTGTGTACATAAGATATTGAATTTTGTCTTTCCTAATATTTTTTTTAAGTAGTTATGTTATTGATGTGTAATATATTTATTAGCTTTATTAATTATTGACTTTTTTGAAAATTTTGAGTTGTCACTTTTAATAATGAGTATTTTTTTTAAATTACATTTTTTCATTCATAAAATTTAAATCTAAAATCTTACTTAAAATAATTCAAAATTTAATTATACTCAAACCAACGATGTAGTAAACTATAAACTATTAACATATACTTTAAACTCATTTTTTTTATTCTGATTGTTAAACTTATATATTTTGATGACATTAACATCACACTAACAGATAACTTTATAGACATATAAAATTAAGTTAATATTTTTTTTTATCTGTTTATCAATCTATCTATATATAACTTGATGTGTCTATCTAGTTATTATATAAAACTCATAAATTTTTTTAATTTGATTTTCATTAGACAAATATTATGTTAATGGAAGTGAGTCCATGCCTGATCATGAACTTAATTTTAATTCATTAGTAAAAAATAGTTTTATAATACCAGTAAATCATATGTAAAATAATTTTATTTTCAAAATTCATATAATGTAACTTATATTGTTAATTTTTATTATCGGTAGGATAATTTTATATTTTTAGTGTGGCAAATTTTTATTTGGTGTTTATTACTAAGTATATTTAATAATTTATTAAATTATCCCAAAATAAGTGGGATCATATAAATAAATATAATTATTAAAGTTTAAACAAAACAAAAAGAAACTATTACAGGTCATGTTCACTTATATACAAAATAATTGGGAAGACTTCAAAATTAGACGCTAGTATAGTATTTCAAACATTGAATGCCCAATGAAAATCATGTGACCTAGCTAATTAATATTCGACATGAATTCTTTTCTAGCATATATTTCTAACACAAACCTTGTAGTGGAAATCTACAATTTTTGGCAATGTATCCTGCGGAGAAACTAGTATGCAAAAGTGGGTTTCCAATAAAGAAGTATGTTTCGTTCGATAAAGCATCGAACACCATTCCAATACTTTAGACACTACATTCATTAATAAGTATTTTGTTTTATTTTCCTATAAAAATTAAAAGACTTCCTCATGGAAATCATATAATTTTTTTTGTTACTTGTTACATTTAATTTGGTCTATATTAAAAAGTTTGACAGTAAATATATATTTGGTCCCTAGAAATTTGGTCTCTGCATTTTTTAAATTGTGGTTTTGGTCCGGAAGATTTGATCAAAAAATTGTCTTGGTCCTTTTTTTTTAAGTTTTGGTCTCTTAATGCCACGTGGCCGTTATTAGCCACATTAGAAAAATAATTAACGGAATCAAGATGAGGAACTAATTCCACCTATTTCAAAAACTTGAGAACCAAAACCTAGGGAAAAGAAAATTAAGGACTAAAGCCAATTGATCAATTTTCTGACGATAAAAATATATTTAACTCTAATGAAAAAAAATGATAATGTCTTTGCATCGCATTTCAAGCTTTTCTAGAATGTTTCGTTCTAACTAATTAATTAAATTTATTTGTCCCTTATTATTCATTTTTTACTACATGATTCTATTTTTTTTCAAATAGACATATGGTGGCCCTCTAGAATTTCTCTTTCTAGTAGAAAGTATAGAAGATTCTGCTCACCATCTTGTATCACGACTAATAGCAGAATTTGAGGTATAAATAAGATCTTAAGTTCTTCTCCCATGTTTTTATTTGATTTTCCACATTCATGTTTGTAATTTGTACCTGGTTTGTTGTAGCTTTTACTTCTCATTTGTTATAGTTGGTTTGTGAATATCTTGTATAAAAAAATCACAATCAATTGTATGAAATTTTGTTGCTTATTTATTTTTAGGAATGAGTATATGAATCTAGATATACAGACTTTGTGGATAATAACTTTTTTTTAAAATCCACATAATTATAACGTGTTTTTAAATCTGACTCGGACACCTAGAATTTTTTTTCATGGATTCAGAGAGTATTTGTGTAGCCAGTTTAAGTCCAATATATAAGTATTACTAATTTGTTAAGTTTTTTATTTTTAATTTAGATTGTTATTGTTAATTTTTCATATTTAAAATATTGAATATTTTAGTGTGATAATTTTAGTTTAAAAATGAAATCAATTTTTTTCTTCTAATTTTATACATTTTTCACTTTTTGAAATTATAAAAAAAAATATTTTTTCAATTATTATTTGGACCCGTGTACTAGTCCATCCATTTATATGCAGACTTTTGCAGAATCTAAATACGGATCTTAAAAAAAAGTTCATTTATTTTAAGGATCAAACATTCAATAGTCTACAAGGCAAACTTCATGGATCAAACTAATCCGTATTAATTAGTTGTTTTAATACACAGAAATTTTATTGAAAGAGGGTATCTCACGATCACAACTTTCTTGCTTTTTTCATCAAAATACTAGTAACACTAAGGATAGGTAGATTTAAGCTCTTTTCATCAAAATACTAGTATACATGTATTTTTGTCTTCAACTCTATTTACAACTAACTAGTAGAAGTTCCAGGGAAGTGTTTAATCGATTTCGGCATGCACGTAATCCACGAATTCAAAATTCTTTTGGAGTTGGTTTAGGGCAAAAGTTATGGCTGCGCTGACAATTGCGAGTCCAGCCAAAAGTACACGCAACTGGACATCTGATGGGATCCCTGTTGTTGCACAAAACACAACTGTTGCACCAATTAGGACTTTCTGCCATGTTTTGAATCCCTCATATGCTGCTCTACATGATGAACACTTGAGAGTGTGCTGTTCAAATCTATCCAACATCTACACAAACACAAAAAATAAAATGTTTCATTTAGTTCTAGCACCAAGAGATACGATAGCAACACATTTTTTCTTATTGGGTAAAAATATGTGCGCAAATATGGTCTCACGTGATTTTTATTTGATAAAAAGGAATTAGAAAGATGTATCAGTGTATTATTAGCATTCCTTGGTGTTCAAAATGAAGGGACTTCAAAATGAGAATCATGGATCACATCCTTGTACCTGACGTTTTGATAAAACAGTTGATGTTTGTGTACTGTTTGTTAATGTCACCACCTTCCTTGGTTTCTGAAAGGAAGATTTTCTCTTGGCCTTGAAGGACAATCATGTCTCCATCATATACCTTGTTTGAAGTCCAATGCTCATACCATGTAGGAACGACCTGAGATATTTATAGGCCGAGATTGAGACCCAAAGTTACATGCATGCATTCGTGAAATTGAATGCAAAAAACAAGATTGCTCAGTTGAGCTAAATAATGATAAATCTAGTTATATGAGAATAATGATAATTGACCTGAAGAAATCTATAGTGTGTAGATGTTACGATAAGCCAGAATACAGTGTTCAGCAATAGCCATTGCATCAGTTAATAGTAACTAAATACAGTTGATTTTGTAAAAGGAATGGCACCAGCTGCTATTTTACTACTCAAACTTCCAAAGTCACAATGTTTTTAAAAATCTACAGTCAAGTGTTGTTTAAAAGGATTGGATATTACTTTCCCAGTTGTCCTTTAGAGGGTGAAAAAGAGAGAAATTCGGAAAGGGAAAAAAGAAGAAGAAAAGATTTGATGTGAACTCTCCAAATTGATTGTCTGATGCTGAATTATCCACATATTGAGGAAGCTATTTGATGTTTAAAACTTAATATTTTCATTGCGAAAGTATGCGAGACACCTATGACCGAATGCATGATACTCAAAAGCTACCTAACATTTTTCCCATGAAGTTGAACACAAATCTTTTGGCCATAAACTCATATAGTCCATATGATTTCCTTCAGTGTTAATATTGGCACCAAGACATGAGAACAACGCAAAAGCCATTGACTTACTTGTTCATCATATAACATGGTGCAACAAACTTGGCACTGATCTGTGGGTTCCCTTCATTAGCTCCAGAGAAGCCCCATGAACCACGAGAATCCATCTTGAATGGCAGAGACTTGGCTCTGTCTCTTCTCCATGTGAGGATCATATTTATGTTAGTGATTTGGAAAACCCCATGTCCCTATCTACCAAATAATTTCAACTTTTGCAACTGCTAACTAGGTACATGTTAATAAGCAATGTGATAAAGAAACATGTTAATTACAGGAGCCACAAATAGTCAAAGCACATCTATGAGCTTAAGAGATGCATAATCAATTAAGCCTACTACACTTGAAATCAACTGGTAAGAGTTTAAGATCCTATACACTAACTTGTATAGTAAGAATAACTTGCTAATAAAATTCAGCTGTACGTTCAAACCAAATTTTCACAAGAAAGTAGATTGAATGTTAGTAAACTAACAAAACGTGACAATGAAGGCTCATGGCATTGTGTGTTCAATCGCCCATGAAGAAGGTTTCTCAAAGTTTTAAAAATATATGCTAATCGTCTGGCGGTTTCAGTGAGTGAAGATGTACAACAATACATGGAAGTGTTGTTACCAAACCAACCAAAAATTTGTCCTCGATAAAACTTTTTGGACTGCAACAGCATCAATTAATATTAATATATTTAACAAAATCCACTTACAACAGGGTCAAATAAAATATAATCTACAAGTCCACCAAATAAAAATAAACTAAGTTGTGGATGTTTGATTGGAGAGAAGTTTTTGGTTTCTTGGAAATTAATGTTATAAAACTTAATTTTTTATGCTTGTTATACATTTTAAAAAATAACATTCTTAGAAAAAAATATTTATTGAGAATATTTTTAATTAATTTTTCAAGAAAACATTCTCACTAGAGTTTTTTTTACTATAATAATAAAAATATTCTGTTATTTTTATTAAATTATATAATAAAATAAATAATTAAAATAATCAATAAAAGTATATAATTCTTTAATTGATAGAAAATTATTTTAAATTACTAAACAAACAAATTTTATTAATTCCCATAAAATGTGATAATTTCTTAAAAATGAAAAAACTTCTTTCTTGTCAAAAATTCCTAATCCTATGTTTGATAGGAAGAAAAAAAAGTAAAAAAGAAAAAAAATTAAAATTAAAATTGAATGGAAAATAAATAATATTTTTTTTAAAAAAAATTGTATCTTATAAAAAAAAATATTATCTTTTCTTTCATTCCAAACGAACTTTAAGGCTTTGTTTGGGAGATAGATTTTAGAGGGGAAGGGAGGGAAGGGAAATGTTTGAGTAGTAACATCTTCTTGTTTGAGAGTTTTAATTTTTGAGGAAAAGAATTTGAGGATTTTTAAAACTCCTCTGAATTCCTCCAAACTATTAAAATTGTTGTTCCCCCGATTTGTGGAGTTTTAAAAGGAAAAGTAATAAAATTACTATCTTATCCCAGTTACAAATTCAAAATTACCACTTCCTAATCCTCGGTGTCTTCGACTCTCGCACTCCATTTTTCTCTTCGCACTCCATTCTTCCCCGTCGCAGCCGCATACACCGTTTCCTTCATCGCTGTCTCCATTTCCTCCATCGTCATCTTCATTTCACGATCACAGCTGAAAAACACAGTCATCTCCAACAATCTTCAAGCCCCAGGTTAGTTCTTCCTTTCTTCTCTCTTCGTTATTTTTTCCAATTTTCACCATCTTCATTTTTTTTCCATTTATATCTACATATCTGTTTTAGTTTTGTGCTAATTTTGGCTTCAAATACTAATTTTTAACTCTTAAACAAAAAGAAAGAAATTTCCCTCATTTTTTTCTTTTTTTTTTTCCTCCTAATTCCTAAATAAAGCCTAAAAGTTGGGTTGAAAGGTGTTGTTATTTGTACATTGTGATGAGCAAAGTCAATGTGAGAAGGATCAGAGATATTCTCCATGAGAGTATCGTAAGTACTATACAACAGATCACGCTTGAGTTTTGACCGTGGCAAACTCCGGTTTGTATAAGTCATCAGGCAACCTAAACAAAACACTCCATAGCCAAAATAAAATAAAGTAATAACAATAATAGTAATAGACACAGAACAACATCCATGGGCACATGTACATTACAATTAGTTTAACATTATTCCTCAGACCAAGACCGAATTAAACTAAATTAAATTGGAGGCCTTTGCTTTCTCCCAGCCATTGTCATCATCAGGTCATACATAGAGCAAGCCCTGAGACACCATTGTAGAGAGAGAGTAGAGACTCGAGCCCAAACCTAGCCCATCCTCAACTGGCCCATACTATGCTCCAATCTCACTGAAACCCTAATCCCTTTCTGCTCACTTCATTCCTTCGTTCATTCTTTGAAATCGTTACCGAAGAATGAAGATGTTGCGCTGTCGTCGGTGTCTCGACTGAGTCTCATTCCGTTTGCGCCGCACTATCAGTACGCCTCTCTTCTCCTTTTTCTTTGTTCGTTTTCTGTTTTTCGTTTTTGGGTTTTTCTTTCTGGGTTCCGTTCTTAGTGTTTCTTTCGTTTCAGACTCGAGGGAAGAGACCCCTCGATTTAAAGTTGCTGCTGCTGGACATCTCCAATCTCTACATTTTTTATCTGAGGTTTTCTTTCTATTTCTTCATTTGTATTAGAACTTTATTCAGTTTTTTAATTTCTCTGCGTTCTTAATAAGCAATAGGCTAAATAAAAAGTTATTCAATGATTAATTTCATGAACAATATTTTAAAAGGGTGCAATACATTTATTATCTTTTTACTGTATTTGTAGCTACCTTGCTTAATAGTTTTATTAGAACAAAAGCTTATTTCAGATAAAGATATCAGATTGAGATAAAATCGGTGTAATAGTCTAACTAATGACTGAACACAATATATGTAACAGAAAGCTGAAAGAATACGGTGGCATGACAAATTAACACACAATTCATTTCACGGGTAGGAATAAACATAATTGAAATCTTCCACTGATTCCCTCTTTCTTTCAAAAGCATAAACCTATTAGCTTCAAGTAAAAATCATCCACCAAAAGGAACACACCCACAACACAAAATTTGCATGATTTACAGCATCTTTAATACTGGATCTTGGGGATAGATCTTAAGCTGAAGATCTTTTCTTCCCTAGATTCAGCAATAAAGCACCTCTCAAAATCTCCATTCTGTATATCCAGTTCTTGGGGAGAAACTGTGAAGATCTGCACAATCAACATCAAATATCATAAAGGTTTCAAATTTTTTTTGTTATCAAATGTGATAGTAACAGCAAAACGCGGGAGGAAGATAAACGGTTTCCATGGCTCAACAAAAGGAGATGAAGAAGAAGAAAAAAAAAAAAAAACAAACCAACCACAAAGAAACAAACCAAAAATAATACATACCAGGAGGGAAGGGGGAAGTGGGGGTCGTGGCGGAGGGGAAGAAGGAGCAGCACTGAGGAGAGAGAAGAAAGAAGAAGAAAAATGAGCAATAGAAGAAGAAATGTGAGGAGAGAGAGGAAGGAGAACGTGAGAGGAAGAAAAGTTACGAAAATATTTAAATAAAATATTTTAAAGTGGGGTCCATGTGAGACCTACTAAAACTTATCCAAGATCCCAAAATGAGATCTATCACTAAAGGAAAAAATGAGAGAGATCTTCAATCCTATGTACCGCTGTGGGATTCACAAAAAAGTGGTCTAAGATCCCAATATGTGATCTTCTACTAAAGATGCTTTAAACAAACCATCAAACTTTTTAAAAAACAAACAAAAAGTAGAATGCTCACAGTCATACTTGTAGCAACTACACAACACAAATATATGTCATGAACTACAAGATCCATGCCTAAACCACAAAAAGAAAAAGATGAAACTCATAAGAAATGAAAGTCAATCAATACACCTTTCAATGCTGTCGGAGGGGTGCTAAGAAATAAATCCAGTGTGACTGGTGTATATTGTAATCGTGAGGAACTAATGAATCTAATGGTGAATAAAATTTTTTCACCATGAACCACTTAGAAGACTGGTCCACCATAGTTTTGGCCTTTATATAAAATTAAAACAATTGAATCACAATAACAAATCATGTGTTACAACATAATATCAAAGGAGAAGCTTCGAATCTGATATGACAATGTGGAATAAAGAAAAGGGAAATGAAAGGGCGAACTGACCTGAGAAAAAGAGAGAGAGAGAGAGGGAAGTGATAGGGGAAAAACTTCTAATTTTTTTACCATGATTCCATTGTAGAAGTTTTTCCCTTGTCACTTACCCAGTTACCCCTCTCTTTTGTTCTCGGGTCTGTTCCTTTTCCACTACATTCGCCCTTTCAGTTCCCTTTTCTTCATTCCACAGTCTCCTATCAAATTTGAAGCTTCTGCTATGCTATTATGTTGTGTAACACATGGTTTGTTATTGCAATTCATTTTTTTTAGTTTTATATAAAATATTCCTTTTTTTCAAATGGGTATCATTGGATGCTTTTTCTTTTGTCGGATTCGGTTGAAGTTTCCTTTTTGATCTTGGCCTTTTAAATGGTTGTGCTTGTTTTACGTTTTTGAATTGTGGTTTTGCTGTGAGAATGGAAAAATCTTTGTGGTTTAGGCATGGATCCTGTAGTTCATGACATGTATTTGTGTTGTGTAGTTGCTATGTCTTAGAATGTGGGTTTGGACCTAACTCAACCCCAAAAGCTAGCTCATAGGGTGAGGGTTGTCCCCCACTTATATACTTTATCTTGACACTATCTCTAGCCGATATGGGACTAAGGTTTTTCCCAATACTATGACTGTGAGCATTCTACTTTGTTTGTTTTTGAAAAAAGTTTGATGGTTTGTTTAGATCATGCAAATTTTGTATTGTGGGTAGGGGTGGACATGGATTGGATTTTTAAAAATCCAATCCATATCTATTTAAATGGATAGGATCTATATCCATATTTTTTAAAAAACAATTTAGATTCAAGATCCAATCCATTTAAATGGAATATGGATTTGGTCATATCCAATTTATATTCACTTAAATGTTATAAGGATTTTTTATACAAATTTTAGTTATTAAATGCTAAAAAGTGAAAACTTAGTACATGTCTATTTAAGAGCTATTTTCAATAAACCTTGGTCAAGACTATTTTCGATGGATTTTGGTTGGTGTATTTTTGGCTTACCTCAACCAAGGCAATTTCAACAAATATCGGTCCAAACATTTTTAGACTGACATCAACCAGGACTGTTTTTTGGCTGACATCAGTCAGTGCGTTTTTGGTCGACATTGGTCAAGGATGTTTTTGGTCGATCTTAGATAGGGTTACTTTTTGGTTGAGGTTGGCTAGGATTTTTAATCAATGTTGGTCAGTGATTTTTTTGGCCAACATTGACTAGTGGTTTTTCGATCAACATTGATCGTGACTAGTTTTTGGCCAATGTTGGTTAGGGTTTTTGTGGCTAACATCGATAAGGCTTTTTTTTTTGCCGATGCCGGTCTTTGATAATTTTTTGGCCAATATTCGTCAGGACTATTTTTTGGTCGACGATAGCTAGGTTCTTTTGTTGACGCTGGTTGAAACTATATTTTTGTTGGCAACAACTAGGATTTGTTGGCCAACATTAACCATGACTATTTTTTTTTGGCTGACTTTAGCTAGGGATACTTTTTGTTGACATCAACTAGGATTTTTTCGATTGGCGTCTATTGGGGGAATATTTTGGCCGACGTCAAAATTAGGTTTTTTTGTCCGATGTCGGTCGATGATGTTTTTCAGTCGATGTCGGTCAAAAAATAGCCTTGTTTGACATCAACCAAAAAAACCCTAGCCGGCGTCGAGCGAAAAACCTACCTGATATCGATAAAAAAATAATCTCAACAGATATCGATAAAAAAATCTAGCTGACGTCAACAAAAAATAGTCTCGACTGATGTCAGCCAAAAAGACTTTGGATGTCATCGGCCAAAAAATAGTCTCAATCAATGTTGGCTAAAAAACCCTTACCAACATTAACCGAAAAATAGGTTCAACTAATGACGGCTTAAAGTCATCATTAGTTGACATCGACGAAAATAATTCTAAACGACATTGACCAAAAAATGGCTCCTAAAGAAGTTGGCCAAAAAAACCTAGCCGTCATTGTCCAAAAAATTGTATTGGACTTAAAAATCCAAACAAATATCCAATCTGTATCCAATTAATTAGATTAGATTTAAAATCCAAAAAACTGGATTTGGATATGAAACTAATCCATTTAAATGAATTTAAAGTGGATTAGATTGGATTGGATATAGATTATTTTATGGATATGAAATTTTTTGCACTACCCTAATTGTGGGGTGTGTGTTCCTTTTGGTGGATGATTTTTACTTGAACCTTCAGTTACATATATTATGTTCAGTCATTAGATATAGACAATGACACCAACTTTAGTTTTACTTTATCGATGAGATGAAACAGAACATATATGCTTGCTTTGATTTGAATGCATTTTTTGTTATTAAAGCCCTGCACAAACCTTGAATTCAGTAACGTATACTGTAGAAGATGTGTTTTTATTATTATTTTGTAAATATTGACTGGTTTGATATACAACGCTGGCTGGTTTGAAATGGCTTAAAACTTGCAAGCATAATTTGTATGTTAGACAATCTCTTATGTTAGTTTAAGTAATTAAATTACTTAATGTGTCCTAGGATTGTTGAGCTGTCAAGGAAGGTCATGGTTTATATTTCATTTTAGGGATTTAAGCTTAAAAATGATATTACTAATGTGTGTTTTCACTTAAGTGACTTCAGTAATAACCTGTAATTTGTGTGATAGATTTTGAATTCTGCTACTGATTAGAGTATGAAAATATTTTCAGAAGTTGAATAACTTGTCATTTTCAACTATAAAATTAGGATTTGGTTCAAAGAAGAAAATAACATCTTATCTGTAATCAGCTTGTTTCATTATATAGGTAATTGAGTATTCTTTGTGTACTTAATTTTTTTAATTTCTAATGTGAATTATCTTTGAATATGCTTTAAATAGTCTAAAGTTGAGACAGTAAGAGGTGTCCAAATATGCATTCTGCACCAAAGTAAGGGCTAGAAAATAACAATCAACAGTATAATATTTAACCATTTTTGTGTTCATTTTCAAAATAAATTGACTAATGAAGGATTACCGTCATGATAAAAACTATTACAAAGTTCACTTACATAACTATTAGCTGGTTACTGCTAAGAGTCCTAGAGGCATGCCTGAGGCACTAGCCTGAATAAAAAATTGTTTACTAACATGATTAAAATATGGCTGCTAAGTATGGCTTAGTTTTTCCCTTTTATTTGGCTTCTTTCATGGGATCTTATTTGTTTGTTTGATATGTTTTTTTTTCCCCCATTTTCATATTATTTAAGTGTAAAATACAATAATAATTCTGGCCTTTTCTTGTCAGTTTGCATTATGGATATCCTTTCAAATTTGTTAAAGTTGATTTTGTGATCTTCAAATTCAATCTGCTTTGTCAGTTTTCAACTGGTCATCTTGCAAATTCCTATATTTATTTGGTCTAGTTGTTCTTTTTCAAAGTTCAGCAGGTTGTACTGAGGCTTAACTGGTTCTTGAAGCATATTTCAGAGTTTTATCAGAGAACAAATGGGTTATATTGGGACTCACGGTGTTGCAGCTCTGCACAGATATAAATATAGTGGAGTAGATCATTCCTACGTGGCCAAATATGTACTACAACCCTTTTGGAGTCGCTTTGTTAATTTTTTCCCCCTATGGATGCCGTGAGTACTTTTATCCTTTGAAAGAAACTAAGTTCTTTTTCTTTCTTGGACTTAATTATTTTATAATGTAGAAACATCTCTTCACTTCAAGCATGATAAATCATATTATGAACTTCATTTGGGCAGATTGAGTGTTATTGTTCTAGCCACGGAACTTTATTTTTATAAATATTATATAATAATATTGTTTTTGTTATAGTTACTGTAACTTGATAATATCATTATCAGTTTGAAGGAATACACACAAAGTTGACCCTAGCCTTATGATACCTTCATAATCTTTAGATTTTGGTTGATGTATGAATGGCTGTTTTATTTGCCTTTCTTGTATTCACTTATTGTCTTAAAATTGCTTATACAACCGTCATTAGAAGTTAGAGTATTCCCTATAGGAAATTTCCAAAATGATATTGTTTGCATAGATGTGTTTTCATTGTCCCATGGAATTGAAATCATCCAGTCACTTGTAGTTGTTATCATCAGACGCTGAGGTTGTTGTGCATGTGAATGGTTCACCTCCTGATTGAAATATTTGTTTGACATTTCTGGTTATAACCACATACACACACTTATTCACAAGATAATACTGCCTCTGTCCCTATATATAAGACCCTTGTAACTTTATTGTTTGTCCCTTTTTATAAGACCCTCTTCTAAAAGTCTGGTGCGTTAGTTATTTTTATCCTATAATACCCCTTAATTAATTACAATATTCTCTCTCCAAACATTTGTTACACTTTGGTGAGAAGCAATTAAGTGGAGAGAAATAAAGGATAATTTTGGAAGAACAATATAAATAATAGACAAATTTAATGTGATTAACTAATTAACCACTTTTCTTAAAAGGTGAGTTAGTTGAAAGGGTCTTATATATAGGGACTGAGGTAGTACTATCATTTACTCTTTGGCACAAAAATGGTTTTTTTTTTTTTTGCAACTTTAGTTTTTGAGTTCTGAATACACTAACTCGTACCTTTTTCTTTTATTTATCCTGATCTCTTGGCATTCTTCGAATCTTTGCAGTCCAAACATGGTACACCTTTGCCTCCTTTCTTCTTGCAGTGTCATCTGTAATTGTTACTGTTATTATCATACGCTACAACATTGACACTGATGAATCATAAATTGCTTGATTGCAGATAACTCTTATGGGATTTATGTTCTTACTACTGTCTGCATTGCTTGGTTATGTAAGTGGAACCTGAGGCCATTAGTCTTACCACTTCCTAAAATTGTAACAGTTATAGCTTTCCAATGCTTCACTTTCTTTTTCATTTTGTCAAATGATAGAATGAAATTTGCAATTATAACAATCAGTATATGAAGTTTTTTTTAAGATTGTTGTTAATTTCACACTTTATGGATAATTTCTCTTCTTTAACTGTTCTTTACATGGTTAGGGTAGGGAATTTGGACATAATGAATGGCTGTATTGTAACAGTGAATTCCTAGATACATTATTATACTTGAATTTATTTATTTTTCAGATATACTCCCCACAATTGGATACAGCTCCTCCAAGATGGGTTCATTTTGCTCACGGACTACTTCTGTTTTTATACCAGGTATGATTAAATACTTGTAGTGCAGTGCTTTCTAACTTTTCCGTCCATTTGACCTTAGAATCAATCTTTATGTTTGGTAGTCCTGTTTTGCTGCCTTAATGGCAACCATTGTTGATAAATTTTACTTATGTAATCAGTTGCCTTCAATCTTGATATCATTTCAAGCACACATAATGTTTGCTGTCTATGAGAATCTTGAATCTTGAATCTTGATTGTAATGAATGTAGTGTTTTTTCACAATGAATCTAAATGATTTAAATTATGGAATTTTTTAGATGCATAAACCTAATGCTCTAATGGTTGAAGCCTTTTTTAATTTATGAGTGTGATGTTGTTGAAATTCTTGAACCTTAAGTTTGAAACATGTTTACATTTTACCTTCTGTTTCTTATTGCAGAGGAATTTCCTGGCATAAAGAATCAATATTTGAATAATTTTATCTTTTCCACATTGTCATTGTGATTATTTATATCTACTATGTTTAGTTGTTCCACGTGCAGTTTATGTCCTGGAAACTAAGCAATACTCATGGTTTATCCATGGAAGACTTTTACTACATGATGCCTTGGTTTTCATTCTTTGCTATAAATATTTCATTTATTGTTTTCTTGTGTGTACTCTAGACATTTGATGCTGTTGATGGGAAGCAAGCTAGACGAACAAATTCCTCAAGCCCATTGGGGGAGCTCTTTGATCATGGTGATTTTCCTGCATTGTGTTTTTCATTATGCATACCTGTTTGTTATTAACGAAGATGTTTTCAACTGTATTTGCAGGGTGTGATGCACTTGCTTGCACAGTATGTCTCTTATTGCTTTGGCTATTATTTTTAAATCATTGAAAGAGAATAGAGACAGTCATCTATGATAACTTCTTTTCAGTTTGAAGCATTGGCTTTTGGGAGCACAGCCATGTGTGGAAGAAGTACTTTCTGGTGGTGGTTAATATCTGCAATTACATTTTATGGTGCAACCTGGGAGCAGTAAGTTATCATATTTAATATATGATAGATTTGTTATATTATATTGTTTTCTTTTGTTTCATTGAAATGTTTTTTTTAAGTTTTTATTAGAAAGTCACAAAGTATTGTACACTGCAGTCTGTGGAAAATAAAATAAAAAAAAATTAGCTAACCCTTATGTCTAATAATGGATGGTTCAAACTGAATAGGAATACTTGGTAATAGTTAATTTTGCAACAACTTTGGAAAATGATTATATGTTATTGTCCTGTTTGTATTTTTGTATTTTATTGAAATATTTCTTATTTTTAAGCTGGCATCTTCCCTTTTTTTTAAAATTATACTTTTGGCAATTTGGCATGATTGTATATTTTAATACTACATATTTCACATATACTGTTAGACAGACTAGGAATATTGATTTTCTTTTCAATGTTGTTTTGGATGCAGCTATTTCACCAATACACTTATACTGCCTGTTATAAATGGGCCTACAGAGGGTCTTATGATAATATACATCTCTCACTTTTTCACTGCTATCGTGGGTATGGACTTTCTTTGTGTTTATACAGAGACAGCTACTAAGTTTGGTTAGAATCCAATGTATATTGTTGTTATTGTTATTATTATTATACAGGTGCTGAGTGGTGGGTTCAGCCATTTGGAAAGTCTTTGCCATTCTTAAATTGGCTTCCTTATCTTGGGGGTAAGATGTCTTCGTTATCTAGTATTCTGTCTGTTTTGGACCAAAAGGTTTATATGTCAATATGGCTATTTGTGGTAATTATCTTACCTGTTCCAAGTTTAAGTTGTAACACTTCTTAAGATGTATTTTTAGTATTTCCTTTGCTGAAGGCTTTTCATGCATTTGGAGACAACTTTTTGTACATTTGATTGTCTTTTACATGAAAAAAATATTAAATTTACAGCAACATGTCCTATTTTCAATCTAACTCTTGATTCTGCATGTTCACTGGATACCCAATGGCAAGATGCCCTTGTCAGTTCAGATGCTTGCTTGTGTGTTATATGAGCTTGGGATTTTAGTAAATAGGCATAAGGAACATAGTTTTACCTATGAGTGGATAAATCATTTGTATGGCCTAACTAGACACTTTAAATTTGCCTGACTATTAAACTATACAGCCAACATAAAACTTGTCAATATACCAAAATGGATCTAGTTTTATTGTCTTAAGAGGGTACGTCCTTTGCTATATAGAATATGTTCTTCAATGTCTGGAATGACAATTTTTTCCTCTCAGATTCTTTGCAATGTACTACAGTATAGTTTTGATTTTCTGTTTATATGTTTTTACTACTATTTTTAAAAAAAAAAACGCTTCCTTGTTTTCACTTTGTTTTCTACTTTCAGGGATTTGAAGAAAAAATGGTGAAAACCACAAAATCTTGTTTCTCCATATCCTTTACAAACTCTTAGCAACAAGAAACAAATTGAAAATAAAGTGGACACTGGACAATGGACTTTATAATGCATAGTACGAACATATAAGTTAAAATGATATCGAAAAGCTAGCCAATCACAATCTCACATATATATATATATATATATATATATATATATATATGTATGTATACTTATCTAATAAACATGGAATAATAAAGTTAAGGTTGTCTACTCCAATAACATAAATAAGCAGGGTGGGTTCCATTTGCTTGTCCAGTATGATCTGAGCTAAATATATCCTTTGAGTGGTGTAGCATAGCTCATCCTAATAAAAATTATTGGTTTATATATAGTTAATGTTTTGATAAATCACTGCTTGATTTTATTGTTCTTTCTGCATTTCAGGAATCCCAACATTCAAAGCTATATTGTGTTTAATGATAGCTTTTGGTGTTACACCAACAGTCACATGCAAGTATGTATAGCTAAAATATTGCTGTTGAATCTTCTTTAGCATTTGTAATACCCCACTAACCCTTGGCATAAAATCTGTTCCTTTTTTTCTTGCTGATATCTCATATTTTCTTTTAGGTTGAGCTATACCATTTGGTTGTTATTTTGTTCCTAGTTTTACTCAGTAGTGATGGACTGAAACTGAGATCCAAGTAGTTGGAATATAGCAAATAACTAATGTCTTTATTGTATCTTAGAATATTGTATAGTTTCTTCGGTGATCATGTGGAGTGGTTTCCTGATTTCATTATTTTTCTTGGTTTGTTTCTTTGTTTGATTTGATTATGATTTGAAGTCTAGTGCTACTACTATAAATAGGGATTAGTGCTTTATATTTTGTATCACATTGTAATATATCATACTGATTTAGGGAGAAGGAATGGGGGAGAGGTCGTGGGTACGAATCCCCCGCTAACCAAAAGTAACAAAATTTAACAACTACCATTTGCCGATAATAAAAAAAAAAAAACATCATAGTGATTTGAAGTCCTGTAAATTTGAGTCTCTTTTCACCCTTCTTTTTTTAGCTTGCCTAAATCCTGTAATTTCAACATGGTATCAGATCATCTTCTTTGACCTGTCCCGTTAATTTTCTTTCCACTGTCGAGATACCTTAAGTTTTAAACTCCTTTGTTAGGTGACCCTGCCACTCTGTTAGATGTGAGAAATTCTGGTCACCAAAACCTTAGTTGTCACATGTAAACACTTCTGGCAAAGTTTCTGGTTACTGTCACCACTGATTGAGTTGTGCTGTTTTCTACCCAGTTTGGTCCTTATCTTACCCAAACATACTCTATGTTATAATGTACCTTTGCTCGAAGGGATTCAGGTTTATTATGGTGCACTTTTTGGCCTTTGTTCCTTGAACCACGGCTTCTTGATCCTACAGTTTGCTCAAGGCTAAAACGCCTGAGTTTCACCCTCATCCTGACATTTATACTTAGACTGTGTCATCTCTTCCAGCAAACAACTATTCCAGTAGTTCATTGACGATCATACCTTTGGTCACCACTACTATTCTTCCACCGACTTTTTTCTCATCAGTGATTCATACACTGATAAATTGGCTGTGATTCATATAAGCCAGCCTCCTTTTTTGTATCAACTGATGATCATTTCTCCAATATCAATGATGAGTCATCCTTTTTGATGAATTCTCCATGGTTATGGTGCATAGACTTAATTTTTCAAAGTTGTAGTTTGTCTTATTCGTTTATTCGTTTATGAATTCATCTCCACTGAGCTACAAAGTGGGGATTGATTTAAATAAATTTTCCATTTTCTTATTATTTCTGATCCAGTTCTATCAGTCTTTTACATATTTCTTCTGTTTAAAGCTTTCAAATATGGATTGGAAAAGTTTGGGCTAGAGCTATGCCTGTTTGCTTGCCAAGAAATTTCTCATGTTGATGATCATTGCTGCTGTATTGCCAAGTTATCTTTTTTGTAACGTTCATCTTTCTGATGTCTCCAGCATCCCTGAAGTATAATTTCTAGTCATGTTTTATAGAGCCTACTATCTGTGAATACGTGTAAGAACTAAGAACTCATTTGTAACAACTTAAAGTTTTGTTAACTTTATTTTGAGGGTTAAAATTTGGAAAATATTTCATAATAGATCAATCTTTATTGTATTTTTAGACTATTTTAGATGAATTCTTAGGAGCGGTTTTTGGATTTCATTATATTTCCTATTTTGTTTCCTTTTTCTAATTAGGTTTAATTACTCTGCATGACCCTGAACTTTACCAAATTTTAAGTTTGGTCTTTGATTTTTATTTTATTTGGGTCCCTGAACTTGTATTTATTTTTTAATTGGGTCACTGAACTTGTATTTGTTTTTAACTAGGTCCTTACATTAGGGACCTATTTAAAAAAAATGAAAAAAAAAGTTCAGGACCTAATGAAAAATTATTAAATCATTCTGGGTCCTACTCCTTACCTAATCCCTGTTTAAAGAGGTCGAGAGAATTTGGTAGAGAAGAGATTGAGATTGAAGAAGCGATTATTCCAACCCAACTAATAACTGATTACAGATTCGATATATGGCAGTTACAGTTGAGTAACTGCTAACTAACTAGAGTTAGTTAGTGACAGCTGCCACACAGCTGTCCTAACTAACTACTAGCAAAACTGACAACAATAAACTAACTACTGATTACTATAGTTAGACTAGGAACTAACAGCTAGGAAGTAAAAAACTATGAGTAATTTATTCTCCTTATACTATCATCTCAAGACAAGTATAGGATTATGACATACTTTATTCTTGTTGTTATGTTCATATTACCCCATATTAATTTATTACCCTATTATTTGGAGTCTCATTTCATTATTTGGAGTCGCATTTCATTTTCTCCTTCCTTACCCTAAACCCTATCATCTCAAGACAAGTATAGGATTATGACATACTTTATTCTTGTTGTTATGTTCATTTGGTGGTCTTTTAGAGTATGTAGAATTCTATCCCTTAAATTATCCAGAATCTGATAATAGTTAGCATAAATATCTCTGCATATGATATAAACCAAGATGTTACAACATTTTAAGTACAGAATGATCCTTGTGTTTCTGTAGGCTGTTGTCCTTAATTTATTTGACGGTCAACATTATTTTTTGTTCCAGTGTTAGTAATGTTTACAAGGTTGTGAAGGGAAAGAATGGAAGCATGCCACTTGCATTGGCAATGGTAATACTTTTTTCCCATAGGATATTCTTCTCAAAAATCTGATTGCTCTGTTAATGTGTTTTTTTTCTTCTTTCTTGAGCAGCTTTACCCATTTGTTGTACTTGTGGGAGGAGTGCTTGTGTGGTATAACTCAACTCAAGATGCACCAATTTTGTACCCAGTTTGTTTGAAAGACATGCACATTTTTCTATTATTTTTTTGTTCATATAAGCACTTGACCGATTTTTGGTGCAGGGATTATTTGTCGCCATCAGACATCATGGGGAAATATCCACATTTAGTTATTATAGGAACAGGACTTACTTTCGGATATCTTGTGGTAAGATAGTTGTATTTTAAATTTGAAAACTTGTTGGCTTCTTATTTATTTTTTAATTAATAATGACAAGCTGCCTTTTTTTAAGCCATGTTTTCTTTGGTGCTCATTTTAGCTGGTTATCATCCACTAGTGTAATTATTATTGGCTGATGGCTCTTTGTAGGATGAACCAATTTGCATGGACTAGATAGCTGTCAAAATATAATGTTAATTGATTTGGTTTTGTGGCGTATTAAATATATTTATCTGATCTACTCGGAACCTAGTTTAATTTTAGTGTCACTATTTTTTTTTAATACCAAAAAGCTTTCAACAATTTTTATTTTAATTAGAAAAAAGCATAACATTTGGAAAAAAAAAATAGACTTTTGAAATTTGAATTATTCATTATTCAATAACAAACAAAATGAAATAAACAACCAACAGAACCATCATAGTATTTTCAAATATATTCAAATTCACGTATAAAAAAGAAAATTGGTTATTGTAAGTTTATTATTTAAGGATCTGGATCCAAAAGACCTAGTAGATTTTGCACTTCTTTTTTTCTTTGATGGAAGAAAAAAAGATTCATAAACACAATAATTCAAAGAAAATACTCTATCCATAGAGGAAAGAAATTAATTGCCTACGTGGAAAAGCCACATGCATCAATATGCAAAAAAAATGCTTGTACGGTTATTCAATCTTAGCTTGCCTCTTGCTTCTTTTTGCATAAATCTCCATATATTATGATTTCTTATGAGGGAAGCTTAATTTGCAGGGAAGGATGATTTTGGCACACTTATGTGATGAACCTAAGGGTCTGAAAACTGGGATGTGCATGGTATAAGCTGTCTTACATGAATTTTACATTCTGAATTACTTTTTTGAGATGCTTGATTTGGTTGTCCCTCGTTATAAAACTATGAAAACACAATGATGACACGGGCCAAAAGTTCTCTACACTCAGTGAACTTCACTTTCATTTGTGTTACTGTAGTTTTCAAATATCACAAATATTAGGAGTCTCAAGCCCTTAAAATTCTTGATGTACTTTATGTTGAGAAGAGCATTATTATGCAAATAGTGTCTAGATTCAGTGATTAGGAAACTGTATCATTGCATGATTTACATCAACCATGCATATGCAGCTTCCTTTATCGAAGCAAAACAACGTTTCTGCATCTGAGTCCACTCTATTTCAGCATCTGATATCTTTTTTCCGTTGTTTCTAACTTTTAAGGAAAACCTTAGTATTTCAATCTTGACTTGAAAACTAGGTTTGGAATACATTTACATGGAGGTTTCATCGGGGACAAATTATGTATATTTTCAGTGAGGTGTTTATATTTTTGAAAAAAAAAAAGTGTAATATGCATGATGGCTAAGGATGGATGTTTTTTTTTTTTTTCTTTAAATATACCTCTTCAATGCCAATATTATTCTTTAATAATAACCTATAAATGTTTATAATGTTGAAATGAGCAGGGTATGTTGATGAACATCTTGCATGGCTCCAAAACCTTTTTCTAATATTTGGAATGATATTTCCTTGTATGAGTAATTTTAGTTTCCTGAACATCAAATAATGATTCATAACAATGCCCCTTTATTCAATGAAAATCTTTATTTTTTTCATGTTTTGAATTTTGAACCCCGTCATCTGTCTTTGCTCTATTAGCTAATCAATTCAGCTGAAGCTCAGTGTCTGTAACTTGGGCTTTTTGAAAACCTAATATTTTGCTGAAAACTGAAAAACTTCAACACGAAACATATCGGTGATGTTTCTTTGATGCCTTTAAGGATAAAAATCCGTTCAAACATTACAAAATTAATTCATACATTTTTCGTAGTAAAATCTCTACAGTGAATTTTCATTGCTTAAATTTTTGGATTATCTAGCACATATTTAGTAGTACATCAATATCAACATTATTATCATTGTTTAGTGAGTCATATTAACATTTGAGTTAATGTCTATCCTTGATGGAATGACAAAGAAATGTTAGAAAACACTTCGATTAATCTATCTGGTTTCATTTGAGTGATTGATTACTATTATTTATGTTACACTATAATTGATATAAGCATAATTTATTTTACAGTCCCTCATGTTTCTCCCTTTGGCCATTGCTAATGTGCTTGCATCCAGGCTAAATGATGGGTATGTATGATTTTTCATTCTGAATTTCATTGATATGTGCTTGTCATGTTCGTCTGTTTGTTCTCATAAAAGTCCGTTTATATTTTTTGGCAGGGTTCCTTTGGTAGATGAGAGACTAGTTCTTCTTGGTTACTGTGCATTTTCAGGTACAACTACCTTTTTTTTTTCCGAGTAAAGCAAAATATTCTTAAAGAAGGCAAGAAACAAGTGTTAAAATACTTAGTACTATGACTCTTTCTTTTACTTAACAATTTTGTTTCTATGAACAGTGACACTATACTTGCATTTTGCCACATCAGTCATTCATGAAATTACCAATGCCCTGGGAATATATTGTTTCAGGTAAATTACCAAGCCTTATGTTGCAAAATTTTGGCATTTATTACTCAATTTAATGCATTTACAGTTTATGAAATCTAGGTTTAAATATATTTTAGTCTTTGTAATTTAGCATTTCCAGTTTAAAAAAAAAAACTAAAAACTACGTACCTTATTGTCCAAAGACTCCTCGTTATACGAAGGTAAAGAGGAGGAATATTGTACGCAGTCTTACCCTTGCATATCTAAAGAGACTGTTTTCGGATTCTAATCCATGATCAACAAGTTATCAATACACAACTTTACCGCTGTGTTAGAACTCACGTAGAAAATTATTTTGTTATGTACATGTAGAAAATTGGTTTTGTATGCTATTACGTCAATACCTGCTTTTATCAGGACACCAATCTTTGCTAAGACCATTGTCTTTTGATACTAAATGACTAAATGTCTTACCGTTTGTTCAATTGCAGGATAACTAGGAAAGAAGCTTGAATCCACCCAAGATTTCCTTTAGGTATGCCCTTGCTAATAACTTTTTTTTTTTACGTGTTCTTATTTCCTAAATTTTCAATTTCAATTTATAAATCAGCATTTTTGTTGGAACAATATCAATTTTTAAATTAACATTTTTGTTAGAACATATCCATGTCTTGCTAAGTCATTATTTTTATTGTCATTTCAGCTTGCAAGTCGAGCAAAATATTGGCAAGGCTTTGGTCAGTACTAATTTTGCTTTATTTGACTAACATGGATCTTGTAATTATATATTGATTCTTTATGCTTTTTTTTTAAGTTCTTGTTAAGTTTTATATGTAACCAGATCTGTTGAATTTTACATCGTTGATTATGATCACAAAATAAGTCATGCAACGTTTTATCTTTTAATCCTACTCATCACAGTAAACTTGCAGATTATTTGTTCATTTTACTCACGATAATAGATCTGCTAATGCACTCCCTGTTAGTGTCGATACTTAAAATAGACCATAACATAAAAAAACTTAATTATATTATTGTTAATTATTAATTTGTAAAGGAATCAATCACTAAAAATGAGTAAAAAGTCCGTGTAAGTACATATAGTATAAAAGAATTTTATACTATATATTAAGAGTTCTTACATTTCAATATCTCTTAAACACCCCCATCAACACTTCCAAATATTACAAAATTGTTATATATTATATCTGTTAATTAGGTGTTTTTTTATTGATTGAAGATGTAAAATTTGTTTTGTTCACTGAATTAATATTACTTGTTCTTTATATAATAAATTAATTAATAAAATTAATAAGGATAATTTTTTTTCTAATTACAAGAAATAGATTCATTTTTAAATATATTATTGCTAAATTTTTTATAACCTCTTCCACAAGAAACTGACAAATTTTTTGGGAATCTTGTAAGAGCTATTTGTTCTTTTTTCTCTAATAGATGGTCAGAATTTCATCTAGATTCAAATCCTACTGAGAGGTCTAATAGAAATCAGAAATTGTTAAAGAAAGAACAAAAGAAATATCTTGTTCTTTCCATACGATCAGAAAATGAAGAAATTGTGAATTTATTCAAGATAATTATTATTAATAACATTTATTTATTCGCTATGCATGTCATTACACTAGTTGACCTATTAAAATTTAAATCACATTAATTGCGGAAAAAAATTATTTCTGAAATTAACAAGTAGTGTCATTAAATATAATTATTACTTAAATCACTTAATTTTAAAGATGATTTTTTATCACCTTATGAATTACAATAAATTAACCTAGCGATATTTATTGGTCTTGGTAAATTGATTATTTGTTTATTTTATATTTGATCAAAGTAAGTATACATAACATTACCCAAAAGAAAACGTTAGTGTACATAAGGCATTGAATTTTGTCTTTCCTAATATAATTTTTTTTAGTAATTATATTATTGATGTTAGTATATTTAACAATTTTAGGAGTGGGTATATGGACCAAGATCCACGATGGACCCTTCTGTATAACATGACTCTTTTTTTTGAAATCTGTATAGTTATATCGAACATTTGAGTCTAATCTGTTTAGTACATGGACCTAACAATTTTTATTCAAAGAGGGTATCTCACGATCACAACTTTCTTGCTTTTTTCATCAAAATACTAGTAACACAAGATTTAAGCTCTTTTCATCAAAATACTAGTATACATGTATTTTTGTCTTCAACTCTATTTACAACTAACTAGTGGAAGTTCCTTTGGAGGGAAGTGTTTAATCGATTTCGGCATGCACGTAATCCACGAATTCAAAATTCTTTTGGAGTTGGTTTAGGGCAAAAGCTATGGCTGCGCTGACAATTGCGAGTCCAGCCAAAAGTACACGCAACTGGACATCTGCTGGGATCCCTGATGTCGCACAAAACACAACTGTTGCACCAATTAGGACTTTCTGCCATGTTTTGAATCCCTCATATGCTGCTTTACATGATGAACACTTGAGTGTGTGCTGTTCAAATCTATCCAACATCTACACAAACACAAAAAGTAAAATGTTTCATTTAGTTCTTGGTTAGCTCAGAGAAATGATAGCAGAAAACTCTCTATTGTTGGGTAAGAATATGCACACAACTTATTAATTGTAGGTCTTACGTGAATTTTAATCGATTAAAAGGAGTTAGAAAGTGTGTATTCTTAACATTCTTTGTTGTTCAAATTAAGGGGCTTCAAAATGAAAATCATGAATCATGTTATTGTACCTGACGTTTTGATAAAACAGTTGATGGCAATGGTTGGTCGCTGCTGTTGCCAAACCATTCTGGTTGGCCATTGCCATGTCGCCTTAGCCAGTTTCGAAATGCCAAGACAAAGCGATCTGCCTGCGTTGGTGTGAAGGTGATGTTTGTGTACTGTTTGTTAATGTCACCACCTTCCTTGGTTTCTGAAAGGAAGATTTTCTCTTGGCCTTGAAGAACAATCATGTCTCCATCATACACCTTGTTTGAAGTCCAATGCTCATACCATCTAGGAACGACCTGAGACATGAAGAAGCTAAAAGTGAGACCCCGTACATGTATGCATTGTTTAAAATTGAATGCATACAGTAATATTACTCAGTTGACCTGAATTATGATAAGTCTAGTTATATTAGAACACCAATAATTAACCCGAAGATCTCCATAGATATGTAGAAACGGCTTGTTAAGATAAGCCAGATTATTGTATTCAGCAACAGCCCTTGTATCAGTTATAGTTACTAAATACAGTTGGTTTTGTAAAAGGAATGACATTAGCAGATGTTCTACTAACTAAAGTCATGTTCTTAAAAATCTACAGTTAGGTAATGATATTGTTTAAAGGATGGAGTATTGCGTAGTTTATTAACCCTCGTTATTACTAACAACATTTGTTGTCCACATAAAAAGTAAAAACACTCATCCTGTACTATTCACGGTATAATAAAATGATTCTATTGGAAAAAACCCAAGTCCCACATCGGCTAGAGATAGTGCCAAGATATAGTATATAAGTGGAGGACAACCCTTACCCTATGAACTAGCTTTTGAGATTGAGTTAGGTTCAAACCCACATTCTAAGAGATTCAAAAGGATATTTTTACTCACTTCCTCTACTAACAGGAATGGCATTCAAATTCTAACATCCCTACCACAATTTGTAAAGTAAGAAAAACTAAATCTCATAGTCTCTTTATAACTTCCCACATTATGGTGATGAATCTCAGTCACCATAATAAATCCACATTTTATGTCAACTTTACTGTAATGAAGCACCTAATTATATTGAAGATCCTAAGAGGAAAGCTTATAGGACACTCTTGAACCATTTTAAGGACAGACAGAAACTTTCAACATGGTGTTTTTGATTTAAGTATATTTTCAAATTACAAATTCTTTCAGCTTTTCACATTGATTGAGACTACAAAATCATCTATACCATTATCATCAGGGCAGAAAGATAATTCAGTGAAAGACCATAGAAATAAGCAGACTGGAACATGCATGCGCTTTTATCAAACAGAAGAAACATGAGAGCACTGACAGAGAAATCTTACTTGCCACCAGGCTGGCCCTGGCACTGAGAACTGGAAGAAGTTTCGAGCACTGCAAACTATGGAGCGAGTCTTACCAGGTGCCATGGGGACATTGAAGGAACATATCCATACTACCCATTTCTGGTCACCAACTACAGGGAGTTTGGTATCAATCTCAATCCTGCAATAATAATGCCAAGTGCATTGAGCTTCAGTAGCAACAAATGAAAAAGAAAACAACAGCATCTTCGGATAAAGTAACAGGTATTTGAAATGCATCTTGAATATACATATAAACACTTAAAAAGGATACAGTCAGTCATATATGCCTCCAAGAAATTCACTCTCAATACCAATATACCTACTTAAATTGACATTATCCTTTCCAAGAACCTCACATACTACACAGTGACGGTACAGCTAACGCATTTAACATGTCTCATCCTAATCAGCAGATGATATGTTAATGTTTCATCTGAAAGTTAAACATTCTCCATTACTTTCCCAGTTGTACTTTAGAGGGTGAAAAAGAGAGAAATTCAGAAAGGGAAAAAAGGAAAAGATTTGTTGTGAACTCTCCAAATAGATTGTCTGATACTGAATTAACCATGTATTGAGATTAAACTTAGTATTTTCATACAGAAGTATGTGAGACACCTATGACTGTATGCATGATACTCAAAAGCTACCTAACATTTTTCCCTTAAAGTTTAGCACAAATCTTTTGGCCCTAAACTCAGAATCCATATGATTTCCTACAGTGTTAATACTGGCACTAAGTAATGCACATGAGAACAACGCAAAAGCCATTGGCTTACTTGTTCATCATATAACATGGTGCAACAAACTTGGCACTGATCTGTGGGTTCCCTTCATTAGCTCCGGAGAAGCCCCATGAACCACGAGAATCCATCTTGAATGGCAGAGGCTTGGCTCTGTCTCTCCTTCCTGTGACCTGTAGAGTGTGGATCATATTTATGTTAGTGATTTGGATAACCCCAAGTTCCTATCAATGCCAAATAATTTCAACTTTATCAATTGCTAACTAGATAGACTCTAAATTAAATATACATATTAACAAGCAATATTTTTTTTTGAAGAACATATTAATAAGCAATATGATAAAGAAACACGTTAATTACAGGGGCCATAAATAGACAAAGCACAGCTATGAGCTTAAGAGACACATAATCAATTAATCCTACACTTGAAACATGGTAAAAGTTTAAGATCCTATACACTAACTTGCAAAGTGAGAATAACTTCCTAATTAAATTCACCGGTATATTGAAACCATATTTTCACAAGAAAATAGATTGAATATCTGTTAACTAACAAAACGTGAGAATGAAGGCTCATGATATGGTGTTCAATCAAAACGACACCTATGAAGAAGGTTTCTCAAAGTTTTTAAAATATATGTTAATTATGTGGCGGTTTCAGTGAGAAGATGTATAATAAATGGAACGAATCACAAGGTTCTCCCTGATAACACTCTTTGGACCAATTAATATGTTTAACAAAATCCACTTAGAACAAGATCAAATAAAATATCATCTACAAGCACACCAAATAAAAATAAAATATACCCTGCAGTCTGCATCTAAAAGTCAAGTTGAAAGGTGTTGTTATTTTTACCTTGTGATGAGCAAACTCAATATGAGAAGGATCAGAGACATTCTCCATGAGAGTATCGTAACCATAGAACAGATCACGCTGAATGTTGACCGTGGCAAACTCCGGTTTGTCAAAGTCATCAGGCAACCTAAACAAACACAAATTTATCATCACAGGTCAATAAAACACAAAACAAAACACTCCATAGCCAAAATAAAATAATAATACTATACACCGAACAACATCCATTATAAGGGGCCCAATTGCAATTAATTTAGCATTATTCCTCAGAACAAGACCGAATCAAATTAAATTAAATCAATTACATTGGAGGCTTGGAGGCCTTTGCTTTCTCCCAACCATTCTCATCAGGCCAAACAAAGAGCAAGCCCTGAGACACCATGGTAGGGAACCTAGTGGCACACGCTTTAGGAGATCCAACAGCACGTGCTTCGGGGCCTTCAGATGCAGCCTGAGGTATCTTAACACAAGATCCACATCCATCAAAAGACCACCCATGATAAGAACACTGCAACTTCCCATCTTCATCAATCCTCCCTTCCTGCCAAAAACCAAAACACCCAATTTCAATCACAGAAATGAAAAAAAAAATGACAAAAATAGAAGAAAAACATGGAGACTATTAGAGATCCCACATACATTAGTGAATACTGATATGAATAAAATAATGTATATAAGTAAAGAGAACCCACATCTTATGACTACTTTCGAAATTTAGAGTCTATTTAGATTAAAAAAAAAAAGTATTTTTAAGAGTTTCTCTACTTAAAAAATTCTATACACATCCTTATGGTTAGGATCCAAACACGTTCTTTTTTTTTTCCGACAAATATTAGTTTATTAATTTTATTAGAAACGTGAGTTGAGAGATTGGCAGTTAGTTATACTCACAGACAAAGGGGCAAGACGATGGGGGCATTTGTCATCAAAAGCAACCCATTGGGAAATGGACTTGTCGTACCAGAGCACGATTTCACGACCCAGAAGCTGAAACGGTGTGGGCAAGAGAGGGTCCAGATCCTCGATCAACGAAACAGGGTACCAGTGATCCCTCCAAGTGAATTTAGAAGAAGAGCTTTCATCGTTAAACTCTTCCTCAGTTTCGTTATTTTCGGTCTCCGGGTATGATTGATCGGCTTCAACCGTTGAGGGTGGCGCCGCAACGCGTGCAGGGGTTAGGGAGAGGCTTCTTCTGCTTCTGGGTCGCGTTTGTGTCGTTAAAAATCGTGTCTTTTGGTTCGAGAAAAAGGGAAAGGAGTTAACTTTGTGGGGTTTGGTTGTTGGCGAGGAGAGTGTGAGTGTGGTGGCTAAGGCAGAGATGGAGTGAGGGAGTGCCATCAATGGTTTTCTTGAGGTGTTAAGGTTTGAAGAATTGCAAAGAGAGGTTCATAATAAGAGAAATCGAACGCGATTGTAGTTGAGTCGTGCAAGTTTTAAGTGTTTCTTTCTTCTGCTCTATTCAGTTTCAGACAAAACACTGTTCAGATGTGTCATTCTCTCCAACCTTTTATTTTCTTACATTGATTAATGATTAATTACTGCGGTGCTTGATGTTAATTTTAGGAAAAAGTATTGGGGTGAAATTTTTGTTAGTCAATGTTTGCTATAATGTTTTGTCTCTGAATATTTTGACAAAATTTCTTCTTTTTTTTTCTGCCGGAAAAAAAGAAAGAAATTAGATCGGTGGAACGAGGGATGTCCACAAGTTTTGAAGAGGAAGAAAGAGAGGTTGAAGGCCATGTAACTTGTTGTGGGCCAGGTGTTGAGTTGAGGGATCTAGTATCTACCCCGTGAAAAAACAGTGGGAACTCTAAACAATGGATTATTATGGATCGTTGTGTGTGTCGTGTCAACGTGGGTTAATGATCTTGATTTTACATTGCACTTTGCGCGCGGCATGGCTAACGAGATTTGGCACACGCTAAAATCGCGGCTCCGCCTCTCACAATCACAAACACGCTTTCTGTTTTCATTCTATTTTTGTGGTCACGTATTAGAAGTTTACGATAATTTACCGTCATACTCAATGAAATGAACTAAATTCCTTGACGTTTTAAAGGTATATAATACATAATTTATTTCAGATCTATTTTTATTCCAATCATATTTTACAAAATCTAACTCATTTAAAATTAAGCTTATAGGTGTTATACAGCTTAAAAAAGGCCTCTAAATCATGAATATCTTAATCTAAGTGTGAATTTGATCGGATAAGACATGAGACTTTGGGCATAGATATCAAAATTTCATCGACAGTCAATTGCTTTGCTGCAGTTAAAAGGAAAAGGAAACAGCGGAATAGTATAGGTTAGGCGTGTTAAAACCAAACTATTTTAAACCGTGAAACTAATATGAAAAAAAAATGAAAGATCAACCAAATTGATAACTGTTAAAAAAACTGTATTTTTTTTATTGACTTGTTTTATTTTTCAGTTTCTGATTAATATCTTGAACAGGATTACTTTTGAAGAAAGACAATTATGAGAAAAATAAAATGTATGAAGCTGGACAAAGCACAAACAAAAACGTTAACATGTTAATAGTTATTTTTTAAAATAAATTTATCCAAAAATGCAAAAGAGGGGAGCAATTTCCCTCCCTTTTTAGCACTATTGTTCTGTTTGCTTGTTAGGATTCCAACTTTGTTCAGTTATTTTCTAATTGTCTCTTGTGCTTTATTATTCTTTCTACGTGACTTTTACAATGGTGTTCATACGTGGAGGAAAGAAACGGTAGGACTACGGAGGTGGTTTTACACCATTTGAGAATTGGCTCTTTTGTGGGCTAGGTTGGGGTGTACCATGAAGATATCGGGTGTCCCTTTTAATCATTAAACAAAATCTAGAGCTAAGAAATTATGAACTGCGTGATTGGTTTGGCGTTTGACATTGTTGATTCACGTCTAGTAGAAACAACAAAATGGAACCTCTGCATTTTTTTTCTTCCTATTTTGATGCAAAAAAGTCTAAGGCACATCCAAAAAGTGTAACCAAACAAGCACCAAATGTGAGTACTACAATTAGAAGTATCAAAATGCACATAGAATAGAACTTGCCATAAATTGAAACATTGCCATAAGAATACAACTGCAGCCAGTCTCCTGAATACAGTTAAGTTTTAATGTACACACAGCAATGCATGCGTAAGCCAATCTTCCATGAAAACAATGCACAGACCTGTGTAATTGGCAGCAACTAGTGTGTGTGGATTTGTCCCGCAGGAAGCCAAAATCACGTTTGATGGAAATTTGCATTGTAGTCAGTTATCATGTTCAGAAAACAAATGCAAACAGGACTTTAGAACTCAAACCTGAGTTTTACAAGAAGCAGCAAATAATTTCATCAAGAGTATTGCATCAGTTATACAAAATCAAGTTTGCAATCCCAAATCCAATCACAAACTAAACTTTGCCAATGGTGCAGGTTGCTACAGAGCTTAATTTTTTTGCTACGGTATGGTCACAAGAAAAGAAAGAAGTACAAAAAAGGCCACCGGAAGTATTACGGCAGAGAGTAAATTGCATGGTTTCTAGTTCTATGAAAAGCAAAAGAAACTAAGACAATGGGAGAAATTGTTAAGAGGAATGTCATAATAAACAATATTCGGCATCATGTAATTGTAGCCCACCTCACCTAGTAAAATAAGACTTTTGTCTTTGTTGTAGTATGGTCAGAAGACAAGACAGGCAATACAAGTCACATGACAAATAACACACCATTCATCTTCTTCTTTTTTATTAAAACCGCTAAAATTAACACAAACCATACATACAGATTGTGTAACACCTCTTACAGAAAAGAATTCTCATCCATAGTTTCCTTCAAAGTCATGATCCACCAAACTGAGGTATAAAAATTTTAATCTCAGACAATGAGCATATATATATATATATATGAGCTTGATCAAATAACTGAACTTGCTTCATTTCTTCTGGGGACCAACATCAGGACCAACATCACGCGAGCCTGTGTTAATGTAAGGCCCTCGAAAAGTTGCTTGTGGTGAAAGTGGCTTTGTTGGGTCAATAACAGGTTTCTTTGATGAACTGAATAATAACAATAACATTAATAGTAAAAGATCATATGCATTAACAGTCTAAAAAGAATTTTTACGTATCTAACACTAAGTATATTAACTTTTACAATAATTATCTTAAAGGTTATTTACAAATAATTTTTTTAGTTGTTAACACTTAACAGTGTAAAATTTTGTAATCGAACAATGTATAGAAATAAAACTCTAAAATAATGTAAACATTAGCTTATGAGCTTCTAATTAGTGTGAACAAAATGCAATGAATAATTGAGTAGACTTACGCCATGTAGAAGGGAAATGCCATGCCTGCTGCAGCGAACGCAACTAAACCCGCAGCAACAATTAGATTGCGTGCTCGGGCCATAGATGCAGGTTAATCAATCTGACTGATACCAAATTGCAAAAGCAAACCCTAGATGAACTTCGAAGAATTAAAAGAACGAAACCATAGATTACACATATTCCATCAAAATTGGAGGATGCAAATGACTAAAGTAACTACTTCGGAAGTGGTCCGAATCTTCTTCTTTTTCCTCTTCAAGAATTGTTGCAATTGCAACGCTACCACCCCAATCTGCAACCGAAATCGAAACTTGCGAACCCTAATTTCCGTTCACAGTTTTTTTTCTAATTCCAATTAGTGAAAATGGAGCGAATTCATTCTTGTCTTGAGAAAACAAAATTGGGCCCGGCCCGTCACGAGTTACCATATTTTCCATGAATTTTTTATTTTTTATTTTGTCCACAAACCTCCATCATAAAAAAATAAAAATTATGCCCTTGTATGCTAATGAAATACTAGAAGTCTTTGTAATTTTATTAATTATTTAATTAGGTTTTTATAATTCAAAGATTTTCATGAAATGCATTTTTCTAAAAAAGAAAATATATACCCTTACATTCAAAGGAAAAAATCGAATTAAGTACCAAAAACTTTACAATAACTTTTAGTCTTCTGCCCACAATTCAACCAACTAAACAACATACCTTAATAATGCATTAACTTTTGATAATGGGTAAAACTAATTTAAAACTCATTAAATATAGAGACTTTGGTAACGTATTAGCTTACCTTTTTCAAACTTAAAATTTAGATTGAAGTTGATGTTAAAAATAAAAGTTTTAATTTTGCAATTTTAAAACTTAAAAATTATTTTATATAATATGATATTATATTTATTAATATAGTCAAATATACTTTAATTTATGATTTATATTTCTTTTATATATAGGTATATATCATGTTAATATTTATATATTATGTTAAAATGTTAAATGTACATGATTTTTCCTCATATATTTTTGGTCTTGATTGGCTTAATTTCAATCCAAATAAATTATCCAATAAAATATGTTATAGTTTGATTCTTTTGAAGGAAAATTATTTATAAATTTTTATGGTGAAAATCATTACCCAATAAAATCTCATAAGCATCATATTGGATCATCAAGAAATATTAAACAAGCGTACTTGTTTCCATTACAGCAGTCAAATCACTCCTTAAAGGATATTCTATCTAGATGAGAAAGAAAGAAAAGACCTATTCAAAACCATAATCCTATATATTGTATTTTTCTTTATTGTTGAGTTAGTAAGCTCCCATTACACCTAATTGAACCAACGGTGGTATCCACCCATTTATCCAATATTTATTTAGAAATATATTTGGGCATATTTAATTGATCACTTTAATTTACTCAATATATATTAAATAGAATAATATAATTATTAATACAATATATAGCACATAATAATGTCAAAAAATTTAATTTCCTAACATCTTTATTTTTAAAAAGTTCAATTTAGTCTTTTATCTTATGTTGTTGGTTTATAAATTTAAAATATACTTTGACAATTATTACATCATTTTTATAACTTGATATAGAATGTGATTTTATTGATCCAACATTTAAATTATATCTACATATTACTAGAATTATTTGTGTCAAATTTTGTCAAAATTGAACAACAACAAAAATGTAATCAAATGTTCCGTAATTTAATATATTTTAAAAAAATCTATATCGATTTTAATCTATATGAATGAAATAGCAAATGATTTTTGATTAATATGAAATTTTACATGTGTAATCTATGTGAAATAAACTTTCAATCCAAAGATAAATCTTAAAAAGTTGAAAGTTATGAAATTGTATAATAATTATTAAAATTATATAATTACAATTTGATATCTCCTCAAATATATATTAAATGCATGTTTTTTAAGAATTACATGCATGTTAGGAGTATATTTGAAATTTGAAAATAAAAAATATAACTGTAAAATTAACTTTTTTTATAATTTCTTCTAAATAAGTTTATTCATACAGTTCTTTGTTCAATTTTTGTCCCGTGTTTCGATTACCGAATTCCTGAATTGCGTAGAATAATTTGGCGAAGAAACATGCGAGGTTGGCTTCACATGTGACTTGTGAGACTCACCTTATATATAAGAAATATATGTTATCTTTAGTTATGTATCTCATTGGTGCCTGTCTCACCTTTGAGCAATTTTTATTGGTATTGAAATTACTTAAAGAGTCGAGGATTCAGAGTTTTTACTGTGGAATTTGGTTCTCAAGTGGCGATTAATTTTGTAATTCATGGTTGTCCTGATTCGCGTATGGCTTTTGGTATGGGCCGAAGGATTCTTTAGTTTCTCAAATTGGAGGAAGTTTTCCATGATCTCATACTCTGTGAGGCAAATCAAGTTACAGATTTTATGACGGAGTCTACAGCACCAGAGGAAAATATCTTTCGTATCATGTGAGTTTCTTATATCTGTTAGATTCTTTTAACTTTAAATGGTTCATAATTTTCTTCTTTTTTCTTTTTCTTTTTTTCTTATTTATTTTATTTTTTCAATTTTGTCCCCCCTTCTCTCTTCTTCTTCGAACCCCTCCAGAACAATAGAATCGTCGCTGCCGCATCACCGCCTCATTCATTCCCTCTCATTCTTGACGTCGACTATTTCATAATCCCAGGCCATCGGCGTCGCAAGCCAACTTCATGTGTGTCATCATTCTCGATAACTACAAGCCTTCTAGAATCTTTCATGGAGTGTCAAAGACTCCGATGATGACATCGGAGCCATAGTCAAATTTGGACCAGAGGCCATGCTGATTGCGGAGGCCGAGGAACTGTGGGGAGCATGTGGTGTGGAGCTGGCAATGACGGTCTTCGAAGATGGCAAGGACAGAAGGGTGTTGGCTTATGGACGCGACTTGCTAGCGCGTGAACACTATGGAGAAGCTGTGGAAAACGGTGTCGTATACGTGGAGGATGCTGTTGGCAGTTAGGTGGTGGTTTCATCGTTGGCCGTTGCGTAGGCTCTTGGTGGCGATGACCTTGGTTTCGCTGTTGGCCTCACCGCTGCGTACGCTCAAGGGACAAAATTGGGAAAGGGGAGAAAAAATAGAAAAGAAAAAAAAAGAAAGAAATTTTTTTGGAACCATAGATTTAAAATTAAAAAAAATCTAACGACTTAAAATTCTCACGCATGATAGAGAGATGTTTTCCTCTCATACCGCAAACTCCGTCTAGATTTATTGGCAAATTGTAGTTAATCCTTAGATGATTGTCAAAGAATTTTTATTTTATTTCTCTAGTTGTTTCTGCATATATTTCTTTATACCGCTATTATCTCTCGTGGGTTTTAATAACTTAATGCAAAAAGATAAAGATAAGGTAAATAGAGAAGAAATAAAAACTATAGAATGAAAGAATTTATAACAGATTTAGACAGCTTAAAACCCATATTATTGTAAAATAATTACAAGAAGAAATAAAAACTCTTAAAAATGAAATAAAAAAATTGCTACAAAATGATATAGCTTTAGAATACATATTATTAGAATTAGAAGGAAAAGAAATTTTGAAAACTCAAGAAAATATTCCAAACACATCTAAAATATATGAAGAACAAGAGGATACCCTAGAATATAATAATTTTATTAATTTGTTGAGTTTAATTACCACACATAAATGGCATTGTGAAATAACTTTAATAATTAAACAGAAGTTGATGTAAATTGTATTCAAGAAGGATTAATACATACCAAATATTATGAAAAATCAACCAAAAAAAAATCTAGTGCTAATGGATCAAAAATGAATATTCAATATAAACTATCAAATGCAAAAATTTGTAATAATAAAATATATTATAATACTTCTTTTGTATTAATAAAAAATATGAATCGTGAAATAATTTTAGGAACTCCATTCTTAACTTTATTGTGAAATAATTTTAGGAACTCCATTCTTTTGAATTTTTATATAGCAGACTTTATTCCTAATATTAGGATAATGTGTGCACCCTTCTATGAAAGATTAAAGAAATCTCATCCGGTCTGGTCGGAAGATATGACCTAAGTCGTGAGAGAAATACAAAAGATAGCAAAAAAGCTTCCATGTTTAGGAATACCAGATCCAGAAGCTTTTCTGATTGTAGAGACATATGTGTCAGAATTAGGTTATGGAGGAATTCTTAAACAGAAAATATCTCCAGAATCAAAAGAGCAAGTCATCAGATATCATTATGGTATTTGGCATCCTTCTCAACAAAAATACTCTATTGTCAAAAAAGAAATACTTTCAATGGTCTTATGTTTACAAAAGATTCAAGATGATTTATTTAACAAGAAGTTTTTAATCAGGACTGATTGCAAAGCAGCATCTTCGGTTTGTTAAAAATTTGGTTTCTAAATATATTTTTGCCAGATGGTAAGCATTATTGTCATGCTTTGATTTTGATATTGAGCATATAAAAAGAGAAGCCAATCATTTATTAGATTTTTTAACTAGAGAATTTTTACAGGGTTCAACATGAGTAAGAAAATAGATATTACAGAGATCAAGATGAATAAAGATCGATACGGACCCTACTGGGAACAAATACAGAGAAAAAGTCAATACGAACTTTGGCCCCTAATGGAACTTCCAAGATGGAGATTAGTCCTAACATAAAGCCCAATACAACTTTGAAGCCAAATACTACCTTAGCAAATATAGTAAAAAATAATCCTATCTCTCAAACACCAAGACCTTTAATAGCCACAACCAGGTACCAACCTCTACAATACTTGAATATTTTAGTAGGTCCAAGAGATTTCTAGAAATCCTATACCCTTTATAGCTTCAAACTGATAATGAAAATGATTCTGATTATGTTGAAAAAGATGATGTAATTAAAAATGAGCCCTACTGAATTAGCTAATAAACTTTTCCCTAACCATATCCAATATCCAGTAACCCATGAATTAAAAGATAGAACCTTTTATGATTTTATACTAATTGATACAAATTCCATAGAAATTAAGCATATTAAAGATACAAAAGGAATAACACATTTCTCCAAGATCGAGATTATGAATATTTTATCTGATAAAGACGGGGGACAACCCTTGTATGTTCCTAAGAAGTTCACAGTATTTAACCCAACATAATATAATTACTATGATTACATGGATGCATGGCACAAGATGTTATATCTAAAACCAGATAAACAATCTTGGTTCATCTAGTTTAAGAGAGGAATATCTTTAAAATTTCCAAAATGGTTTATTAAATGATTTTGGGATTTTGGTCCAACCAGAAGCCTTTTCCGAGAGCTAGTGGAAGCAGTATATAAATTTCCAAGGATCAGACTACCTTTGTCCAAGGGTATAAGTTCATATCATTTGTTGTATCCCAGGGAATAACGTGGATTATGATTTGGACATACAATTATTCAAGACTAGATGATGTTAAGTATATTTGTTTACTATCAAAACAAGTTAAAATCAAGTGGTAGAAAAAGTTTGATATTAATCTTATTAGCGAAGAGAAAATTGTCGCTTTGGCTAAAGCCAATAAAATTTCAAGACCTCAAGAGGATAAAAATTCAGACAAAAAAGCTTTATTTTTAATAGAAAAGAAGCAGATAATGGTGGAACTTGCTGCCACAATATCCCAAGAAGAATGTCTAGACAAACTTGTAAAATTGAAGACTTTGGGAGGAGCTCCCAGCAATAACTCATTAAAAATAAAAGATGAAGGAAGCAATACCTAGTCAAATCCTTACTTGAGAAATAAGGATATGATCGAATATTTCAACAGACAATATTTATTCAAATAAAAAAGACAAGATCATTTAACCAATCAGAAGTGTCGACAAAAAAAGACAAAATTGTCAAAAGAAATAACTTTATTATGTAAATTATGAGCATTTTATTGTTTCATGGTTTCGTTTGTTTATGGTAAAGACTAGTTGTATGTATTTTATTAGCCATTGTTATTTTGTAATCTTACCCAGAATATATGAATTATGAATGAAGGAGGTAGCAGTTAAAATCTAACTGAACCCAAGTCTTCCAAAAATCATCACGATTTTCACTCTCTTTTTCTCATCATTCTTTAAGACCATTTAAGTAAGCTTTCTTTAAAAAAGATTATGATAAATATTTATTATCAACTCATTCTTTTTATCCTAATTGCTTCCATCATGTTATTATCTACGAATTTCAAAATTATTTTGTAATCTATCCTAATAATATTTCTGATATCTCACTTATATATATATAAAGAACACGATTATTGCAGTTATAAAAAGCAGCAAGGTCGTGCAGATACATTTTGAACTTATATTTTTTATTATTTAATGTTTAATTTCTTTTTAAATAATAAGTGTCTTCTGTAGTGTATAATGTATTTGGCAACAAGTACGACGACATTGTAATTGAACTTGGAATAACATGAAGGCAAAGGGAAATGCATAATTACTCACAATGATCCCTTCAGTTTTGATTTGTTTGTGCATGTTTATCATCTAACTAGAAATGTTTGCATTAGTCATTTGATAATCGTTTTAAAAATAGATGGAGTAAACACCTTTACGTGGTAAAATTATAAATAAAAAAGAAAGAGAGAGAGGGAGAGAGAGAATATTTTCCAAGCTCTGTTCTCTCTTTGCAAACTCAGTATGTACCTATTCTTTTATATATATATATATATATGGTAACAGACTAATGGGGCTTAGCTAGGAAAGGCATCAGCCCATGATAGTAGCTTTGGAATACCTCGGTAGCAAGATAGACCCTGATGCCACAATTTATGGTCTATAATGTTCAAAATAAATACGACTAGTAGCTATAAGAAAAATGTTTAATAAATAACACGATGTGCTATTCAACATGTAGAGAGAATAAAAAAAAAAGAGAAATGTAAGTATAAGAGAATTTATGATATAATATAAAAAAATAGAGGTATTAATGAAATGTTTAAAATAAAAGATAGTATGTATATCATTACTCATTACTCATAATATAATAGTACTAACCAGGGATGCAGAGGGAGGCAAAAATTGAGACCGACATTTTCTATATCAAAACTATTTTTCCCGAGTGATTTTTTACATCTGAAAAGTATATGTTGCTTGTGATACTATATACTAATATCAAACTTGAAGCATAAATTCAAGCAAAGAACATTAACGTTGGGATTGGAATCCCTTAGATGTCTTAATTTGAGTTTCGTACAAGAAATGCTAAAAGTGTAATTTGGAAAGAATTCCGACATGCTGTCCTTCAATGGAATAATTTAACAAAGGCTAGCCACAATCCCACAATATATTTGCTTCTTCAATCTAACACTCCATGTTCTGAATTCTATGCCAGCCTTAGTTTTACCATAAGGACATACAATTCCAAATCTAGAGTTCCCCTAATCCCTATAGATGTATCTCCATTATGAGGATATGGTGACTCTTGCAAGTGGAACAAGATGCTCAAATTGTAGCCTAATATGGTTTGGTTTCAACGGATCTTCAGCCTGACTCCATATAAGTCCTCATGGGATATGTGCTGGTCAGGGCAAGAAAAAAGTTCAAGATTGTGCTGTGGAAATTTGAGTCCTCACATGTTCATGCAATTTTCTTTCTAGTTCCAAGGGTTTTGGAAGGACCTATATGATTAACATGCTTCCAATACCGATCTGATGAATCTTTACTTTGTTTCTGTTGGTCTTTTTTCTTTTTTTTTTGAGTTTGTTGTTGTCATGCTGTTTGCTTTAATGATTGATATTATGGATAACTTTATCATAATCATTATCATAATTTTAATAAGTTTTGGGTTCTATTCTTTCATTTTAACTTTGGGCACGTTGGACTTGATAGCTGTGTTGAGTGTTGAGTTATTAAAGCAGGAATCTTACCAGTTATCCAACCGATTGGTGTATGAAATTGTAAGCTGTTTCTGCAACATCCATCAAAGTAACATAGATTTATCATTGTTATATTATAATTATAAGGTAGTATCTTTGGGCAAAGTCCATTTTTGTATCTTTGGGCTTTAATTGCAAGACAATGCAAGTTCACTTGCGAATTTCTAAGATGTGATCGCTATGTCAAATCCATATCTGGATTTAAATTCCTATTTGACCCGAAAAGAAAATCTAAATTCTAATTAATTCAAGGAAAAGAAACAGGTATCCATTTATTTTTGTGGTGGCCTGTATTTATTGTTGAGATTGCATAGTTGGTGGTTGGAAGCGCACCTACTTCTTTCAATTTTTCGAGCTTTCAAGTAATGGATGAGGAGAGGAAAAGAAAACAACCCCAAAATCAAGCCAATACTAATTAATTCAAGGAAAATGACTCCCTGGCATTTCATAACAAGATTTTATAAACATCACAGTCACCACTCACCACTCTTGTTGTTCCCATTCAAAATAACAAAAAAATAGAACAAGTCTTGTTTGACACCTCCCTTTTAACTTACAAAATCTGCGTCACTCGGACAGCTACCACCGCTACAAATTAAATCCAAAACAAGAATTTTGTGCTTCTCTTGGAAACTAGATTTTATTAAGGGATTCCTTAAAAAAAAGATGTTATTATATGTGATGAGGCGTCATATGTGTATTAATAGAGTTTAATATACATGTATTTCCTGTATATTTTGTTTTTATATTCATGTAATTAGAAAATATTATTTATATGATTTTTAAAGTAATTATTATAAAATTCAACAAATATACTATAATAATTTTTAATTGTTTTATTATAGTTTTTTAAATATATATGAAGGGTTGTTAATCAGTACCATAAATACACTCCTTAACAAATTAATAATATTTTTTTATAATTAAAGAATCAATAACAGATTTTTTAATGAAAATCACGTTAGAAATATATTTGTAATATATTAAATATTAAATATATTAATAATTTAGAAATAATTGATAACTCTGATTCTTTCTCTCGCACAAACAAGTAATTCTTAGAATTTATGAGACTCGTTGGTTTAAGCTTATTATTTTTTTAATAATCAGGAATTTTTTAATGAAATAAGTTGTTTCTATTTTTTGATGCATTTGTATAAATTGTTTTTCTTAAAAATGTAATTTTTTTAGTAGGCAAATTCTATCTATTTTTAACAAAAATATTTCTTTTTTAAATTCAAACAAACTAGTCCAATTATATGTAGTTTAATGTTTAAATATGTCAGTACTAGTTGTATACCCTACATTTAGTCATTTACAATTTACAAACACCAACAACCGATGCATCCAATGCAATAGAGTTTCTTGCAATCACATAGTTTAAACTAATAAATATTGATGTACCATATCTTTTATAGCATAATTACGTAAAGTTATGAGTTAAATGATTATCATGTTTTTTTTTTTTACAAAACCAAAGCTTAAGCTGATTCATTCATAATAATAGAAGAGATGCAATGAGAAATAGTATGATAGAAATAAGTAGTGTGAATAATTTATTAGCTCACATTATATAATTTATTATGTTGGCTAGTTTCATTATTTTCGCTGTTTAGTTTCCTTTTGCACAAAAAAATAATAATTTAATTAACTATGTAAAAAAAAAATCAGACCACGTGCCTTTACTATGAAATGAAAACAATGTTTCTAATTACGGAAAGAAATATTCTTTAATATTTTTATAATTTTAATATAATAAAATTTATATTTTATTTGATATTCACCATTATTGTTTTATTTAGTACCCCAAAAACACTTAATTATATAAAAAAAATCTCTTTAATTATCTTCCTGTTATCGAAGGCATGGACATATGAACGTGTTACATGTGACATAATATCTTATGCACATATTTATTGACAAAATCTGTACCTATAAAATCAAGGTTCTTCGTTTCTGAAAAAAGGGTCTATCCTATTATGAAGTGGTGTATCTTCTGATACAAAAGGAGGGGGGTCTATATTATTATACGAAGAAGGGGGCTATGTGCTATGTAAAGAGTTAGGCATTAGCTTTAAGCAAACATCAGGTGATGGTTGGGTTTATTGGTCCATACTATTACAACGTTTCACGTTAAATTGTGTGGGATTTTGGCATGTTATTGATGTCTTACTTGAATAAAGGTACTGTTTCATCAGTCACTTGTATCCTTGCTGTACCCCTCTTGGGATTGGACCAGTGTTAATTGGAGTCTTGCTCTAAAGAAGTTCTAGAAGAGACCTTAACGCATGGGGCAGTCAATTTTGATAGAGATAACAAATTAAAGGGTGTAAATGAAAGACAGCTAACCAAACACATCTAACACTACCTACCTAATTTCTATCTCAGCGTGGCTGCTTGTATCTTGGTGGATATTTCTCCGTGACCACCATACTCTTGCTTGCTATTTCATTCTAAAAAAAAAAAGAGTTTAAATTTATTGCTTTTAATTTTAATTTTAATGTTTAAAAACGGTTTTGAGATTAAAATCATAAATCTATCATATCATAAAATTACAAAAGAATTAGTTCAGATGGTTTTCAACTCTTAATTAAGCAACACTACTTCTTTATATGTTTTTATTTTATATATTATAATTACTTTCACTATCATAATCATAGCCACACATCGGCAATATTTCATTATAATCATAGTTAATATTACTTTTACCTAAGTACATGTTTTGTTTAGTGATAGAATCATGATGATCTATTTTCTCGTATTCTTAATCACACTTTTAAATATTACGATATAAAAATTGACTTTTTTTTTTACTCCATCGACCTATTAGTTAGAAATTGCTTGGGTAGAGGTGACTTTGTTCGATCTCCTTGATACCAATTAAGACTCTTGTGCAGTTAAAACACTTTAACATAAATGGATGAAGTATATCCAAAGACACTTTAATGCTTAAGTAAAATAAATTCCACACAATAAATGTTAGAGGTAATAAATATGTACCTCTTAGTGATGTTGTGGGTATATATAGGTGTCAGATTTAGGTTGTTAACTTTGAAGCAAAACCCAAAGTCCCTAATGGGTGCTCACATGTTGCTTTGGAGCATATTCATGTGACTTTAGGATCGATAATTTGACTTAAGCATGTGATTAATTAAGAGTTCGATTTTTAGGTCCACGTGTAAAAAAATGTTGGGCCATGTTTTCTTGTCCTAGCCCGGCCCTGCAGGCCCATTATTTTCCTTCTTAAATTTATTCTAATTTTATAAGGATAAAATAAAAAATAATATCAAGTCAAATAGACCTAATAGTGTTTGGGCTAAAAAATTACAAGTTTAGGTGAGCCCACTTTGTTTGATTCTTTTTAGGCCATCATTTTTACCATCGTATTATCCTGTGGGCCCATCAAGTCAATAAAATTTGACAGAATGTTAATCCTTTAAATAAATATTAATATTTCAAAGAATTAGTCATTGACTATCAATTGAAGGATATCTTGAATTTACTAAAAAACTATATCAAAAGTTGACCTAGTTGACTTTTGTTAGTGCATTTGGACTTAATCGAAAGGACTAAAATTTCACATTTATGATACTTGAAAGACTCAATTGTTACAATTGAAACATGAGAGACTAAAATATACATTTGTGATACTTAAAAAACTTTTTTGGATTAACAAATACTTGAGAAACTAAAAGTATAATTAAGCTTAAAGATCTATATGTATGATAATATCATGGACTCGACTTAATCTACTCCTCGTTCTTGTTAAGCCCAAATACACTAATAGAAAGTTTGTCAAGTCAATCTTCAATACCCCCAAACTAAATCTAGGATATCCGTTGCCTGAAAATAATAACTAATTTTTTGAAGAAGTGAGATTTATTTAAGAAACTAACATCTTTCACATACTTAATCACATGCTTAAGTTATGTTTCGATATTGAAGCTTCATAAATATACTCCAAAAACAACACGTGATTCCTAGAAGAATCAATTAACATAATTAAAACAATTGAAACTTGAAGATTAAAATCACATAATTGGAACATCAAAAGTTCAATTTAGCGAAGTACAGTTTAAACTCTCTTGAAAAAAAAAGCTTCGCACCATTTTTAGCTGGACTAGATATGGAGTTATCTTGATATGCTAAATATGATAGCGATAGACAAGACAAATTAAAGGACACGATCATTACCGAGTCTTTCGGATTAAGCATTCACTGTGTTGGCAAATTTGACACACAAAAAAGACAATCACGGGCAGAATGGTGGGGCGGAGACATGAGGGCATAGTAGTTAATATAAATAGGGCATAGCATGGATGAGATATTATGTGGATTAATCCAGAGATAGGCTAGCTACTTTGTTCTTGTCCTAATTCGAAGAGCTGGATCTGGCAGTACGTGGTTGGATTGTCAATATGTTGGTCAGGGAGCAATGAAAATAATTCCACCATTCATATATATTTGTGGGATACATGTGTGGGCTACATTATATTATCAAATTGGTTAGTGCTATTCCATAAAATTATAAACACAATTATTTGCACTAAAGTTGTCGGCACTGGTCTAAGTCGATCAACTCATTCTTTGAACTTCGGTTTTCTAATTTTTATGCAAGGGCCAAGAAAACACACACGATAAGCTCTAACTTAATATGTTCATGTACACCTTTAATTTCCTTCCTTTTTCTTTGAAAAAGAAAATGTTGGCGGACATATGAGGAAGAGAGGGAAAACAAAATAAAAAGGGAACGGTTGGTTTGCGTGCAAAAATTGAGCCAAACATGATTTAAATTTGGGATTGCTTTAGTCCCAAGAAGACTGAATTCACAAGGCAAAGTCATAAAGTTAAGGAGACATATTCTGTATTTGCTATATATTAACCAAGCTGATGGTTAGGCTGAAGTACCTTTAGGTAAACATGGTTATGAATAAGTTGTCTTTTTTTTTAAGTGATAACTAATAACTAATTTATTGATCAACTATTTAAACTTGGGGTTTATTGTTAGTTTTATACTCAAATCTATCGATGGATTTAGAAGACCACCAGTGCCAATTTATGACTAATCTAAAAAGAGAGTTTTGTGTCCACAAAAGTGTCATGTGATGGAGGCAGCCTTTTGAGAACTTCATAATGACCTTACTTTCACTCAACGATGACCATACTTTCTATGTATACCCTGAACTTGAATGACCATATGTTACACTTTGCAATATTTTTTAGCATGACTAAACTAAAGCATCAATTGTACAGGCTCGTAAGTACAATGGTTATGATTAATTTGGCCTACTTTTCGGTTATGCTTAGTTGGACAAATGAAGAGAGATGTCAATGTAGAATTGGATAGGTTCCCATATTATTAAATGAAATCATCTAACTAATGTATAATTTGTTTATTTTGTATTTTAATGATTTCAATTATACTACTTTTATAATCGAACGTGGATTATCCTAAAGCAAGCACTTTTACCACCATATTCAATTGAATAAAGAGATGTGGGTGAAAAACTGTAATTAGAATGAAAATTTTAGTAGAAATGATTAAATTTTTTGACATAAATTAATTATTTATAAAATTAGTAAATATTTTACATCAATAATATATTAAAAAATTGTAAAAGAAATTTTAAAAAAAGACAAACATAACGAGTTTTTACTCATGACAAAGAGTTAAGATAATTATGATTTTACACAAGTGTGAGTTATATGTACTTAAGCAATAATTTTATTACTATATATTTTATCCAAAACTTATCATTGAATCAAAATTATATTAATATATATGTGTGTGTGGGTGTGTGTAATTTAATGAAAATTATTTGATGCTTTATTAAAGTACACTACAATTAACATAACATATATGAAAATAAGAAACATTTTACTTCTATCAAGAATTTCTTTGTTTTTTATTTTATTTAATCCTTTGTCAAGTAAATGTCATGTTAATAACCTACAGAAGTGTCACGTCAATACTAATATAATAATATGTCACATCAAAATCAACGTTTAACTTTTGATGGTCAATTAACGATCAACTGACGTTAGAACCAAAATTGCTCATTTTGAAAAATATGGAGATTAAATGTCTTAATTTAAGAATAGAAGAACCAAAATCAAAGATCTAAAATTATAAAGGACCCAAAATTATAATTTAGTCTTAATTGTTATTAAGACTGACTTGTTGACAAAAGGGAAAGAGAGATGCCATGGCTCTGGGTTTCAAACTTGTTCACTAACAAAAAAAACTAGCACACTATCAATTATCAATTGCCAATAAAAAAGGATAAATGACCAATTTCTTCATTGTAATTTTCACTCGATGACAATTTTGTTCTTGTACTATGGAAATGAATAATTTAGTTTATAAATGTGCAAATGTACCGACAATTTAGACCAACTGTTAACTTATCTATGTTTCCATTAATGTTAAGAGCATGTGTGGGACATGAAGGTCGACAGGGCAAAGCAACGTGTGCAAGGGGATGTTCCACATGTTTTGGACTAAAATGTCAGTTAAACTTTTTTTAAATGTTGATTTCTCTATTTTTAAACTGAACGACTATTTTGAGAAGAAGATTCTTCTTCCTTATTTTGTGTTAATACATTGTTACGTAATGACACTTTGGTCCTCGACAAATATAACATAATGACTAAATAGTCCATGACACTTTCATGAATTAAAAATGTGGAAACAACTGGGACAACAATATACTATTACTTAATATATTTGATGTTTTTATTTAGAAGGTTGTTGTTTGTTAATTTGTATTGATTTCATTCATTTACTCACTGCAGAAGAGAATTATTGCTCTCAAAGTACACTGGTCATTGAACCAACTGCAGTTAAAGTTTTACCACAAATTGCCCCCTCATGTTGAAGTTGTAAATGTCTCAACACTTTGTATTAGCGACACTTGCATTTAGACCACTTCCAATCTATCAGCATTTCCAAGAATGAACCAACAAAATTTCATGAATTACATTCCTACACCACGTTTCCATCATCCTCAACAAACAACTTGATATTCCAGATGATTAAGCTATGATGATTAAGATGTCATTTTTTTGTTATGTTTTTTTAAAAAAAATATAATTACTTTCTTAACTTGTTCTTTTGAAATTTCTGTTGTGAGAGTATTATGTTAGGCTTGTGGGTAGAATGATGGATGTTAATCCATAATTTGTTTTTTTTTTGTATTGTCATGTTAGAATTTTTGCTACTATTTGACTATGTTATGAACAAAATATTAAGCTTAATTATGAATGTGTGTTTCTAATTCATGAAAGTGTTGTGGATCATTTTGTCATTAAACTATATCTATTATGGACCAAAGTGTCATTGCGTAATAACGTATTAGCAATAAATTAGGAAGAAAAAACTTCTTCTCAAAATAGTCATTAGGTTTGAAAATAAAAAAGTCAACATTTTTTTAAAAAAATTATTGACATTTTAGTCTAAAATAATGTTGACTGACGTGAAACGTCTCCTTGCACATGTGGTTCTACCACGTCAGCCTTCACGTGTCACGTATGCACTCACCATTAACCGAAACAAAGATAACTTAACATTTAAACTAAATTATTGGTACATTTACACATTTGTTGACTAAATTGTTCATTTCTATAATATAGGGATGAAATTATCACTAAATGAAAATTATAGGGACGAAAGACCATTTATACATCACATTTGACATGCAATATAAAAAACTATTTATTCATTTATTATTTAAAACAATAGGCACTTAACAATATCACACTGGATTTAGACAAATTTTACCTTAGTGTTAGAATTTTGAATTTTAGAGACATCATTACAAGAATAAGAAGAATTTTACTTATTTGGGTAAATAATCATATTTGTATTAGAAAGTGTAATGAAGTGATAAATTGGTTTCAGAAAAATGAAAAATATAAATTTAATTTCTAGATATGCAAAAAAATGTGACAAATTAGTCATTCCTTTGAATTTGTGAAATTATTTTGTCATTAAGTTGTAATGTTTAAAGACCAATTTAATAATAAATTATATTTTTGAGGATTAATATGACATTAAATCGTAAAATTTAAAAATCAATTTGTCATTAAATTATTTGTATAACTTATTGTAATTTTTAGACATTCAAAAAGTAAATTTGAAATTTTCATTTTTTAGAAACTAATTTTTTCAATGTTTCACACTTCGTAATTAATTTGACTATTTATCCTACTTATTTATTCTCATATTTTTTAGTGTATTTATATTGTTCAAATATCAAAATATAATAAATAATCATCACGAAATAATTTATAATGGATCCTTACATCAAAATAATAATCATTACTGGATTATTTTAAATGTTATTATTATTTTGATAAAGGAAAGCTTTTTTAAATAAAAAAAAGATAAATTTGATATATTTTAATGTCAGAACAGAATTTCCTAACAAAATGTTTTATTTGAATGATCGATAAATAATGCTATTATTTAAGTATATTATTATTGATTTGATCTTTAAATATTGTATATGAAAAATATACGTCAGAAAAAAATCAACAAGTGAATGATCTCTTAAATGAATTTTAGTTTAGTTTTCGCCAACAGAATACCTAGATTCTAGATTAATTTTTTTCTTTTTTATTTAATTATTCAATCCATTTTGTTCTAAAATGGTCTATACTTAAAGTTTCACCTAAATTATGTTTTGAAAAATCTTATTCTAAAACATCATACCAAATAAACATGCCTCTCTCTATGCCATTAGATCCTTGGAATCCATCTCATTAGGTGAGTTAATTAATGATTCAATAGAAAAGGAAAAAGATATTTTAAAAAAAAAAAAGAAAAGAAAAAGGAAATCACTTCTTCCATTAAAAAGAGAGCGTCGAAAGAACTTCGCCCTCTTTTCTAAAACATCCATTTTCACAAAACGACGCCGTTCATGATAGGTTCTGCCTTCTGCGGTCTCGAAAAACTTCACGTTCAGTTCAAGATTGAGAGAGGAAGCATTTCGTCACTTGCCCGGAAGAGAGGGCAAATAGCTACGTGTCACGGAATGATAATAATCGCTTAAAAAATAAACACTTATTATTTAAATTATTTAATTTTACGTTACGGCAGTTTCCATGCAGACGTGTCAACATTTATTAATTCTAAATCGCCGCCCTTTCTTTCTCTCCCTCTCTCTCTCTCTGTGCGCTTCCATTTTCGTTGTCATAATTCTCTCTCTCTGATTTTTCTTTTCTTTCTATTCGCGTTTAGGGTTTCGTTTCCTTTACTTCAAAATCAAAAGCTCAGCTTCACCGGTACGTTCCTTTTCACGCTTCAACGTTACTGTTAAATCGCAATCGCTTAAAAATGCGTGCTGTTTTTTTGTGTTCCGTTGCTGAATTGAATCCTCTGGATTCAATTTTGTTTGGTTGTGCTTCTTTTTCCTGCTCGGAAATTTGTGTGTCTAGCAATGCGAATTTGATTTCCGTCTGGAATTATTTTCATTTTATCTCCTCTGTGGCGCGTTTCTGTTTCTGAGCGAAATGGTGAGAAACGAATTTTCGAATTTCCTTTTCCGGAATCGAAATGACGAACTCCGACGTGGTGAGCCGAACGACTTTCGTTTGCTGAGCTTCGCTCAAATTATGGAATCTGAGAATTTTTCGGTTCAGGTGTTTTTAGTGTAGCTATTTATAATTTTATTGTTTTATTTGGCATGTTTTTGTTATATACATTTAATTCTGATGTTATGGTTACGAATTTCGATTGTGAATTTGAAAAAAGGAAAACAAATTGATGTGTGTGTTTTTTTCTTCCTTTTTTTTTGGTGCAGGATTAAGTGTAGGTAGCGGTGATACCTTCAATTGGAAAATTTCGAAGTTTGGATTTCGTTTCCTTTGATGGGGATGATGGTGGCCATGATATTGGCAAGGAGAGTAACGGTGTTGGCTGATGTGATGGGTGAATCCATGAAAATATAAAAAAGATCTGTGTTTGAATGAAGATGAATTTGTTTTTTCCAGCCATGTTACCGAATGCAAATTTTGGTGCGTTTGAATGAGATGGGTTGAAGAGATCTGTATGCTTGCTAGAAAAGTAATCTAGGAATGGCTATTGCTGGTCTACACAGTGTGACTGTGCTCGACTCTTCTTTCCTGAGGGACTCCCATTCCCAGTCTTCTGGGAGAGGTGGAGATGGAAGACGGGGAACCACCCGGTCATCTTCGCTCTTGCAAATGTGGCGAGAGATTGAAGATGAACATGTGGTGAATCAAGTTCAGGGTAGACCTGGTGAAGTATCTCTTGAAGAAAGGAGGGATGGGTTGGTTGCGGACCTTTCACGACACGATAGACTGGATATCCATGAAAGAGGGCAGCAGCATGTTTTAGAAGATGTAGTTTTGGGTGAGAATGAATCTGAAACATGGTCACAGTCGCAAAGTCAGAATGAATCCCATGATGGTAACGAGGATTTAAACAATTCTAGCTGTGAGAACTCTTCTGACTTGGGAGAAGTTGAAAGGGAAAGAGTGAGGCAAATTTTCAGGGAATGGATGAATAGTGGTGCTGGGGATCATGTATCAAACATTTCTGGAAGAAATAACAGTTCAAGGGGAGAATGGCTTGGGGAAACCGAGCAGGAAAGGGTGAGAGTTATTAGGGAGTGGGTACAAATGAGTAGCCAGCAGAGAAGTGTTTCATCTGGGGAAAACAGGGAAGAACCATCTGCTGAAATTGATATACAAATTGAACGTGTGCGTGATGGACTCATTGTTAACCAGATTGGGGGCCAAACTGAGCATACAAGGAGGGGCATACGTAAATTATGTGGCCGACAAGCTATGCTTGATATGCTTAAGAAGGCTGAGAGAGAAAGGCAAAGAGAAATTCAGGAGTTGTTGAACCATCGGGCCGTGTCGCAATTCTCCTATCGAAATCGCATTCAGGTTTGTCCAATAAATGATTAATATTTTCTTTTTGTACTATTATCCCCTTATCCTTTATCATGTGGTTATTAGCTGTTAAGTTTGGGCTCGGAGCTGTCAGCTTTGTTACGTGAACTGTTAAGAGATTCACATCAGTTGAACCAGACAGTACTAGTGAGTGAGCACTTTGGCTGTACACTGAATTTCAAGGCGAAATTTAAGTAATATATAATTTCATTGTTGGGATAGTAAACATATATTTTAAATCCTATGTACTGACGTGAGGTAACTATAAAACATTCCTAATGCAGAAACAATCTGAAATACAATAATTTAGAAAACCTAGAAAGGTAATACCAAATACTGTAAATTTTAATCCAATCAACTGAATCAAGCATATTTTAAAATTTAGGACGTGATTTAAATCCCCAGCTTTGTTCTCCATTTGATGAATGTTTGTTAAAATGTTTACAGGCATTGCTTAGAGGCAGGTTCTTGAGAAATGATAGACCTGTTGATAATAACAAGTCCCTTTCGGTTGCAGAAAGTGAATTGGGCTTCTTGAGGCGAAGACAAACTGTATCAGGTTTAAGGTATGAATTTCTTTATGACATTAAGTTGATGATTTCAACTACATTTTTTCTTGCATTTTTTTTTGTCTTTATGCAAGTTTTTACCAGAAAAAATGTATGACTTATAGTGCACTGGCCCTATTGTGTCGGTCTATATAACTTTTATTTGATCACTTCAATATACATGCTGACTTGTACTGAAAATGGGTATATCCATCTTTTGAATGTTCAACTGATATATTTATAGCATTTAAATTACTAATTTTGTATATTTTGGATACAAATGCTCTCTTTTTTTCTGGGTTTTTTTAAAACAAATGTCAAATACTAATTCGTTTTAGTTGAAAAACACAGAAAAAAATGACTTATTGACAATAGAATACAACTGTTGTATGGGGTTAACTGTGTAATAACATTTTAAAAAATTCCCTCCCTGCTTTGATCTTGCTATAGATGGGTAAAAGTAAATAGTTTCTCTATTTTCTCTTAAGCCCATTGATTCATGTTTTTTTTTTGTTACTATGGCACTTAAAGCTGCTAATGCTTAATCTGATTGGAGGTTGTGTTAATTATTTTAGCCTCATCTTCATTTTAATTATTTTTTGTTACTGGGGCTAGGAAGTAAGCCCCACAACCCAAAGCGGCGAAGAACAAATAGAATTTGCTACAAAAGCCGGCTAACGGTTATATGCCAATGATGTTAACTTGTCTTCTGAACAGGGAAGGATTTTTCTCTAGAAAGGAGAACAGTGGTTGCAGTCAAGCAACCAGCAATGCATCTGATACCTCATCTAATGTTGAAATTGATTTTAATACAAATGAACAAATGGGATCAAGCAGTTCACATATAGTCCCTATTGTACATCCTGAACAGTCTGACCCTAATCACAGAGGAAGCAATGGATCAGGCAGTCAGAACTGCGTACAAGGTACTGCATGTGAGAATTTAGATTGGCAAGAATCTACTGCTCAAGCAGATCAGTTGCAGCATTTGCCAATTGAATCACTAGATTGTCAATCATCATTCAGCGCTTGTGTTGAAAGAGGGGACAACATTGAGCAAAATGTTGATGTGATGCCAACTGAAGATGCTGCTAATGAAATTACCCAACAAGGCTTGCGAATTGAAGATTCAGAGCATAGTAATAATCAAGAATTCAGTGAGGTGCATAATGAGCAGTCTGAGCTGGGTGGTATAAATAATAGTCAAAACAATTCTTCAAATTACAACATTCATATGGAGGATAATGTTGTTGATGATGTGAATTGGAATGAATGTGGTGCTCTAGAAGGAGAACAGCTAGAAGAAGTTTTTGAAAATGAAGGAAGTGAGTGGTATCAGAATAATACCGAATGGAGGAATAGCACTGAGGAAAATGTCAATGATAATCAGCTCAGTAATACAGTAAATGAGTGGCCTGACAACGGTTTGGGAAACGAGGATGGAGAAAACTCTCGTCTGCAAGAATCTCATGAAGTGTGGCAAGAAGATGGTGGCTTCCAAGAGGCTGTAGAAAATTGGTTGGGAGGACCTTCTGATCATGAAAGTGCTCCAGTTGGTAGAATTCATGGATTTTATTTTCCTGAAGATGACAATGTATACAGTGTCGAACTCAGGGAACTTCTTAATAGGTATGTAAATATAAGTGTAGAGTTACTGCAATTATCTTTCTAACATGAAAGTTGTAATCTAGAGTAAATCTTTCTGTTCATCTTGCAGGAGAAGTGTCTCTAACCTCCTTCGCAGCAGTTTTCGTGAGAGTCTTGATCAGTTGATACAGTCATATGTTGAAAGGCAAGGTCATGCTAACATTGACTGGGAATTGCAAGAAACAACTCCTTCTGCCTCAGTAGAGCAGGACCTTGAGCAGCATAGTAGGGATCAAATTGTTGGTCAGGAGGAGGTTACTGTTAATAGTCCACTTAACCTGCCGTCTTTACCTATACCACCTCCTCTGCCTATTTGGGACCAGCACCACCATCGTGACAACTGGTCACAGAATGACATAAATAATCAGCGTCTAGTAATCGTGCGTAAATTTTCTTTGTGCTATGTTCAATATGCTCTAATAAAGTGAAAATAATTTTTATGCATTATTGGTCCTGTAAATGAATTTTATTTGATAATCTAAGTTATAAAATTTATTTGTTTTCCTGATGATTTTATCATGCAATGATTTATAGGAACAAAAAAGTTAAAATTTACTGGGTATCACTATTCTTCCTTCGCTGATGTTTGCAATGTAGATAGTAGATTCTTAACTTCATTTTATTTTTTTATAAATGTGTTGTCATTTAAATAATTCTGATTTGTCTTTTTGACAGGATTGGGAGATTATTAATGACTTGAGAATTGACATGGCTCGATTACAGCAAAGGATGAATAACATGCAGAGAATGCTGGAGGCTTGTATGGATATGCAGCTTGAGTTGCAGCGATCTATAAGGCAAGAGGTTTCTGCAGCCCTAAATCGCTCTGCTGGTTCATCAGGTTTGCTATTTCTCTTACCACTTCATATTCCATTTTCAGGGCTCTTTTTCCCATTCAACTGAGCTGTGATTTTTAAAAGAAAAATAAATTGTCATATAGCTTTCTGGGAAGACTAAGTTAAATTTATTTCAGGAATACATGATTGCGAGTCACCAGAAGATAAATCTAAATGGGAATGTGTGAGAAAAGGACTTTGCTGTATATGCTGTGAAAGCAATATCGATTCTTTGTTGTACAGGTAATCTACATAATCGGTTGGACTGTTTTGTAGCCAGTTTGCACCTCAACCTGATTGTAATCACTAAGAGTATCCTTGTGCTTCTGTTGCAGATGTGGTCATTTGTGTACATGTTCAAAATGTGCCAATGAGTTGCTTCAAAGCAGAAGGAAGTGCCCAATGTGTCAAGCTCCTGTGGTGGAGGTGATACGTGCTTATTCTATACAATAATTTGACATTAATATAAAGGTCACACTTTTAACAAAATACAGGATTCTAACAAGTTTTATCTCCTGGACGTTTCCAGGTACTCTTTTTCGTTTTTTTTATTTTATTTTTAATTTCTTACTGTGATTACTGTATTTATGTCGAGTGCACAAATGGAACACATAATGGCATTTTTTTTGGGGCCATGATTCTCATATGAGTAAAAAATGTATGTCGTTTTTGAAGTTTCAGTTTTGCACTGTGGTTTTGGGGAGAGATTTTCGTCATTTTAATTCTAGGTAGCTGGATGGTGCCATGGTGGTTATAAACTCTTGTAGATCAAAACTCTGTCTGCATTATTTGTGTTTATAATGTTGCTCTGAAGTTTTAAACTGCTGTTTGGGCTGTACACTACATATATCAAAATCAGATTGGTTTTGCTCTGAAGTGGCCAAGTGGGTCAGCATTGGTCATCAGATCAAACCTGCATCTTCTCTTTCTAGGTAATTAAGGTTTGTTTGTTGAAGTGTGGTCTGATGATTGGTAGAAGTTTCTTGACAAATGACAGCATATCACAACTAGAAAGATTTCGTTGGATCAAATACCATTTCGAAATGTTCTTTTTGATTTTTTATCTTTTGCTTGATTGGCAGTTTGGTAAGACAATGATATTGACATCCCTTTTTAGGCAATGTTTTCACTTTTTTTAATCCATGTAACTAATTGCGTAGTTACTTTTTCTTTAGTTGTAGGTTTGGGAAAAAGACCCGGTAACATCCAACATTTGACTTTTGGGTAAAGATAAAAATATAGAAAATGAATCAATCATATAACTCCCATCAAACTGATAAATAAATGGGAGAACATAAAGAATGGCGTTGAAAGCAACTACTGTATTTAATTTTAATGTCGTTCTTTATTTTATTATTAATTATTTTAATTTTAGTACCCCGATCTAAATTAAAAGAAATATGCAAAGATGCTTGAATGTTTTAATAGAAATTTTAGGTTATTGTTGGACAGTGTGATTATAAAATATAGTTGCTGAAAACATAATTAAATTAATTTCTAATCAGGAAAATTTGTGAATATTTTGATAATGTTGCATTAGATTAATAACTTTATTAATTTTGTTAACCAAGGAATGCATTTAATGCTTTTGTGCATGTTAATTAATAAGATGCGAAATTATTCCATTTAAATTTTATTTGGTTTGTACGGTTGGACCAAAAAGAATTGAAGTATTTATTTTCTGCTTTTGCATTTCTGTAATACTTTTTTAATTATATCACATAGTATTGATATTTCTTCCTTTAAGTTAACCATTGATGAATCCTTTAATGGTCTTTTTATATTCATTTGACATGACTTGTGAAATTCTAAAGCATATAATTCTATTTTCATTTATTGTTTTCACTGTTACGAAAAAATAATGGGAAAGAGGTACACCAATTTAAAGTACATTTCAACAAGAGAAATTGAGATGATAAAAATGTATCCTTGATAGAATGAGAAGCTGGCACGGATAGGTCTCTCTACTGCACCTCATCATAAAAGAGAGAATTAACTAATACAAAGTTCTAGTGATTAATTAACCATATCTAACTAATTTTTAACTTTTAAATTAATTCTAACTATTTGGAGTAAACCTGGCAAGCTAAAAGATGCATATTGGTATTTACAGCTTTGGATGGGCAACGAAAGTAGTATACAATAAAAAAAAAGCAATTACATTAACACAAAGCAATGCACCATATTATGCCAAATAATTTCAAATGCGAAAATAACCACCATTCAAAAGTAAAAATAAATATTTGACTATTTGACACGCAAATCATTTACCAAGTAGAAGTAAATTATGCAAGACTTGATCACACAATCAGAAGCTATATATATATATTGAAAGAAAAGTTTAACCCTTTCAAGCAAATGTCATTATGCAAGAATCACGTCCTTGATTGGAGTTAAACAAAAATTGAATCAAGGCAACGAATTCAATGTTTTAAAAAATTGACTGAAGTGATGGAGCCTTGGGACCATAAACACAGAGTTGTTGGATCCTACTGAATCAACCTCAGGGTAAGACTTGAAAATTGAAAATTTTGTAAATAATAGAATGCGACATTACATTTTTATTTTTTCTTGAGCTAGTAAAAAGTTTATTTGCAATTAGAACCTGCCATCATTGTGATGAAATAAAAAACTGTTATGGGGAGTAATAAAAGAGAGAGGTGAGAGTGGTGGTGAGCTAGATAAACACGTAACAAATGAAAGGACCAAATATAACATTATTGATTATTGAATGATGTGGAGGCCCTTCACGAAGCTCGGTATGCATAGCGGATTCTTCTGGTAATAACACAGAAGATCATCTTATTCTCCGACAACAGGACCCACACCGATTATTGATTTATTTTTTTAAAAAAAATAAAAAATATGTTATAAATTATAATGTGCATATTACAAAAAAAAATGTGGAAATAAATCTAAGAAATAAAATTTCTAAACATATACTCGATTGCTTTACTATATAGAGATAATAAAAAATGTAAGTTATAAAGACAATATTGTTTCTTATTTTATATTTATCTCTTAATATTTTTTTTAAATAGTATTAAATGTGATATTAAAAATTAATGCATTAGCTATGTTAACAAATAAGATCATATATATATATATATATATATATGTATATATACACACACATATGTATTTTTAAATAATATTATTTACCTACTCTTTATTATTATGTTTGTCAAATATAGCCGAAAAGATAATTAAAAATTGAAAAATTAGTTGATAATTAAAAATTATTAAATTAACTTATTGAATTACAATATTTCATAAAATTATTTATTAAATAGCATATAAATGTAAAATAAAAAAATATGTTTAAATGATATTTTACATAAAATTTAATTTTATTAATAAAAATATATTTTTGGTATTTATAATTAATTTTAAACTCTTTTAATTATTAATTTATAGATGAATTATTTTAATATGTTTTCGTCTCAATTTTTTTATATTGTGTATTCTGTTATTAATCTTATATTATATCTTAAAACATTTTTAAACATGTTTAAAATAAATTAAAAGTAACATACTCTTAAATAGACATACTTTCATCATGTTCATTAATGTAACAATTTAAATATCTTGAAGTATAATGTCAAAAATACTAGAATAAATTATACAAATAGTGTAATATAAAAAATATTAAAAAAATAACAGAAAATAATATTAGTTTATCTTTGAATATCAATATCAATACCTTGAAGTATAATGACGAGATAATAAAATAAATAATATTTATAGTATAATGGTTAAACTAAATAATATAATATAAAAAATCTAACTAATAATAGTAACAAGAAGAAAATAAATTTATTATCTATCATCATCAATAACTTACGTGATAAAAGAGAGAGAAAAAACCTTACCTTATGTAAAAAATGATAAAGATAAAACAAAATCCTATTTATATAAAAAAGATAAAAATAAAATTTAACAAATATTTTTTAAAAAAGAGAAATAGAAGATAAGAAGATAAAAGCTACCATTTGTCCTCGTGGTATATCAACCTTTTTTTAGGAGAAAACGAAGATCTTTTGTATTTAACTAAGATATGTAATTGATAGTCTGTTTGGATCTTTCGTTCCGAGACACTGATTTCAATTCCCCAAGAGAGTAATTTTTCCCTTTGGATATATTGGAATGTCTCTAAATAAACTGGTGTTCAAACTCACCCTAATCGTTGAAGAAATTGATTCAAGACCAAAAGAACATAAATTACACATGTTCTTAAATTATCACTTCATTTTTCTTTTACGACGAAATTCTCTTACAATTTTTTATCATTGAATTATAAGTATATCTTGCTTTTACTTCATTTAAGAATGATTTCAGACTAATAAAATAATATATCAGTGTTGCATAATTTTTACTTCAATCCAAATTTCAAGAATTTTGGTGATAAAGAAACAGTTGAAGAAAACGCAAAATAGCCGCAGTACTGCTAGTCTACTACAATTTATTTTAAAAAAAATGAAAGAGAATATTATTGAATTATTAAATACTGCTAAATTATGACACTGGCAAGTGGCAATAATAATGGCAATGAACAAAACTAGAAAATAAATTTGTAATATGTACACGTTCGTTGGTTAAGACTCTAAAGTGGTGGTTGAACCATAGTAAATATGGATATATAATAACCAATGTCCAATGAAACACGCAACGCTACAGTGTCATCATCTTCTTCAAAGTTCTTCTAATCCAAATTTGGAGCCACTTCTTCTTCTTCTTCTTCTTCTTCTTCTTCTTGTCTTCTCGCTGACACCGACCCCACCACCTCTTCTCCACAAAGCAGCTCACTGCACCGGCACACGGGGCACGTGACATGCTTATCAAGCCACGTGTCAATGCAGTGTGGGTGAAACACGTGCTTGCAGTACGGAATCATCTTCACCGCGTCCCCCTCTCGCAGCTCATCCAGGCATATCGCGCACTCCGGGCACCACTCCCCGCAGTGCGCCACCACCGGCAGGCACTTCTTCGCCTCCTCCTCCCCGCGGCGCGGAGGGACGCGGCGGCGGTAGGAGCCGGCTGCGGCGGCGTCGGAGGCGAACTGGCGGAAGTAGAGGAAGACGAAGCCGATGAAGAAGAAGGTGGTGAAGAGGATGAGGAAAACGTAGGCCACGCTCGATGAAAAAACTGGACGAATCGAAACCTGCAGAGGACTTTGGAATTGGAAAGCCGAAGATTGCGGCGGCGAGGATGATGATGCGTTAGTGGCTTGTTTGGTGTGAGTGTGAGAGAGAGGTGGCATCGAGAGGGGAACGTCCTCGTTCTGTAGTAACAATCTGCGGTTCCAGAATTCCATGTTTTTATTTCTCCGCAACCAAACACTGTCTTATACTCTAATGTGTTTGTTGTGAGAACTGAGAAGAGAATCATAAAGTTGCAGTGTAATAGGTTTTGTGTTTTATTTATAATAATAGTAATAATATATGCATTTTTTTGGTGCAAATTAAATAAACTAGTTACGGTAGGGTGACAGGGACTGAGCATGGGAGCCACCACATTTAATCCGTGACTCTGGAGTTTAGGGGAATGTTGCACTTGCACCTTCTAAAATAGAACACTTATCATTTTTCCTATGAATAATTTGTAATGTAATGTTGTCAAAATGTGGTCTTTTGGAACACTGACTTGCACATTCACTTCAATTACACTCTCTTGATATATCCTATAATTATTTGATTCCTGAATAACTACACTATTATTGCTACTATTGTTGTTATTTACTCTGCTGAAATGTGTTGTTGATAGATTTGGTATTGAAAAAATGTGTTGCAACTTTCTTGTACAAATTTTTTTGAGATACTCTTGCTGTTTCTTTTATACTTAGGACATATAGGTAAGAGTTTAATGCCAGCTTACAATTTTACATTTAATCATAAATTATAGTTTAAATTATTTTAATAGAATTATTTTAAAAGATAATAAATTTATTATATATTATAAATTATGATTAGATAATTATGTAAGTATTTTTATACAATGTATAACTTTTTTCTCTATAAATAATATAAACTTATTTCTTATAAAAAGAAGGGGAGGAAGTATTAACAACGAGAATAACTTGTAGAATAAGTTAAAATTGCCACCACGGTGACGTGACGAGGGGGCACGAGATGCAAATATTCTTTTGTTTTTGTTCCACCACCGACGTTTTTACTCCATTCAAATTTTAGTAACAACTATAAGTTTATCCCAATCCAACCATATTGAAAATATGTACTATGTATAATAAGTACTGCCCAACAAACAACTTAAACGTGTTGCAGTTTTTTTTGTTCAGCCTTAAACGTGTTGGAGTGCAGCATCAGTGAGACTTATCGATGGAGGTGTTCCTCTGTTTCTGCTGAGAAATATGTATACAAACGTGTAAGGGTTATTGTATTTGATTATTTATAAACCTATTTTTTCATCTTATTTGGTTTCTCACCTAATTTTTGTTTTAGGATAACAATCTAGTTAGGAATCCTTTATTTTTTTTCAACCTAATGACTCTTTTGATTTTGGAAAAAAAAAATCTTTATCAATATACTCTTTCTTTTATACATTTATGACTATCCAAAAATATAATGAAAAATAGCTATATAGTTATTTATTGGTGAAAACTATCTATAAAAAATAGATGGACTAGCTTCAACCTTGTCAGCGATGATCAATATTTATTATGGATACAAATATAGAAATTAAAATACATAATAAGAATTTGGCATTTCGCTATTTGGGTTATTTTTTAAGTATTTGATTCAATCTTTCAATGGTACGAAGTTAAATGACATAGAATATTTTAATTTATTTTTATTTTTAGATTAGAATTTAGATTTTATCTATTTGTTTTGTTGCAAACTCTTTTCAATTTTAATAATAGTTAGCATTTGTTACATTTAACAATTTTTCTTTTCTTTTCACTGGTATACCTTTAATGAAGTGTATACGTTAGACATTTTCCAACATGTAACGAGTTTTAAAACATTAGCGACGGCTACAATCAGGAAATGGGCTAATTTTTAAAAATAATACAATTTAAATATTTAATTAGGAAAAGGGTGCAATTTTTTCAATATTTAGAAAAATGGGGCAGCCAAATACGCCCATTTGGGGCGTGTTTAAACACGCCCAAATGGGGCGTATTTGGTGTGGTGGCGACACGTGGCAGGCAAAAACAGGGACTTAGGGTTTTCGCGATGTTTTCATAAATTACGGAAGGTCATAACTTTTGACTGGGACGTCCGATTGGGGCGAAATCGGTGGCCACGTGTTCGTAATTGAGAGGAGAAGCCCTTGCCAAGTACCCCCTTAGGGGGGACTTGCCCAAAAATTTTTCTCAAACGAGACCTCTAAGTGCCTCAAAATTATGATTTAAGATTTAGGATTTCTTATTTTCTAATTATTTATTTATTTAATTACTGAATTGCATGCTATGTTTTATGTTTTTAGTTACTTCTCTTAATTTCGAGCGTTTTGACATAAAATACGCCTTTATCAGATATTTCTATCAAAAGTTATTATTTCATACCTTAAGATTAAGCTTATCAAAAATGGGGGTGCATTTAGCAAATGTTAGGTTTTTTATTTTTTTAGTTATTTCTCTTAATTTCGAGCGTTTTGCATTGGTTATTGACTACTGGTCATGCTCTGGTGCATGCCTAGACTAAACTGTACAGACGGATGAAGAAGAATCAATAACGGTGTCGTTTTCTACTTTGCTTTCTTCTTCTTATTCTGCCGAACTCATTTTAAATATTAAGATTAAGTTTTGATAGAAATATCCGATGGAGACATATTTTATGTCAAAACGCTCAAAATTATGTCAAATCTTATATCCACTTGTGCATGTGCCACGTTTGGTTACAACACATTTGGAAAAAATCACAATTTTCTGTAAAAAAAAGTGCTAGCGACTGAATTAGAGACAGAATTTTAAAAACCCCAATATTGTGCAAAGAAGTGTTAGAGACCGAAATAGAGACGGAATTAGAGACGGATTTTTAAAAAAACCCCAATATTGTATTAAAAAGTGTTAGAGACCGAAATAGAGACGGAATTAGAGACGGACTGAAACACGCCCCATTTGGGCGTGTTTGACTGCCCCATTTTCCTAAATATTGAAAAAATTGCACCCTTTTCCCAATTAAATATTTAAATTGTATTATTTTTAAAAATTAGCCTCAGGAAATGATCCAGGAATAAGGATACTTACCATAGACAAGCCGCAACATATTACTGAAAATTTTATTTTATAATTAAAATGTTCATTCTACAACAAAACCTAATCAAACAATTTCTTCAAAATTCAAATGCACCAAAATCCAAAGTTTCTTCATTTAATATTATATAACTTTAAAAGAAGTTAAAGTACAGCCGTTGACACGGACATATCTACACGTTTTTGTTTTTTAACTTTTAAGTAATTTAGTGTCAGGTATGATGTCTTGTGTTTCATCCACTAGTTGTTTTAAGAAAAAGGGATTTATTATAATAGTATCCATACAATATTTATCTATAACATTTTTACAATATTAGTTTTCCCACGAACTCTTTCTAGTTTCTACCATATCAATCATCTTTATCACACTTTTTTTCTCTGTATTTTCTTCTTATATCTCACAATTATGTACAAAAAATTATGCAAATATATTATTTCTTTTGCTATTAAACCCAAAACTAGTAAGACAAGAATGCATTTGGTACTTTCACAACGACCCACAAGTATTTATCTAATCTCATTGAAGCCAAAACTAGTAAAACGAAAATGTTTTTGAAAGTTAGATTTTCGTTCCTCAAAAAGTTTGTCTGTTTTTGGTTTCTCTCTTTTTTAAAATGCATCACTCTTGTTTCTTCGAGTAGTTTAGATAGCGCATGAACGACCAAAAATGTTGTATTTCAAAATTAGAACAAAAAATAAACATTAGAGGAACTAAAACCAAACTTTGCAAATTTTAGAAGGATTAAAAAACATATTTTATTCAAATTACAAAAATTAGAAATAATTTAAGCCTCTTACTAGCTACTGTATATCTCTTTAACTTGTTTACTTAATAGTTTTAAATTTTAACTGCATTATTTCCTCTAATTGCTTTGTCTATAATACTAAAAACAAAAAAGAAACACATTTACTTTCATTGATTATCTCTTAACTTAAAATATTTTGTCCTAAACACATTACTTCTATAACAAAATAAAACATAAATTCAAAGTGCTATATTAAATTTTCTTTATTTTGTACCTAATTATATAAAATAAAATAAAAAACTATTTGCCCACGAACTAACTCGCCTCACTATAAGTCCAATTTTCAGCGAGAGAAGAGCCAAAAGAAACTAATAGATGGAATATCCTAGCCCAACTCACTAAAAAATGAGTTAAATAAATGTACTTGACAACAAAGTCTATTTTACCACCCCTAGTCCCTACTTCAAATACTAACACTTGGGATATCACCCTTCTCCCGTAAAGGTGATGATAGGGATTAGGATAGTATTTCCATATCTTACAAACAAACGAATATAATTTCCAGTCTAGATGACAATGACTTATCGCAACTTCGGAACCTGTAAAAAAAATGTGAGAAAAAAATATTAAGATATGAAAGTTCATGTATCATTTATCAGATATTAAGGATACATTTTCTTGCAAATGAGAAAACAAAAATCAAAATATCGAGGACCGAACTAATTAAATAGCATCGACCAACTCAATTTAATTTTATTAATAGAGCTAATATTTATTTGCATTGAGTATATCGATCTAAAACAATAATATTTACATATATAATTATAGTTTAAATTATAGTAATATGTGTATATAGTATAACGATATACTATAAGAAAAATTATCTTTTCCCGTTTTTTTTTTAAAAAATGGACTAAAGCACAAAAGAGAGACATATATTTCTATATTTTAACATGAAAGATATTAATTATGAAACGAAGGTTAAATTAACCTCAGCAACCAACAGGTTCTGTGTATAACTTACACCTATTACGTTTGCACCCTGCTGTTATGCTCTTCAACTCCTCAGTAACAAGTAACAACATGGGACAAAATCATATGTACAATGTACCGTACTTTACTGATTTTAATGTCAGTATCTTTGCGGGTCCTCATTCTTCTTTGCCTTTGATAAATAATAATTTTAAGTTATAGTATAAAGGGTGTAAAAATACAACAATACCCTTCCACCATGTAGAATAGTGTGAAATATAAAACCGAACATCTCCTACCTACCCAGAAAATCAAAGAAAATTGAAGTAGCTACTTGCATTACACATAGACAAGGTCACAAGGACAAGTGGACAACAGTTAGTAATCTACAATTCTAACCCTATGAAGCAACCATACACAAAATAAAAGTAACAATGTGCCATTTTTCAGCTGCTTCTCAAATGCAAACTGCAAAAAACAACACATCTCTAGCTAGTAAACACAGTTCACATCAACTAATTAAGAAACTAACCATATAACTAATTAAGTACATATTTACACATCAACATCATGGATTTAAACATAGAAATCTTGTCTAAACTACTAGAGAACTAGATGTGTATACATCAAGCATCATAGGATGTGTAGTTGTTAACAGCTTTGACCCCTTCAGCAATTGCATGCTTTCCAAGTTCTCCCGGCAAAACCAGCCTCACTGCTCCTTGAATCTCCCTTGAAGACAATGTCATGTGTCCAGTGTAGTCCTTCAGCTTAGAAGCCTCAAAAGCCAGCCTCTCAAACATGTCATTCATCAAGTTGTTCAGAACAGTCATGCACTTGGAAGAAATCCCCATTTCAGGGTGCACTTGCTTCAACACCCTATACACATACCTCTGGTACCCTTCAACACTTCTCCTACCCTTTTTTCTCCCTCTTTTTTTCTCCTTCCCATTTTGCCCTTTTGGGGTCTTGGCCTTGTTCTTCTTCTCTTTCACTTCCTCATGCTCTTCCTCTTCCTCGAGATTATTTTGGACTCCACCCTCTTGAGTATTATTCTCTTGCTCAGCTTTGTTTTCTGTGGTGATGGCAGAGTTAGATGAATCCTTTTGTGCTTGAGGAGTCACTTCTTGAATCGGAATGACCACCACATGCTCTTGGATACCTACTTCTTCTTCTCCATCAGTTGTTTGAGTATCTTTTTTTCCACGGGTTAGTCTTTTGCCTATAACAGAAACTTGCACACTTGATTCCACAACTTTCTTGGTGGATCTAACCACTAGCTTCTCAGCACGTTTTGGAGCCATTCACTATTATTCTTTCTCTTATCCTTCAAGCTTTTTTTTTAGAAATTAGGGAAGTAAGTAAACTAATTGATGAGTATGTTAATAGAATCACCCAAAACCTTCAGGGGTTCTAGAGGTTGACGTGTGGCACCAGATGTCAAGGGCCTAGGAACCAAGTAAATACGTGGGGTTAAAAGTGAATGGCATATGTTCTGGAGAAAGGATGTGTCATTTCGTGTTCTCCAGTGTCCCTTCAAAGTTATGGTATTGACAATTACAAGAAAAACCTATGACACTTCTTTATAGTATAATATGCACAACAAAAGAATGATATTTTATAAGAGATCTTGAGATGATACATCAATGTCATTTTTCAAGAACCACCCTTCAAAATTGATTTAAAAATGCTGGGGTTTTCAAGAGATGAATGAACATGATTGCAATTTGCAACATTCCTGTATATCTTTTGTTAAAATAAGAATAAACAGGCACGGTCCTGCTTCCAAGTCTCACAATTAGATTTAGGAAAATACTGCACTACTAGAATTCTTGATGAATATATATATATATATATATATATATATATATATCTTGCATCAATTTGCCAAACCGTTCAATATAGCTTGCAAATTCCACAAGAAGCAGAAAGAAAAAAAATTGGTATATTTTAAGAACTACAACTTTCACTAATTAATGGTCTCCGGTTCGATTTTTTAGATAAAAAACGTAATTGTGAAAACGATCTCACCAAAAAGAAAAAGATAATTAATCAGATTTTTCAATAGAAATTAATCAATCAATAAAATTAATAATATTTTATGTTAATAATTAATTTTTTAATATTTATTCTTTTTTTAATTTAAAATCAAATCAATCATGTCATCCTACCCCTAATTACTTATCATCAGCGACAAATCTTTGTGAGAGTCTGGGCAGTCATGGTCCCCCCAAAATTCTTTTGTTAGCATATATAGAATATAGATATGTAATTTTTATATAAGGATGGCCTCTCAAAAAAATATTAGGTTAATATATAACATGCTAATAGTATATAACGTATGCTCTAAGCCCAAGTCAAAAAGCCGAAAACCCATTATAAAAAAAAGAAGAAGCCAAAAACCCATTCATGACTTAATACCTTTCAAAATTCAAATTTAAAAAATTACCAAAAGGAGCAAGTTTCGTTTCGTTCCTCTATTTATATGTCCAATTGAAAAAAAAAAATTCTCACTGCACAATTTTCTTTATTCCTTCCTTCATATCATAGCGCTGTGATTGCATATCTATCTACTTTTTTTGTTTTTGTATATGGTAATGGTTCATTCATCTGTCTCTCTGATCATTTTTGTTTGTTATTTTAAAAGTTAACATCTTTGAATTTCTATGTAATGTGTTGGCTTGGTCTGTTGTTCACTTTCCATGAGTGATGAGCGTGCATTATTGAAGCCTCTTCTTTGTTAAACATTGAGACATTTAAAGAATTACATTGTTGAGTGTGTGAAAAATGTGTTCTCTTTTACTAGTTTTTTTTTTACGATGTCTTTTATGAGTTTCTAGAAAAGTTTTAGAATCTTTTACTAGTTTCTAAAACTTTTCTAATTAAACAAAAATATCTATTGAATTTCCAGTTATTACTAAACGCCTATAGCTTTGATAATTTGGTTGTTGTAGTGCAATGTGTGTTTACTTTTATATTGATGACAATGATTATATATATATATATATATATATATATATATATATATATATAAACTAATACAACTATATGTAATTTTCAATTTTTAGTATATCAGTTTTTTGGGTGGATATGAATATCAATTTTAAAATAGAAATAATTATAGAAATTAAGTGAATAATTTAATCAATTATAAAAGTTGAATGTTAGATTTTTTTTAATGCCGTGAAGTGCTTCAATGATTTGCCTTTAATGGAAGGAAAATATGTCTATTTTATCCCATTTAGTTGTAACTATTACTACTAGTATAAAAATGTAATTGAGAGGGAGGACCTAGTTAAAGATGACTAACAAGATCAGAGACTAATTTAGGAGTGTATTAGAGGTTGGGGGGCAAATTTTTTTTTACATAATTATTTAAATATTTTACTTCTAATAAATAATTATTTAATAAATAATAAGTTTAAGAATTATTAATTATTAATTTTATGGATAAAATTAGATATATTATCTACTCCTAAAAAAATCATAAACAAATATCAATTCAAAAACTTATATTTTTAATCTATTTTATTTAAAAAAAATTATAATTTTCCTCATATTTACACAAAGGGTCCTAAGAAAAGGGGGCCAAGGCCCTGCTTTCCTCCCCTAAATCAGTTCTTAAATCAGATATTCAATAAACATTAGTTATCAACAAAAATTGATACCTCCTAAAAAATATTGTAATATTCAATTATTCAAATTGGATTTCTATCATTTCATAATGTAGTTGTACATCAAGCCCGATCTACTGTTTTGCGTCCGATTTACACATCAATCTTATTGTGTGTTTTTTTTAACAAACAATCCCATTGTTCAAAATGAGTGGCCCATAGCTGCTCATTTAGAAGCCCACAAGGGTAGTGTTGAATTCTACAGGCCCATATAATAGCCGGAAAATAAGGACATGTATGGATATGCTTAATAATGAACTACAGTCTTTGTTCTCGTGGTGCTCGTGGGTGTGTCTTGGTCTCCATGCATTAAGCAAAGCGATAATCGCTTGACCGTGACTTTTGGGCATATAAAGTTAATCAATAGTGGAGTAGGTTTCTTTGTCTCCCTATCTATGTTGTTCACTTGCTTTGTCTCCTCCCTTTTGCTTTCCATTTTTTTTTGTTTTTCTACCCAATCAAAAACCAAATATTTCACTAATATTTGATAGACGCATTCTATTTTATATTTAATATAAGAACGCAACATAACGTACAAAATTGGTACATTTTAGGGTCACATGGTAAACGCTACCTAATTTTTCTTCCGAGTAATAGGAACTGGGTTATGTTATCTATCTTTTACATCGATCTGTTGCGATTCTAGCAATTTTTTCTTTTTTCAAAAACAAAACAAAACACTGCATTACAGGATTAAAGAGTGGGAAAACACACGTACTCTTCAATTACATCTATTTAATTTCTATTTTCCTTAACCTTTTAACAGGTAAGTTGTAAAGTTTTTTTTTGTTCTTGTAAGTAACTTCAGCAAAAACATACAAAAACATAAGTATCCAAAATGTTTCTTTTGAATAAGCTGTGACTCTAATTAATAACTAAAGCAACAGCTGAGAGGTATTTGAACGATATCCAACTAGGGATTGTTGAATAGCTGAGTATCCTTTTGTGAGAAATTATTACACAGTTTCGAATCACACCTGTTTATTATCACGATCAATATTTACATAATATATAACCGAGATTTTTAATTTTTAAGAAAAAATAGTAAAGTTCAATTACGTGTTAATTAAATGCATGAAAATTGATTGAGGCCATGATCATATAATAATTTCTCCAATTTGTGGGGTCATCTCTTATATATATAATATCTGTAAGAAGCAGAATTACAGTAACTCTGAAAGCATCAGATAAAGGTGCACTTACTGCTTCCCCGCAACATATTGTTTATGGGAACATGGAAGATGATTCTTTTATGTGACATGATAGGTCATGTATAAGTGCTATATCTATATTTCTCATTAATTTTTTAAAAGCGTCGCTTTTTATTTTCTATTAAAGAACAAATAAACACAAAACTTGCATATGGTACGCCACGTGAAATTTGAACATGAGACAATCCATGGCCATGGAATATACAATTGAGTGAAGACTACAAGGTGATATGGATATGGTTTGAGTCAACTTGATGATTTCTAAAGTGAATGAAATTTTTTTATAATAAATTAGATTATGGTGATAGAAAATTCTTAGAATGCAACAAGAAGATATAAGATGAGTTAAATAGTTAATTAAAAAGGAAAGGAAGAGAAGTTATGGATTGAATTTTCTACTGACAAAAATCTAACCTTTGTAGATAAAAAAAATGCAATAGCAAAAAATATAATATGTGATTGATTGAATTGTAAACTTAAGGACAATCTTTTTCTTCTATTCTTTCCTCCTTATGGAACATCATAAGCATAGAGAGTAGTGCTAAAATTCCAATGAAGTTTGAGACGATTATAATTCATGTGAGGATATTCACTCACAGTTATTCACTATGAACTTTCATACACTCCTACATCTCTTGTTAACTCTGGTAAGCTCGAACATTGATTGGAAGAAAGTCTCCACCTCTTCATGCCTTACTACATAGCTCAACCCAGTGGATGATGATCTTTTCATTCGTGAAGAAAAAGGTGGCATTGGCCTTCTTTTCTTTCTTGGGGCAAGTGGGCATTTTTGAACTATGGGAATCTTGTAACCTGACCCAGTTGGTGTTTTGCACTCTTCAATTCCCTCTTGTGCTATAACCACCCTTATCTTAGCATCTTCTTCTTCCTCTTGTTTACAAACACTTGATTCTTCTTCCACTTGTGGAGGAATTGGTTGCTCTGTTGTTGACCCTTCAGTAGTTGACATGGAGTTTCACTAATACACACACAAGCAAAAGAGTTTATGTGTATGAAATAGGCAATACGTTAGATATTCACGAAAAAAGTAGGAAGAGAGTACAAGGAAAATTAGAAGCTTTTTTGCTATGGAATTTTGTACCTTTTGCCTTTGGTTGTTCAAAGATTTTGCTTTAGAACTTTTTGCTTGAAGCTTGAAACTTGAAACAGAGGGATGCCAGTGCTGCCGTGCTGTTATAGTTGCGAACGACAAGTCGCATGTGAGAACAAGTCTAAGTTGGCAAGAAAGGCACTCTTCGGATCCTATTTCTGTTAGTACGTGTTGGACTCATTCGGGTAGCTAGCTAGCCTTACCTTATATGCCTCATGTGTGACCATATTAGACAGTAACTTTGTATTGGTAAAATCTGATATAATAAGTATTTTATAGCGTGTGACATGCACATGATATTATAGGATAAATGCTTATTTTTAATATATAAGTTATATTACAATTAAAATTCATAAAATATAAATATTTTTAAATATATAAATTAGATTTTAGACTTATGATAAATACAATGGTGGATTTAGGATCTGAGTTAGTGAAAACAAATTATAAAAATTAAAATCGATTCTATTTCAACCTCAAATTTTTATGCATGGTTAAAATCATCTCATTTGAGGTATTGTTCGATTTGTATTCATGATCACAATCTTATAATTTAAGAACAAAATTGTAATGAATCATTAAACACTAAAAAGGATAATACCTCGAATTAGGTGTCTTTTAAAGATTTGATGTTGATACATATTCAAATAAATAAATATAGATGAAATAAAATACAAAATTATAAGATTTTATATATAAAAACATTTGTTTGCGAAATTTAGAAAATAAGGAGGTGCAAAGTCCACCGTTGTCACGACTGGATAAATGGTTTATATTGTGATAAAATACTATTTTTAAATATTGATAATTTTAAAAAGATTGAAATTGAAATTAAAAATAAAATGAAAGGGATATGGGAAAAAAAGTTAAGAAAAATTCCCAACACTTCGTTTGATTTTAATGACAGAAATAAGTTAGAAGCGACAGAAACATGCGGAAGTCGTTTGGTATAATTAAGTGATTTAGGGGAGAGTTAAGTTGGAAATAGATGGGACCCACCTTAGTAATTTCCCTTTTTTTGCACAAGCGGATAGACAGGTATCTTCAATTTTAAGTGGAAAAAATCTTATTTACCCCTACTATGCTCTATCTATAATCAAGATTCAAGACTCATGCTTTCATGGAGCTGATCCATTTTTCTTCCAAGTGTTCTGCTCCTACCGGGTTCACTTTAGCTTCACCTGTTCATCTTTCTATGTCCAATATAATCGGTTATTTGATGTTAATTATTGATTAAGTGCATGTTTGTATAGGCGTTTTCAACAAAGTCTCCACGTTCCAAGGCACAAAACGCTAAAGTTTCAAGTTTGTTACTTCTGCGTTTTGTTCTTTGAAATTAGTGTGACTGTATTTTCAACTTGAAAACAAACACGTTATAAGTAGATTAATTTAATCGATCACATAGTGAATATAATTGATTAAAATTGATCAAATATCTATCGGATCAAAAAACATAAGAGTACTTATATAATTTTTTTAAAATTATTTTCGTTCATTTCATCTAAATCAAACAATTTTATAATATTATTTATACTTTATTTGTTTACTTTTTTATATTTTAAACCAAATAATCCAACATTCAATTTTATTTTCAAGTTGTTTCTTTCTAATATCTTCTCTAATTATTTCTCTTCTATTTTCATCTACTTTAAGGATGGTAAAATTATGTTTTGATAATTTATTGATCATGAATTCAAAGTACGTAATTTATTTTAATTTTTATTTTCATCTACTTTATTCTTTCCTTATAATCAAACATTGTTCAAAACTGATTTAGTTGAAAAAACTCTGAAAATACTTCCATTAAATAATAATACCTACAAATAGGCATGGCAATGGGGGCAATTTTTGTTTATACTGCCTCCACACCCGCCTCTTAAAACCACCCCCGTCCCAGCTCTCGAAAACCAATGGGGACCAAAAATTTGCCCCCACCCCGCCCTCGACGAGGGTCGATTTTCTCTGCCCCTTGCCCCCGACAGCGATCTTGACACACTCTTTGATGTAGCCGGCGAAAACCATACACTCCACAATGGCTTTCAAGACCCTCTGGTGCTTGTTGGTGAGCTTGTTCACTGCGTGAATCTTCTCGTCGCATTCCCAGCACAATGCTGCCTCGTCCGCATAGCACAGAACCTTGGCCTCCGCGGCCTCGCACACATTGCACTGAATCTTCATCTCAAATTATTCGCACAACCCAATCAACAGTTCCCAGCGAGGTTGTTTTTTCTTTACCCGGTTCAAAGAGGTTTCGGAGAAGAAGAATTTCAAGTTTCAACGTTGAGAGCAATTGTGAGAGACTGCCATGGCAACCATGGAGATCGAGTCGACGACGGAAACCATACACTCCGCAATGGGCTTAGACAAGGGTGTCGGAGGAGGAATCCAATGCGATGAGGTGCTGCAAAATGGACTGCAGACTCATGACAGAGTTAAGGTACTATATTTTTAGGTGCGGGGCGTGGGCGGGAGCGGGTGCGGGTGCGGGTGAAAAATCGAAGCTAAACCTGAAACCGGTCAACTCAATTTTTCCCTATCAAAATCGGTGTGGATGAAGTTGTCATGCCTACCTACAAACACTCGTTTGATATAGTTATTCTAATTGATATTAACTTAAAAAAAATGTTATCACAACAAACTTTTCTTTTTAAGAAAAAGATGATGTTTCATTAAAAAAAGAAGGACTTTCCGGAAAGCATTACATCATCATCAACTATATCAAGTAATAATTGAGGTAGAACATCCCCAATCCAAAAACGTTGGCAATTGAACCATAGATTAAGCATTAAATTATGAGAAGAGTTCCGCTGTGAGATTTGAAGACTTGAAGCAGCAGCCAGAACTCCAGCCACCAGAATGATCTCTAAAAGTAACTCTTGAAAGTATAAGAAAGATTTTGTTGCTGATTAAAATGTATGGCTTGAACAATTTCCAAATAGGATTTGTTTGTGATTAAAAACCCACTGATTTCTTCCTTTCCATATATATAGCCCATAAAAGTTCAGAGATTCTTGCCATAAAGTCCAAATCAGTAATTTGTAAGCACTCAGCATACCGAACAACTAGCAACTTGAATCTCATGCAACTTTACATATATCTCTTTTAACGTACGTGATTGAGATGAGATTGTTGATAATGATTGAATTCTGATTGATGATAATTGAGATGAGCATTTATGTGAATCAAAGTTTGAGATATCCTATAATGACATAACAAGATCATGACACAGTGAATAAGCGATGAATATCTACAAAATACTCCAAGTCAATAACGATCTTACAAGAGTGTTAGTATGTAATAATTGTCATCTATTGCAGAAACATTGGTTGTATTTATACGAACCTGATCGATGGACTAAATTTCTTGACACGAAGTACAAAAGTCTTAAAAAGAATTTTTTTTTTTTTTTTTGTTGTACCGATTTGACAACTTTATTTGGCCGATGCATAATCTACTGTTAACATATACATTGTGAGAATCCTATACTGATCAACACTTAAATTTTAGATTGAAATAGATTTCGGTTCAAGAATATCCATTAATATTCTATGCTTTCACCTCCAATGTTTGTGATTAGCTATCAATTTGTTCTTCAAAGTTCTTACAAGATTTTAAAATACATCAATTTAATTATTTTTTGTTCAATTAAATTAATATCATTAAAATTTCAAATTTCAACTATATATAATGGTGATTTTTAACTATCATTATATTTATTATTATTTTTAAAAAATAAAACAAGTCTCAAGTGTATCGTTGCTCTTCACCTCGAGCAACCTTAGCTCCCCCGTGCCAAACCGCATCGGTACCCTAGCAGCCACCGCCTGCCGGTGTTGAATCGGCGACTCAAGCTGTGACAGCTACCCTAGGATGCTCGTGGCAATGGCCAAACTGTTGCTCATGAACTATGTGGAGTTCCACGTGGCAATTCCGATCTCCTGGAGCGCACCGCGTGTGGCGGTGGCGTTCAGCTGCCCCAGCTGCGTGGAGAATGGACTCGGACAAGTGCAACGGATCTGGAACCTCTAAGCCAAACTCGAATGACATCGTTAATGACCTAAAACTGGAACGTTGAAGCCAGATCTGGAATCTAAAAGCGCAGATCTCGGCACTTCAGTCGCAGATCTGCAACGGTGAGGTGGAGGCGAAATTGTAGGTGGCTTTTGTTGTCGAGGTGCGGCGCGGACGATGAAGGGGTGGCAAGGGGGTGGAGGAAGAAAAAGGAGAAAGGGGTTAGGTGTGGGTGGTGGAGCTTGGAGCGGAAAGATGCTGTTGCCGGTGATGATGGATATGGTGGGTGATGTTTAGGGTGGAAGGAGGTAAACAGTAATCGTCGTGTTTATTTTAATAATAATAAATATAGTGGTACTTAACAATTATTATTATTCATAAATAAAAGTAGCTGAAATTTATCATTCTGACGACTTAATTGATCAAAATTGATTTATTTTAAAATAATTTTGGAATTAAAATTTTTTAAAATTTTGGAAAGTAAATTGAATTTTTTAATATAATTTGAAAACAAAAATAATAATTAAGTCTAAATTCATTTTGTTTCTAAAAACAAATTGTTCAAAAAATTTATATATAATGACTTAAACAAAGGAACATGAAATAGTTGAATACATAAGATTAGTTGTAGTAGATCGATCTAACTTAATCACCGAACTATATATTACTCATAATAATTTGTATCTCACTTGATATAAATATTTATTATATTATTGAAAAAATTCAATTAAAATGTGTTAATCATATAATTTTTTTTATAGGATTTAATTTATATATAATAATAGTATAAAGATTTTTTAAGCTGTCAAACCAATTATAAAATCACACATTTTTTAGAATATTAAGTTTTATTTTAATTATGTTAAAAGTCACATATGAATCTATTGATCATTTAAATTGTTTTACATTAATAATATATAGTAATTAAACTCTTTTTATATTATAATTAAATATGACATGTGTGATATATCAATTTTTTTAATATATTAATGAAAATCAAAGATAATGTCAGAAAGTACATAATAATTCACACTTTATATAAAGACTACTTGACACTTAGGAACGTAACTTTGCAAAAAAAAAAAAAATTGTTTACCTCATTCTTTTTTAATAATTAAGAAATATTGAAGCATATATCATAAACATATAAATACTTTAGATTAAATTTACATAACAAATAAATTGAAAATAGATTAATTGAGTAGAGGAAAAAGTAATAGAATAATTTAACTCTATCAACAGTTTGAAATCCTTTTTAGTGAGTTGTATAAAAATAAAAGATAACAATAACCAAAATGAATGAATAAGAAGTAAAATTTTAATAGTAAAACCTTGCTTAGTATAATAATCAAGTTTAAAAAATTTAAATTTACAATATTTTGTCACAAAAGACGTTAGCGACAGAATTAGTGACGACCAGTTCCTCATGCAAATAGCGTCAGATGCGGCACCATTAGCGCCAGAAGTGCATCAGAAAGCCATTTTCCAATGGAATTTGGCGCCAATAGCGTGCAATTGGCGCGATTAGTGCGGGAACTCGGACAGAACCTCTATAAAAGACCATTTTCGTGAATTCTGGCCCAAAAACTTCACCTTTTTCTTCATTGTGCCATTTCCTCCATTGTTAAGCTTGAGAAGCTTCATACCCACTCATTCCTTGACCAAAACACTTCACTTCCAACATGAAAGTTGAAGGAAATCACCCAATGAGCTAGATTCCAACCTCCATTTTCCTTGAAAACCATCAAACGGAGAGATCCTTTTCTCTAGAGAACTTCACAAAGTTTGAGTTTGGAGGGGAAATAAGGCGTTTTAAGGACATTCAAGCTTGGAGAAGTTATCCTCTAGCCTTCCTTGTCGGTTTAGAGGTAAGAAACACAACTTTTACTGATTATTTAAGAATTTGTTCTTGAGATGAATAGTGACCCATTTGAGTTAGAGCTGAAATTAGGCTTGGGTCCTTTGGAAAAATATGCTTAGGAGGTTGTTGTGATGAAGGTTTAGCCTTGAAATATGATTTTTATGAACTTTGGAATTTGACTCTGAAGAATGTATGTGTAGGAAGAATGTTGGTTAGATTGATGATATTATGATGTGCATGAGCCTTGGTGCTTTTACAAATTGCGTTTAGGAGACTATATAAACGGTGAAAATGTGTTGAAATAATCATTTTAGCCATATTGATAATCTTTGAGATTTTACATTGTTAGAGTTTTTAACTCTTTGAATTGGCTTATGCAGAGTCTTAGGGAGACTCTAGTGCCTTGGTTAGGCCGAGATAGATCCTTCTGGGGGTCTGTAAGTCACCAGTTAGGTGAGTAGTCCTTATAACTTGAAAATAGTGTAATAATGGGTTATAATGAAAGAGAATAACGTTCTTTTCATTCTAACGATTGAGAACCGTTGTTGATTACTTGTGTGCCTTTGTATAGGGCGTGATACCGAAGATGTCAGTGGCGGAGACCACATTTCAGGGATTGAACAGCAAAGCACTGAGTTGCCAGGTAAGTTCTTTATTCTTGAGAGTGTTTCCCATTGCCTGAGTTCCACCATACTCCAAGGGAGTGATGGTTGCATACATGATTCGTATGCATTGAATTGGATGTTACAACTTTCCTCATGATAATATGTATGTTGTTTCTGTGCTTGTGTATGGTTGCCTTTCAGATAGATCTACTAGCCAGTTAGATAGATATGGACCTCCCTAGGAGTAGAGCGCAACTCCTAGTCGATTTGCTCACATAAAGGGTGTATGATCCCTTAAGACCAGAGATAGGTGGTCCCATCATGGTTGAAGCCTATTCTCGGAGGTGTCATATTTGTGCATCCATGTGTAAAGAGGTAGCTCCCGATGGGATGGCACGGGTGTGAGTTCCGGTCTCACATTGGGGACTGAGAGTCCCGATGCTGATGATGATGCATCTTAGGCGTAGTATCGCAGATACACATTAGAGTTAGAGAATGTCTATGTGTTGTTGTGATGCCTTTGATGTTATGTATCATGGAAGTGAGCCAGAGGGAGGAGAAGCCTCTAAGAACCCTGAGTTTACTGAGATTGTATCTCACCCCGTGTGTGATGATTATATTTTGCAGGTGATGCATCTGGCAGAGATCATGGGTCCCAGGGCGGGAGGCCCCATTAGGGACAGACGCTGTATAGCTGCTTGGGCAGTATTTTGAGAGCATTGTGGCTCACCGCTTTATGTTTATGATGTATTTTGTACCTCTGCAAGGGAAGATGTGCGTGCACATATATTTTGGATCCTATATGAATTGTGATGTGCAGACGCTGTATATTTTGTACCCTCTTGTGAGGATGTGATCTGTGAGATCATGACACAGAGTGCCTATTCTTTTGTATAGCCACAATGATTGTTTTGATGATGTATGTATAGATACATGTGGCTTCTGATTTTCCAGAGATATTTGTATGAATATCATTGTTTTATCTGTCGTTCTTTATGTTATCTGGATCGTAGAGACTCGTTGTGATGTCTTGGCATTCGTATATGTAATTGTGGATACTTACCATACAAGATGAATCAAGAAATATGGTTTCGAAAATGCTTTCGTTGATTTTAATTAATTGAGGTTTATTAATTACTGTGCTAATCTGATTAAGTAATTGTTAATACACTGGATGCATACGGGGTGTTATACTTAGTTGCTTTAGGTCTTGTTTAAAAAATATTGTAAGTTATATATATAAGAAATAATCTTATTCATGTTGAGATCACCATGGATTGACAAATTCTTTTTTCAATCATTTAACACATTTGCATACCCAAAACTTGAATTTAAAAATTCTAAGTAAAAAATTACAATTCGTATAAGCTAATTTACACACGATGGTACATTCTTGTGAGTATGTAAAAGATATTTTTAAGTATGTAATATTTATAAAAAAATTTAGAATTAAATTGTTAAAAATATAAATATCATTAATTTTCAGAAAAATAAATTTAATAATTCAGTTTTAAATAAGTTGAAAACACCTAAAAATGCAATTGTAATATAAAAAAATAAGTACATACTATAACTCTCAAATAGAATTTTTAATACAATCTCATAAATAATATTAATAATTCAAACATTGATGTACTTTTATTTAAAATTTCTATGTTTTAAATATTGCTGGATAATTTCAGTTCTCATCTGATATAGATATTTGACAGAAAACTATCACAATTTTAAAGACTAAAAATATATTTAATTTAAAAATTTATTAATCAAGAAAGTAAATATAATAAATAGATAATTTAATTATTTAATTATACATAACTAAATGTTGCTAGATAGTTTTCTTCCCAAAATGTATATATTTATTTATAAAATTTAAATAATATTCTATTTTCATGTAAATGTTTTTGTGAATTTTATCCTTATCATTATTACATATATAAAAAATTATTTGTACGAAATAATTATTTAAAATAATTTATCTTGCATAAATTATTAATTTAAAATTTTAAAAAAATATTATTATTTTTTATTCATCTTTAAATTTAAATAACTAAAATGATGAGAAAGAAATATAACCTTTTTAAGACACAGTACAAAAGAATGACTAATAACACTTGACTAATAATTTTAAATGGCTCATAAATATTAGAATAACTATGAAGCAAAAAAAAAAAAAAATAGTGTGCTCTAAAATATGTTTCTTTCTTTCTAAGAAGTGGACGTCGAGTCATGTGATTATCTCCCTTTACTCATGCAGTGGAATCAATTTCATTGTTTTCTGTTTTCTAACTCTGACCACACTAATAATTATGTGAAGAGGGTTACCAAAATAAATAAATAAAATATCAAATAAGAATGAAAAAAAGAGAGTAAATCATGTCATACCATTGAAAAAGAATCTACTTTTTTGCTTTTGAATATGTTCTATCCATGAGAAGAAATGGTGTATTATTAACTGGTCTATTTAAATAAATAAAAAATGGTTACCTGGCCAGAAAAATATTTAAACGAATTAGAGATTAAAAACATCAATTACTTGTCTCTATAATCTTGACCACGAAGAATTACAAAATATGCATTTAAAACCTGCAACAAATACTAAAGACAAACAATTACAACTCCAGTGAATAAATGAATAAAAATCTAAAAACAATATTTCATCTCTCATTGATAATAAATATCATCACTAACCGATACGTCACTAACTCGTTTAAAAATACCTCTCTTCAGAACCTAAAAATGTGTACCCTCTGCTATATCTTGAAATAATGAATCAACAAAAATGAAAACAAAAAAGTTGGAATTGAAAAAATATTGACAAAAGGGGGATTGCAAAATGCGTTCAAATATCAAAGGAATATAGGGATGCAACACAACAATATAAGGATAATACATACCTTGACGAACACGCATTATGAGAGGAAGTAGAAAAAAAAATAAAGATACAAACTTTAGAAAGAAAAAAAAGAAGGTACTGTAGAATGGGTTCAATTAATTAGAAAGGATAAAAAAACTGTAGAAAAGAAAGATTAAATGATACTAAACAACAATATCAAAAGAATTCATACCTCTACCAAAAACTGAGTTTGAACAAAAAAGGGTTTTAAAATTCCAGAGAATGAAAATAATACTTTATTTGTAGAGAGGCCTTAGGGTTTTCTTACAGCAGACCCTAGGGGTTAGTCTGTAAGGCAAAAGATGATATGTAACTAAATTTAAAATTCTATAACTAAATGGTTAAGGAAATATAGATTTGGTTTTTAAAATAATAGTCATCGATCCGTAATAAGCAAATCAAATTATTTTAGAAATATTACTCATTACCAAAATGTTTTAGACATATTTGCTTAAATTCTATAACTACACGTTATTCATGTTAATAACGAATGAGGAATAGATAAAATATATTAAAATAATTATATATATATATGTGTGTATGTTAAAATAACCAAATCAAATTTCAATTTAAGCAATAAGTAACAGATAAAATATATTAAATTGTACATTAATTTAAAATTGATTCTTTAATTTTATAACGGGACAATTTCAAAGCAATTAACATTTTGGAATGTACAGTGAAAATGTCCCTTAATTTCAGGCATAACATTATAATTTGTTGTCTTCAATCAATGTACCGTGAAAATGTCCCGTAAACTGATTCTTTAATTAATACTTCCTCCTGTAGTATTAAGTAATGTAATTAATTTATTAAATTTCAAAGAAAATATTAAATACAGTAATTTTTAATATTTTTTATCTTTCTAATTAATTATGCATTTACTCTTCTTATACATTATTCACACTAAGTATTTATTAAATGTAATATTGAAAAAAGGTATTTAATGTAGTATTAATTTTGTAAAATTACATATTATAGAACAATTTTTTTCTCTAAAAGTCATATATTATAAAACGGAGGAAGTATTTATCATTTATATTTTATTTCAGGCATAACATTATTGTTTGTTGTTTTCAATCAATTATATTGCAATCAATTAACATTATAATTTACGGGATAATTATCACTAATATTTTCACAAATTCATTACAATTGATTCTTTTATTTTAATTATCATTTATCATATTACTGAAAAAAATACTAAACAAATATTGAATAATTTTGATATTTATTTTATAGATTTTTATTTTTTTTGTTTTAATGGAAAAGAAAAATTAATTATGTGAAACCTAATTTAATCATTGTATGTCATGTGTGTTAACATGTACAGTTAATAATCCTATTTTATATAATATATTGATCATATTGATTCAATCATTAATTGTCATATTTGACAATTTTTTTGATTTTTATAATTATAATAACTAATTTAAAAATCACATTTAAGAATATGATTTGTATTAGTTAATAATATAATGAAAAATCTTCTAAAAAAGTAATACTAAAATGCAAAATACTGAAAATTAAATTCATTAAAAAATATTTCAATCTCTCTTTTAAAAAAAATACTATACTAATCTCGATCATCTAAAACGTGTTTGATTATTGTTGTAGGAATTTCAAAGTCACATTAAGTGAGAAGCAATAATTTGGTGGACAACAAATGAAAATTGGAAAAATTAAAAACACATCGTTTTAGGTTCCTAAAAAGTTCCAACCTTCGGAAGTATTTCTAAATTTCCCTTAACTCCATGAAATTGGCAGTTTCCTTTCTATATTCTTGCATGTTTTAATACTAAATAAGTGACAAATTATTCCAAGAAGATAATAAGGGAAGAAAAAACAAAGTAATCGTTTCCTTCCATGAAACCGTTCATGTGTACAGGGGACATTTACACCTAGCATGTTCCATACATTTATTTAACGAATGCAAAGCAAAGCATTATTGAACCCAAAGCCAGCCTATCTTCAAAAGTAACACAAACGTTCCCCATCTCCTTTTAGTACTTAAATAAATTAATGCTCCCCATTAATTAAGACAACTTTGGTTTAAGGACACTCAAACCCACATGGGGTTTGTGAGGAATGAGCTGGATAAAGAGCACAAATCCAGCTTGAAATTAACCAATTAATCATCATACCATAATATAAAAAATTAAATTAAACTCATTAACTTTAATTATGGACCTAAAGGTGCCCTATGAGGTACCCCTTTTCTTCTCCTTGAATTTGAGCACAATGGCCTTAGATGTGAATTAGAAGGCTTGCTTTGGTATACTTGTTTGTGGATTCCTTCACGCAATTCTTCCTTTGATGGCAACCTTCTTAGCATTCCTTCATGCATTCTCCCTATTTCTTCGCCTTTCTTTTCGCTTAAGACAAAGCTCGCATTCCCGTTCTTCTTTATTCCTACAAGCTATTATTGTTTATATACAACAGTATATCATTGTTATCATAGGTTTCTTTAAAATAAAATAAAAAAGTATGAAAACCACTTCTAATCTTTAATATCGCGTTCTCACTTATTGATGTGTACATATTATTATTATTTTGGGTTATACCAAATAAATTTTATATATTATTATTCTTTTGAGTACAAAGTATACAAACTAAGTATAAACGAAACTAACGCCAAGCAAACATATATTGTTTATGGCTTCTTAGCAATAATACATGAATGTGACTTATGACTTTAATTAAATGAACAACTGGATATAATTAAACATTTAATTTGGATTACAATGACATATATGGTTATATATTTAAGCAAAAAAGAGAGTAAATTAAACAATTGAAAAGGAACATAAATTAAGATAATATTTAGATGAAGAAAAAGGAAATAAGTTAATGATGAGAGACGAACCTTGCATCCCAAAGAACAGAAACGAAAAGGGTCCAAGAGATTCCTTCTGCAAATTTCACACAAATGGGAGTTACTTTTTCCATTTCCAACAACACTATTGACCTTAGGCTGATTCTGAGGCCTCTCATTCAGGAAAAGAACTCTAGCACTGTTAATCACATACGTCTGAACTCCACTGATATCCAAAACCTTCTGAATCTCCGCTACCCTCACAACATCATGATACGACGATCTCCTTATCTGCATTACACTTACAAATAAAAAGATTCAATCCTCCCAATTCCATTAATTACATCACTATAACATTGAAATTGTCCTAATCTATTTAAACATTTATGCATGTATATTTTGATAAACTATACTTGATCACAAATATATAATGAATAAAATAAAATAAAATAAAATACCCACTTGAATTACTTGATGATCCTTATGCCAAGATTGTTTGCAGTAAAAACAGAATGCTTGATCTTTGCAATCGAGGCAGTACATGTTGCATTCGTTTCTGGATGTGTTGATGTGGTTTTCGCACATGGTGAAGAATGTGGTTGACAATAGTTGTTCCAGCCATGGTGGTGGCACCAACATTAATTCCTGGTGATGAGAAACAATCAAACACAACCACTATAAGAGACTACAAAAATGTACTAAAATGCATTGTACAAAAGAAGGGATATGTATATGTATGCATATTAACATTACCATTGTGGAGTTTGATTATTATAAGGTAGAAGTAACGTAGGTTGGAGATTATAATAGCAGGAAATCAGGAACACATAGACAGAGGGGGAAATGGGGAAGTTGAAAGAGTAACATAAGATTTGTCAACAAAACAATGGATGAAGTAAAGGACAAAGCAAGTGTATTGTATTATAAGGTGCTAGCGAGACGGTTCAAATCAAAGGATGGTAGGTCAAGTGGGTTTTGGAGCGTTGGATTGGAAGAGATTATCTAAGTGTGGGTATGTCGTTCTGTTTGGATGGGTTGGTTACGTTACAGCTACCTCGTTTCAGTTTTTTTTTTTTTTTTGGAATTTAGCTTTTTCTAAAATATAGGTATATACTTTGAAAAAATTATAGGAACTTTAGCAAAATTATTATAATTTAATAAATTATTCGAGACACGTTAGCTGGTAAAACTTAATTAATGGTCTTGAATTCTTGATTGAGTATGCACTTGGGTTAATTACCTAGAAAAAAAGTTTGTTACCCATGAAGATCTTGCAAGGCTCGAATAAGATTATATTTGATGGAAGATGCCTATAAATTATAACAAAATAACAATATTTGAGGCACATTAACACACTACTAATAAGTTTAATCTAGAAAAGAAAGTGAGGAAAAAAGGAAAAAGAAATCAAAAGTGGAATAATTGTTTAAGTTGTTTGATAGGAGAAAAAAATAGTAGAAAAAAAAACTCTTATTTTCTTGGGTTAATATATTATAGATGTCAAATATGTAGTCACGGAAAATTCTCTTATTTGATTGTGTAAAAGGTAAAAAAAATATGTGTGCAAAATAATATAAATATCCTAAATAAAGAATGAGTTGTGATAAAGCCTTTTATGCTTCTCTTCTCTTTTCAATTTGAAAAGAAACACTTTTTATGTGGGGCTCATAATTATTTAATTTCCTTTTCCCTTCGTAGTTTGAGGTTACCAAATGAAACAAAGATTTCAAATTGTGGTATTTTCTTTCCAAGCAAAATAATTCCTCTTAGAGCTCAATCAAACAGATAGTAAATATGTATACATCTAGTAAAAATTTAAACCGTGATTCATTTCATTGTGAAAAATAATCCATTCTGCTAAACTAATTTTATTGTTACATATATATTACAAATTTAATTTACTATCATTTGCACTTTAAAGGAGCCTTTTTTTTTATTCTTTATCTTCTTGGTCATTGCCAAATTACAGCACTACGATCACATGAAACTTTTCTTTCTCTAAAAAAAACTTTTTTTTACATCTTTTATACAAATAGATACAAAAAAATTATAATTTATAACGTGTTACTTATAATATATTTGGGATTTTTAAGAAAAAAATAGTTCTCTTAATTTTTGAAGAAAATTAAACATGGTTATCATTTTGAAATGAAATTGAACTTGGTAGAATGACAATTAATGATGATAATTAGTTCATTATAGTTAGATTTTTTGCTACAGTTAAATATAAGTTTATGAATCATCATACAGTATAGAAATAGCAAAAGAAAACCATGTAGATAATCGTTTTCCTTGAAATTATAATTAGTTGCGTGTGGTTTGGGGAGGCGACAAATAAGAGAGTTCATAATTAAAGAAAATTTAAGAGTGTTCATAAGATTGGGCATTTAAGCTCCATCAAAGCGCTCGCAGTATACGACACAATCATATGATCTGACGGCGGTTTCATAGCTACCTTTTGTGAAAAAGTTCATCACTTTTGTAGACATTACCTGTAGTACATTTAATTATAACCTAATGCTTCAATTTGTTTCATTTGTTATTATAATTTATAAACTTTTGATCAATAACATCCCACATAGTTGAATTTTTTAAACATGTTAATAGGAATTTTTTTTTTCATGCAAATGAGAAAATTTTTGGTAAGAGAAAAAAAAATTACTTTCATAATATTTATGTTTTGAAAAATTAGTCTTGTGACTTTTGATTATGAAAATTTTTACTTTTAAAATAAATTATATACTGTTTTCTTTTACTGGTAAAAATTGAGTTGTTTATACATTTTGTCAGAAAATCTTGTCAAAAATCATGTCAATCAAGTGCTCATTAACGTTTTTTTCTTTTGGGCTACATGTATAAGAATTGACAATTTGCATTACTAGAAATTCAACTCTAGGTACGATGAGATGGAGACGTTTCTACTCATTACAACTTTATAAGATACAAGGCAGATCAGAAGTTTTCTTTGAAAATGCCACCTACCTAGGTCGCGTTTTATTGTGAGCGTGGGAATTGAATAGTTTCTTTATTTTAAAAAAAAAACTACACAGATTGTATGGCTGTTTAATAAAAAAATCATAATTAAAATAATTGAAAGAAAAAAATTGGCTAAAATTTCTCTAGTGTGGAATGCATTAATCTGAATTACCCTGCAAAAAAACATTAATCTGAGCGTTTTTTTATTATGAAATATGAACATATTTATTACTTTATTATAATAAAGAGATTCATATTTAAATTTATTTATTTATTTATTAAAATATTGATGTACTTTCTTAATATACATTCGGTCAGTATATCTATTTTAAAACAAAAACTTTGAAAACTAATATTTTTTTAGGGTAATTAAGAGACGTTAATAATAATTGTTTTTAACCTTTATTTAAAATAGTTTTTACTTTTTCGTTTTTTTTTGAAGAGGCAAAATATAATATTATTATTAAAGACCAACTAAACTGGTTCAAGATGTACCAGATTGGAAATAAACGAAACAGCATACACGCACATAGCTGCACAACACCGCCATTCCGCACCGAACAATCCATACTTTTTAGTTTGGTTTTAATTATATTTGAACAAGATTTCTCATAATTTTTTAGTTTAGTAATACATTTTTATTCTTTAACTTTTATCATCCGTCAATTTTATCCTTCATTTAGAAGTTTATTCCAATTTTATACCAAGTAAATAAATTATTAAAATGTTTCTTAATCATTAACTCTAGTTTCTCCAATTACTAACTCTATTTAGTGTCATTATGTTATGTGGCAATAGGTCATTAATTAGTTTCAAATAAGATACTAATCTATCTGTAGTAACAAAACTACAAAAGTAACTTTCAGCAAAGCAAGGTTAAATTAACGAAAACTAAACCCATCAAATCAGACCGAACTAAATAGAATCTAATAAAGATATATCCGTACTAATAAATATAGTAAACCAAAATGAATCAAACTTTTATTAAACCAAATACGACCTACTGTTCCAAATCCAATCAAATCAGATTAGACCAAACTAAATTGATAAGTGGTGTGAGGGAGAGGTCCGGTGACGGTGAGCAGTGGTGCGAATTTGACCAAAAAAATTAAAAATCAAATTGAAGTTTTAAAAAATTTGAGAACTAAATTGATCCATTTATATAATTTAGGAATTAAATTGATAATTATACCTATTTGTTCCTAATAAACTGCAAGCCTGCAACACAATTTTTTTTCTTTTAAAGAGAAAACTTTTTACTAGCTTCAAACTATTTGTTCCTAATAAAATTTTAAAAAGATGGTTTCATAAGTTTGTCCTTTTAAATAATGCACACAGTCTCAAACTAGATCATGTATCTTAGGTTGTATACTTGTATTCGTCTTTTCCGTTGCATAAAGACTAAACACACATGTTAGAGTTTTAAGCGCACAATCAAACTAAAATTAACATGGAAATAGAAATTAAAGAAAAAGAAAACACAAAAGTATTTTACTTAGTTCAGTAACTAGGATAAAATTTTTATTACCTACATCCAACGACAAAGAACTTGTAGACTCTTTTATTAACACTACAGTAACAGAAAATATTCCAACAGCATTCCTCATTAATTACTAGGCTAAACTTTCAACAAGAACAAAGTCTAAAAAACACATGTAAGCAAGAAAACAAGATTTACAGGATACAAAAGAGAACTACTCTTTATCAATGTCAAGAACAGACATTACCCAACCTTCCACCTTTATCTTACACAGTTCTTTACAGAAAACGGCCTCAAGAACACCAACAGGATCAAACCCGAGAGAGAGATGACCTCCACCTGCAATACCACAACAACAGGAACGCAAAACACAGACCACAAAGATCTATAACATCATCACTCAGTTTTCACTCACCAAACTCAAGATTTGTGCAGCAATCGCAAACCCTAGCAGAGCTAGGTTAAAGAGAGAAACAAGAGAGATGAAAAGAAAAGCAAGAAATAGGAAGCTTCTGGATTGTGACTAATAGGAAGTGTAAAAGCCAAATAAAATGAACGTTCAACACTTTGTGAATAAAAGTTGTATATATATGCTAGGTTACAAGCCAAAACGCACAACTTCAATAAAGCTAGCGTACATGTTTTATCAGGCTTCACAAGTTACAGGCCCAACAAACTCCACCTTGAAGCACAAGAAAACATAGCACAAACAGAAGATAGACAAGAGACTACAAGTTCAATGCCAGACCAGAGGACACTAAGTCACAAAAAACAGAACAAACATATACAAAGAAATCAGATCAGAACCTACAAAACAAGAAATTGCATTAATAATTTCCAAAACAAATTAGAACAGAAATAACGGAGATAAGAGAAAGAAATCACTGCTGTTGAACTTTTAACAATTTCAAAGCATCCTGAAATTTGTTAATAGGTACAACTTTAGTCAAAATATCAGCTGGATTGTACACAATAGATATTTTCTCCACCTCCACCTTATCACCTGCAATAACATCTCTAATAAAATGTAGTCTGACATCAATATGTTTAGTTCTTTCATGATAAACACTATTCTTAGATAAATGAATAGCACTTTGAGAATCACACATAATCTGTGGACTTCCATCTCCTAAACCAAGTTCAGATATTATTCCTTTCAACCATAGTGCCTCTTTTACAGTTTCTGACAGGGCCATATATTTAGCTTCAGTAGTAGACAAAGCTACTACATGTTGAAGATTAGATTCCAGCTAACAACATTTCCACCAACAGTGAAGATAATACCTGTTAAGGATCTTCTCCTGTCTAAATTTGCAACATAATCAGAATCACAATAGCCTTTCACAAAAAATTCATTAGATTCATTACCAATAAAATTCAAACAGAAATCAGAAGTGTCATTAAGGTATCTCAGAATCCATTTCACAGCATTCCAATGTTCATTTGAAGGATTACTCATGAATCTACTCACAACACTAACAGCATATGCAATATTAGGTCTAGCGCTAATCATTGCATACATTAGGCTTCCAACTGCATTACAATATGGCACATTTTCCATATAGGCAGATTCATCTTCATTTAAATCACTACATACAGATTTTAAACAAAAATTAGCAGCTAATGGCAAGCTAACAGATTTACAGAAATGCATAGAAAAGAGTTTAACAACCTTCTTAACATACACAACTTAAGATAAAGACAAGGTTCTTTCTTTTCTATTTCTTACTATATCCATGCCTAAGATTCTCTTAGAAGGACCAAGGATTTCATATCAAATTCCTTCAGCAACATCTCTTTCAATTTGTTAATATACATAACATCATGAGAAGCAATTAGCATATCATCCACATAGATCAACAGATAAGTATATTTATTTCCATTATCTTTCTTATAATAGACACAATGATCATACTTACATATAATAAATCCATGTGACAAAACAAAGTCATCAAACCTTTTATACCACTGCCTAGGTGTCTGTTTTAAACCATACATGGACCTTTTCAGCAAGCAGACTTTGTTTTCAGAACCTTTCTATATGAAGTCTTCTGGCTGCTCCATATAGATCTGTTCATCTAAGCTTCCATGCAAAAAAGCAGTTGTAACATCAAGTTGTTCTAATTCTAAATCAAGAATAGCAACAACAGATAAAATAAACCTAATAGAAGTATGTTTAACAACAGGAGAGAAAATTTAATTGTAATCTACTCCTTCTACCTGTGAGTAGCCTTTGGCTACCAACCTGGCCTTATACTTGACCTTATCCAATCCTAGGACTTCAGGCTTCAGCTTGAAGACCCACTTGCATCCAATGATCTTTTTATCCTTGGGTTTATCCACAAGAACCCAAGTCAGATTCTTCTTTAATGAGGAAATCTCATCCTCCATTGCTCTCAGCCATCTTTTTCCAAATTTCATGTTCATTGCCTCTTTGTAAGTTGTTGGTTCTTCTTGTTCAACTATTTCAGGAACCTGCAAGGCAAAAGCAACAATGTCAGCACGAGCAAACCTGCTAGGAGGCCTAATATTCCTCCTAACTCTATCTCTAGTCAGAAGATAATAATTGAGGTTGGAGTCCTCTTGATTTTCTTCACTAATTTGTTGATCATTTGCAAGCTGATCAAGTATATCTCCTTGATCTTCAGATTCATCATGATTTTGAACAAGTTCAAAATCAAAAACAGTGGTGTTCTCCACCTCCAACTGGACATTTCCAGGTTCTTGAACCTGTCTAGAGTCCTGCACAACATCTTTATAAAATGTCAGTTCATCAAATACAACATGTCTACTGACAACACATTTATTTTCAGATATTAACCAGAGTTTATACCCTTTTGTCCCTGCAGGATAACCTATAAAGATAGATTTAAGAGCCCTAGGGGCTAACTTATCCTGTTTAGTGTGAACATAAGCTAAACAACCAAAGGGTTTCAGAAAACTCAGGTTAGGAGGCTTACCATACCACATTTCCATGAGAGTTTTGAAATTGATAGCAGATGAATTTGACCTGTTTATAATATGACAAGCAATAGAAACAGCTTCTGCCCAAAAAGATTTCTTAAGACCAGAATCAGCAAGCATGCATCTAACTTTATTTAAAATAGTTTTATTCATTCTTTCAGCAATGCCATTTTGCTGAGGTGTTTCAGCATAAGTTCTATGTCTTAAAATACCACATTGTTTGCAGAAATCATTAAATTGGTTATTACAAAATTCCAATCCATTATCAGTTCTTAATGCTTTAACCTTCTTTCATGTCTCAGTTTCCACTTGGACTTTCCAGTCTTTAAAACAATCAAAAGCTTGATCTTTTTGTTTTAAAAAAATAAGTCCACACACGTCTGGAATGAGAAGCAATCATAAAAAGAAAGTAATGACAGCCAGAAATTGAACTAGGAATGCTAAGTAAACCCCACAAATCAGAGTGTATATAATCCAAGATCTTTTTAGTTTCATTCTTTCCTATTTGAAATCTTAATCTGTGAGATTTTTCCAAAACACAAGTTTCACAGAAATCAATAGGAGAAAATGTTTTCAAACTTAAAATACCTTGCTTATATAACTCTTGTAATCCTTGATTACTAATGTGGCCTAGTCTTTTATGCCAAAGAGAAGTCTCACTAGGCTTCCTACTAACACTACAAGACTCAAGTCCTAAAGTTTCTCCATCTAGAAAATACAGACCATAATCTAACATCTCTTTCATAAGAACTATGGATCCTTTAACCACTTCTAGAGTTCCTTGAAAACTCCTAAAATTGTATCCACTCTTGTCTAACATTCCTAGAGATATTAGGTTTCTCCTAAGGTTAGGGACTCATCTAACATACTTGAGAACCTTAACAGTCTCATCTCCCATCCTAAACCTAACAGCTTCAATTCCTTCTACTTAACAGGTTTGGTTATTTCCCATCATCACCTTTGCACTTTTAATAGTCTTAAAACATATTAACCAGTCCTTTTCAGGTGTCATGTGATATGTACTGCCAGAATCCATCACCCACCCCTTCTCACAAGAAGCATTAGACACATCTAGGACTTCATTATCCTCAAAACCACTAGTCAGATTAGTATAATATGTCTTATTCCCATTATTTTGACCTTTTCCTTTTTCTGGACAATTTCTCCTAATGTGTCCATCCTTATGACACAACCAGCAAGTCATCTTACTCTTAAAAGATGACTTATTCTTATTTTCAGTATTGTTCTTTCCTTTTTCTTTTCCTTGAAATTGACTTTTTTTACTAAACTTCTTGTTAATAAACAGTCCCTCTGCATTGACCTTCTTATTCACTACCATTTCTAGTTCTTTAGACTTTAAGGCTCCTATTACATCTTCTAATGACAAAGATTCTCTTCCATACTTAATAGCAGATTTCACATTCTTGTAGGAATCAGGCAAAACATTTAGAAGAATAATAGCTTGGTTTTCATTAGTAATCTTTTCATCAATATTAGCAAGACTAATAGTTATTCTCTTAAACTCATCCAAATTATCATATAAAGATTTACTAGTTTCCATTCTGAAACCAAACAGTTTTTCTTTTAGATATATTTTGTTTGAGAGAGATTTAGTCATATACAAAGATTCCAATTTTAACCAAATACTAGCAGCAATAGTTTCACCATTAACTTGTCTAAGAACATTATCACTCAAATGCAGAATTAACAGACTATATGCAGTTTCAAGAATGTCATTTTTATCAGTTTCAGATAAATATGAAGATAGTTCTTTCTCACCACCAAGTGCCCTAGAGCTCTTTTGATGTACTAGAACAACCCTCATCTTCTTGCGTCACATGTTGAAGTCTCCTTTCCCGTCAAACCTCTCCACCTCCACTTTGGCTGAACCCATTCTTGAGTGTCCAAGGGTCTGAGGTAGAACCTGTACACCAAAGCCTGAAATGCACAAAGAAGACAACACAAGAACCAACCAAAGCTCTTGATACCACTTGTTAGATTTTTAAGCGCACAATCAAACTGAAATTAACGCAGAACCAGAAATTAAAGAGAAAGAAAACATAAAAGTATTTTACTTGGTTCAGTAACTAGGATAAAATCCTTGTTACCTACATCCAAGGGCAAAGAACCTGTAGACTCTTTTATTAACACTATAGTAACAGGAAATATTCCAACAACATTCCTCAGTAATTACAAGGCTAAACTTTCAACAAAAACAAAGTCTAAAAAACACAGGTAAGCAAGAAAACAAGATTTACAAGATACAAAAGAGAACTACTCTTTATCAATGTCAAGAACAGACATTACCCAACCTTCCACCTTTCTCTCACACAGTTCTTTACAGAGAACGGCCTCAAGAACACCAACAGGATCAAACCCGAGAGAGAGATGACCTCTGCCTACAATACCACAACAACAGGAACGCAAAACACAGACCACAAAGATCTATAACATCATCACTCAGTTTCCACTCATCAAACTCAAGATTTGTGCAGCAATCGCAAACCCTAGCAGAGCTAGGTTAAAGAGAGAAACAAGAGAGATGAAAAGAAAAGCAAGAAATAGGAAGCTTCTGGATTGTGACTAATAGGAAGTGTAAAAGCCAAATAAAATGAACGTTCAACACTTTGTGAATAAAAGTTGTATATATATGCTAGGTTACAAGCCAAAATGCACAGCTTCAATAAAGCAAGCACACATGTTTTATTGGGCTTCACAAGTTACAGGCCCAACAACACAATTACGTAAAATGACGAATTTCAATTCGTTTGTTATTATCTCCTCTTATATGAATTTATTTTTCATTCTTTCAGTCCATTATGTTAAATTCTTTAGAATTTGGAAATTCCTCAAGGGACGTACTTTCTTACTTTCCACTCCATTTCAGAAACCCATTTTGAAATGTAAAATTGTATTTTGGAATGGATTTTCAAAAATAAAATGGAAGGTGCAAGAAACAATAATAAGAATACAGGAAACCACAACCATTCCTCAATGGTTAAGATGGAACTGGCCCAACACTGCTCACAAGAAGAGCGAAGATCCAACAAGCCCATCACAAAAGCTCAATGTGGAAAGCGAAATTGACCGCATATTTGAATTGTTGCCTTGTTGGGGAATATTTAGGGCAAAAGCTCAGTGTGCTGAAATTGGGTCTAGTAGGGTCCCCAGTTGAATAATCACGAGCTGTAGCAAAAGATTATTTATGGCAGGCAAGTGAAATATAAGTAGGTCCTAAAGATCCCAACTTACATAAGTAGCTTTGGCAAAAAGTTATTTCTGGCAGGCAACTCAACAAGGACAAATACAGCAAATTGATGGCAAACATATGCTAATGCTTCTATGATGATTTTATAATTATTATATACTCTTATTGGCCAGCCTGGTTCCCTCTTTGTGTCCCAAAAGGCCTGGTATGCTTTTTCCCCCGTTGATAGAGATATTTATATTTGAGTTTAATTATACACTTTTTAAACACTTTTCTAAATATATTTTTCATTATTAGCTAAATTTATTAAAAATTATAAACTTATACTCATCTATATTATATATGAAAGTTCTTCCTTATGCAATTATCGGTCAAAATCTTCACTTACCTTTACAATCTTCATTTTCCCACTCAAAATCTTCACCTATCTAAATGCCAAAATAAATGACGTTACAATACATGCAATTGCCATTTAAAAATTAATTGTTTATTCTATTAAAAATAATAAAAGTTTCAATTGTTTGAAAAATTAATGGAATTATTGCCATTTATATATTACTATAAATGTCATTATATATTCCAGTTTTTTATGTCATTATATATTGAATTAAGTTTTATTTCCGTTCTTAAATTGGTCTTTTCTTCCAAGCTTTCTTACTTCTTCCCTATCTTTTTTCACATTGTTGGATGGAGGTCATCAAACGTGTGGATTTCACAAATTGATTTAGGAGTTTTGCTATCAAATTTAATCTTGACCGGGTAAAATATGTTATTACTAAATTTTATGTTAGTTTTTTTTTGTGATTTGGTATTCATGTGATTTTTTTCCGTGCTAATTTATATTTATCTATATTTTAATTTATTTATTTTCAATTTTTGTGCATTTAAAAACAAATAAGGTCTGTTAACAATTTCTTAGACATTTATAAAGATGACCCACAAGCTGAAATTGTTAATTAAATGACTTACCTAGAAATACAATAAAGATGCAAGTTGGTATGAAATTACCTGGGAGAAAATAATTTTTATGTTAGAATATTTGATATAGAGTTACATAAAATTACTTATCCGACAGTTAAGTTAATTAAGTTTGGTTCACGAAGAAGTATGAAATTTATTTTACTTTAGTTAAGTTTATGTGATTTCTTTATTGATAGTGTACTTTTTTTTACCTCCAATTAGGTTTATGTGATTCTTTCATTAATATTGTATTTTCTTTTCTTTGAAGGACACGTTATATGTCAGCAGATCTTATTTTTTGTGTGAAAAAATTGATATTAATGTTGAAGGATTCCAAAAAAATTTAACACAAGTTGAAATAATAAAAACATTTTATATCAATTTTTTTTAAAAGCTATACAAAATATTTATGAATTTTATAAGCTTAGTGGACAGCATGATCTTCATGTCCATTATGTTGGATAAAACAACTTTGAAATGAAGCCATAATCAACAATTTAACGCAATTTAATGTTGTTTAATTTTCCGCTTAGTTATATGTTTCAATGCGATTTAATTATTGATTTAGTGATGATTGATTTTTTTCATTTTTAATTTATTTATAGACATTAAGATCAATACTATTAATAGACATTAATTATTAATAAACGCTAATTAGGGTAATGAAACCTGCACATTACATTTCGTTTTTCAACGGGAAATTGATTTTTTTATGAATTTAATGATAATTATGTAACCCTTACTAAATAGCAATTAATTCGTTTGGCCTTTTTACTAGGTAAAGCAACGAAATTTCATTTTTCCAATAAAACTTTTCGTTTTCAAATGAGAATTTGTACCATTTTTTTTTCTGCCGTTAATGAAAACTTGATTAGTGCATTTTGCCAATAAAATGTGTTGACTCTTCATTTTATTTGTTTATAATATATAAATTGTTATTTTGTTTTCCCTCCTAATTGTATCAATTTGTTTTAATTGTTGCATTTTTTGTCCCTTTCTGTATAAATGGATTCCCTTCCTCATTATTTTGTTTTCTACCGCAGATAATTCTTATTCTTCGTTTCTTTTATATTATTTTCAATCATCAAACTGAAAAGGATGATTATATAGAACACATGTATAATAATAGGTATTATTTTACAGAAATTTTTTCCTTTCTATTATGCTTGAATAAAGTTACATATTGTATTGTAATAATGATTTGTCATTTTTTTCATATTCAAACGAATATGTTTCATGTATTCAATTGAATGGATTCATGTTTAGAAAAAAAGTCAATAGAGGATTATTTATTTAATTGAATTAATTAAATGTGCAGGTATTCAATATACACCAGTGTTTAACCTTCATTAAAGTAATTCATAAATTCCTATTAGGACTTTTGTATGTGAATATCAACGTGATTTTATGTATTTTATTTTAAACATTATTTTTTAGAAAATTTTCATGGTTTTATATTATTATTCATAAGTTGATTGTTTATTTCTTATTTATAAAGGTCCATTAAGTTGCCTAATCTTTTTTTCCAAAGATTTTTATGAATAAATCAAATGATCGAGAAGCTTAAAGATCCTATGTTTAACGACTTTAAAGTATTTTTGTTAAAAAGGAAAATGGTACGGTTTGTTTGACAGAAAGTAGTGAAATAATTGAAGTTTTATGGAATTTCAAATAGTGGTTGGTTGACTTTAATATAGTGGGATTGTGATTGTTTCCTTCTAAGAGACAGACTTCAGGAAAAAGTTAAATATTTATATTATTAAGAGTTTTACCGGATGAGGATGTAATAGCAATGCATGTATCATGAGCTAGTTTATTTACAGATAATACAGTTCACAAAATTGAGTTACATATGCATTAGAGAGCTTTTGATACAATGTATTAATAATTTTAAAATATCACATCAGTGCATACAAATATATTGGTTATAATATAATGTAGGTGTAAAGTAAGAAAAATGTGTATTTGATATTTTATGCATAATGGAGGTCATTCTTTGATGAAATTGATAATAAACTAATAATAATGGTTGGAAAATGTAAATTTTGGGTTGTTGTTGGACAAATATGTATATAAACAATTTGTATTTTTTATACTCTCTTGTAGAGTAATATATTGTGACTGTATTCATATTTAAATTTTACTTAATGATATATTACATATATTTAATTGTTATTATAAAAATATTAAAAAAGTAGCCCGTGCATCTGGGTAACCTAACTAGTATCTTATTAAATGAAAAAAAAAACAAAATTACATATAAAATAACATAAAAAGACTATAATTATATTTAAGTCTAAGTTTTTATAGTCATAACTTCCCTGTTCGCCTATGCAAAAGCTTCAGTGTTTGCATCTGGAAGCTGAAAATGATAAAGTGATTATTTTCCCCCTTTGTATATTGCGATTATCGTCAATAGTTTTTGTTGACCACATTCCCAGTTATCCATTCCAGGGTATCAGTCAAATTTTAAAGCACTGAAAAATGGACACAAACCAAAGTAACGCTCAACCAATTTCTTTTTGTCTTCCTTTTAAAACTTAAATTTCGTGGTTGTTATGATTAGAAAATAAATAATTGGAGTCCATTATGGCTGCTACGCTGACTTAGGCGAGGCCCGCCACCCACCTTGGTGGTAATGATTAAATGTTTATTTTTCTGATTACATACCCTTTTTTTATAATCTTTCTCCATTATTACATGTAAAAAAATTATAATATAAATACATGTTCTTTAATCCACCTTTTCCACAAGTAGTTGTTTGCTATTCAACTCGTGGTTCAATTTTCCTTGACCAAACTTGTTGGGCTTGAAAGTGGCAGAAAAAGCACATAGTGCAATTTTGGAAACATATTAATTCACGGTACAACAATATTCGTATTTTGTTTTCTATAGTAATACTAGCTTTAGACATATGGCCAGCGTACGATTAATAAAGGATAACTAAATAGCGTTTTTAATTTATAACTAAATAGCAAACTTTTTTTGTTTTAAAATTATCATTTTAGAAATTATAGTTTATTTTAAATATATTCTCACCAATGCAATGAAAATCTGAACTTTCTTTAAGATTCTCTCTCTTTATATTATATATAAAAGTATCTTTACATAAGCATCTAATATTAGTTTATTTTATCAAATGTGTGTATTAATAAGACATCAAATGAGTATTTATTATGGCTGGACCTGCCACCATCGATCAAATCGTAATAATAAAATAATATAGATATGGCAAAGAAATAAAAATTGAGGAATGTAATTTGATTAAATATCAAACACTCGTCCTATACATAGATCATAGGCACCATTAGTGGCGGAGGGAATGGGGGCCTATTGGTCAGTAATATTGTATATAAAATTATTTTTTATTCTTCTCTTCTTAATTCACTTAATTATTTTTAATAATTTTTATTAACATATTGTATCTAAAGTGAAAATAGTTTTTTCATTTTTTACTTTTCTTTATTTGATAATTTTATTTAGTTTTTCTTACATTCTTCTAACTTTACGAAATTATAAGTTTTTCATTATTATTGCTAACTCTTCCTACTTTATGTAATGAGTTTCTTTTATAACATTTTTCATCTTGTATATTTTATTTCTATGATTTTATTGTCTAAATATTTAGTTATAATTATTGACTTTTCAATTGCATCCTAAGTGTAAGATATTTTCTGTTAATGGCACAAATTATACTTAATTAACTTATTTAAGCATTTATTATGTGTAATTCATTTAATCAAATATTTTTTAATAACTTTTCATGTGTGATTCAAGTATCTATTTCTGAAATATTTCAAATAATATGCTTTGATAATGAATTCTTTTCACTTAATTTAAATATTTTTTTTTACTTTTTTCTTCTTTTACTATTAGTCTTTAGACGTTCATGTGTTAATTGCACTTATTGATTAATATAACTTTTATGCTCAACACAATTATATATTTATTTGTATTTATAAGTAAATATTAGTTATATATTAAATTTCTTATAAATATCATCCATGTAAAATTTTAAATATTTTTTCCAAGTCATACTTTTTTATATTGATCTCCTTATATAAAAATTTTGGCTCCGCCTTGGGTGCCATAACTAAAAAGTGAAATAACCAAAAACTAAATTAAATATAAACCTTCTTCTAACTTATAAGTTATATAGGTCAAATATAAGTTTTCTAAAAATCAAATCACAATAAAATGTAAATTAAATAATTTCTTAAGACACCCACCTATATAAATACAGATAACATTTTTAAATTTTATCTTTATGACTCCATTAAGTAAAATGAATATGAATATTAGTGAAAAAATAATTTAGATAAATATCATCATGTATTTTTAAATTGGCTTAATTGGGCTTTTGCTACTCATGTTTTATATTTTACAAATTTTGTCACTCAATTTTTGAAATTTCACTCATTTTATCAGTCAATTTTATTTTACATATTTTTTCATGAAACTTTAAAAATCTAATATATTTTATCATCTAATTTTAAAAATAAAAATGTTTAATTATAATATATTGGCAAAATATGTGAAATTTTGAAGACAAAATGCATAAATTTTTTAAAACTAGGTGATAAAATATTTTTAAAAAGCTTGAATGATAAAAATCATTCAATTTTAAAAGTTCGATGAAAAAATATATAAATTTTATAGTTTGTTAAAAAATTCACAAAATGTGAAAATATGTGATAAAAAATGTAATTAAACCTTTAAAATTAAAGGTACTATCTTTTTAGTTTTATATAAAATTTTAAATAATATTGACTTTTAGTGTGTATATATGATATTTGCGTTATAATATTTTAACAATTTATACCAAATTATTTAGATTAAAAATCCAATTACTTCCTTTGTAATAATAAATTTATTTAAGGATAATATAATAATTTAATATTTATTATATTTTAAAACTCATTTATTTTTCTCTCACACTCATTCTCTCTGGTCTCCCTTGTCTCACGTAAAAATTTCATCTTCTATCCAAATCTTCAGTCTTCTTTTTCTTTTTCATTCATCTTCTCTTTTCACATTTCACCCAATTTCAAATTTAGTCTTTGCCGCTCGCAACCTCAATGGGCATTCATAATAGCACCCTCAACCCCTCACAATGTTACGTATAGAGGATACTGCCACCATCTTGAACATGAACAAATAGATTATAAAAAAAAAAAACCCTAAGAAGAATGAATTATTTAGGAATTGCTGCTTGAAAAAAAGGTGTTACCTCAATCGTGGTCAGTGCAGGTTGTTGGAAGAGAAGACAGAAAGATACTATAAGTGGGAGAGAAGAGAGATTTTTTATTTTTTATTTTTTTGAATAAACATTAAATTATTTTAGATAAAGGAGAGGAGATAGAATGAATGTGGGAGAAAAATAAACGAATTTTAAAAATAACTGTTAAATTATCATATTGTCCCTAAAATAAATTTATTATCCCAAAACAAATAGTTAAATTTTTTGTCTAAATAATTTGGTGTAGGTTACTAAAATACTTTAACATGAGTTAGTAAATCTCATATATATATAGAGAGAAAGAGAGAGAGAGAGTGGAAAAAAAAGTTTAATAATTTTATACTGAAAATTTCAAATAATTTTATATTGATATCTAATGACAAATCACCATTTATAATTATATGACTAAGGTAGTTATTGAAAAGTCAATAAATTTATCATATTTCATATGAATTATTTATTGATCTTATTAATAACTAATTTTTGTCAGAAAATTTGATTAGTTACCTTTAATGATTTTTTTTAACGCTTGGGTTTTAAGTCCAAATTAAAAGAATGAGAATAATGATACCATCAAAATAATAATTTAAAAATATAATTTATTGATTTATTTATTTATTTGCATTTAATGAACTAAATTAACTTTAAATTACAAATTCCATGTTTTTTTAATCCAAAGAATAATGCAGCATTTATTAAAAAAATTAAGAAGTTTCAATAAATAAAAAAATTATTCATAAGAATCGAAAATAAAGTCAAAAAAATTACAATAAGGGACAATCCTTACCGATAAGAAAATATGACAATTAATGAATGACATAAAATTAATGAATGACATTTATATTTAATCAATTATGTTTAAGCTTGAGATAGTATACATAAAGTTGAAGGCTTGAATTTTTGTGAGACCATTATACACATAAAAATTACATCAATTGTTTGATTTTCGGATTTCCATACATTTTTAATAATTTAAATATAAAAATTGATTTCATATTATTTTAATTTTTAATTTTTTGTATTTAATGAACCACATTAGTTTTGTATCCTTACTACATTAATTTTTTGGATACAAATTCTGTATTTTCTTATTGAAAAGAAGTAAAAAAAAAGATATATTTATGACTTTTATTACAAGTTAGATACATTTTTTATATATAATTTTAACACAATTTATTTAATGTTATTTTTGTATTTAATGAAGCGCATTAATTGTTTGCATACAATTTCTACTTTTTTTTATTAAATAAATATTACCTCTTCCATTTTAATGATTGGATTTATCTAGATGTTTATAATAATTCATGCATTTTATTTAACGAACTTAGTTAAACTTCCTTGGCTTCAAAATTTTAATAATTGTTAATTTATTGATAATATCCTTACTTTCCACTTAATATTTAATCAATTCACACCTATGCATTTGTTGTGAAGTAAAAATATAAAAGGGCACCACCTCTGATTTTTATTGCTCCCTTTGTCACCAAATGACTAAATTTTTAGCCTTTGGAAAATATTTTAAATTGACTGATGTTCTCATTTTTCAATGAAATATTCAAATATTTATTCCAAATTTACCCTCTAATATTATTTTAAAAGACTTAATAATATAATCATTGAAATTAAGAAAAAACAAGGATATTTTAATAAAATTGTGTCCTAATAAGTATTAATTCTCTTGGAATAATTACTTTTTTTGTTTGTGAGAAAAAACTTTAAAGGCAAGTCATTTGGGACAAAAAGAGTATATGGTCTAATTAACTGATTCATCAATTAATTTAATCGAGAGCATTAAATTTGTCCATTTTTTGTTGTTCAAAATTTCCCCTTAATAAAACTAACAATCATTAATGGATTGTGTTTTTATATCTATCACATAATTCTAGAACGTTTAATCAAGGAAAATTTTGTGAAAATAATTAATACATAAGACATTTTAAATGGCATCTTATAAAAAAAAATCAAATCACTTTTATTTTAAACCTTATAATAAAGACCTAAGATAGTAAAATAGAAACCTCATCACTATTTTATTAAAATCAAGAAAAATTATTATATTTTTTATATGTGGAAACCTTAAAAAACATATGAAAAGCAATAGAGAGCAGTACTCTCTCCATTCTATACCTAATGTTGTCCTAAGTATTTTACATAGATTAAGAAAAGTTAGCAAATAAATGAAAAGAGTATAATAATATTATAAATTTAATATTATCATTAATTATTTATATTTTTTATGTTCATCATTAATATTATTAAGGATATAAATGAAAAAAAATCTTTCTATCTCATTATAATTGTTGCCCTAAGTTTTTTTACATAGACAAAAAAAATTAATCAATAGATTAAAGAGAATAACAATTTTATAGTATTAAGTATTAACTTTATCATTGTTAATTAATTTTTAGTTTTAATAATCCATTATTAATATTATAAGAGATATAAGTGGTAAAAAATAATTAATGTTACATTAAAAAATTAAAATAATGCTCTTTCTGTTCTATGATAATTGTCATCCTAGGTTATTTCACATATATTAAGAAAAATTAATATATTAATAAAAGGAATAATAATTTTATAAAATTAATATTATTATTATTGATTGATTTTTAATTTTTTATCTCATATCATTAATATTATAATAGATATAAGTAGAAAAAATAATCAATGTTATATAAAAAGTTAAAATAATGATTACTTTGGAACAATTTTTTTATATGATGATTATTATGAGATGAATGAAGAAATTATTTTTTGAGTTATTTTTGTTTCTTATCAGATTATTATTATGGGATAGATGAAGTAGTTTATATTACATTAAAAAATTAAAATAATATTTATTTTGAGATTTTCTTTACATAACATTTATTATGGGATGATAAAAGTTAAAATTAAGAGAAAAATACTCTTGATAAGAGAAACCTTTATTTAAAGAGTTATATTTATATTTAATGAACTACATTAATCATTTGATTACAAGTCCGTTACAATTTTTATAATTAAAATATAAAATCATATTTAAATTATTTTAATATTACTTTATTTTATTAATAATTATGGTTTAATGAAATACATTAATTATTTTAAATAAAAATATCATATTGTGCTTTTTTATTTTAAAAAAATATTAGCAACACACTCTTTTAAATATACCTTCTTTGTTAGTTGAAATTATTCTTAAATTACAAAATTTTGTGGATCTTATATCATGATTCTTTCTTATGATTTTGTAATTTAAAAAAAAAATCAATAATAAAGTATGTGTTAGAATATGTGTATCTAACACTCTTTTTTTAAGTGAATACTGTAATTGTTTTCAATAAAAGGAGAATTTAATATAGAAGACTCGGGCAAAAGAACCTAAATATGATTTTTTTTGTAATTATTTATCAATTTTTGGCTATTTGAAACTTATTTACAGGAATGGTGTAGCCAAACACGCTTAATTTGAACGTGACTCATTCTGTCTTTAATTCCGTTGCTAAAATTTTTTGCGACAAAATATTCTACCGCAAAAAGTGTTAGTGACGGAATTAACGACCAAAATGGGCGGATCAAGTGGTCTCTGTGTAGTCAAATACGCCTAATTTGGGCATGACTCATTCCGTCTCTAATTCTGTCGCTAACACTATTTTGCGACAAAATATTTCTTCGCAAATAGTGTTAGCGACGGAATTAGAGACAAAATGAGTCACGTCCAAATTAGGCGTATTTGGCTACACCATTTCTGTAAATAAGTTTCAAACAGCCCCAAATTGGTAAATAATTTTAAAAAAAGTAATATTTAGGTTCTTTTGCCAAAAGACTCGTCTGGTAAGAAAATATTGTGACGTCCTTTTCAGGTTCATGTTTCCAGTAATTTTCTTAATAACTTTGTATCCTTATCATGAACCAGCCTAAAATCTCCGTTACAATTTTGCCAAACTGTGAGTAGAGTTCAATGTTTTTAATCTTATTTTGATATGAAGTAACTCATTTTCTATTTCATGAACCTTCATAAAATTCTCCCTATGGCATTTTGGGCAACTGTTAAACGAGTTAAATGTTTTAATCTGATTTTGGTTTGGAATAACTCACTTTCTAGGACACTTTGGGTTGGCAAAGATATGTAATGTTGTAAGTCTTTATTGCACATATATATATACATGAAAATGATTTATTTAATAAAAAAATTTATATTTAATTCTTATTGTGTTTCAAATTTTCTAAAGTCATCGATAATTATACACCATAAACAAAATTTAGAATATAGCTCCTGACAAATAAAAATAACTCACTTTCTATGCTGATACAACCATACTTTCTAAATTATAACAAAATCAAGAGTATCTAATTCATGCAAAAGTGTAAACTTTTACCCCATAATCTAATCATAAATTATTATATATAATAAATATATTAATTTTACATTAAGTATTTTAATAGTTTTTCAGCGTATTAACTAAACTTATTAAACTCAAAAATCAAAAGAATAATTACTACTATCATGTTTGTTTTAAAAAATTTACTACTCTTTTCATTCTATAATAATCATCTTGTAAAAAAAAAATCTCAAAATAATTATTATCTTAACTTTTCAATGTAATATTAATTATTTTTTTCACTTATATTTTTTATAATATTAACAATGAGTAACAAAAACTAAAAATAAATTAATAATGATAAGATTAATTTTGTAAAATTATTATTTTCTCATTAATTTTTTTATATGTATAAAATAAATTAAGATGACAATAATAATGAAATAAAGAATAATTAATATAATCTTAAACTTTACAAACAATAAATAAATAAATACACATTTTTCAAAATATCCTACTATTAAAAAGAAATGAAACTAATATTTCTCTCTTCAATCTTTATTACATTTATTTTATTTTTCTTCTTTCATTCTCTTTTTATTTGTTTTCCTTACTCTCATAAACCTAAAAATGAGGTCTACATTAATTTTCTTTTTTTTCAAGTGAATCTCTTAATATCCTCTTAATGGCCCCCACAACGACTTGCAGTCACACTCTCACGACTTGTTTCAGAAGAACAGAGTAACCTTGCTTTTAAGGATAGGATAGTTTTTGTTTCTTGTTTTTTTTTTTCTTCCTGGAAAAGAGTGAACTGGAGAGCATCATTACGTTATAGCTTTTGACCCACTCTCAATCATCCTGCATACGCTGCATACGCTGACATGACAAAACAAGCTTTTTCCTAATCAATCCTCTTTGCTGCTTTGACTCACCAATATAAATATCAATATCAATTGCCGTATCCTTTGCTTCACTTCACTCCTTCTCATATTGCTTCCTTTCTTTCTCTTCTTCAAATGGAGAAAAAGGTCCCTTTTTTTTTTCTCCATTCTCTTATTCATTGCTCTGCTATTTCATGGAGGAAAGGTGTTAGCTTTTAATAGCCAAGACGGATCAGAGGAATGGGGATACGTTCAAGTCAGACCCAGTAAGCCAATGCTTCACAATTTCGTAATTTTAATTCATTGGGACATACCAACTCATAATATACTATAAAATTTCAAAAAAAATTTAATCATGTTTTTTTGTAATTTAGCTTTAGTCGAATGAAATCATATCGTGTTATTCATGTAGTCGACTTCAACTAGTGAGATAAGGCTTTGTTGGTGTTGGTGTTTTGAGTGTGGGAAAAAGGAATCTAGAGTGGAATTCAGCTAATACTTGCAATTCTTTTTTTGCTTTGTTGTGTTGTTGTTTATTGTCATCACAGAAGCGCACATGTTTTGGTGGCTTTATAAAAGTCCATATAGAGTGGAGGATCCTTCTAAGCCGTGGCCAATTGTTCTCTGGTTGCAAGGAGGACCTGTAAGTGTTATTGAATTGGTTTGTGGTGGTATAAACAAAAACATGAACAAACAACCTATGATCTGAGATCTTTGAAACATTGAGCAGGGTGCTTCAGGAGTTGGGATTGGAAATTTTGAGGAGATTGGGCCTTTGGACACAAGCTTGAAGCCGCGGAATTCCACATGGTTAAGAAAAGCAGATCTCTTGTTTGTGGTAATAATCATCATATGAAAAAAAGAGTATCATTAAGCTTTGTTTTTTACTTTGTGGATCTCAATTATGATCATTCAATGCTTTTTAATGTTGTGAACGATATAGGATAATCCAGTTGGAACCGGGTACAGTTTTGTGGAGGATAAGAAACTCTTTGTGAAAACAGATGATGAGGCAGCCACCGACTTGACTACATTGTTGATTGAATTATTCAGTGGGGATGAGAAACTGCAAAAGAGTCCTCTGTTCATTGTGGCAGAGTCATATGGTGGCAAATTTGCTGTCACTGCTGGGTTATCTGCTCTGAAAGCTATAGAAGATGGGAAATTGAAGCTTAGACTTGGAGGTAATCCTCTATTGAATTATATGCATTTGTCAGATTCGAGATTGGTCTTTTTGGGTGAACTCGGCTATTTCTTGATGAGGAGTTAAGGACTAATTTTTTTAGGTACTGATATCTATTTAAGGAGTTGATGTTTCTCAATATATGTTTTTCCATACACATGGGTTTGGGAATTGAATCTATGACTACATGCTCAAGGAGTAAGTTTATCTGCCAACCATGTCATATCATGTTGGTATATTGGTCTTTCTCAATTTATGATGATTGAAAACAGTTTTGACTTAGGAATGGAGTTAAGTGGTGAATTTCATTTTATTAGTAAGGAAATGGATGAAATTGTGAATCCTTTATATTAAATAATTTTAGAGCAGAAGAAGTTCAACAAATGCATGAGTTGGGGTACTTTTTTTCCCTGTGTAGGTGTGGCATTAGGAGACAGTTGGATCTCCCCTGAAGATTTTGTGGTACGTAATAAATTGAATAGTTCTGTCCACCAATTTTGTTTGAACTTTTCCATTTTTTCAATATTCAATTCAATATTGCAGTTCTCATGGGGTCCTCTCCTTAAAGACCTCTCACGACTTGACGATAATGGACTGCAAAAATCAAACAGGTAAAATCTTTATAATTTCCGTCTTCTCAAGTAGAAACTAAAATGCAAAACAAAATGTAACATTCTATGGAAATGGCCTTTTTTGTGTTATCTAACAAACCCATTTTAGAGATCAGTATAGCTGAGAGGATCAAGCAGCAAATTGAGGTTGGTAAATTTGTTGAAGCCACCAACTCATGGAATGAACTTGAGAATGTGATTGCTACTAGCAGCAACAATGTGGTACTATGATCTTCATCCAACATCTTTTTAATTGAGTTCCCTTTCTAACCCACATTGTGCTTTTTGTATGGAGGTATAAGTTTGGTTGGATGATTAAGAAAGAAAGGATAGGAGGAAGGTTGCGGATTCAATTCTTCCTGCTAACAAAAATAACACTTAAAATTGAGTTCCCTTTCGTGTGTACTACTACAACTCCTTAGAAGTCCTATATAATTTTTTATTAACTTCAGGACTTCTACAATTTATTGGAGGATGCGAGAGGTGATGACACAGCAGCAATGGAGTTAGGGTCATATGAGAAATTATCACTGGAGAAGTACTCCAGATATCTTACTTCCATGAGGTCAAGGTCATCATCTCCTGGTGGTGATGATGATCTTGGCAAGTTACTAAACGGTGTCATAAAGAAAAAGTTAAAGATCATCCCCGAGAATGTCACGTAAGTTTTTAATTCTTTGACAAGAAAAAGTACTCTCAATTTCAATGCTAACGAATCGAACGTTCTCTTAACTACTGTGATGACAGATGGGGAGGGCAGTCTGGTGATGTTTTCAACTATCTTGCAGGTGATTTTATGAGACCAAGAATTAATGAGGTAAGAAGAAAATAAGTGTCAAACAAGCTGAGAACTATGGTTTTAAGCTTCAATTTAAATGTAAATATATTAGGGATGTAGTTCAGGTTAAATAGTATGTGTAAAGTGTTGTAAATTTTTTTGGTACCAGAGTTTGACTCTCCTTTTAAATAAATAAAAAATTATAAATATCATATTCATGTTCACAATCATATCCTAATTATAAATAGTCCATTTGTGCTTTCTTTTCTCACTGGTTTTCTTAAAGTGGGTAAAATTTTCCTTTCTTTTTTTGAATATTTGATGTCCTTTTATTTAAAATCTCCAGGTTGATGAACTGCTGACAAAAGGGGTCAATGTGACTGTGTACAATGGACAAGTAAGGTCCCTTTCCACAACACTTTCGTTGTTAGTTTTTATAATAATAAGAATCGATGATATTCATGATTGGATAAATATAATACAGGTACCACAATTATTTTATTCAACATGTGGACTTGTTCTCAAATTAATCAGATTATTTTATTTGATCGATTTGTTGGTCTTGTTTTATCTGTCAAGTTTAATCAAATGATTCTCTTACTTTTTGTGTTTTAATATAGGTAACATCACATTCTGTCTGATTATTACAGGTTGATCTGATTTGTTCAACCAAGGGGACTGAAGCTTGGGTTCATAAACTAAAGTATGCATCTCTTTCTCTCCAAATTTTTTATCCTTCAAGATTGTTGAAATTGAAAGCAAACGTCAAAGTTTTTTAATGTGTTATCCATCTTTTTTAATTATTATTCTATTATAGGTGGGAAGGGCTTAAAAATTTCTTGGCGAAAGATAGAACACCTCTCTACTGCGGAGGTGACAAATCTACAACCAAAGGCTTTGTTAAGTCATATAAAAACCTATACTTCTATTGGATCCTCAAAGCCGGCCATTTTGTAAGTACACATCAATCATCTTCCTACGGCTATGCATACGTTTTCAATGCAACAATATTACTAGCATCAAGCAAAGTCACTTGTCTTATGCTCATCCTCATCTTCTACATAAAGATGAATCCAATGCTAGTAATATTATAATTTATAAAGGTTCACTTTGATATTCACTAAAAAAGAGAATATCATATCATTTTTCTTTTAAAAAATAAGAGACCTTATAGTAAGAGTTATTTACTGAGTGATAAAGTTATATACCATTTATTGACTAATAAGAGACCTTAAAGTTATTGACTAATAAAAACATTTTTTTATTAATTTACGATGACTTTTATTACTTTTGTAACTTAAAAAAATAATACTTTATTTTTGGTAAGAAAATTAGATTTTATAGGAATTATTTATTTATTTTAGCTACAGATATATTCATATAATCATAGCAAAATGAGTAAAGCTTGCTAGTCAATGTCATGTTTTTTTGTACGTAAAGTTGGAAATGCGAAAGAGATCTAATTTACTTGAAGGGATGAAAAAAAGTAGCTTCCTTTGCGCTCAATGAGTATCATCTTAGGATCACATTTTTTTTAAGAATCTATTCATATGTAGCTGTCAAAGAATAAATTTTCTTTCCCAGATTCCATCGTTCTTCTTTCTTTATCTTTTACCAAAAAAATTCAACGAGTTTTCACGTGTTTGATGCCAGCAAATTGAAGTATTCTGCTCCTTATTTTTGCTTTACTTTTTTTCTAGAAAAAATACAAAACCTGTATTAGTTAGATAGATCGATCTATCTAACTATCTAGCTATATATTATTTGGATTGATCAAATTTATTGGAAGATTCCCTAAAAGTATCGAAAAAAACATTAAAACTTTTTAAAATTTTAAAATTAATAAAATTATTATAATTTTTGCTTCCATATTTTAACTTGTGCTTTAAAAGTACCTAAATAACAGTAAATATTACTCATTAGAATCGACCTGGTGGAAAACAATTTTAATAATAAAATTTATATTAGATTCTAGAGTCAAACTTTTTGTCACTAGTACACCAAAAAATATTTAAACCAAATCTATATAAATTGGAAATCATTTTTTCTTTTTTTGAGGTGGGGATAGAAAAATATCCTTAAAATCTTGGGGGTGGGGAGAGTAAGGCACTGAAAATAATGCAAGAAATGATAAAGATGCAATTCATGATGAGGGTGTAGTACTACTACCATAAGATCAGATTAAGTGAGATGGTGACTACGTTATTACTTTTGTGGGCAACATCAACATTAGTGTCAGAGTCCTAGTTATAAGATCCAATGATTCTGTCTCTTACAGAAAAAAATCAGATATGTGTCTATGTTTCAGTTCTTTTGTCTCATAAAACTGCAGTAATTTTTAATTTGTTTGCTTATTGCTGCAGGTACCCACTGATCAGCCATGCGTGGCACTAGACATGGTGGGTGCAATTACAGAGTCACCAGCTACTTGACATTTGCATAGAAAAGGAAATAATGTTACTACTACTCTTTGGAAGGTGAAGCAGCGTATAAGAAAAGAGTCAACAAACAAAATAGAACAAGATCATCAAGCAGTGAAAAGCAATAAAAAGACTCGTTACAGTGATGCTGTTGATTGTTTGCTTTACCATCTCATTCTTTTCCGAATGTCATAATTAATTATATACTTTTTTTTATCCTTGAAATTTAGTCTCTTCACTATATTCTGACTTTTAAAATGGAGAATATTTATTTCTTATTCAAGAAGATGTATATACTCGTGGGAAAAAGAGATATTAAAAAAGGTAAAACAAAGTGATACATGTAACAAACAATCTGACAGTAAATATAAAGAATAAAATGAGGTATAAAGAAGGTATAAAAAAATAGATGTTAAAAAGTTAGAATTCTTTGTATATAATATGTAAAAAATATTTATTTCTTATTCAAGAAGATGTATATACTCGTGGGAAAAAGATATTAAAAAAGGTAAAACAAAATGATACATGTAACAAACAATCTGACAGTAAATATAAAGAATAAAATGAGGTATAAAGAAGGTATAAAAAAATAGATGTTAAAAAGTTAGAATTCTTTGTATATAATATGTAAAAAATATTT
>CM023952.1:7356901-7369432 GCA_013407115.1 Glycine latifolia
TTTTTCATTGAATATCTCTTTTATAGAGAGAGGAAGGCAAGGATCTTAGGAGATACAATATTCATCCACTGATTCAGAAATAGTGAAGGAAGAAGGGAGGAAGATAAGTCATATTTCTATCAAACTAACATTTGTCGGAAAAAAAGAAGACAAGAACCTTGAATATTTTTTTGTTTGTTTAAGTAATAGAGTTCTTTGTTTGCATTGACATTGAACTTTCATGATGTGATATATCAATTAACTGAATATTTTAGAAGATACCGTATTGTCGGGGGAGGGGTCTCTGACAAATGTGTTACCACTTACCAATTGCAAATAGTTAATGAAGGTTTCAACCATTTGTAGCTTGGGCTTCACTTTGATCAAAATCAGAAAGGAACTAGACAGAGCTTTCCTGTTTAACATCTCACAAATTCCAAAACCAAAGAGCAAGGTTTTCTATTAAGGGATATAGTTGGGACCACCACTATGCTTGCAGCCAATTACCACATAACTGGGTTTCATTATCTCTTTCTCATAAATTGAAAAAAGAAAACATAAAAATTGATTGAGATCATATGTGATGATTTAGACCATGCAATAATTTCTGTTAAAGGAGTTTAGAGATGATGGAGGATTGCTATAAACATACATGATATATCAATTATTGTCTGCTTTATAAAAATCAGATAGATTTGATATTTTGTCCTCTAATTAACAACCTCACTAAGATTTGGTCCCTAGTGTTTTCAGAGTTTTTCTTCATGGTCTTGAGGTTTTTTGAGCTAAACTTTCAAGCAAAAAACTTGCAATTACAAGCCTAAAATATATTTTTATCATCATGAATATCAAAATGTTTAGAATTTATTTTTATAAAATTTTCAATATGTTTTTCATTCTTAAAAATTAAAATGTCATTTTTTTGACTTAAACGTAGATTCAGATAAATTCAAACTTATGATAATAATTTTTTATATATGTTAGACATATAATCAATATAAATGTGATATATTTTTACGTTGATAGTACATATAATTTTGTGAGAACGAATAACATATTGAATTTTTTTTAAAATAAATTTTGAACATTTTTATATTTATGAAGATAAAAAATATATTTTAATCTATAATTAATTATTTGGCACTGTATAACCAAAAAGTAAAAAGAAAAGAAAACGAAGTTTCATATTTGAAAAGTAATTCAGATACTAGTTGGTTAATAACTTCAAACTGGATAGGTGTCGGAAGTTTATTACCACAACATTCAAATTTACTACCAAAAGGCCACCAATTACGACCAGTGATAAGCCCCAAAAAAAAATATGGTCGTTGTTTACACAGCGACATTCATTAGTAGATCTCTTCACCGGTGGATATAATGACTGCCCCCACGTAATAATGGCATAAGAAGTATCTCACGATTTACCCCGTAGCAACTTTTGTTCTGTAGCCAATTAGCCATTAAATTTATCCGTTACAAGTCATGTAACTGTCCATGGTGCAAGAAAAAAATTACGTACTCTGGTAAAAATGTAATTAAGGTATAAAGATTATTCCAAAATTTTGGAGCTTAATGCAAAGTGTTGTGGACTATCTTTATGTATAAAAAAAAAAGTGGTGTGGACTATCCAGTTGAGAACTTCCAAATCGGAAATAGGCGTAACCCTCTAATTCCACCCTTACTGTGTTTTTGGAGAAATTAATTAATATGAGAAATAAGGAATATAAAAGAAACTAGAGAGTAGAGAGAACCCGTGTTAACACACAGACACAGTGAGGGAAAAGTAAATGAAAAGAGAAAAATGTGAACTCACAATGCATCAAACAGTAACACGTAATGATAACTGGATAGGTTTTATATTAGTATAGATTAGTTAATAATTTTTATAAAAACTAGACTATTAACTATATTTCTTAATTCTCGAACCACTTCACAACCTTGAACGGCCAACGAAAGAGAGCACGAGTGATTTCTATTCTACGGGTTCGTTTTAAACAAAGTTGTGTTACTTTGATAATAAAGATGTATCAATTTTGGTATATCCAGGACTTTCATAATTTTCTAATTGGATTGGGACATTATCCTTATCAGCAATATAATATAATGCTATATTAAAACCGACGGGAGAGATTCTTTATTTTAAATATGCAACGGAAAATGTTCATTTGACACTCAAGTGAGTGTGAAGAAGATACTATAAACAATCTTGAGTATAAAAATTGAAAGTCGTGCAATACCCCAATTATGTGATGGAATGTCTGAATTGCAAGAAAATGATAAAGTGAATTTGGCGAATGGGGTTGCTCTTAAATCGATTTTAGGCTCAACCAAGGAAGTTGGAAGTTAGCATGAGAAAAGCTCTGTCCCTTTCGCTCTATGAGCTATGGGCCACTAATTCATCTGCTTATTATCTTTTGTTCCTTCTCAGTGGAAGTGGCAAAATTTCTTGAAGAAGGATAGAACACCCATCATCTATTGTGAAAATGACAAGACCACCATGGAATTAGAGATTGTCTACTCAGAGTGCCAGAGTGGGTTGGGTGTGTTTACATTTACATTATTTTTTTATTAGTTTTTGCTTGCATAGATACCTACCGATGAGCACTGTTTCGCATTAACATGAGTGGGCGCAATCACACTGTCACTCACCTAGCGTCGAAATTGGACTCAACAAGCTACCTAGAACAGGATGAAGCAGAGAACAGCAATAATAACTCCGTGTATATTAATTTATTTTTTGAAAAACCAATTAAATTACTTCATATTTATGTTGCTTTTTAAAGAGAGTATCAACGTTTTAGAAAATAAATCAATAACAAAAATGTATTTATAGGTTAGTTTGATGGTTGAGAAGGAACTTAAAGGAAAAAGGAAAAAAAAAATTTGGATTCAAATTCTCCCACTAACATTCTCACAAAAACTAACAAGTAATATTGACCAATAAAAAGGTGTTTAAAATGGTATTTTTGTTAACTTTCTTCCTTTATTTGTTGTTGATTATGCAGTGTCGTTCTTTTAAATGGCGCAATCATATATAATTTCCTATGCTCTTTTGGTTTCCTTTCTAAATAAGAAACAAAAAAAAGTTATTGTGATCTGATTCGTCTTAAAATATATAGTATGCTCTTTTAATACGTACTGTTAACGTCTTTCACAAAACATATTTTCTATGATGGACAGGTGGAAAGTGGTGTTTTACGCTAAGCCTAGTTTAATAATACTTAATACTTTTATGATCATATGAAACTAATATTAACACAATAATTATCAAAAGTCATAGCAAATTATTAAAAATTTAGAAACCATTGTTTATAAATATGATTTGAAATGGAATGATACTATATAATACATCCTACCTAATGAATAGACTTAATCGTTATTGATTTTTTGTTTTATAATTTAGCATATATTTCAATTGACATTTTTAGAAGGCAAAAAAATCAATTTTGAGATTTAAAACATGTTTTTAAACATGCTGAAATAAACGTATATCTAATACAAAAAGTTTATTTGTAATAAAGCATGACTATCCCTAAGCATATTGATTTTAAGTTTCGATTTGTTGATCTGAATATCAAGTTCTTGAATGATATCCTATCCACTAGAATAATTATTTAAAGAATGCATTCTCTCATGTGTTTCTACATCAGGATCTCTCTCTTCAATCTTCGTAGACATTAAGTATGACTTTGTTAGAATTTTTGAATATTTAGAAAGTAAAAGATAAATACAAAATTTTCATGACAATTCATTCCCTAACGAGTTATGTTAGTTACATCACGTTCAACTGAAATAGGCCATTGATATTAATGAACAAAGGGGTGTGGATAATCAAGAAGTCAAGGAGAGGGGGTAGCGATCAGTAACCTGAATTACGTGAGAAAAAAAATTATATGAAGGTAAAATTATAGTACAATTACAGCTTATTTTCAATGGACTATCTACAAGACACCAACGCACAGATTTGGAAAATACCCCATAATAAATAGAGGATCAAACGCCAAGCAATATACACTACCTTTACACGGAGCTCTGCCAAAAAAGAAAGACAAAGGCGAAAAGGAGCAGAAGATTCTATATGCCTGACTAGATACGCAACTCATTCAATTTTTTCCAGTATGTCCAACCTGGTTTTCCTCTTCCAACCTTTCATAGTGGCAACAAGGTTGACCAGTCCAACAATCTGGTTTTTACTGTATTCCTGCAAGAATTAGGATGCTTAGTTAAAACCTCCGTGCAATCAGATGCGTAACAATACTGTGGTAGGTGGATATTCTTACCGGGTGTGCTCGTGCCCAGTGCACATATTCTGTCTCGGGAAGGTAGTAAGCCTGGTTTAAAAGTCCAAGGCGTGTATTAGTAATAAACATATATTCCATACAATGGAAGTTTCAAACATGTGAGATCCCAATTTATAAAACAGGTCGGCCAGCAAAACCCAACTAATTCTGCCGTGTGGGGCAAAATTCATCTGTATTTGCAAACAATAAAGTGAGAATGTGTTTCCATGTCCTTCGTTGCTTACCTTGATGAAAGTTTCAACCATTTGTAGCTTGGGCTTCACATTCAGCGCCACAAAATGCTGTAACCCATTGATCAAAACCTGGAATGTGGAAAGACGCAAATCCAAACTCAGCATATGAAAACTAAAAAAGAATGACTGAAGGAGCAAGAAGGTTGATCAATTTATTGATCATTGTCGGCAACTCTGCGTTAAATAAGAATCCACATCTGTCCCATAACATATTTGACACTTTTAAGATACGATTGTTATTAAGGTCTGAAAATCAAATTCAGTCGAAAGCAGAATGTTGACAAGTAATTTAAACAATGGTAAAATTTGTTATTACATAATTTAATAGTTGATTAAGATTAATCTAGGTTTTCCATAACTATTAATATAATAATCTATCATATGAACTTCAAATCCAAACTATTGAAAGCACTAAAATTGATCATGGCTTCAGAAATAACCTGCAGATCTAATGACATGAGGGCTCGTCCTTCATCACTACATCTCTTCACCCGTGAAAGTCCTTCAACAAGAGTTTCCGCCACAATTTCAAGCCCATAATCCAATAATAGGTCTTGAACCTACACACACATCAGCAGAATTAGCAAAACAAAAGTCATGTTTAAACACTAGAAATTGCTTTCTATGTTTTATTCTTTTCAATAATATAAAAGTCAACATTTCAAATATAAGTGTATATATTCATGGAATAAGTTGATTTGCATGCACTTGATAAGTGTGTCTCAAGATAATGAGTAACAGTAATACCTCTTTACGAATTCCTCCATGAGCAAGTCGTGTTTTATAGTGCTTAAACTCCCCCAGCAACAAATCAACATATCTATCAATACAATCTACAAGTCAGAAGTGCGGAAAGAATGAAGCTTATTTCCAAGATAAAATTCTGACAAAAAAAGAAACATTGCCTTTACTGTATAATTATGGTTGCAGCTCGATAACACTTACAACAACAACAACAACCAAGCATTATCCTAGTAAGCGGGGCTGGCTGCATAGATAAAATGATGCCATAATTTTCCATTTTAATCATGTCCACAAACAATTCATTGATCTCTAAATCTTTCTTAATGGTTTTACATGTAGTCTTTTTCAGTCTCTTTCTACCTTCAATGATAGGACTACCCTCATTTGATTTATTCTCCTTACTAGGGCTTTTATAGGTCTTCTCCACAAGTCAATATTCTACCATTTTTTCTACAATAGGGGCTACCTCAGCTTGTTCTCTAATGCATCCATTCCTAATTCTAACATGTATAGTATGTTATCTCATCCAATGCAACATTCTCATCTCTGTTACATTGATATCATTCTCTTTTAGGCTTTTTACCTCCCAACACTCAGTTCGTTATAAGTTGTGCAGCAATTTTTTTTCCTTAAGCTTGAACAGTACCTTTTTGTCACCCACAAGTTAACTGTTAGGTACCAAGATAGAAATGGGAAACAAAAGAAAGATTTTATTGAATCATGATGAAAAGAACAAGGAATAGGAGAGACATCTCTCCTCCAAGGACTTCCCCTTCACAAAGAGTCAACCGTCAATTTACAAATGACAGCACATCTGAATCCATGCTTCTAATTTCTATCCTTCTTCCCCTATTTATATCTAATTAGCCCCTCTAACTAACTAACTAACTAACATTCTACACTCGTTCTCCTTATATCCTAACAGTAACACTCAAGGCAGTCATCCACCCCACTTGAATCCTTTAAATTTCACATCACTATCTTTTCTCTGTCATTTTGTATGATGGACCCATGATTCTTAAAGCTTGTGATTTGTGAATGTAGGGTCTCCATGTTTCACCTCTAAGCTAGAACTTATGCACGCACATATTGCTAAACTTACATTCCATATACTCCATCTTACTTCTACTTAATACTCATGAGCTTCCAAATCATGTCTCCATAACTCAAACTTATCATTTATTTCCTCTCTTGACTCTCCAACTAGGAAGTATATCATCTGCAGAAACCATGCAACATGGCACTAACTCTTGGATATGCTCAATAAGCACACCCAGTTTGATGCAAACCTATAATTATAGGGAGATCTGCTGTGACTCCTCACCTCAGGTTCTTGGGCTTGTCATGTCATGAACTTTTTATGATTCTTTGATTGCTCTAATATAAGCAATACACACTTCTCTAGGGCCTTCCACAAAACATCTCTTGGCACTCTAACATAGTTGCAGTTCAATAACACCAACAAAACTAAATTGTAGAAGTTACACTATTTGGCCCAAGGACTCAGATATCAAAGTCTTTTGAGATAGAAGAACATTTGGTATCATTAAAATCATCCATTACCATTTATAATTGTATATCCTCATCAGGAATAAAACCATGTGCTTTCACTCGACAACTTAAGTTTTGGGGATGATCGGTTCATGACATGGTATCTAAGCCTCTAGGACCAAATTAACTAAAATTTGGTCCTTGTTGCCCTCATTTTTCTAAGAAAAAGTTAAAATTATGGCACAAGGTAGGTGGGCTTGTGCATTCACCCAAAGGGATCTTGCATGATGGGATGTGTTAGATATAAAACCATTTGTGTTTTCACCTAACTTAAAGTTTTTAGATAGGTAGTTTGCAAAATTCATTCACATACACAAAAAACTAAGTGTTCATACTCAAGAACATCGTTAAAACAAGATCCCAATAGTGCAGATAATTTTTATAAGTACATGTAATGTGTGCTATAAGTTGTTTACCTAGCAACTACCTATATTTAATGTAACCGACTACAAGTAATACAAAGAGGGGGGAAATGACTTGGAATTCAAATATAAAGACGATCCAAAAATACAAACCCATTATGCTCCATGCCAAGCTCTTTTACTTCCCATTTACAATTGGCAACACGTTCAACATATCTGTAAAAGAATGAATAAAAATTAAAAGAACAATTACATTTAAACTAGCTACAACGACCTTCCAATATGTAAACATTCAAAATTAGGTTGAATTTTTGTTTCCACAACTGAAATAGATTGTGCTGGTTAAGAGGCCAAAGATAAGACCCGTGGGCTTACAAATAAACACAAGCATAAAAAATAATATAATTTGTGATAATTCAAAAGCACACCTATAACCAGATACAATCCTTTCATTGTATTTGACAACACAGTTTTGAGATCTTTAAACTATATTACAAAATAATTTTTACTGCAAAACAGTTTTGAATAAAAAATTCCTTTAAAATAAAGGAATCCTAAATATGAAGTTGAATTATAGATATATCTCACATGATAAAAATATAGTATCACTTAATATATTTGGCTTTTTTTAATTTTCAGCACAAAATATTTGTAGTTCAAACCACACAATAGAAAAAATATTTATTAAATTAAATTCATTTTGGTATAATATAGTTTCCCTTCTCAAATGGTTTGGTCAAAAGAAAAGGACGCAGATGGTGGATGTCAATTTGATAGTACAGAAGTCACATATATTAGCAACACTTCCAAAGCAACCTTGTAGACTTCTAGCTAGGTATACATTTGTCTTACCCATTAATGTGCAACAGTAGTCTCACTGTAGTCCGATGAACATGTTCTGCAAGATCTGGTACAGCATCCACCTACAGAAATCCTTACGTATTAAAGATTGTTGTTATCCATACTTAGTCTTTTTCATATTAAAAAAATGCAAAAACAATTGAATCAGGTAGAAATAAAATATCAATAAAAATATATATTCTAAATATCCAAACCAAACATTTATTTTATCGGCGAAAAAAATAAATATTGCATTGGGTACAAGGGGTACCCTACCCTTGAACAGGAGAAAGTTCACTTGCTTACACAATAAATGTTTTAGCAAGCAAACATAATCATCCACTAGAAGTCAACATCTTGATGCTATATTAACAGATATGCTCAAAAAGGCTTTTAATAAAAGGGGGTTCTCTACAATGTCAAGGGGCCAGAACTGTGGGAAAGTGCTTAGAGGGGCAACCTCAATAACCTTAGTGAGGATTAGTCTAATATCCAAAGGATATGAGAAAACCTCAGAACAAAATAAAACAAAAAAGGAGAAGGGGAGGGGTGAGTTTAATGAGCACAGTTTTCTCACTCCTCCTAAACCATGATAAATAGTTTCTTGAACTTGAAACCTTACAGCCACCATTGCATGCATTTTCAGATGTATGCATTGTTACTCTTCATGTAAGCATAATAAGGCCCTCCAAAAATGTAATTTTTACATAATTCTACTCTAGTGTCATGTTTGGCAAAGAGCACTGAAAAGAAGGGAAAAGGTAGCAGACTAGCCCCCCGGTTGAGCTACATAACTTTGGTTCATTTCCATTACCCTCCTTCCAATTCCTCATTAGCAAACAAAGTTCAGACATAAATCACAGTAAATATTAACATTAGTCAGCAGGATTTCAACTTGATTTAATCCATAACATTTCAAATCTTCATCAATGTAAAATTGCATAATGTCAATAAAGAAACCTTGAAAGATCTGTCAACATCAATTTCCACAATAGGTTAACCCACTGTACGTTAAAGATCAAGATTCCACATACCAGATGAACATAGAAATCCTCGAGTATAGTTGAATTACTTTGCAAGAGCATTGATTGGAGATGAGCTTTAGATCTATTCAGTATTCGAGCAACAAGAGATATAGTGTCAACAGCCACACATCTTTCCTGAAACATTAGAAAGATTTTATAGAGACATAAACATATCTTACACAGATTCCTCCTTGATTCAAAATCTAAACTACATAAATGAAGAAAATATCTTTACAAGCCACCATGGAGTACAACAACATAAATTGATATTAGGGGGGGGGGGGGGGAGATTCCTTGAAAAAAAATGTTCCATTGATAAGCTAACGGATGTAGTTTGAGAGCCCACACCCTCAAATCTCACACTAGATTCCCATACTTCCAATGTGAAACTCAAGTCCCATTCCTTGCAATTGGATCCTAACATCCCACCATGCTTATCCGCCGCCCCAGCACCCAATGGACTGGCTGTGCAGTAGTCGTAACTCCTTAGACTAGTCCTGAGTGAACACTGCAATGCCAATATCGCCACCATTGTCACTCATTTGCAGCTGACAGACATGGTAGAAAGCTCTTATTCCAATTGATAAAGAACATTGGGAGAACCACACCACAAGCTAGTCATTGTAGTTGGAGAGCTAAGACCTTGTAAACCCACACTAAAATCCCATCCTTCTCATGTGAGACACAAGTCCCATACCTTCCAATCAGATCCTAACATTCAACGCAAGTTGCAACATCTCTTTTCTACTAGGATGTCAATTGAGTTTAGACAAGGAGTGTAGGATCGTAACAGGAATCATAAGTTTCAACTAAAATGCAAAATTATACTTAAAAACACACACATATATGTACAAAAAAATTAACAGAGATAAGAAACCTAATAATACAGCCACCTAACAACACTGCATGCAGCAGTAACCTAACAACACAACATGCAGCAAAAACACAACCAGAGTAGAAACAAGAGATACGGGAAAACAGCATTAGAGAAGCAAAAGGGAAGGGAGTGAAGCAGTAACAGTGAACAGAGAGGGGAGATTGTGTTGTCAGTTAGGAAAGAGAAGGACAGCAAGGATTAGAAAAGGGTTGGGCACAAAGGAAGAGAGGGGGAACCAAAACCCAGAGGCAGAAAGAATTGATTATGGCTTAGGCACAGAATTAGGGCACAAAGCATGCAGAAATTGGGCTTTTCTTGTAAACCACCTTGCACAGCCCAACCCCCAATTTCCACCAGTGATGAGTTCTTTGCACACCACTCCATTGATCCACTGTGTTGGAGCGATGATCCAGACCACTCTACCTGTGCCAGTGATCTAGCTTGACACACAGAGAAGAATAAAACTAAGCATGTGAGGTTGACAACACTACCATATGATGGCCAAATGTGCTAACATGGAGGATATGATGCAAGTTGCAGCGAAAACTGAAAAGTCCGATTTAACATCAGGGTTCAGGCTCCTCTAAATTGAGGGGATGTAACTAATTACAATCTCAATTGTTGATTTTCTATTGAACAATTATTATTGCACTTTATCCTCTAAAGTGCATTTCCCTCAGTTTAGAGAAGTCAAATCCACATATCTGCTCAACCAAATTTGAGTTTAGTGTTATTTCTGAGTCAAATTTCAAAAAACAATAATTCCCACTTTATATCCTTGAGGAATTTCCTAAAAAACAATAAACAATGTCAAGCAGCTGATAAATATAGCATCACAATTCTAGTCATGTGGAAAAAAAATTACAAAGCAAGTGAGAACTATTTTTTCCCAAAATGAACTTCACACGAATACCTTGAGACCCAAAGAAGTCCCTGAGGAGTGACCAAAATTCGTATTGGGAGGGTGTGTAGGTGTCAACTCAGTATGTACAAATGGTGAACCCAAAGATGTTGGTGAAGACGATTGAGACTTAATCCACTCTTCACAATCTTGATTTACTCTGGATAAAGCTGTTCTCAAGCGATCTGCATGTCACAATTGAACTCAATAACTAATGATTAATCAACTCAAAATTGGATTTAGATACCAATGTTTGAGAATCTAATATGTGTCACTTACAATTAAGAGAGCTAGTTGTGCTTTTTCCAGTTGAACTAGTGTTTAGCTGACCAAATGTTTCATATATAAAATAGAAAAAAATTCCAAACAATTGGCATACTCCCTGCATTAATATACTGAATCAGGAAAAAAGAATTTAGAGAGAAAAAATGACAAAAAAAAAAGCACCACCAAGCTTGTATGTGTAATCTGAAAAGAAAAGGCGGGAGGGTGGGTAATGTACAGCAAGCCATTTAGGGGAAGAAATGCGTACCTTGAAGAACTCAACATTTACTACTTCCAATTTCTGCATAAGCCTTGCATATTTATCCATAGACCTTACATTTTAAGACATACAATATCTCATTAAATCCAGTAATAATAATAATACTGATAAAAGCTATATGGTGGAAGGTAATTGGTTCTCCTAATCCAAAATGTAAAGCAACTCACTTTAAAAGACAGAGAGAAGATCCAGTTTGTGTTGTATTCTCTTCGTCATTTCCATGTGAAGAGAGAGTTCTTGAATGATGGGGTTGAGAACTTCGACTTGGTAGTTGACTGTCTTCATCAATAAAGTCAGCAAGAAGATCCTCATTTTCATCTTCTGAAACAGAATTGGCACCATTCATTTGATTGAAATCATTCTTTCTGGGTGTTTTATCATCATGAAAAGTATTGGTTGAACTTCCATCAAATTCACCACAAACTGATCCATTGGGTTGTGAGTAACCACGACCTTCATTGGAGGTAGGTAATTTTTGCTGGAAAGGGTTTCCACTTTTAATCCAGTGAGAAAACCCATTCTTCCTTGCACCAGTGTGAACCATATTCACCGATTTAATGGAATGGACTGCACTGACATTAGTTGATTTACCGCTGGATAAAGAAATCAACGGTGCTCCATCACCAATAAGACCTGCAAAACTGATCATTTGTACTGTATCTGGAGGTAATTTTAGCCAAGTCTCTTTCTCCAAAACCATTTTTAGTGCCTAAAAAGGAAAAAGAAAACCTCATTTAATCATTTATCCAAGACTATAGATTACTGATATTGTCATATGCATAGCTTGGCATATCAACAAGCCCAAACAACAACTTAGTGATTACATAGTAAAAGAACCACAAATAAGAACATGTTAGATATCCCAACATGCACCCAGAAAGAACAACAGAAGTAAACAAGTTTAAAATTTATGGAACAAAATTATTACAAGAATGTAACAATCTGTCGGTTATTAAAATCTTATTGATAGCCGGAACAACATCATCATCTGGGAGACGCCGTGCAGACATAGGAGGCAAGAAATGACATTGCATTTTACACGTACCAGACTCAAAGCAACTACATAAGAAATCACGATTAAAATTATATGACTCTAACAACCATGAAAAGGCTTAAGGTCACTTACATGCACATTTTGTCGATGAAAAGCTATGAAATAGTTTTCACAAACAAC
>CM023952.1:7379432-7392459 GCA_013407115.1 Glycine latifolia
TTAATTATTTAAAAATAAAAATATTGTAATTTTTTAGTTTCATTTAATATTTTTTTATTTTTTTATTTAATATTTTTTTACTTACTATTTTAAAAATTTTTAATTGATTTTATTAATTTTGTTATATTTAATTTTTACTATATTATTTTATTTAATATATTTTTTTACTAATGTTAAGATTTTTATTTGAAAAGATTTAAATTTAAAATAAAATATTAAGATATTTTGTTATTAATATTAACTTATAATATATTAAATAAGATTTAATTATTTTTTATTTTGTTAATTAATTTTTATAATTATTAATAATTTCATTAATAATTTGGTTCAATAATATTAAATAATTTTATTTTAACAATTATTTTAATAATAATAATTATTTGTTATAGTTATTACGACTTACCTCTTTTTTAATTAATTTAAAATTTATTTTCAAAATGATAATAAATAAAAAATACCTCCAAATGATAAAAAAAATCTTTTTTTATATAAAGATACCTGTATTTTTATAAGAAAATGTTAACGCGAAATTTTCTTTTAATCATTTATTTGGTTCGGTTCAAAATTTTCTTTTGGTTGCGATTTGTGCATTGTATGGAGGGAAAAATGAAAATAACCATGTCTGCATTGGTGATACAATTAATTAGATAACATTACTATTTACCTAAAATAAAAATGTGCCTTTTTAGTAAGAATAAGCAAAGGTTTACAGATCTTTAACTTCACATCATCAATAAAAATTGTTACGAAAACAATTTGCTACAGTAGGATACATCATTAGCTCCTTTCACCTTAGCTTTTGTCGCATTCCAAAATTAATCTAACACTTACATAATAAAAGTAAAAGTAGTATAATCAATCAATTTTCACCAAAAAAGAAGTAAAAGTAGTATAAAAAGTTGACCCGCAACGACGACACATAATAGGTCTTGCAAATAATTGATGACAAAAAAAACTCATAAAGAATGGCCATAAACATGCATAACTGTATAATAATATATGTGTAGTTCTAATTATATTTTTCACTTTTCAAGGTAATTTTATTTACTGTTTGTTTGGTTGGAGGAAAATGAGAAAAAAATAAATGATAAAAATAGTATGTGAATGATAAAGATATCCAAATGAGCCAATATAATCCAACCTAACTTTGATAAAAAAAAACATATTTTAATTATAAATAATTCACATCATATAGTTTTGTTAAATGTATGAATTTTAATTTTTTTTATAAGAAATAAAAAATGTAATACCTATCTATAATCTATAACTTATTATAAAAAATAATTTCATTTGGTATCATATTTCTTTTGAGTATTTTGACAATTAATTATTATAACATTTTGATTTAATTTTTAATAATAATGACATTTTTTAAACTAAGTTACATTTAATTACATATAGATAATTTTCAAGTCGTTGAAGCATGGAGTATTTTTTTTCCCCTTGTTTTTAATAACTAAAATCAATTTACTCAAAATTTATAGATTTTGTGCTACTGAGAATTGAGAAACTCGGGCCTATGACAATAACCCATGCGTCTCCTTTGGGTTATCTGTCAATAATCGTCTTAATCGACACCATGGGCCTCAGAACATTTATTCATTGGATTGTTCTTGATACACCATTCCTTTTTCTCCTACACCATTTGAGTTTTTCAATATTCTGTAAATACCCTCTCTGAAAAAGCACATAAAATTATGAAATCCATACTAAAATGCTTTGGAGTCCATTTGAGTTGTTATGTTCATTTGAGCTGTATAACCAAAGAAGTATAGAGCATTGCTTTGAAGGCCATTTTAGCTCTACATCGTCGGAGTGGTTGTGTCGCGTCTTCGTCGTAGCTGAAGAGGTAAGGTTTACGTTTTGGCCGTGCGGATGTGGTAATCCGTAAGCATTGCACGGATTATCAAATCCGTCAATTAATGGTGCATGCATGAACGATACGGATTAGACAATCCGTAGGCCTTATACGGATTGTATAATCTGTATAAGTCATACGGATTGTATAATCCGTATAAGTCATACGGATTAGACAATCCGTAAAGGTTAAAAAAACAAAAAAAAAGTTACTTAGTTGTGTTTTATTTTTTAAATTTTTTTATTGAGTACATATCAGTAAAAAATAAAAAAAACATTGTAACAACAACATATGAATTACGAAAATGAGCAAAGTAATTTTTGGTGTTAAATTTAATGTTAGGAAATGTTATTATTTAGCATGGACATGTGTTTTTTATAGCTTTCCACATGGTGTTGTGTATGTTAACGGTTTTTTGTTCCTTTGTTAGGATGGACAACGATGAGTGGATGTATGAGAGTATAATGGATGAAGAAATTTATATGAATGAAGACATTGGTAAAGACCCTGATGAGGCTGATGACTTTGAAGACAATGATTGTTTAATTGATTGTTCTGCAGCGTTTGAAACAGATGAGGTAATTATGTGGATTGTAATGTAGTTAAGAAATATGAATGTAGTTAAAGTTGTTAAATGATTCAATTTACAATATTATATATCAATTATCCATTTGTGTAGGTGAGCATGGAAAAAAGGTTTCATACCTTCAACCACTAGCAGTAGAAAATGCGAGTGTCCTTTTAAGCTGCGGGGCAAACCAATCTCGGGAGGGCAGGGGTGGCTGTTGAAGCTAATATGTGGAAATCATAATCATGCTTTGGCGAAGTCATTTTGTGGACATCCATATGCTGGTCGAATAACTGAGGAGGAGAAGACCATTGTTGCTGATATGACAAGGGTGATGGTGAAACCAAAAAATATTCTTCTAACATTGACGGGGCACAATGCAAATAATGTAACAAGTTTGAAACAAATATACAATGCAAGATATGCACACCGTACGCGTACAAGAGGAGGCAATACTGAAATGCAACAGCTAATGAAACTCCTTGAACGAGACATGTATATTCATTGACATCAATTGAAGGACGAAAATGTTGTACGTGACTTGTTTTGGGCACATCCAGCTGCAGTGCAACTGAACAATGCATATCATTTGGTGTTCTTCATAGACAGTACCTATAAAACAAACAGGTACAAACTTCCTTTACTAGACATTGTTGGGGTTACACCTACTGACATGACATTTTCAGCTGCATTTACCTATTTAGAGGCTGAACGCATAAACAATGTTGTCTGGGCCCTTGAACGGTTTAGAGGCATTTTTTATAAAATTGATTTTTTCCCAAAGGTGATTGTTACGGATAGAGATTCAGCATTGATGAGTGCTGTAAAAACTGTTTTTCCAGAGGCAACAAATTTATTGTGTCGCTTTCACATTAACAAGAATGTGAAGGCAAAATGTAAAACTTATGTTAGGCAGAAAAATGCATGGGATTATCTGATGGAAGCATGGGGAAGTCTTGTTGATTGTGTTTCTGAAAAGCAGTATGAGGATCATCTTATGAAATTTGAAGTTGCTTGTGCACCGTGGCCTGCGTTTGTTGATTATGTTAAGGACACTTGGTTTAATCCCCACAAAGAGAAATTTGTCACAGCATGGACAAATCAAGTTATGCATTTTGGAAATACAACAACAAATAGGTAAGTTTGTTATTTGACATTGCTTAATTTGACATTTCCTTAAGTTTATTGTAATTGAAAATCATGATCTATGTGTATCATACATTACAGGGTGGAGTCTGCCCATTGGACCTTAAAGAGGCTATTGCAGAATAATGTTGGAGACTTATGCATTGTTTGGGATGCCATGAACAATATGGTCATCTTGCAACATAATGACATCAAGGCATCTTTGGAGAGAAGCACACATGTGGTAGGACATGTTTTTAAAGTAACTTTATACAAGAGACTTCTTGGCTTGGTGTCCAGGTACGCGTTAAACCATATTGCTAAGGAGTATGACCAAGTTCATTATAAAGGAAAAAATTCTTCTCGTTGTGGGTGTGTTTTAAGAAGAACGCATGGTTTGCCTTGTGCGTGTGAGCTAGCCAAGTATGTTCTTGGGAGCATTCCAATTGACACAATTCATATTTTTTGGCAGAGATTAAACTTTTCAGATGAAGGTATACATGAATCTGAGGTTACCATTAGTAAAGAAATCGAAGTCATATGTAGCCGATTTAAGCAAGTTGATTTGTGTGGGAAAATGACTCTAAAGAGTAAGCTTAAACAAATCGCGTACCCTGATTTAAATTCCATGTGCCCTCCCCCTGATAAGGTAAAAACTAAAGGTGCTCTAAAGAAGAAAATGAGTAAGCATGAAAGGTCAACGAAAAGGGACCCGTCTTACTTTGAGTATGTAGACGACTTACATTCCGTGCAAAATAGTTACTCCACTCCAAAACAGTCCATTTCCTCATCTGATTTTATGATGCAGCACGGGATGGTTCCAATGCTAGATCAATTTCATCCATTTATGCAGAAGTTTATCTTGAATATCACCGATGTGAAACTTGATGGTAATTGTAGATATCGTGTAATTGCTGCCCTATTAGGTTATGGTGAGGAATCGTGGTCTTTGGTATGCAATCATTTGCTCAAAGAACTTGCAAGCTTTTCAGAGGAATACATAGCCTTGTTTGGTGGGATACAAAGATTTGAAAGCTTAAAGCGGTCCTTATTGGTTGATGAATTCTCAAAGGTAAAACATTGTTGAATGTCAGTTTCATATTCCTATACTACCGAACTAGTTTGCCATTTAATGTATAATCATTAACTGTGTTTTTACAGGTTACTATGGATAAATGGATGGATATTACGGATATGGGTCATGTAATTGCATCAAGATATAACGTCGTAGTTGTCTTTCTTTCACTTCAGCAAAGTATGACGTTTTTTTTCCTCTGAGAGGCCAACCTCCTAGAGATCCTCACCTTCATCGGATTTTGTGCATTGGCCATGTTTTTGGTAACCACTTTGTGCAGGTATGATTTTAAACAATTTGACTTCATTTGTTATTACGGTATGTTACGTTAAAACTAGTTGATTTAAGTTTGTTTTGTCTGGAAACAGGTATTTTTGCGAGACAACTATCCGTTGCCATCGACGGCGTTTTTGTGGTCTACACACTGTACCAACGAAGCCCAACAGTGGCCTGCTTATTATATTGGTCGAATGCAAATGTTTACAAAATGTATGAAATTACGCACAGAACACGTTGATTTGCGAGATGATTAAACTATTTATGAATAAATAAAGCACAATTTAATTTAATAAATGTTTAAATATTAGATTTCATAATGTAGTCATGTGGTCAAATATCGAATGTAAGATTAAATCTATCATATAAAAAAGAAGTCAAAGTCGCCTGCGCTGTCTAGGCCGTGTATAGACAATTGCGTCATCTCGAACACCTCGAGCAAGATGTAACAGTTACTCTGTCATAGAATAGGCATCAGTGCCCTCTGTCACCATCCCCAAATCAAGCATCTACTGCAATCCGTTGGCAAACAACCTAAAATAATCAACAAATATAGCATTAGCAACAATCACGTATATCATTACAGGTATAATAACAATTATCCATTTCATACCACTGCATGTCGAGGGGTCTGGTCTTCCGTAGAAGTAGTCGACTCTAACCGTGCTCCAGGATCTTCACGAGGCTGATGCGTGGCTGGGGCAACTGGAACTGGCCCGGTGGTCGCCTCAGCAAGACTCCGTGCACGAGCTGCGTCATACAGTGTGGGAGTCATCACTGGATGTGATACACGGTAAAACCAGGCGAGGTATCCAGCAACATGTTGACCTGGATAATCAACCAAGTCCTCAGTCGCGATCATATGATCTGTGAAGTGCATCCATCGGTCGTCGACATCCTTCGCATGAGGCAGCTCATAGGCCCTCACATCTGGATTCCCCTGAAGCCAAACTACCTCAGGACCCACTCCGGTAGATATCTGACAGTATATGGGCCCCGTCTGATGGGCCCAGAGTACTGTGATATGATCTCGAACTCTCTGTGCTCACGATGCTCCTGAAACGGCGCCCAACAAACATCAGCAGTAGTCAACCTATCCAACCGCGACCGATAGGTTGAGAGGGGTAACGCCTTCGCAATCTTCCACCGGTGGGCACGTGGTTGAACCTCCTGATACTCATCATTCGGCACAACATTTCCTACCATAGGAAAATGCTCATATATCCAGCACTGCATATTAAAATGAATTAATCAGTAACACATTAAGAATAACACAAACCAACAACAAGTAATACACAAACAAAATCAATTATAACCAGTAATACCTGTAAAAGCGTAATGTAACCAGCCATATGCTTCCCATGGTGCTTACATGCATAATTCAAGTTATCATACATGTGCACCAGAGCAGCCTCTCCCCGGGAGTATCTGGCAGCTTCATTGATGTCGCGGAAAGCTTCCAAGAATACCACACCTATATGTGTGGCACTCTTGTTAGCAAACAGAGTGCACCCCACCAGATGAAGCAAGTAAGCCCTTGCAGCCAATGTCCACTGCCTAGCTTCACACTTTTGATAATACAAGTCTCGGAGCCACGAAAGACGGACATATGCCCCATGGCATTGGGTGGTCTCAGCATCTGCTTCTTCTAGTGTCACCTCTAGCAGATCAACCAACATCGTCATGGCCTCTCCTACGTCGATAGAATCGTAGGACTACAACGTTCCCATAACAGGGATATGCAAGATAGAGTCCACGTCGTCGAGTGTGACTGTTAGCTCCCCCACGGGCAGGTGGAAACTACTGGTTTCAGGGTTCCATCGTTCGACAAAAGCCGATAGCAATCCCCTATCCCCAGTCTCCACACAGCAAGAAATCAGAGGAGCTAGCCCCGATGCAGCCACTAAGCCTATGATCTCTGCCGCTGGCTTCCCAAATTTAATCACTTTCCGTCCGTGGGAAGCCAACTTTAGCTCATGACGTTCCTGCAATAAAGAGTATATAAGTTTACATCTATATTACGAATAATAATACTTAAAGTGGCCTGAAAATTAACATTATTATACCTCTCCCGCCCATACTCTAAGGGCAACATGATCCACATAAGAAGTTAACAAGGAACTGTCTTCTGGCCCCCCTGGATATGATTCTGTCTCAGCAGCAACATCCTCTGTCCCAACATCCTGTGTTCGAACATCCTCTGTCGCAGGAAGGTCGGTATCCATATGAGGTTCCTCAAGAACGGGATCCTCAGCAACAACCTGGTCTAACCTTTGCCTACGAACAGATGCCGTAGGCCTACGCCTCTGAACAGACTCATCTTCAATAGCTCTACTACTTCCACCCACTTTTCGAGGCATTCCTCTAGTCTTAACCATGATCTTTGTGCATCATTTGTAGACATGTCATGAGTGACTTCAAAGCAAACCAAGTAACAACAATAGTTAACCATTCCAAATCATACTACCTAAGCAAGAACAAGTGTCAACTATTCCAACTTATACACAATCTTCATTCACACACATGTCATAGATGACTTCAAAGCAAACCCAACAAACAATCATACATAAGCAATTCATGTCATGCGTACTTAATCATTTGTAGACATGTCATGAGTGACTTCAAAGCAAACCAAGTAACAACAATAGTTAACCATTCCAAATCATACTACCCAAGCAAGAACAAGTGTCAACTATTCCAACTTATACACAACCTTCATTCACACACGTCACAAATTACTTCAAAGCAAACCCAACAAACAATCATACATAATCAATTCATGTCATGTGTACTTAATCATTTGTAGACATGTCATGAGTGACTTCAAAGCAAACCAAGTAACAACAATAGTTAACCATTCCAAATCATACTACCCAAACAAGAACAAATGTCAACTATTCCAACTATTCCAACCATTACACAAGCAACAATAATACATAACCATTACAAATCATACTACCCAAGCAAGAACCTTATTCATTTGTCCAAAAAATAATATAAAAATCATATATATTCATTTGCTACAATAATCATTTAAAATAATATAACACTAAGCAAAATCGAATTTCAATTTGTCCAAAACCAAAGCAAGCTTAACACTCAACAATTTCAAGTCATCCCACACAGTTTTTACTCACAGGACCTACTTAATTTTAATTTGGTAAAACTCCAAAACAGGTTTTTGCACTGAAAAAGCCAAAAAAAATTCCAAAAACACACATACGGATTACTCAATCCATAAGACTCATACGGATTATGTAATCCGTAGGAGGCTTACGAATTGAGTAATCCGTAAGACTCATACGGATTATGTAATCCGTATGAAGCTTACGGATTACTCAGTCCATAACCTTCATACAGATCACCTAATCCGTAGGAGGCTTACGGATTGCCGGATCCGTACGACGCAACCTCAATCAGTTTCAGTGTTTTCTGCGGATTAACACATCCGTTTCAGCCATTGCTGACATGCAACAGGCACCACACAACACCATCGACAACTATGGACTACTATTAACAAAGAAACCACTCACCAGGGTCACAGGATGCAAAAACGACCACCACCAAAGGCAATGTATTCAGAGTGCGGGGATTCAACGGTGCGCCGAAATAACTGGAAGCACGAACGATGGTAGAGAGAAGAAGCTTCGTAGCCTTCGTTGTACAGGGAAGAAGACCAATTCGATGACAACTGCAGGGAAGAAAAAGAAGAAGAAGAGTGCGAGGAAGAAGAAGAGCTCAGTTTAAAAAAAATATTATTATTAATTTTTTAAATGAAGGGTATAAAAAAAATGCACTGTTTAAAAATGGTGTATGAGAAATCTGAATGGTGTAGAAAGCTGAATCCTTATTCATTTCATCCATTTAGTTGCCGTTCTCTCTGCATCACAAATCAAGACCGTCGGATTTATGTAATGATTAATCAAGGGCTGTAATGTTGCAGCTTGATGTCTGGGAGGGAAAATTGGCTGCAGAGGATCCAAGTGCAACCACACTCTTAAGTCTTAACTGAATCAGCACAAAACATCTCGTTGTTTTTGTCGTCTACCCCATTATTTTACTTTATCGAGGGACCGTTTGAACCTTTCCTTTTTCTTCAGAAATATTGTAACGCGAAATTTCATTTTTTAAAATGAGACGAGAAGCAAAGAAAGTAAAAACAAAAAACAAAAAATAATAGTTATTAAAAAAAAGATTTCCTCAGAGCAACCAAACAGATCTAATTTCTCACTTTCCCTTTGCATTCTCCCCGAGACGAGGCATCACGCGATAACCATCAGAATGGCTCCGTTCCCGTCAGAGAACGGCGTCGAAGGAGACGACGAGAGAGAAGAGGAAGACGAAGAGGAAGAAGTGGAAGATGAAGAAGACGAAGAGGAACCGAGGCTCAAGTACCAGAGAATGGGAGGTAGCATCCCTTCGCTGCTTGCGAGTGACGCGGCGTCGTGTATCGCCGTCGCGGAGCGCATGATCGCTCTCGGCACTCATGGCGGCACCGTTCACATCCTCGATTTTCTCGGGAATCAGGTCAGTCGACGTGTGTCATCTGTTTGTTACGTAATTTGTCGCGGAGAGTCTCGCGGATTACTGTGAATTTGAGCTGTTGTTGCTCGAATTGGAGCTGGTTATATTGAATTTACGGAACGGAATGATTCGTGTGATTGAGAACTTGTGTTCGTTGATGTTCTCTTCAAATGTATGCTAGGGATTGTGGATATCTTTTGGTTTATGTTGACACTGTGCGCTCTGAGATTTTGTGCAGTTGCTGTCGTGTGATTGAGAATCTCGCAATTTCTGTGAATTTTGAGCTGTTATTACTCTAACTGGAGCTGGTTAGATCAAATATACAGAACTTAATAATCCATGTGATTGAGAACTTGTTTTTGTTTATATTCTCTTCAAATATATGCTAGGGATTATGGATATAATTTGGTTTATGTTGACACTGTGCTATTTGAGATTTCACGTAGCTGCTGTTGTGTGATATAGAATCTCCCAATTTCTGTGAATTTGAACCGTTATTATTCAAAATGGAGCTGGCTCGATCAATTGTACGGAAGAAAATAATTCGTGAAATTCGTTCTTTGATATTCTCTTCAAATATGTATGCTAGGGGTTATGGATGTATTTGGTTTATGTTGACACTGCGCTTTGAAATTTTGTGTAGCTGCTGTTGTGATGATGGTCAATTGCTTGCGTGCTCGTGTTGTTTATAGGAATCTATTTCTAATTGAGTTACCTTGTTATAGGTTAAGGAATTCTCTGCACATGCTTCTGTTGTCAACGACCTTAGCTTTGACACAGAAGGTGAATATATTGGAAGCTGTTCTGATGATGGATCCGTTGTGATAAACAGTCTTTTCACGGATGAGAAATTGAAGTTTGAGTACCATCGGCCAATGAAGGCAGTTGCATTGGATCCAGATTATGCAAGGAAAATGTCTAGGAGATTTGTTGCTGGTGGTTTGGCTGGTCATTTATATTTAAATTCAAAGAAATGGTTGGGATACCGTGATCAGGTTTGTAAGAATGTTTTATTACTTAGCACATATGTTCTCAACAGTACCTTTTGTTTGTTAACGATAAAATTACCCCGCCCTACTCTCCCCAAAAGGTTTTGCACTCTGGTGAAGGTTCAATACATGCTGTGAAATGGAGAGCAAGTCTTGTTGCTTGGGTTAATGATGCAGGAGTGAAGGTTTATGATACTGCCAATGACCAGCGTATTACATTTATTGAAAAACCACGAGGGAGCCCACGCCCTGAGCTTTTGCGTCCTCACCTGGTTTGGCAGGTTAGTCAAATATCAATGCAGGCACGCTGTTGACTTATGCCATTCTATCATGCAGTGTCAACTGCTATAATTGAAGGCTTGTTCTATAGCTTTAGAATTTTAACAGTGGCAAGAGCATTATTTCATTTATTCTGTATATCTCTTGATTAAACTGTGGAGCTTAATCTCTTTCCATCACTTGTAGGATGACACCCTCTTAGTTATTGGCTGGGGAACATCTGTCAAAATTGCTTCAATTAGGACAAATCACCAAAAAGCAGCCAATGGGTCATTCAGGCAAGTTCCTTTGACTGGTATGACCCAGGTGGATATTGTGGCCTCTTTCCAAACCAGCTATTTCATTTCAGGACTTGCTCCCTTTGGTGATGCTCTGGTTGTTCTTGCATATATTCCGGGAGATGATGATGGAAATAAGGATTTTAGTAGCACCGCTCCTTCACGGCAGGTATTTATATTCCTTGCATGTGATGAAATGAAATTCTTTAATTTTTCATGCTGACCTCCTATTATAGTGAAAATTCCCCCCTTTCCCCCCTTCCTTTATGTGCTACAACTTGTTTTCTTGGTTCACTCTTCTGTCATTTACTTAAGCAAGGGAAATTCCTCCAAGCATCTTAATTTGAAGTAGTCACTTCCTGAGTTCCTGGTCCTTAATACTTAGACATGTTACGTATTTTATTTATTTATTGCTCCCTCCAGTCCTTTATATAAGAAAAAATGAGTCAATTCTTTTGGTCTTAATTATAACAAACATGGACCTACTTTCCAGTGTATTAATTGTTAATTCTCTTTTATACCCTTAATTTATTATAAAATCTATTTATGAGATGCCCATTCATTCTCCATATAAGTGGATGCATTTATTGGACTACTAACAATATAAACCACACTCATTTGTGGAAAAAAATTATCCCTTGATATGTGTAATGTCATTCTATGTTATCAATAGCGGGTGTCGAGCCCGCGATCCTGGCGTAGCGGACATGTGCCGCTACAATGGGTAGAGTAGCGGTGCGTTTTACTGTTGCGGCTGTTGCGCCCGCTACAGGGGGGTAGCAGAGTGCGCACGATCGTGGTGACGCGTCCGTGATTCAGTCATCCTTCTCGTGCGACCTTCGTTCCCTCACTTCCCTGCTCGCGCAAACCTCCGACGATTCTACCTGCTCGGGCCAGCGGCTCTTCCTTCTCTGGCGGCCTTGTCTGGAGTCGTCTCAGTCTCCGATGTCTCTTTCTTCTTCTCTGGCGGCTCTTTCTTCTCCTTCTCTGTCGAGGTCAAGATTTTTCTTTTTCTGTTTTTGTTTCTTACTTTCTTTTCTCCTTCTCCGTCGGTACTGCGATGGAGATGCGATCGCGAAACAGAGAAACCGCACAATCCAAACAGGAAATGAGAATGCAAGAGAGACGAAATCAATTTGCACTCCAATCTGAAATCAATCACGAACCAGACCTAGAACAGAGGATGTGCAATCCAAACAGGGACAGAAACACAAACGAGAGCTTGAACGAGTGCTTTGAACAGAAACGCAAAGTTTCAAAATGCACAATCAGTGCAAAAATTGAGCTCTTGATACCATGTTACAGAAAATGAACAAAAGAGAGAGAGAGAGAAATGAACAGTAACTGCATTTCTTTATTTCCAAAGAATAAAAAATTAGTTACAAAGCTGTACAGTGAGGTATTTATAACCTCTTACCACTAACTTGATGAAACATCACTAAGTAACTGACAGCTGTACTTACAGCTGCGCAGAGTACATAAAAGGCTAATTACTAACTACAGCTTATTTACAAAGGAGTGCTGTTAGCAAAAGCTAACAGCACTTACATGCTCTAATACTGTCCTTTTCTTTAGTATAAATTTTGCTTAAGAGTTTTTATGGTTAATGATAATTAGAGTATGAATTTTTAGTTATATTTCTTTTTTTCAGCTTATATATTTATATTATAAATTTTTTAATACATATATAAAAACATTAAAATAGCGGTCATCCCTCTATCCGCTATCCTGCTATCCCAGTTTTGAGGGCGGCCGCTCCGCTCTGTTATCCGGGATTGATAACTATGATGTCATTAAATATGACCTCTATTTAAATCATTTAACTCTGGGTATTTTTGGAATAAAATTAAAATTTATGATATTATTAATTAAAATAAATTAACTTACCTACTTTTGTTGGTCTTGATGAATTGGTTATTTGTTTTTTATATAAAGGACCAGAGGGAGTATTACATTTTTGTGAAGGATAAAAAAATGAATTAAATCATTTGGATTATTTAGATGCTTCACAATGTTATATAAGCAACAGTACCTGATCAGCATTATGCTACCCTC
>CM023952.1:7392859-7421380 GCA_013407115.1 Glycine latifolia
TGAGAGTTATTGGGAGAGGGGATGTAAGATCTAGAAGTAGAAGCAATCGGTATTGAGGCTGAAGGCAAGGTTGGTTGAGGTAAAGAATGGGATGAAGAGGATGAAGGAAAAAGTGCTTGATAAGGAAATCTTGACTCATTGAACACCACATCTTTTGATATGTAAATTCTTCCTTCAGAGGAAAGACATTTATAGCCTTTGTGCGAGAATAGCCTAGAAAAAGGCATTCTTGAGACTTGAATTGGAGTTTTTTTTTTTTTTTTTTTTTGTATGGCCTTAGACAAGGAAAACAAGCACAACCAAAAACGCTGAGAAAGTGGTAGTCAGGTTTGTGTTTAAACAATTTTTCATAGGGAATCTCAAATTTAATAGATGAACTAGGAAGTCTATTAATGAGATAGACACTAGTTAGAAAAGCATGATCCCAATCAGAAAAAGGAAGAGATGCTTGAGCCAATAGAGTTAAACCTAATTCAATATGTGCCTATGCTTTCTCTCCACAACACCATTTTGATGATGAGTGTGAGGACAAATAACTCTATGAAGGATTCCTAACTGTTGAAGAAAAACAGTGAAAGGTCTGTATTCTCCCCCCCAATCAGTTTGAACAAATTTGACAGGAAAACTAAATTGCTTTTCTGCAATGACTCTAAATTGTTTGAAGACATTTAGAGTTTCAGATTTGTTTCTAAGTAGAAAAATCCAAGTATATCTGGTAAAGGCATCTACAAAGGTGACATTGTAGCTATAACCCATGGAAGAAACAAAGGAAGCAGGACCCCACAAGTCACTGAAAATTAGTTCAAGGGGCTGAGAATAAGAAGAAGATAAAGGAGATTGCAGGCTATGTGCTTTACCAAGACAACATGAACAACAAAAATCAATCTCATTTTTATTCATTAATGGAATTTTACAAAGTTGCATTACGAGCTTTTGAGTAGCAGCACTTGGATGCCTTAATCTAGAGTGCCAAGTGCTAGCTGTAACGGAATTTACAGAAGCCGAATTTACAACAGAAGCAGATTTTACAAAAGATTGCTGTAAAACAGATTGGGAAATAGCATCCCTAAATGAGCTTGAAGGTAAAGCACTTGAAGAAGGCAGCATATGAGGGAATTTGTACAATCTATCAGACCCTAGATGTCCTTTGAGAAGAATATCATTGGAGCCCTCAGATTTAACCAAACAAACATTAGGATTAAATTCAAAATAAACTGAATTATCCTTTGCAAATTGACTGACACTTAGTAAATTTTTAGAGATAGTGGGAACATGTAAAAGTTTGTTGAGCAAGAGATTAGTGGTGTTATTGGTAGAAGAAATAAAAGTTGAAGAACCAATAGAACGAATGGGCAAACCTTGACCATTGCCTATGATGACTTGGTCAGGACCATCAAAGGGAGCACATTGCTGGATATTTTCAACATTGGAGGTCACATGATGTGAAGCTCCTGAATCAGGATACCAATTACTAGATTAAGCAGCAGTGGAACCAATAGTCATGGCTTGTGGATTATGAGAGGACATAGGATTGATAGGTTGCATTTGCTGCGGCATAGGATTAGAGGATGACATTTGCTGAGGCATCGAGGCTTGGGAAGAATTGCCCAAAAGGTTTGAAGAGGCTGCTGCATAGATGCACAAATTGTGTAGAAGGTTGCATTTGCTGAGTCATAGGTGTATGCATAATCTCAGGGGAAGCACCAAAAGCTGAAGGACTAGTCATCATTGGTGGAGAAAAAATGTAGGGTGATGTAAATTGCTGTGGTGCACCAAAAGCAGCAAGAGGATATGGCTGTGGCATGCACATTGGATATGAAACACCAAAGATAGATGATGGCTTGTACCAACAGTTCACAGCATCATGACCAAATTTTCGGCAGGTGTAGCACTGAATATTGCTATGTCCACGACCACCATGGCCTCCTTGACCACCAAAGCAGCCCCCACGACCGTCACGACTACCATTAAAATTTTGATACTGATTTTGATTAGTTTGGGAGTTATTCTGACTAACAGATTGTTGCTGATCATTGTTTGTTGCACAAAATTGGCTGGACGTGCAGTTGAGCTAGAAGTAGAGCTTACAGTAGAAGTTGAAGCAACATTAATAGAGAGACGACAGCCTTTTTCCTAAATTTATCGATACAAGCTTCATGCCCAAGAAGAACAGTTTCAATTTCATCAATGGTTAAAGGTTCAGAACAATTATTGATGTATGAGACAAAAGACTCATAGTTCGCTGGTAAACCTTCAATAATAATGTCAACATGTTCTCTAATAGTAATAGGATCACCAATAGCAGTGAGAGAACCAACCAAATTCTGAATTTTATAAAGATAACCAGAGATAGTGTGATCTTCAAGATTAAGTTGACGCAGTTCTTCGCATGCATATGAGCATGAAAATGGTTATGAATCTTGTCCCGAAGTAACCACAAAGTGGTGCAGCCGATAAATTTGCAAAGCATCGTAGCAGAAATGGTGGATTGCAACCATGAGAGCAACAATTGGTCCTGTTGCTCCCAGGCGTGATAGGCTTTAGTGACATGACCAACATCACAATCTGCAATCGTCGCAAACCTCTCTGGAATCTGCAGATCCTGAATAAAGTGATGCAGATTGTGTCCTCGAATCACAGGTTCCACTTGTAATTTCCAGAAGAGGTAGTTCAGTCCATCAATCTTTTCAGTAATGGAGTGATTGAAGTTCGTTTAAACCAAAGGAGGTTGAATCTAACAGGAGTAGACATCACAACAGGGCAATTGAAGAGCAAACAAAACACGATCGAAGAACAAGTCAACGGCGATTGAAGATTGAAAAAGAAAGAACAACTCAGAGATTGAAGATCGAAAAGGAAACTAAGAAGAAAAACTCAAATTTTTGTTGTAGATTGCAACCTAAGCTCTGTGATACCATCTTAGAATGTGAGTTTGGGCTTAACTCAACTTCAAATATTAGCTCATGGGTTTAGGGTTGCCCCTACTTATATATTCTATCTTTGTCTTATCTCTAGCCAATGTGGGACTTGGGCTTTCCCAATAAGTTTAAATGATTTATCATTTTTTTTCCTGGGAAGGGGGGATTTAGTAAGGAAAATAAATCATTATATGAAAAAAGTTGTCTTTGTATTTTTGTACATTGATCAAAATTACATGAGAGTTTATATAGGCAGAGATGGCTAGGTGAGGTCCTAACCACCTTGATTATGAAATAAATATAAAGATAGGGAGAAAATAAAGGAGAATAAGATCAAATCAGATTTGAATAATTTCTAGGGTAAATTTGATATAAGAATACATATAACCCTCAACAGCCTTAAACCTTGTCATATCCACATAGCATGAAAGTATAGTTTTATGTTTGTTTGTATTTTCTAAGATAAGATATTTTTTTTTTGGTCAGCAAAGATAATATTATATAAATATATACAGAGACGAGTACAAGTTGTACAGATAAAACCTAAGAAAAGGCCCATCAGCTAGCATGACAGAACTTTGGCAACCTAATACATAGAAACATTCCTGAATTAATTTGCCAAAGGTCAGACTAAGGACATGCTCACATCCAAGCCAAAGACATACAAAAAACAGACACTAGGCCCCCCCTGTATACAAAAAACCATCTCTGATATGGCTAGACCATTATAAGATATGATGTGCCCTTGAATTGCCAGCTGACTGCTTGGTATGGAAGAATGTACTAATGCAGACTGCAGTGGCTTGATTTGGGTGATGATTGTTGTCCAGTTCATTGGTGGTTGTGTTACTCTGAACATTTCCTATATTATTGTATTTCACATATTATAGAATGATAGTATGAGGAACTTACTTTATTACTCCTTTTAGTAAAAAGAAATACATTGATGTCTCTTAGTGCCTGCAAAAAATGCACAATTCTCTCATCTATGTGTGAGATCCTTCATCCTTCTACATTTTTTATTGGAAATCTAACTTCCCCTCCCCCTAATTGCCCCTTCAATGCATGCTGTTGTGGTCACAAGGAACTATATCATTTAAATAAATAAAAAATGGAGTCTGTTCTTTAGCTTAAATTGCTTACTCAAAAACTTTGCTGAATTTTTTTAATACATTTAAAATGTCATGTTGATGTTCTAAGTTTTTTTACAGATTTGAAAAAATTGAATTAGATATTTTAGAAAAATTGATGTGCTTTAATAATCAGGGATACTGAAGATCATATTGCATGGCTTCTTCAGCATGGGTGGCATGAAAAAGCTTTGGCTGTGGTTGAATCTGGCCAGGGACGGAGTGAACTACTTGATGAGGTATTTAAGTTTATCCTAATTCAATCTAATTTCTAATGATTTTATGCTTATTGGAATTAGATGTGTAAAACTACAGAATAAATGGTACTTGTGTATCATATAATTGGAATGAGGGTATGCATGCACGCACATGGAGGCACTTGTTTATGTTGATTGTATGCATGTAAAAGCTCCTCAAGAAATCTTTTAATTTGTTGTCATTTATTTTGCTATCAATAAGACTGTATATAGACCTCAAGATGCAGGCTCAAAGAAAAATGAAATGAAACTTATAGTAGTTTCCTATATAATGAATTGTAATTGGTACTTATTAGGTTTGTTTTGGTTTAGTTATTTGCAAGTCTTGATTCTCAACTCTTGAGGATACCTTAACCGCTCCCAGTCTCCCTTATTGTACTTCTCTTCTCTTTAATATTAATTATTTTTTATACAAAAAATTACTCTGTATAAGATGTATTTTGTGTGTATATATACGATTTGTTTCCTTCTAGGTGAATTTGTCCATTTGAGTAATGAGAATTTTTTCAATTTTCCCACTATCTTTGCAGGTGGGATCTAGGTACCTTGATCATCTGATTGTGGAAAGAAAATACAGTGAAGCAGCATCTTTGTGTCCCAAGTTGCTTAGAGGATCAGCTTCAGCATGGGAGAGGTACGGCATGCCATTACTTATTAGTCTGTTATTGAGTTCTGATTTGTAATTGGGTGTTCAATGTACTGCTTTCAACAGATGGGTTTTCCACTTTGCACATCTTCGTCAGCTCCCTGTTTTAGTTCCTTACATGCCTACAGAAAACCCCAGACTACGTGATACTGCTTACGAGGTTAGCTAAAACAAAGTTTTGTGTCACAGTTAATGTGTTTGCATAGTATCTGTAATGAACTGACTTGGGATAAAAAATCTTTTATGCGGCTTTTGGTTCTACAGGTTGCTCTTGTTGCATTGGCTACAAATCCTTCTTTTCATAAGGATCTCTTGTCCACTGTAAAATCCTGGCCATCTGTAATTTATTCTGCTTTACCTGTAATTTCAGCCATTGAACCTCAGCGAAATACTTCATCCATGACTGATTCACTTAAGGAGGTTAGTCTGATTAATTATTCTTGCATTTTGATTCTTTTAACCATCTCTTTACATTAACGTGTTCTTATTCTGTGCTAGGCATTAGCAGAGTTGTATGTAATCGATGGGCAATTTGAGAAAGCCTTCTTGTTGTATGCTGATGTAAGTGTTCGAAGAATTTTTTCTTAAATTCAGGCAGCAACAACATCAATTAAATGTCATACACATGTTGTATACTAGAATCTATTGTCTATTTGTTTTAACTGCTATTAGAGTATGTTCTTATATAGCTGTGCAAACAGTTTTGTAATAGGGTTGTAAGTGCTGTTAGCTTTTTTGTGCTTCTCTATTCATCTAATAACTGCTAATTCACTTTCCTTTTTTTTTTGTTTGGTTGAAATTTTCAGCTTATGAAGCCAGAAGTATTTGATTTTATTGATAAACATAACCTACACGATGCAACTCGTGGAAAGGTATCATTATACTTTGTAATAGTTAAATTAATCTTGGAATTGTGTGTTTTTTATATAGCTCTGCAGTGTTACATGATGTGCAAATTCATGTTTCATATATCTGTTGGCATTCTATTTTAAGCTCCTGAATAGTTTTCTTTACAAGCTTCAATGTAAGGATCTGGTTGTCCATGTTTGCCATGTCTGATATCTCCTTCATAATGCATACAAGATGGATGAATTAACAAAGTACCATATAATATTTGCAGAATTGGTTGATTAAGATTTGAACATTCTGACTTGTTTATAGAGGAGAAAAGTTGTTGGATTTTCTTTTTGAAGTAGTATATGAGCTCAATTCTGTTTCTACCTGCTTTCATTTCTTTATATATGATATCATTGGAGTCTTATTTGTTTAATCTCTGCCTGTTCAGGTTGTCCAACTGATGAGGCTAGATTGCAAGCGCACAGTTCCTTTGTTAATCCAGAATAGGGACTTAATAAGTCCACCTGAAGTTGTGAAGCAACTTCTAAATGCGGATGATAAGAGTGATTGTAGATATTTTTTACATTTATATCTCCACTCATTATTTGAAGTAAATCCTCATGCTGGGAAAGACTTCCATGATATGCAGGTAGGTTTTATTTCTTTCATTTAACCTTTACAAGCTTCCTTGGCTTTGGAGTCTAAGGTGTAAATCTGTATTTACAATTATAATTGATGAAATCCATGTGTGCGCCATTTTGAGATACTCAGAGCCATTACTGTCTTTGTTTTTCTTTTAGAACATAAAGTAAGAAACCTCATTAAGTGACTACTCTTGTCTAATTGATTATGGTCCAAGACAAAGCTATATGACACAATTTACAAGGAAATATAAGATCCAATGCTTAGCTAAATGCCTAGATATTTAATCATGTGCACATTACTCTGCAGCCTTGCACTTTGAAATATTTTGAATAAAAGCTTTCATTTTTGCTTATGACCTCATCCTACATCAACAAATTTTATAAATTATAGGGTAAATAGTCATTTTCATCCCTAAATGTGTAAAGCGTTGACAAATTCGTCTTTGAAAGATGAAAATTCATATTTTTGTCCCCGAAAGTGAAAAAATGCGAACAAATCAATCTATCTGTTAATTTCCATTCGCTACTGTTAATGAAAGAGCCTATATGACACATTTAAGGACGAATTTTTCAATGCTCTACACATTCAGGGACGCATTTATCAGCGCTCTACCCAAAATATAATTTAATTTTCATCTTCTCCATTTTTTTAATCGTTGCAAGCATAACATTACAATAAACACTTAAAAAAAATAGGAAAGTAAGCATAAGTTAGAATAAACATAATAATAAACATAATATGTCTGTTGCTATGAAATTTTTATTGTAACAACATTAGGTAATGACAAAATCAAGTTAAGTCTCATTTTTTTTTGTAAGGATTAATTTAATAGTTGTGCATTTTTGTTTGAGTCTCATATTTTGGGTAAGATACTTTCACATTAAAATTTCAAAGCAAAAATATGAGACAATACCTTACCCAAAATATGAGACTCAAACAAAAATGCACAGCCATTAAATTAATCCTTACAAAAAAAATGAGACTCAACTTGATTTTGTCACCACCTAATGTTGTTACAATAGAAATTTCAGAGCAACAGACAAATTATGCTTATTAATCAATATTATGTTTATTCTAGCTTATGCTTACTTTTCTATTTTCTAAGTGTTTATTGTAATGTTATGCTTGCAACGATAAAAAAAGGGAGAAAATGAAGATTAAATTATATTTTAGGTAGAGTGCTGACAAATTCGTCCCTGAATATGCCACGTAGGTGCTTTCAATAAAGTTAACGGATGGATGAATTTGCCACACTTTTTTCACTTTCGAGAAAAAAAATTGAATTTTCATCCTTCAAGGACGAATTTGTTAGTGCTCAAGGACGAAAACGACTATTTACCCTAAATTATATAAGCTTCATTTGGCACTTTATGTTTCAGGTTGGATGAGACAAATGTTATTCATCACTCATTTTTAAATGTGTATTTGTTCCAAAGTTTATCTAGTGTCTTGTCAATAGATAACTCTCTGAAGGTTAAGCTATTAAGTGAATACACAAGAACAGTATTATATCTGTAACGCACTAACACATTCCTCATGCTAGAGCCCTTTGGGTGGACAATGGAATGGAACACTTTTTGTGCTGAAGTTTAATATTTTATTAAATTATTTGGAGATTTTTTATGTTGATGCCTTGATGGTGAGCTTTGGTGCAACGGTAAGGTTGCGACCATGTGATTTGGAGATCATGTCTTCAAATTTTGAAAGCGGTCTCTCTGCTTGCAGACATAAGATTCCATATGTACCCCCCTATACCACAGTTGGTGGAGCCTTCTGCCCTAGGTTGCCTTCTTTATTAGGTGAATCTTTATGTATGCCAATTGAAATTTAACATTATATTAGGAATTTTCCCTATGACGTGCCTGATGAAAATTATTACATAACTGGTCCCAAGCCCAAATAAAAAAGAAAAGGTTTGTGTTATGCAATTGACAACCAACACAAAATTTTGACAAATCTGTATGACTCGGATAGAGACGATATGATTGTGTTAATTGGTTTATCATAAAGCACATAGGTGTTTGATCCATGTAACCAATCCACTTAGTGGAAAAAGACTTTAGTAGGTTTTGCTGCTGTATTAGTTTATTAGGAAAATGGGGGTAACAAGGATCAAATCTGCGAGTGCGACCACTTAAGCTATTAGGTGAAAAAACACGTGAATGGTTTTATATGTTTATTATCATGTCAAGTGTTAAAACAAGAATTTTTTTATCAAGACAAATTTTGATAGACATTGAAAAGCCTAACTGAAATTTCTAACTAAAAGACTCTGAGCTACCAGAATCCAGTATTTATACATTTATTGACATGCAATCATGCATGTTGTAGATTTTCTCTCGCCTTGAGTTTGGTCATGTGTGGTTGAATCCTTAGTTAGGACACATTGTTTTAATGCTCTAACATCAAACTGTCTCATCTTTTTTACATAAGAAAGGATATATTTGAACAGAATCAGTATCTGTAATTGTTGTGCAAGAAAGAGTGTGTACCCTGGAACTAGAATCTTTAGATAATTGTGGTGTATTCTGATTCAACCTAGGTTTACTAATTTGTAATTGTTAGCTATTATTTCAATTGTAAATATGTGCTTGCAATCTATAAATAGTCTAAGGTAATGACCCATTTGCCCGACTTTTGTTATGCATTTCTTTCTGGTATTCCGGCTGCAGCATTTGAGTCTTTTAATGCTAATAGCATATTAATGCTGATTGCTGAGTCTCTACTACTCTACTCTTCTCACATGTTTTTTTCCTGGTTGGCATGATATCTGTCCTCTGCGGCTAAACATGAATAATAATGGCTTGTAAATGAGATTAAATTATTTTTTCTGGCACTTAATATAATTTGTTTTTGGTCTAATGTGCTTAGGTAGAACTCTATGCGGACTATGATCCAAAGATGCTGCTACCTTTTCTCCGTAGCAGTCAACACTACACCCTTGAGAAGGTGATGAACCAATGGCAAACTTTGACAGTTATATGTAGTTATGTACAACATGCTTGTGAATCAAATTCTCATAGTTGTTTTTCAGGCTTACGAAATTTGCATTAAAAGAGACCTATTGAGGGAGCAAGTCTTCCTCCTTGGAAGAATGGGAAACTCGAAACAAGCCCTAGCTGTTATTATAAACAAATTGGGGGATATAGAGGAGGTACATTATTTTTTTCAATTGAATTGGTTTTTGGTTTTAACAAACATCTAACTAGTGAATGAGAACTCAGGTGATTTTTAGTTTGAAGTGGTCATAATTTTTTGCAGGCCGTAGAGTTTGTCACCATGCAGCATGATGATGAACTTTGGGAAGAATTAATCAAGCAATGCCTTCATAAACCTGAAATGGTATAATCATAATAACTAAATTTTTTGATGGATGAATGTGAAATCGATGTGTTAGAATAAAATGCTTCACTACACATCTATGATGTGTTAGATTTAAGCTTATGTATAATGAGTAGGATTAGTTATTACTCATTAACCATGTAAAGATTAGCTCCTTTTTTGTATTTAATGCTTTATATAGTTTTTAATATAAAAACGATAGCCTAATGCGAGAAAAAAATAATTCTGGACATATTTTTGTTTTTTTTATTCAAAAGTTGTAAACCTTCTACACTAAAATTTATTTTTATTGATCTAATTTTTACAACTGTGTTTTAAAGAAACCGACAAAAGAAGAGAGAAATAACTGGTCCAGTATTCTATTATTTTGCATACCTGCTCTTTCTCAAGCTGTTTTTAACTTGGTTCTTGTAATTAACAGGTGGGCATATTATTGGAGCACACAGTTGGAAATCTTGATCCCCTTTACATTGTAAATAAGGTTCCTAACGGGTTGGAAATACCTCGGTAAGTAAATAAATGTGATTTTACAGAATGTGAATTATATTATCAAATCATAGATTGTATTTGAAAAAATTATTAGTATTTGGGCTGACCTCAAGTTCCTGAGATATATTCAGTAAGCATTATTTTCACCAACTCTAATTTCTCTACCTGCTTTTCTACAGGCTCCGGGATCGGCTGGTTAAGATTATTACCGACTACAGGACTGAAACATCGCTCAGACACGGGTGCAATGATATCCTTAAGGTGTTTCCTCTTCCCCCTTCCCTCTGGCTCTTCCTTAGGAGGCCAAATTCTTGAATCTCATTAATTTGGTACAGCGAAATATCCCACTGACTTGCTGTAATTGAAATAGGCGGACTGTGTCAATCTTTTAATTAAGTATTACAAAGAGGCAAGGCATGGGATTTCTTTAGGTAATGAAGATGAGCCGCGGGTTAAAATGAGTGACACTCGTGCTTCTCAGGTATTTGACAAATCTCCAAGTCTGAGAACTGTGGAGGTGAAGTCAAAGACTAGGGGAGGTGGAAGATGTTGTATATGTTTCGATCCATTTTCCATACAGAATGTATCGGTCATTGTTTTCTTTTGCTGTCATGGTTATCACACAACTTGTCTCATGGATTCAACTTACACTAGTAGCAACAAGAAAGAGGTCCAAGCCACATCCCTAGAGGCGGAAACGTATGATGATTACAATGGTTCTGAGGACGATGCTAGTGAGGACGATGAGGAAGCCAAATCGGGTGGTCTTCGTATGCGTTGTATATTGTGTACTACTGCTGCTAGTTGAGTGTGTTTATTGTATGTGTCCACAGTTTGTGTTTGCATGGTTAATGTTTTAGTTCATAGTTCCATGCACAACGAGCATGTGTGGTTTCATTTGTTGTCATTTTTTTTATCAATATAATCATATGCGCCCCTATTTTTTTTGACGTTGTCTTGTTGGCTTCAGCATATTCTCATTTAAAATCGAGTAATTCAGCCTTATCCCTTCTACTTGAAATGCCAGGTTCCTTTCTGATAAATGATGAAAAAACGACTAGCTGGTGGAGAGATAATTTTTTACTTCTCTTGTATTATGTACATTTTTTTAAAGGTATATAGTTATTTTTATCCCTCAATATGTAATGTATTGACAAATTCGTTTTTGAAAGATGAAAATTTAATTTTTTGTCCTGAAAGTGAAAAAAGTGAGATAAATTTATCTCTCCTATAACTTTTGTTCATTATCGTTAATTAAAAGAGTCTATGTGGCACATTCAAGGGCGAATTTGTTAATGTTTTATACATTTGGGGATGAATTTGTCAGTTTTCTACTCAAAATATAATTTAATCTTCATATTCTCTCTTTTCTAATTATTGTAAGCATAAAATTATAATAAAAATTTAAAACTAGGAAAACAAATATAAATTAAAATAAATATAATAATAAGGATAATATTAATTAATAAACATAATTTGTATGTTGTTCTAAAATTTCTATTGTAATAACGTCAGATAATGATAAAATCAAGTTGTGTCTCATTTTTTTTGTAAGAATTAATTTAATAATTATGTATTTTAATTTGTTTGAGCCTCATCTTTTGGATAAGGTATTATCTCGTATTTTTGCTTTAAAATTTCTTATGTGACAGTACCTTATCCAAAATATGAGATTCAAACAAATATGCATAGCCATCAGTTAATTCTTATAAAAAAAATGAGGCTCAACTTGATTTTGTCATTATCTAATGTTATAATAGAAATTTCAGAGCAACAAATCAATTATGCTTATTAATCAATATTATGCTTATTATTATGTTTGTTTTAACGTATACTTATTTTTTTAATTTTTAAGTTTTATTATAATTTTATGCTTGGAATGATTGAAAAAGAGAAAATATGAAGATTAAATTATATTTAGATAAAAAATTGACAAATTTGTTCCTGAATTTGTAGAGCGTTGAAAAATTATCCCTAAATGTGTCACGTAGACTCTTTCAATTAACGGTAACGAACGAAAATTAACGGAGGGATATATTTGTTTTATTTTTTTTCATTTTCAGGACAAAAATTTGAATTCCATATTTTGAGAACGAATTTCTCGGTGTTCTATATATTTAAAGACGAAAATGACTATTTACTATATTAAACTAAATCATGTCATTTGCATGTATAATTTTTATTTTCAAAAAGTTGCAAAAAAATATAAGAAAAATTGTGAGAATCAAGGATGGAGAATGCTAAAGGAATAGTTGAGAAGGGAGACCTCCATTTGATTTCAAACTGAATTGTTTATAAAGCTAAACAAGAATCTGACGATCGTGGTAAATTAAATGTTTTTTAAAGTGGCAAATAGAAAGGCAGAATCGGAATGGCTGGAAAAGTACATCAGAATTGTAGGTGGGATCCCGAAGCTGTAGCTGAGTTCGCCAAATATATAATATATCTTATCTGCCACACAATTCCTGCAGTGCAGTTGATTCGGTTCAACATGAAAAAATTGGACCAGCCATTAGCCAGTCCTTTCTGCACTTCCTCCACCATCTTTGGTAAGAGGATGGGACGGAGAACGAACAAGCATTAATTTTGAAGTGAACACGTTTCAGCTGTAGGACTGGACACCATTAGTCACTGACAACACCCCCACATATGACATACCACACCTCAGCCATGAACAAGCTAATGATCCATGGCAAAAGAACCCAAGTGGTATTTTTTTGGAAAAAAATTACCAATTTGGCATAGTTTTGAAACAAATTACCAATCTGGTGTCTGGGTCACGCCCAAAATTGGACGTGACTAAATCCGTCTCTAAATCCGTCTCTAATTCGGTCGCTAACGGGTTTTGCGACAGAATATTGTATTTTTTTATGTTTGCGACGAAAATTCCGTCGCAAAAACTGTTAGCGACGGATATAGAGACTAAAATTGGCGTGATTTAATTTTTGACGTAAAATATCATTTAATATTATTAATTGTTATTTTAATCTAATTTTAAAGTATTTTTAGACCGATCTTCACCATAGATATGATCTTTTTTATTTTTTTTAATATTATTTATGATTTTGTTTAATATTTTTTGGATTTTTTATATAACTAATCTTCTAATTTCAAAATTTTTTCCCAAAAGAGGTCTCTAAGTGCCTCAAAATTACAATTTAATCTTCGAGCCTCCAAAATATTTTTTGTTCTTGAAGAGTGAGACTTTCTCTCTTAACTAAGATTTCACTCTTATCTAATTTTGATTTACATTTTACACACTAGCTGTGCAACTAAGAAGAAAATCTTTTCTTAGCCATTTCAAACTATCAGTCTTTTATTTTTGTTGTGTACTTGATTTTTTAACTACCTATCCCTATAATATATCATCTTTCATATTTATCTCTATATTGAGTTTAATATTTTTTATAAAAATATGTTTTTAATAATTATATATTAAAATATTTATTTATTGGGAATTCTAAATATAATCTTATTTATATATTATATTTCATACCTTAAAAAAAGAACTTGAAATTAAGAGAAGTAATTAAAAAAATAAAAAACCTAACATTTACTAAATGCACCCCCATTTTTGATAAGCTTAATCTTAATATTTAAAGTCATAACTTGATAGAAATATCCGATGGAGGCGTATTTTATATCAAAACGCTCGAAATTAAGAGAAGTAACTAAAAAATCATGCAATTCAGTAATTAAATAAATAAATAATTAGAAAATAAGAAATTTTTTAGAGGTTTGAATCTTAAATCGCAATTTTGAGGCACTTAGATGCCTCTTTTGGAAAAAAATTTTGAGCAACTCCCTTTGGAAGTTGCCAAAGGCTTCTTCTCTGAATTACGATCGTTTTGACATATCATACGTCTCAATCGGACATTCCAGTCAAAAGTTATGACCGTCCGAAGTTTTCGCTCCATCTGTGCATGACACGTGGCGCAATCTGGTGGAACACGCCCAGATCTGGGCGTGACACCCCCCTTGGTCACGCCTGGAATTGGGCGTGACTGCTCCTGCCTGATTTTGGGCGCGACCCAGACACCAGATTGGTAATATATTTCCAAACTGCACCAGATTGGTAATTTTTTTGTGAAAATATACCACTTAGGTTCTTTTGCCAATGATCCATCGTGATTCTTGAGAACCCCTCTACTTAATATAAGGATGCATGATAACAAGTTACAGATAGTTCACAATTATCATTTTATTGTGTGACAAATGAAAACATGCGTCATTTCTACTTAACTCTAGTTACGAAGCATTAAAATATTGTTAGTAAATTTTAAATCATAGAATTTGATGGAAACAAACGTAGTTATTGATTGTAATTGTAATATTATTATCAACAAAGGTTGAAATGAGCTGTAGTGACTTGTGTCTCTTAAATAAGTGATTTATGATTTAAATTATTATTGGTTTTTGGGTATAAAATAAATTTTAGGAGGAATAATATTCATTTTGTGTGCATTCACAATTCCTAATTAAAACAAATCACTATTTTTAACGAGAATAACTTTATTCTAATATCATGAATCAATTTGATATTAATCATATGTAAAAAAGTTGAACTATAAAATTATATATTTTTCAGAAGTTTAATTAAAATATTTTATTATATTTAACTATCTCTTTGTTCAACACACTAATACATAACCTGATTTCATGTCACTTGATTGATTCTCCTAATTTTTAATTAAATGTTGGGAAGTTATCTCATTTACTCTTTCTAGTAGAATTATGTGTCTTTCTTGTGACAATTTGGATTTCCACATTCAATCAAATTAATATTAATTTTTTGACAATTTATTCATCAAAGCATGTTTTTTATCTTCTTTAATTTTCATTAAAATCATTCTATCAAAATACAAAACAACCAGAACCGACTGTAAATATAATTCTACACTATTAACAAGTGTCACAGGGTCTGAATGATTTTATTATTATTTTTGCATTCAATAACTGTAAGCCTTTTTCTTTACAATATACATAATAAAAAGGAATGTCCGTATACACATTTCACTAAATTATTTTACGCTTTGTCAGTTTTTTACATTTCTTTTTTTACTTCTCTCCTAATAACTACCCACTACTCTCATGTTATTTTTTTTTCTTTTTTTATTTAAAAAAGATAAAGAGGGACGGAATGTTACTTCACAGGGTCTGAAGTATTTTTAAAAACCAACAATATAGTTAAACCAAATATGTATCCTTACATAACTTATTATACAATTATTTTTGAAAAAAAAAATTATGTAAAATTCCTTAAAGTGGTTTTGGAATTATATTTTAATTAAAATTGAAACTTCATTTGATAACATGCACAATAAAAATCAGCATTAAATATTAGTGTCAATTAGCAAAATGAAATTCTAATTTTAATTACAAAGTAATACATAAACAATTGTACTTAATTTTCATTTTTTAAAATTAATAAAAAAAGACAAAATGTATATGAAATCCAAACAAGCATAAAGCAAATTAACTCATATTTGATGGGTGGGGGGAGATGGCAAAAGATAAATACAATGAATTAACAATTCAATACAAAATTTGGCATTTTGCTCACAAGCATTTATCGAGTGATATTCTTGGTAGGGGAATGGAGTACTGGAGGGGCTATTACCAGAGCCTTCGCTCAACTAAGATGGGCCTGTCTCTTAACATTGGTTGGTATTACTTCTCTTAAAATATTGTTAATTGTTGTTTGTTAAGACATCTTTGATTACCTCGAATAATGCTGTCTGTCAACTGATTATACTTGTGTTGCAGATGTGTCGGCGAGTCATTAAAAGCCATTTTAGGGCCAATCCTTCCAGGCCTTTGCCTGATCAGGATCGAATCAAGGTATTTGTGTTAGATTTTATGTTGTTGATTATTCATATTTGGGCTACATTTTGCTTATGCATGCTTGCTATGAACAAGGGTTGGTTGAATAAGTAAATGAGCGAACTATCTTTTCTATCTTTCAGCTTAAGAGAGCACTGAGAGTAGTGAATGTAGAAGTGACTCATGGAAAGAATCTTAGACGTCACAAGATCACTGGAATCACAAAAGAACAACTCAGAAAGTTAATGTGAGCAAGTTATGCTATTGCTTCCATTTTAATTGTTGTTTTTCCTATTTAGATTCTCAAGGTGGAGGAAAAAACATTCACATGGGAGTAGAATGCTAATAGTGTTTTTTTTCTCTGGTCTGAAATTGAATTGTCGCCCTTCTTTTCTTTATCATAAATTAGTTAGTTCATTTCTATATGGCAAAAAGTCTTCTCTGTTATTATACTTGATACTTGATTGCATGTACAATGCACAGGCTTGTAATTTGATTAATCTAACTATAAGATTTTTTTTTTTTTGTTTGGTATCTTTTAGGTTTACTCTTGATGAAAATAGAACAAAAAGCTCAGTTGTTCAATATTTTCATGAAAAATACAATATTGTGTTGAAGCATACGCTTCTTCCTGCTCTTCAAGCTGGTAGTGACACTAAACCAAATTTTCTGCCTATGGAGGTTTATCTCTGCCCCACTCTTTCTATTTATATTTATGATAAACATCAACTAGTTATTTTTGCCTAAGCCCTGATTACGACTCTTGTTATTTTCTATTGTAGCTTTGTCAAATTGTGGCTGGACAAAGATATACAAAGAGATTGAATGTGGAGCAAGTAACTAATCTTTTAAGGGCAAATTGTCAGCGTCCTCGTGATAGAGAAAACTCTATCAGACAGGTACCTTTGTAAAGTAGTATTTATGTACTAATGTATGTTGTGTATTTGTCTCAGACTAACATTTTGCTATTTGACAGGTAAGGTGAGGCAAAGTAATTTCAGCACAGACAAATTTGTGAGTCACTTTGGAATTCAAGTGAGGGAGGATCCAGCATTGCTTGATGCTCGAGTTCTGCCTGCACCAATGGTATACATATGATTTTGCTTGACATAATTTGACAAGTTTTATTTTATAATATCTAATTTTATTTTGTTACTGCAGCTAAAATATCATGGCACAGGTAGAGAATCCAGTGTTGAACCAAAAATGGGCCAATGGAATATGATTGATAAGGTGAATCTTTGAATGCACTTTTTTGTGTTGATAGAAACTAAACAAATGTTTTAAAAATACTGCTGTGGCCTCCTTGAATGACTGAGGCTATTGAAGAGTATGATGAAACTAAACTTGTTTGAATATCTAATTGGCAATTGGAACATGGTGAAATTACAAGACAAATAGCGTATAAATTTCATAGATTATTGACATCTATTGACCCACTTTCTTAAGACTTCCAAGATTTTTAGTTTGTTGATGTTTTCTTTGGAGGTGGCTTTACTGTGGGGGCTGATACTAAATATCTTGTTGTGAACATTCTAATGTGTTCAATGTAAATGTACATATTTACTTTGTTTCACTAAATTAATTGAGAAGTGAGTTTGATTTTGTGACTTGTGCTGAAAATTGATAATTGATATTTGGAATCTATGGCTGTTATTAATGGTGGTGATAATTGATAACTGGTGCAGTTAGCCAATTTCAATTGTTTCACGTAAATTTACATTGCATTTGAAAGTTTAATAGATTAACAGAGTAACAAGACAAAGAGCCGACTATTCTTTAATTTAGAATGGATATTAAAAGAGGCTTCAAATTTTTTTTTTGAAAGTTAGCATCAGTTCCACTGAATTAAGTGCATGTTTGCATTTCAGTTCAAATTACAGTGTACAAATTTTGAAGTAAATTTAATAGTCCACAAATTCAGTTTTGGAAAAGGAAGAGTCTGAATGTTTTTGTAAATTTTATTATACTCCAATCGTTTGTTTGTAACTGAAAAACAAACATGCGTTAAAAGGTTGTTGTGAAACCTGATTAAACTGCAGTAGATTCTAGATACGTAAGGAGGTTGTACAAAAATATATTCAGTGAAATGATAAAATTTGGTTAATTTTGGTCGGTTTTCTGATGCTAATGACCATTACTATCACTGTTCTGTCTAATCTTCATTTTCTTTATCAAATGGGAACTAAAGTTTCTGTTATTGTATCCATGTACTGATAGCTTTTTCTCATTTGATGTTTTTGTTATGAATGTCTCAGTTTCAATTGCAGGACCAATAATGAGTAATTGAAGATCAAACTAAATCAACCAGTTCCATTTATAGATGTATACAAACGCAAAAGGACAATTTACATATCAATTTATATCCATTTTCAACCTTCTAAACAACTGAATAATGTACATAATACAGGGTATAACAATTTGCTCATGTCTCATATTTACAAAATATGTCATGATACATCATGTCCTTGGCATTTCTCAACCCAAAAATGGGTACCAAATTAAAGTTTATTTCTTGGAAACTGTCCCTTGTGTATCAATAATATCAAGACAAGTACTCCACGTTTCCTTTCAACCTGTACGTGTTGGGAACAATTTGAAGTTCATATGTTACCAATTTAAAGCAACAAAGCCACCTGGAAAAAAGCAAACAGATAAGATAAGATCATTGCTAAAGTGAAACAACTAATCTTGTATATTATTTAGGAGCAAGACTAGTTACCATGCTTTGGACTTTTCCATATAAGAAATCTGAACCTTCAACTTCTAGTAGCAAAACAACTCCCTACGCAAGGATATTGAAGTAATATGCCTTTTAAGCTTTAAAGCCTTCACACAATTTTAAAAAGAAGAGAAAAAAAAAGATACAAACAAGGTAAATACAGTGCAAAACACTTAAAATGGTAGAAGAAATCTTGAGATAGAACTAGTTACATACCAGAAGGAAGGAACCATTCAAAGCAGCATGATTTTCTTTCAAGTTGTCATAGTTAAAAGGTGTAACAAAATGAGCAACCTGCAATCACAGTAAGTTATAAATTTCCGATGGTTGCCACATGAAAGTTGAAGCCACATAAAGTAACAAAGTCAGACCTTACCCCAAGCATGGACTCCTATAACAGGCATGCTTGCACCCAACCAAATGGAGATCCTTTGAAGCTCTGTTGCTTGAGTTAAAGCTTTCTCCACAACCACAATGCATTGTACAGCAGGAGACTAAAATATTGCCAGCCTGAAATATGATCACCATTCAAAATAAAAAGGAGAAAAAGAAAGAATTCAATTAATAATTGAACTACACTTTTGCTCATTGGTACTGGAAAAGGGCACCTTCTATATAGCCTTATGACGAAAGGATTGATATCCTCCTAAGTTCAAGTATCCATCACTTTAATCCTTAACTTTGCAAAGCATAATTCACTTTAGTCTTTTTTGGTGCAAAATAACAATGGAAAATTAAGATAAAAAATGTTAAAATTAAGGACTTACTGCAACTATCAAATGTCAAGGACTAAAGTGAGGATTTTATGAGGTTAGTAAGGACTAAAGTGATTCATGTTTACAATCTTGGACTAAAATGGAGGATTATTCCTTAAAGTAAACTGGCTATCATAATTCATTCCATACTTTGGTCTTAGTTACACTTTGTAAGTCTTAGTGGGTTTGCCTTGCCATTGAAGGAAGAGTATAAAATATTTTTGTGGAGGGCTTTAATTCCTTTGCACAAACCTAAATCTGTTGGTATTTATAACAGTTAACATATTGTGTTGTACAGTTCACAGATAAGGATAAAAAAATTGGCTAGCTCTGTAATAAAGGGAGTATTAAATTACCGACCAATAACAAATAGCCAAAGTTAGTTGGAAGAGATTTTGGAAAGGACTAGCATGGCTGAGTTTCAGAAGATTATGGTCCCACTGTTTCAACGATGGCTTGCTACCTTAATAGTTCTCTTTATCAGTTAGTTTCTTCTATACTGGTTCTGTTTGCTGTTATTTTGACCCTATTTTGGATTTTTGGCTAGAAAGATTGAATGCTTCTATAATGTGATTGATTGTTGCATCTTTCTCAGACTGAGCTTATAGAATCAGCTGAATCATGCCTTGCAATATAATTATGTTGCTAATGTCCCTATAGAGAACATGAGTTAGCTTACATTCATGTCTATAGTATTCAACAATTAAGTTGGTAAAATAGAAAAGAAAGCAAACACCCCCTTCTTAAAAGCAAGTTGGATAAAAGCATCGAGTGGAAAGAAGCATATAGTTGCAGGAAACTACCTTGAACTCCAAGAATTTGCAGAAGCCATAATTCAAAACAAAATTACATAGAAAGAGACAATAAATTATATTCCAAAGCTCCTTAGGGTATATCCACCCTCCATTTAATTTAGAAGTACATCACAATAAAATTCAGTACTACGTACACCCTTATGCACTTCAAAACAAGTTGGAGCCATTTAAGCATGAGTACCAACCAGAACACGAGATACGTGTTGATAAGGAAGCTCATATTGATAAAGGTGTAAGCTGGACGTTGTTGGTAACCAAAATAGGACCAGCCTAACGGCAAATGAGACCTAAAACAAATTTTAAAAGAAATATTTTACTTTAAATGAAAAAATTATATATTAGACTTTTTTGTGGACAAATAAAATCTTTTTTTCCCTAATAAATGTGATCTTTTTTATTTAATAAAAACTAAAAACAATTTTTTTTATGAGCCTAAAATTTAAATTTTAGTTGCTTTATCTTTGGATCAACCTAGAGTCCAATCCCTTGTCATGAGAGGCCGAACAGTAGTTTGTGCATATTTATTGTTATATTGTATGAAAATATTGATTCATTTCATACAATATAACAACAAATAATGTTTAGCGTCCTCCGGAAAGTGATTTGGTTACGACACAGGTCTAACTTACACCTTCATTAAGTGAAAGTCACACAAGGCGTGGAGGATAGAATCATAGAAAGGGAGGTGAAGCAAATCACAAATGAAGGTCACGAGGTAGATGATGAAGGAAGAAAAGGTGAGGGAAGTACCTCAATGTAAGAAATATGGTGGAGCAAGACAAGTCCAATTAGAGTGACTTGCTACTTGCGAGACCAAGACGGTGGTAATGTTAATTTCCTCATGATGATTGATGAGGAAGAAAGGGATGTGAAAATTTGATATTAATGAGAGAGGTTGTTAACCGTGTAGGAGTTCATGAAGAGAGATAATTTGATAGTGTAAACAGGTGGGGCTGTATAAATGCTTGATATGTACTATGCCTCTTTCCAATCTTTCAGCTCATGCATATTTTATGCAAGTTGGTATTATAAATTTTGCTAATAAAATACAATGAGTGATCATTCAAATATAAAAGTTAATGAACATAAATCTTAAAACCAACTTTGTAAGGGCAACTGGCAAGGGTAGAGCACATGGAGAATCAACATTTAAAAAAGACTTTCTATGAAGGTATGACTAAGTTATCTTATCATCGATCTTGATTCTTGAGTTTTTACTTTGTAGTTAGTACATATCTATATGATGACAATGAAGTGGTAGTGAATGTGACTAATGATTTTATTTCTCAATTTGTAAGGGTGTTCGTGATGTAGTTCAATGGCGAATTGGTCTGGTAGACGTTTACTAATTTTGGATCATAGAAACCATATCCTAATTTCGAGTTTCTTTTTATTAACATCTAATATTTCATAAGATGCGTTGAACCCTGATATTCACCGAAACTTATTTATAAGAATTCATCTGATTCAAGATTTTTTTTTATCGACTAATGTTAGATAATTTTTTATCCGTTTAGAGTTGTGATATTAGATGAATGTGATTTCCATGAATTTGTTTGCCTTAAATTTTTTGTCTCTAACCCTGCTGAGTAGAGTTCACAGTATAAGGATACTTTATTGGTTTTATTCATTTTTAATAAGCTTTAGTTTTTAATATATCAATGCATATTTTTTGTTTGAGGCAGGAATAACAGAATGTTTTTGAAATATAATTTATCATTTTGTTCCCGATTAAGGAAGATTTGAAGATGAAAACTCCAAAAATGAGGTATACTCCAAAAATGAGGTATAACTAGTATCTTCGTTTCAAATTTCAATCAATAATCAAGTTAATTTACAATGCTACAAAAATAGAAAATCCCCGAGAAGCATGTCTGACAAAATGAGTGACTTACATAAGCACATGAAGCTAAAACAGACAACCCTATATTGTGTACAGAAAAAAAAAAAAAAAAGCAACAATCCAAGTAGTAACGTGTGGTTTTGCAGAATGCCGCAATTATATAGCGGCAAGAGAATATAAAAACTATGTACTCCAATACTGGGTTCCACGCTATGCGCAGGTAAGGGATAAGATATTGTACGCAGTCTTACCTTTGCATATGCAAAGAGGTTATTTCCGGATTTGACATGCTACAAAAAAAGAATATCAGTTCCAATTCCACATGCTACAAAATTAAAGTTATGTGCATGAAGAGAGCAAGGAACAGTGTATCTATCAACATGTGAAGGCCAGCACGTAAAGAAGAGCTGCCACTTAGCTCTCCCGCGTCCACAAACTCACTTCTGCCCCTACCAGCTGATGCAGATACATTAACCGGCAATGAACCTATATTAATGAATTTAAATTGAAAAACATATTAGAATATGTAGCCTAAAACACATACAATGTAACACAACCTTAAAGAAGCAGCACTGACCCAATGGTGAGCAAGACCTAAAACAAAATTTGAAAGATACTTGTTTACTTTGAATGAGAGAGCTATATATGTTGGGCCATTTTGTGAATATATGTGGCTTTTTTAACTTTATAAAAATTTATAACAAAAAGTTTTTTGTTGGTGGGATTTAAGTTTGAGCTTTAATAGCCTTATCCTTGGACATGCTCTGTAAAGAAGCCTTATTTCATAAGTACAAGGAATCCTTATTTACACGTTATTCTCTATGTCCCTTCAATGTAGTGTAGGTGAAACTTACAATCATAGTTAGCCCATCCAATGCGTTGACCAGCAAGATCGTAGACAAAAATTTTGTCTTTTAATACGAGGTCTGCCACAAATGAGTGCAATGTTGTCAGTAGCATAATCTTGAAGAAAAACATAACATGATAGTTACCTGATAACAATAATTTACAAACAATAATATTTTTTAATTGATAATCTGTCAGATTAAGAATATACAGTTATTAGTTCTAATGTTTAAGCCTCAATAGCAGCAACAATGTAAGGATTATAATTTGATTCCATACTATCTGTGGGTTTATATAAAGCATTAATCAATATAAGGATTTTCTTATCCAACAATTGTTATTTGAACTTCAATCACATGAAAAACTTGTTTTATGTATCCTTATGATATATCAGCATAAAACAGCACGGACATAGGACTAATGTTTCCAAACTAGCATTATACCTCCTAGAATAGTTATACTTTGCCCCGGAATTTTCTGAAAGCCAATACACCAAACTGATCCCTCGCCCTGCAACACATGGGATAATATCTTTTACGAGTGAGATAACATGCACCATAGACAATTAGAGAAAGTATAATAGTAAGTCTCATATGAACAATAAAGGCAGATATTTTGTCAAAGCAGCAGCCAAAACTGTCCAGAGTAAAAACCAGAGTAGCTCTGACATGTGTCCCTAACTCCTAAACTTTCCCAATGATAAAATTTCAATTTTAAAAATGAGAATTAGAAGAGATGCAGCGTTTTCCTCCCCACACCCACCCTTACCCAGAAGGGAGCCGGAAAGGCATTAAAAATGATAAGATTTAAACAAATATAACAAAACTACAAAAGTAACTTCCACAGTAGTTGCTACTGCAGGATAATTTTGCTAGACCACAACAAATTATTGGATATTTAGATCTATCAATATCTTTGCAGATCATGTATTCCAGACATTAATCCTTTGAAAATTGAATAAAAGGAAATTAATGCTTGAATACTTACAATATAATTCTGCTGCATAAGGTAATCCTGTGGTCTTAAAACCAGAGATGCACCACCAGCGAAGTTCAGACTTACTTGCGGAAAAATGTCAACATTGCTAAACACAGAATAGCCAGAAAGAGATAGATAAAGAGTGTCAAAATCTTCTATTTTTAGCATCCAAACATTAATAGAAGAATGTTGGAAATCAATAAAATATCTATGAACAGTTCAACCTAACCTGGAGGTGGTTATTAAGTAACACTGATTTCCTCTGGAAAGAACACTGCGTACAGATTGTGGAATAAGAGCTGTAATCTGCATCAACAATAATTTTTCTGTTAATTATTGATAAATTTCCTAAAAAGAAAAAATAATGTCACTATTGCTAATCACACATGAAGAATCAAAGCATTATCTATTATTGATCAATTGGATGAAAAGAAATCACCTAACAGAACTCACCGCATTGACAAAGGGATTGTAAGCCTCTTCTGCAAGGTATGCCAAAGTTGTTCCAGAATCAACAATGGTACCTCTGTTGTTTGATGTAGCAAAAACAGCAGGGCCAATTGGCACAATTTGGCCATTAACAGAGATGCTCTGCAGATTTAAATTGTAATGTGGCCTGAAATATTTGCCAAGGAAGCAATTAGTCTAACCATTTTTCACAGAGAATATTCTTTCAAAGCCATTTCAATACAAATAATTTTAGTAATATATTTGGATTTTAAAATTCTTATTCAACTATGTAATATTTAAGCAATAATGAATGCAAATTTTTGGCAAAAATAAAAAATCAGTGACCATGATAGAGTTCTAAAATCCAAAATTGTGCCCGAATCACTATTTATCTATAAATTCCTAGTGGAAAAAAAAATAAAAGCACTTCACATACCAAATGACACTTATTAAGAACTATGCACCCACAGTGGAAGGAAGGTTGGCTAAGATGTTTAGTTGTCAAGCTATTCAAGGCTTGAAATCAATAAAATAAGTTTTGCTGACTTGAGGTAAAGATCACGCTTTATACAAATAGAAATGAATTAAAGAGTATCATAAGCTTAAACAAGAAGTAAATGAATCTGATTTGAGATGGAGCATGTTCACTTTCTTGGTATTGATGACTGATTTCAATGGCTTTGACGCTTAACCATTTGCACTATATAAAATAAATAGAACCACTTGACCAACCAGTAATCCCTAAATGAAAATTCTTTGACCTTACACAAGGCACCTTTCCAGGAACAGGCACCCAAACATTGAAAACACTCCATCCATACCATAGTTCTATAGATGTCAATTGGTACAATGACAAACCATCGAAGTGCCAAATAATCCATCAACTTATGAACTTGCTTTTTCCATCTCATACAAAAGATCAACAGAAGTCAACACTTGACCAAAAATTTTGATCTTCAAGTCAAATAGATAATCTAAAGGATAAATATCATATTAAAATTTCATCAAATCCATCAAGGATCACTACATTTACCAAAGAATTCAGCCGATGAAACAGCATGTATATAGCACATGACAAAACCACAAATAAATAATTGATATAAAGAAATTGAAATGTAGCATACTCTAACAAATGAACTTACTGTGATGGAACAAGTGGACTATAAACTATGTTTGGCTCCACAATTTCACCAAGAACCAATACGCCCCCACCACTATTATCTCCTTTCAGGCAATGGGAGAACACTCTTGGTGCTATTCCCTGCAAGGAGAGTTGGGAAATTACAGACATGCCCTGTTGCCCAAATCCAAATATCCCATCAACTGCTCTCTCAGACTTTGTTAAGTCCCCAGTCTGCAGGATGCTACAACTGTTCCACAGCACAACATTATAAGGCAATGCTTTCCAAGTTTAAACTAACAAATACATGGGAATGCTATTTTGAACCATTGCAGACTCCAATACAACAACAACAACAACAAAAGCCTTATCCTACTTGATGAGGTCCATTATTTCAAATTCATGATAGCTCACCCAAAAACTACAGATGCCGAAGAATTTGTTGTCAAGGTTCCCTCAAAAATACTAGCAAAATGCATCAAGTCTGAGACATAATAGCCTGATGTCCCACTACCATCTCCATACTGAAATGTGTAAGTGCACTGGTGGTTCTGACTGGAACAGCTTGCATCCGAGGTCTGTACTCCACTCCTGCACCTTCGGTCCGAACAAGAGACCAACGAAGATGTTGATGAACTCCGAGGATCAAAGTAATTGAGCTGAATCTGCAACCAAATCCAGCAATAATGATACTCAATTAGTATTCACATATCCCAAAAGTACATTGATCAAATTGTCATAAAAACTGAGTACTGAATTAACTATAACTAACTAATTAATAGGGAACAGGGAAATTAAATTTACTTGGAGCCCACTTGTCTGAGGACAACCGTTGCAGGACCCACAACTAACCCAGAGAACATCACTGCCAGTGTCAATCTGCACATATAATTCCCTTGGAGGAGTACCCAATTTCACCTTTGTATAGTAAAGCCTGTGGAAGAAGCCAAAATTTTTAATATATATATTTTTTCTTTTTCCAAATAAGAAATCATTGAATTGAGAGCACAAAACGTAAAGCAAAAGATTGGAATCAGAAGGAGAGAAATTCAAAAACCATACATTCTTATACCATTATAAAGACAACTACCATTCAAATTTTATATTAAAAACATAAAGAAAAAACTCAGAATTGAGAGCCACACATGACCAGAAAAACAAATTTGATGACAACCATGAGAGAAATTGACCCAAAAAAGCAAAATTTAGAAAAGGGGGTGATAGAATTACCCGACTTGTGAGGGATCGAAGGTGCCTTTGACAGGGAAATCTACAACGTAGTTAGTAGACTGCAACATTCTACGATGTCTGAGGCTGTCCCTCGCTCTGAGCTCACTCAATTCCACCCCATCATTCGAAGGGAACGCTCTTTCCAGCGTCAGAGTCACCGGCGACCCGCCAACCGCCGACAGAACGACGGCGGCGAAGAAAAAAGCGGCGGCCACCGTTTCCATTTATGTGTCGGTTGGAAAGAGTGGAAGAAGAAGAAGGGAAAGCGAAGCGTAATTGAGACAGTGACGCTGACGCTAATGGAATATGAGAACAAAAAGCAACGCCGCGCAGAAATTGGTGGAGCTGTTGTTGCTGTACTTCATGATCGTGATTCTAGAGAGAGATTGTGTGTGTGCGCGCGCGAGATAAAGAGAGAGAAAGTGTGTGTTGTGTTCTAACCTCAACGAGCCTGCTAGTCGCTGGTTGCAAGTTTTGTTCACATATGAAATAATAATGGATTACGTAAAGTTACTATTATTTATTGTGGAGAAGTACAAAACATTTATTGCAGCGCCTCATACATCTTTTATAGTAGTACTTCAGGTTCGTTAATCGAGCATTAAAAAAAATACTCTCGGAATATTGTATATTATTATTATTATTTCATGAGAAAAAAGTTATACGATAATATAAAAAAATTTCAACAATGAATCATAATTTATCATATTTATTGATTTTTAAAATAATTATTTAAAAAATCATATCAATAATAATTTATAATTGAATAATAATATAAAAATATTCTCTATAATTAATACATGACTATTAAATTTTTATTTTATACATATTTGTTGTTTTTAATTAGTTTTTCAATAGGTTCTTAGCAATTAACAACATCTTGCAAAACAGCAAAAATTAGACTTTATTATCGAACACATGAATCAATTTAATAAGAACTATTTTAATTTAATTAATGTTTTTGAAGTCAAGTTACAGGTATGTGTTGTTTCAAATAAGAAAAATTTTGTGAATTTTTCAACCAAATAATATAAAAAAATTAAAAATTACAAATGATATAAATCGTTATTTAAGAACCGATTTCTGATCTTCATTTTATTGTATTGTTCATTTTTACGTTGTGAAATTGATTTTCAAAATTATTATTTTTTTGTATCAATGCATAATAAAAGAGGCATGATATAAATATTGTATCGAAATAAGATTTCACAATGTGTTTATTCTTTTCTTTCTAAATGACCTTACTAGAAAATTGATATTGTATAGCCTTTTTTTTAAACACATTTAAGAATGTGTGTTTTTCATTATTTATTTGTTTTTTACTTATTTCAGTTTTTCTTTAAAATATTTTTCTATTTTTATTACATTTTAAAAAATAACTACTTTTTTTTGTTTTTTAAAATTGTTTTTTATTTGTTTGTTACAGTTATTTTAAAAAATTAACTGTTTTTATTTGTTTTAATGTTTTTAGTTCACTAATTTATATATATTAAATTATAAAAAAATATAATTTATATAGAATAGCCTTTAAAAATGCATATATTTAAATATTTAATATAAATATAATTTTGTTAAATATTTATGAAAAATGTATATATTTAAATGATCTAATTATTTTACATAAATAAATCAAATAAATAAAACATGTTCAATTTTAATAATTTTCATTGATAAA
>CM023952.1:7421480-7444255 GCA_013407115.1 Glycine latifolia
TATCATGCATGATACAATATTTATATCAAACATCATTTATCTTATACGATAAAAAAAACATATTATGAAATTTATATCTATTTTGTTAAGAAGAATCTTAATGATACTTTGGTTTTGGAATGGTCATCTAAATTTAACATGATATAGGTCATGCAGCATCCTTGATTTATTTCACAATGGATATATTGAAAAGATCCTCTCATGAGGTTTAACATCCATTCTTTCTCCTTATCCTTATGTGTTGCACTTATTCAAAAAGGTGACAAATTCTCTAAAATTCAATGTCCCCAAAAGGCCAAAATGATATAGAAAGGATTGATATGAAAAAATTGATTGTTGGTAGTTAATGTATACTGAAGTTTATTATCACTATTGCTAACGTTTTAGGGAGTTACTTGAGCAACCCAAAATTAGGTCATTGGAAAATCATTAGATCTTTACAAGGAACCAAGGGGTTATATATTAACTAATAAATCAACGTCATGCAACTAGTTATTTTGATTTTGATTTTGCAATTTGCCTTGGCAATTGAAAGTCTACTTCCATCTTTATTTTCATGATAGCCAGTGGAGCTATTTGTTGGATGAGTGTTAAGTAAATTCTTACAACTACTTATACCACAGAGACAGAATATGTTGCTTGCTACAAGGCTACTTATCCAAGCATGTAGCTAAAAAACTTAATTTCTGACTTACATACTGTTAAAAGCATCTCTAGGTTCCTCTCGTATACTATGACAGTACTATTATTGCGGCAATACATTATTTTGAAAATGACAAATTTATCTAGACTTTATAACAATCCACAAAATATATATGTACTGTAGAATAAATATTTGCTCAATAACAATGGATTAATTTTTTTTACGTACCTAAGCTTAATCATTAAGTCATCTTAATTTTCCAAGTTGACGCAAATCTCCAGGTAAAATGCTTTTACTTATGCTGTGACACTTGTCTTAATGTCTTTCATGCACTAATTAAAATAATTGGGTTTTAACTTGTTCAAAAGTACAATTGCTTTACAATTGCTAGGCCACAATTATTTATCTCGGAAATTATTTCTCTTTTCAAAGTTAGTGCTAAAAGTTTAAACAGTTGCTCTAGATTCAACTAACTTAGTTGCGACCTCGCTTTTTTGAAACGTAAGATAATGTAATTAATGTATATTATTTTAAGTTGATTTGGTAATAAAAAGTAAAAACAGTTAATGTGTGAATAAATAATTTATTATATATTTATTTATTGTGTCAATTAATTGGATGTTCAAGTTATATTTTTTTTCCCTAAAAAAAGTTATATTTTTTTGTGAATTATAACGATGATAAATTTATCTTTAATTATATCAAGAAATGAAATTAGTGAAAGATTTATAGTTCACAAGTTAATTTTTTTAAGAGAGTTCACAAGTTAAATTAAGCAACAGTTGATCGGTATAAAAATAATTGTCCACTTATTATCACCTTCATATAATTTTTTTTCTCATATCAATAAAGTCTACATTTTCAGGTGAATAACTCCAAACTAACTTCAAAGAGGTTTTGCTTTAGACTAGATATAAAGTTTAGTTAATTTAATGATATCAATTTTAAATAGGTAAATTAATTAAAAGAATGGATAAATAATACAATAAACAATAAAGTGAATAAACTAACTATAAAAATAAATAAGTAATCAATAATCTATATTATCTTATCTGTCTAGATTGGACAATGCTTTTCGGATATATACATGCTATAAAGATTAGAATGGATTCCGTTACAATGATTATTTGAATTCTTATCCTATAAAAGGAAAAAAAGATTATTTGAATTCTTTACAACTAAAGTACCGATTGATGTGCAACCCGCCTCTCAATTGATTTCACAACGGATATTATAAATAATGCATGTATTTTTTTGGTTGATGACTAATTTATAGCAGAAATTCTAATGAGTTAAATCTAGTGAATTTTTTTTTTAATTATAAATTATAAATTTGAGATTTTATTTGAGGTGTTTATGGATTACAACAAACGACATATCGATTTCCAATATTGTTTATTATAAAGATTTGTATTATGTTATAATTAAAAAGAGAAAATATGTAAAATAATTTTTTTAAACTTATATGTAAAATAAAATAAGGAATATAATAAGATGAGATAGCAAAAATATTATAAAAACTAATTAGAATGCAAAATATTTTATTCTATTATTTAATTATAAAATGGTTAAATTATTTGGAAATTTACAAATAGACCCTCAAACTAAAATTTTAATTGGGTTCTTGGTCATGTGTAAATTGGTTTAACCGAGTTCCTTAAATTTTAAAATTTTCCTAAATTATCATTTTCTAATGATTTTAAGTTTCCATAAACTAACTGCAGGCCCTACTTTTTTTTAGTTCAGGGACACGATTAAAAATATTTTTGTTTAGAGATTTACTTAAAAATTTTCAAATAATTCAAGAATTTACAGAATAATTTAATTATATAAATTGTGGTGAGATTATTAATTTTGTAATAATTATTCTACAAGATATATTTATAATAATTTGTCATATATATAATAATTTTAATTGTTGATAACATACAAATGTTTATTATAAGATTATGTAAAAGTTAAATTTTAATTGCGCTCTTAGATTGCTTAAATACGGTGATTCGGTGAAATTGGTGAGTTGTCATTGACAAGAGTCAGCGAATTGGACAATAGTCACTGGACAGGTATGAAGTACCTGTACGACAAGCTTTATATCATCACTGCAAAGTTACAGTCATATGGCACTTTCTTTTGTTCTCAAAAAAGTAAAATAAAAAATCAAATAAAACGTTTGACTTTGACATATTGATTTTTATCTTTTTTAAGATAAATATTTAATTTACTCCTTAAATTTTTAAGATGTTAATATGTGGGTTCTTAAGAGATTATTTTTAAATTTTAAAACATACTTACCTATGTGTCATAAAGCTTGATTACAACTGCCATGTGTACAAACAGTTATGTTGACGAGGAATGAGATAAATAAATTTGTCACCAAAATTTTAACTAATAAATTTGTCAATTTATGCACAACCCAAACCTACACTCCCTCCGGTGCCGCAGCTCCACTTGCTGCAGTTCCATAAAAACATCAAAGCTTCAAATTGACAAAATGATAGTGATGGCCATAAGAATCCAAAAACAACAAGCTTTTATGTCATAGAAGATAGAATATTTAATAAATGCATGAGAGCAACACAAACTGATAACCATTAGAGGAGATTATCCCTATAAACTGAAAGTTTCCAAGGATATTTCATAAATTCAAAATAAAAAAGAAGCATTCCATCTGAATAGGATTCACCAGGACTTGAAATGCTTGACCTCAGGTTCTATTGGCAACTATGTTTGTGTCTTACTCTTTTCTCCATCCCCGCCTAAAACAAAGAGTATAATCTCATTAAACATCAATGACAAAACAAAGTTCTTATCCCATAGGTTTGTTATGCAGACTCTCCTTCAAGCATCGAGAAAATCCATCAATTACCTATTAGAATAGGTTAACAGACTGAACTCTCTCATGCCTTCCTCTGCTTTATTTTTTTATCCATATCACATCAATGTTATGGTTACTTATTAGTAAGATAATGAAATCCCTAAGTCAGTTTGCAGTTACATATACAAGGTATCCCATGTCATAACAAGTCAATTATAATTCTAATTCTCACAGATACACTCTTAATATTTTATCATTCCATCAACAATAATTAGAAAAAATCTCTTGTGAAGAATCTTGTAATACGTAAATGTATAACTAACACGTCAATAAACTTTGACACTAATAATTTTCAGCATCTCACCACAACAACACTATAAGAATAATATCATAATAAGCAATCAACAACATGAACATTACACCATATACATGTATATTAATAGAGCTAATAGTAAAACAAAAACTAATAACAAAAGACTAAATATAGTAACCGATACTACTATTCTTAACTAATTCAAAATAATAACATTATGTAATATATCTTACGTGTGTAAACTTAAACAAAACACACACACACACACACACACACATATATATATATATATATATATATATATATAATTTTGTTAATACTAATGTGCACCCCCCCAAACCTTGTGTACCAATTTCAAAGTCTTAATATATACCTCGAAAACGTGATTCGTGACTTAGTATATATTTTGCCATCACGTCATTTTTATGCTTCAAAACAAATATATGGACACTTGCAACATCTTTTGGTAACAATTAAACTTTACTCACAACAATTGTTATTGTTATACACGTATACAAGAAAGGATTCAATTTCAACATAGCAAATTCAACCTATGCATAAGGGAAGCCTTTGCTATCATGAGAATTGTAGAAAACTCATCGATAATAATAATATCACCACAAACAAATTAAACAAAAATAAGTCAATCATCTGAAAATTGTATCCAATATACATAAATAATCAGATATAATTAATCCATAATTAACACAAAAGGAGAAAAACAAAAATCACAATTAAACACTCATGTAACTCACAATTCAAAGTTAATAAACATGATTTGGAATATTCATAACCTATCCAATTGAATCTAAATATAAACCTATGATCATATAATTTATATGTGACTCATTGTTACTCATACAATAGAAGAGAAAGAGAGAACACACTCTCCCTTACCTCAGGTATGTGTTCCTCAAAGAAAAGCAGCCGAAATGACAATCTTCTATGTTTTCTCTCCTTCCTCTGTTTGCAATTCTAACAGCACGATCCCCAAAGAGAACAAAAAGAGACGGTTAAAAAATAAACTAGGTTTTTAGAAAACCTGTAAGCTTTTAGAGTTGAATTGAATTTCCCAAAACTAAAGACGCAAAAACATTTAACCCAATATAATTTTATATTATTATTATTTAAAAATCTAATAACATATATATTTAATAAAAGCTAATATATTTTTATAAATATATTTTAAAAAAGGATATTATAACTAGAATGTTAATTTTATTAATAAAGGGAATCAAACTCATACGATTGTTATCATGTGCCTAAACTTTCACATCTCGCACATTTTTGAGCTGGACAAAATTATCTTCTTGCTTTTTTTAGTAAATAAAAATTTTCTTCAACGAAAATTCTTTAGAAGTTTCTTTTATAAAAAAATAAAAGAAATTTAAACTTAACTATAAAGTTATATATGAATAATTAGAATAAAAAATATTTAAAATCATATAATTATTTTAAAATTATACATTTCTAATATTTTAATCTTAAAATATTTAAGATAAAATTTAATGATGAATATTAATTTATCTCTCTTATCCTCATATTATAAATTTTCCTACTAATAATAGTTATTTCAAGTGACTGAAACTTAAACTTATTAAATATGTGATCAAGAATTCAAATTCAAATTCGAACTAGTGTGTATGAAAAAATTATTGGTGGGAGAGAACAACCCATATGAGTACCAATGGATTTTTTTGAGGAGTTTAAAAATTCTGATAAACAATCGAGATACTCTTTTATAATCATATGCACAACACGAATAAAATATATAATTTCCTATGATATATTCCATTATCTTTATTTTTTTTAACATTCCATTTTAGTCAGGGGTGTAATTGAGTTGTGTTTAATCTATTTTGCATAGTATAAAAAATCGGACCAACCCGACTGGTCGGATCGTGACCTGGGGATCGGATCGGGTTGGTTGCACATTGGATCGGTCGTGTCAACGACTCGTCTTAGCCCGTTCGACCCGACCGGGTTATGGTCGACCCCCGACTCGAACCGGGTCAGCATTTCCCTCCTGGAAGCAAAACGGCATCGTTTTGCACTAAGATTTTATTTTTCTTTAGTTTTTGCGTCTTCTCCACGTCTCACCTCCAAGCACAGCGTAGCAACTCCAATCCTCCAACGGTCCAACCAAACCTCCAGGGTCCAACTCCAAGTCGTTTCGTCGCGTCATGGTGCTCAGCCTTAGTCGTCCAGGCCTGGTCGTGCTATCGCGACCTCTATCTAACACTCCAGCGTTCATCGTGATTTCAAGACCTTCATTGAAGCTTCGTCGCACCACCACGACCTCCATCCAGCACTCCAGTCATCACCGCGCCGTCTTGACTTCATCCAGCCTTTTGTAGAGTGAAGAGCGAACAAGAAAAGAAATGGAGAGACAAGATCGTGAAAGAAAGAAGGAAGAAGAAAGGTTGATGCGTGAGAGACAAGGAGAAGAGGAAAGAGCAAGACGTGAGCAAAAACGTGAAATTGAGCGAAGGGAAAAGTTTTTGGCTTTTTTGCTGAAAGAAAATTTAAAAGTCAGTGTTTAAGCCTTATGATGATAACCTTTTTTGGACCAATATTTAGACATCTGAGATCAATCTTTTTAACTCTTATTGATCTTTTAAACAACGTGTTTGTTTTGCACTTTTGCTTCAACAATTGTGTTAGGCCCAAACAATGTTATTATTACCTTAATGTCTACATCACCAGAAGCATTCAATTCATATCTGATTTATGATTTTGCTTATCAACAACCATATTTGGCAGGTAGGAAATGATAGAGTTGGTTGCCACAAGCAAGGGGTTTTCCTCTATTGTCCATCTTGATTTTGATACTCTGCAACACCTTGAGTCATTTAGGGGTGAGCAATTTTTTTTTATTTTGCTGTTTTTAATTGTATGCAATTGGTTTCTTTGGGTGTTTAGTATTTATTTGGAAACTAAAAAAGGGAAATGAATTTCTGCTTTTAAGTACTGAAACCTTATTCTTATATTGTAGATTCATTGAGTGTTTTCCCACTAGAGTGTAAAGTTAAGAAAACCATTTGCAATCAAACCCTGGCTCAACTCAGAAAACAATGTTGGCAATCTTCTCATGGTATGTTGTCATCATCTCTTTTGCTTCTTTATAAGATGCATAGTATACAAATTCTTTAATTTACCACTTATCTATTCTCTATTCTGCTCTGGTCTTGACTCTTGACAGTGATTTAAAAGTTTTAAAATTTTTAAGATATTGTCATGCAAGTTAATCAGTGATTCACCGGTTCGACCACTGATCGGGTTATACGGGTCAATCAGTGATTTACCGGTTCGACCATTAACCCAATAGCCTGACCGGGTCAATCACCGGGTCGGTTTTTAAAACACTGTTATTTTGATATTTTACTTAGTGGAATATAATTGGATATATTGAGTTAGATTGAATTTTTTTTTTATAATAAAAAAATCAAACCATTCTAATTTTAATTGGGTTGATTTCGGTTGAATAATCAAATGGGTCACTGATTAAAAATTGATTCTTTAAACTGTGTTTATAAACTCGTTTGGGCATTTCAATGTTAATCCATTGTGAACAGGGTGAAAGGATACGATTAGTCAAGTCTCAATCTAAATAAAAGCTTCAAAATCGGAATTCAACGTGCATTTTCGACTAACATCATTTGGGCTTGGTGAAAATCTTACAGCTTCAGCAAGTAACAGTCTTCCGGTAAATTACTCCATTGTAAAGTTTAAAATAAAAAAATGGAAAAATTTAAAGTTGATTTTTATATATTGAATTTTTCACCTTTATTTTTCATTTCTCTCTCTCTTTTTTCTATCGTATTATCTGTTTAGTATATCTTGTATCTCTTTCCTTTTTTTTTTTTTTATCTCATATATTCATACTAAAGTCGACAACTACTGTGTTGTTTAGACTTCTCAATCATACCCATGACAACGCAATTAATATGAACAGTTTAGTTTAGGTGTTATATTTGAAACCCATGAAAGGACGGAATCTATATATCAAGCTAGTGCTAGCTAATTTTTTCCCCACTTCTTATCCAATAAATTGACCGAAAGTGTTCAGAGAAATCCATTGATGAATGAAATGGTTGCTCGAGTAAAGTGCATGTAGCTTGTGTACGAGAGATTCCCAACTTTCTCCACCAACTTATGCTGAACTTTCCTTGCGAGATACGTGGTTATGGTTCCGGATCCCCCCTCTTTCATCAATAATCAAATTGTAAATCTCAAACTCCAATTATATGGGGAAACTAAGTATAACACATTTGTCTCCCTATAATTGGAATGTTTAATAAATGATTTATGAATGCACTGGTTAAAAATAAATGCAAATACATACATGTTTATATTTACTAATATGTACGTGAGTTTTGCTAAATATTTTCTTTAAAAGATGTAGTATTTTTTAACCAAATAAAATATTAGATGTTTTTAATTATTTAAAAATAAATATTCAATAATTATCATTTTTAACATAACAAAATACTTTTTTTCCTAACCAGAGCTAGTGTAATAACAATACTTATTATCATTTTTTTCGATTTTGACACAACCTACTATGGTTGGTCTAATGGTATACCATATAATGATAGATTGGATTGGAGACTTAAAAGAAAAAAACGTTTAAATGACTTAAAAGATTTTATAAGATAGATCTAAAATATAATAATATTCTATAGTTTTATTTGAATTTCTTAAAAACTAGATGATAATGTAAGAAAATTTCTAGTAAGATATAATTTATATGAATTTAGAACACCCATAATATTTAAGTAAGATCACTTACTCAAAATTATTTGTATTGCATGAATCCTTGAAATCGAGAAATCAAGTTATTTCTTTTGCTTGATCACATGCTCCAAATTCTTGAGTCCTCAATAAGACAAATGCTAACAAACAATTAAATATTGTGATGACAAAGAAAACTTAGTCATGCTATTTATTAATCATATGTATCTCCCATTATAAGACTAGTAGTTAGGCTCATTATTTCTCACATGATCATAATTAGGTATCTGAAATTTATTATCCTTAATTACATTATTAGTGAGTTTAAGCATCACTAAATAGATGATAATATTAATTTATTTTTGACAAAATAAAATATTACAATTAATTGTAGCTCGTCAATAATTTATGGGGAAGTTATAACAAATAACACATTCATTAAGTTTGTTATTTAATGTGTTTTTTTTATAATGATAACACTGAAATTCAAATTTATGACCTCATGTATTTTTACTTAAATTTCCACCATTAAGCCGACCCTAGTGGCTTAGGTTTGTTATTTAATGTAGGAACAACATAGTATTGAGGAATTAATGAAAAATATCAATCTTATTTTTATTTTCTTAGTAAGTATTTTTATCTTCTTCTTCGTAAATTTTTTAGTTCTATAGTAATTATTTGCATCATAAGAAGAGACCGAATATATTTCTACTATAATCAACGGCATGTTGATTCATTTTGTTTATGTTAAAATGAATTATTTCTCATGGGAAAATATTTTGCATAAAATAATATCAACGTCAATTATTCTATAGAAGGCACCATAAATCTCCCTTTGATACATCTTTATCCCTTTCCCTTGTACACGTCTCTCAAGGTTGTGTTCTGGTTCATTTGAATTTGAATCATCAACCACCGCACCTAGTTAGGCGCTAGAAACACATCATTCATCCATGAACACTTTTTATTTTTTATTTTGCCAATATCCATGGACTCTTCTGTAATCCTATTGCTCTGTTTTGCTTTGGACTTTTTGGTCATAAACGAGGGCTTTGTTTTATTAGAAAATAATATCTTTAATGAGTGAGGTCTATAGACGGGGTTCATCTTTGTAAGACTCCACCACTTTTCTTTTTCCTCAGTAGTTTCCCTCCTATCCCATTCCCGAGTCATAAAGTTAAAAGAGCAAAACTTTATTTTGGTGGTTGGAAAAATATATAATTTATTTAGTTAGTTAATTGATTAAATATAATTAAAGTATGCATTGATTGTGCGAAAAAAATTGCACTACAAATATCATTTTATCACAAACCAATATATACGGCAAGTTTGTCACAACAACAAAAACTGTAATATCTGTGTTTTGTTTAGATGCGCAGGGCACATCTTGTGCTCTACTTTTTACATTGATAAAAAATTTCTTATAAAAAAAATATATAGAAAGTTATTAATTTTCACAATAATTATCTTAAAATAACATTTTTGATGGATTGATTGTGTAAAATATTCTATCAATAATATATAAAAATTAAACTCTTAATTATCACATAAGACAATTCATGATTGAATATAATGTAAAAATATCAATTATCAAATTAGCTTTTAACCTGTGAAGTCTATGGTATTTTTTTAATTTATTTTTGTGTACATTGTTAACTTTAAAAGTTTTTTTTATAACATTAAAAGATGATACATTTAACTCAATCAATTGAGATAAAAATTATAATATTTTGTCAAATTTATGTATTATTATTTAGAATATTTGCATATCTTTAAAATAAATTCGGCTCATATGAGATCATTTGGACTTAATTAATTCAATGTGATTTATCATTTTAACCATACAAATTAACATGTTACATGATAATTATTATTTATACGTAAATTGTGCATTTAAAGTATATAGTAATTATTTTTTTCCCTCTTTTAATGCTTCTTTTGTGATTGAAATGTGAAAATTTAGTTTTTTATGAGCTTTTATCTAATAAATGCTAAATTTAGTTGATTGATAGTGTTGATTGTATTTTCTTTGTAGGATTACACATTAAAGACTTAAAGATAGATTGGGGACCTCAAGTTGCGCACACTTATAAGCTTAGCACACTGCCAATAAAAAAAAGTTCAATAAAACAAAGTTTTAATTATAAAAATGGGAGAACAGTAAGAGACAAAAAAAGGGAAGCTAGAGAAAAACAAAATGCATAAAGAAGAAAAGAATTCACTCCACAAAAGTTGGCTTATGCCCCTTGTTCTACCAGTTTTCTTCCATTCTCTTTCATCAATTGTTGTTCTCTTTTATTTTTGTAAGTCTCCCATGTCAATGTGAGGCTAAACCACTGATTGTTGGGGGTTCAAGAACCAAACACTCTTGATGTAACAATTCTCACTATCTATTTAATGTTATTTCATATTATTGTTCTTTTCTGAATCTTCTACTATGTTTGTGGTCTGATCATCCATATGCATGTAATGTTATGAGAGTTTATACATTGAGAAATGTCTATACTCTAAGAACTAGGAAAAAATATCTAAACAATCCATATCTAGGAATAAAATGACATTGTTTGGCCTTAAATGTACATATCTACTCGTAATGCAAATTATTTGATGTAACTTGTTGAGGGATCAGGAATGAAATTAGGTCATTTAGGCTCTTTCATATGAGAGATCATGGTTAGAGTAAATTAAAGGATGAATGTAATATGTAAAATAATATTAAATAATGAAAAATCATTAACATTGCATCAAGAGTAGTTTTGGTAGATTGAACGCCCAACATATCACATAATCTTGCATCAAAATTCAAATGACCTCTTCTAGTGTGTGTGTTCTCTTTCTCTTTCTTATAATCTATTTCGTAATTTATTTTATTTTGAATTTATATTTACGTACATTATCACATGCAAATTCCAAAATTATTCTGTTAATTGCTTACAATTAGAAATATACAAATTTTGAGTATAATCGAAGTCCCTGTTGACTTGACACCTGGTCTTACCATTTTATTATTACTTGGACGAATTGATACGTTTGCCAAAGAGTTAACATTACACATCTCAAAAAGGAGGGCTAAAAAAAGTTTACAAGGAATAAATCAGTAAAAATTATCTTTAGAGATAATAAATTGATACAAAAATGTTTTTCAGTAACCAAAATAAAAGTTTATTCTACCAACAAGTTGTTGATCTGAGTGATATAGGGACTTAGCTAGTCCTCTTAAGCAAGGTCTCAAGTACAACTTTTGTGGATGAAAAAAATGTGGTTGAAAGAAAAACCTACTAAAAATGATCACTTAAAATTTCTAACATAGATTAGTTAGGATACTCCATATCAATGTCATGGGTATAAAAACATAAAAAATAAAAATAAAAGTTTATTCTATGATGATAGCAACCTTTAGACTGAGTTGTTTAAATTTTAATTTTTTTTTAAAAAATAAGCATTTTAAAAAAAAATTGAAATAAATAAAGAGAATTTATTTCTCCAAGTAGGTGTGCACTTGGTTATGCTCTGAGTGAGGAAAAGACATGTCGAAAATGACTTAGCCTGATTTAGGGCATTCCCTAAATTTTGAACATCCCAATTTTCCCAACGTCTCCATCCACTAGAGATTGGTGACTAGACCTAGTCGAATCGAGATGTTCTTAAGACTCATCCAAATTGATGAGATCTTTTTCACCAACGTCGTGGCGAGGGCGCTTTGATTGCCGACCTTCATCATTAACCTTCTTAACCAATTTTTTTTTCTGATGTAACGAATCCACCAGCATCGACATTTGCCACATCAGCAACGACCTTGACAGTAGTAGTCTCAGCTGCATCCCTCCTCACCTTGTCCTCAAACAATCTCATCATTTCTCTTTTGCTTGGTGTCGTTTCTTTCTTAGAAGCCCTTTCTATATACCAATAAATTTTCATTAGTCACAAAACTTCAAACAAACAAATTTCAACAAAGTTAAAAATGTGTTTATACCTATATACACTCTCAAATCAACAATGCTTTGACTCTAAAATTTTAGCAAATTTAAATAGGGTAGTGAAATAGGTAAGTTCTTTAAGCCTATTCACATCCGCTTGATCTTCTACTGAGAGCTCTTCCAACGACACACCACCATAATTCTGAGGTGTGCTCAACCAATGGAAATGGATATTGTCGATAAGAGTTGGCATTCTTTCAGTTGGTTTTAAACGAAAAAAACTTATCTTTGAACCCCTTATACGACAAAGTATACAAATTGCATAAACCCCGACCATGGATACTATTGATCAACACCTACGCTATTTTCTTGGTGTTTGTGAATTCAAAATAATATAAAAATAAAAAACTTGTCTATGGTCAGAACTAGATCGAGACATTCACACAAAACCTCGAACCCTCTAACAAAAGCCCAACTATTTAGGTGCAATTGTGTTGGCACAACATTCAACACCAAAAGAACCCCTCTCTAGACACCTGTCAATGGAAATCAAATCCCTAATATGCTAATTATTGTTTCATAAAAGAAGACGAAGGGCTCTTCACCAAGTTGAGGCTGAACGCACACATGCTCTCCTTTTTTGCATGTCTCCACTATGATTTTATCATTGTCCCCATCCAAAGTGAACACAAGTTCATCTTTAAGGTCGTTTAACAAACCAAGGTTGGAATATAAAGATACCTCCTTAAAAAATTCTTGTTGTGCCCATGAATAAAAGGTAAGGTAATCTAAAGCCATTTCTTTCTCAAAATTTCACCCCTAAACAAAAAATGTCAGTAAACAATGGAATGTGGGACGAAATGGTACCTTGGTGTTGCTTTCTTTCAACGAAGTAACCACCACCCAGTGTTCCCTACCAAAATCATCGCACCAGAAATCCTTTTCTTCACACATGAAATCGCATAACATTGTGCCAAAAATGACGTAGCGACCCTAGAAATCTTCTTCATCGGAGTGTGGAAGAGGAGGGAAGGGATTTCGAAAAATGTAGGGATTGTCAATGACCCATAAGCGCTTTTATACATGCCCAATAGGCGCATAGGATCACAAAATGAGATGAAGCAATCATTGTGACTCGATGCGTAGCTTTCACACTTATGATTGTAACTGTTATACCACAATTGTAACCCCTCCTAAGGTTATAATGAGCATAAAGAAGACACTGTTATGAGACACCCTTAACATCTAATCAATAGGTAATAAAGGGAGGGACCTTGTCAATAAGAACCCCTCAGTCATAATTGAGAAGACAAATTACATTTGCTCTCAATTGAATGCTCTTGGACTAGGTCTCTTAAACCCTAAGAGAGACTTAATTACAAGAACACTGTGAAATAAAAAATTGGCATAAGAAAAGGAATAGAGATACAATACTTAATTGAGAAGTGAGATAGCATAGTGGGGTGTGGAGAAGGAAGAAATATATTGTACTATGGTAACAATATTTGATAGTGAAAAGAGTTTGATTGATTCTACATGTATTGAAGATCTCAACATATTAGGATTTTACGTGTTTGTGATAAGAACATGGAAACAAGACGAATTGCCTTGAAGATTTCAAACATAGAAATTGATTTAGTTTTCTTTTAGAGAAGGATATTGACGTCACACTCAAGAAATAAGTGAGAAGATGAGTGATAAGTCAGGTTTGATCGTCACAAGTTGCCTTGATAAGATCATATTCAATTTTTTGTCCAAGAACCAAGGAAAACTCTCACAAAAGAAGAAAAACCCAAACTTTCATTGAGACTCAATTTACCTTAAAGCTACAAAGTTTGTCATATTTATAGGCTAGGATTTCCTCTAGATATCCTGTTAGGAATTAATTCCTACTAAGAACTAAATTTCACTTGCATTTATTTCCCATTAGGAATAAAAACCCCACTAACCAATATAATGGCTAAGGAAGCCTAAAAAACATTAAATCTAACCCAAAACATATCATGAGTCATATGAAATTATTACATGATAAATAAATACGAAAATTTATAGGAAAATAAAAAAAATGGGACTTAATTAATTTTTTAGTCCAAAAATTATGTAATTCATCTAAATAAACCCCAATACACAATTATGTCTTAAGTATAAACTCTTGGGTTCATTGTACTTTTTAAATTATTATCTTTGTTAAATTTATCTTCTAAGTTCTAGAAATAACACAATTTTTATTTTGTGAACTTGCATCACTAAGTTTTGAAATGTCTTAGTGATTCTTTTCTAGGTCTTGTTTTAGACATTGAGTTTTTCATCCATTTAAAATATAAAATTTAACGCATGATTATATCAGTTTGTCTTAGAAAATTGGTTGCATGGTTAATTTTTTATTACAAATCTGCTGGACTAATCAATAGTATATATAAATTCGTCCAGCCACCAAACAAATTCTACATGTCAACAACTACACTCTCACTTTTTACTTTTTGCATTTTAAAAAGCAATTCCTGTTTGCTTTTCCGGTCCGGGAATAGCACTAGGCATGGCAACGGGACCTGAACCCGTGGATACCCGCCCGAATCTGTCCCGATTTTAACGGGAAAAATCAAGTTTTTTGGGTTTGGGTTTTCCCCGATAGCCAAAAGCAGGGGCAGGGGCGGGTATGGGATTACTGCTACCTGCCCCCACCCTGTAATAAATAATATTAAAAAAATAAAAAAATATATTATTTTCTAATTTTTTTAAATTGAATTGATTGATTTTGTTTTGTAATTTTTAAATTATGTTCCCATATTTTAAATGTGGGTTTGTTATTATTATTTTTTTGTTACGTAATTAACTTTTTCGTCTAATTTTTCAATAAAAAAAGTTATATTATTTTTTTTCATTTTTTTCAAATAGCGGAGGCGGGACGGGACGGGAAAAATCCGACCTCAGCGGGGACGGGGATGAGGATGAGTTTTAAAACCCGACGGGGATCGGGGGCAGGGACGAGGGCGGGGACGGGGAATGCAATACCCACCCCCGACCCGCCCCGTTGCCATGCCTAAATAGCACGGGTACAGTATTCTAATTTCTAGTTTTCCTATATTAGAGGTGAGATATGCTACATATCTGTTGGCTCATTTTCTTAATTACACATATGTATGTATTAACTAACACAAATTAATCCTCCCGCTTTTATTCCATGATTTTCTTATTATCCCCTTAAGTTGACGTATAAATGCTAGAACTCCACTTGGTCCTAACTCGTATGGGCTAGGATAGAATTTAATGTCCATAAACCAATGAGGTAAAATTAATTTTCATTTTTTAATAGTAATTCGTACCTATCTCTGGTAAAATAATATACATTCAATTCTTGATAATAAAATCTCAGAGTGAAGTAAAGAGACTCTTTTAACTTACTAATACTTTCCTTTTTATCGTTTCTATGCAGAAATCAAGAAATATAATTATTTTTTTAATTCTAATAAATAATAAAATAATTATTTATTTTATTCATTTTCATTTCCACTCTACAATAAAAATATATATATGTAAATTAATTAAAGATTAAATAAAAAGTAAAAACATGATCAATAAAAAATAATTAATATAAATTTAAACTTTGCAAACAACAAAAAAATATTATTTTAAATCTAATAATTAAAAATGAATCAAAGCATAATTTATAATTATATATAAAGAGAATAAATATTTTAATGTACATTTTTTATATTTATTTTAATCTTATAATTACATATATAAGTTATTATTTTATCCTAATTACTCTTTACAAATCATCCTACCTAGTTATTTTTATTATTTTATTTAATAAAAAACACGTAAAAAGTTTTTGAGGTACGAAGTACCTATTTTATCCTAGTATTCTATAATTATTAATAAAATAATTATTTTATTTGGGTACATTTTTTTATAATTTATTCTTTAACTACTTTTAAAAATCACTATCTATCATAAATAATTACTGTCTAATAATTTTTTAATATGACAATTATTATTTATAACTATTAGTAAATGTAATTATTTCATTTATTCTTTTTTTTTTAATTTTTAATTAATCCGTTAATAGATATAGTGCCCGTTTTAATAAGTATCCCAGTCCCTCCCTTACAAATTCCGTTGGTTTTATTTTTCCCGGTAAAGTTCAAAAACCCTAACTCCGATTCACTCTCTCCGACTCTAACAATTCGGATTTGTAACCGAAAATCGGATGGAGAGAAGTGTTGATTACAGTTCAGAGGAGGAATGCACGGAGGATTATCGGCGTGGAGGATACCACGCGGTTCGAGTAGGCGACGCTTTCAACAATGGCCGTTACATCGTGCAGTCCAAACTCGGTTGGGGCCATTTTTCCACCGTCTGGCTCGCTTGGGACACTCTCAATTCGGTGCCTCCATTACTTTTTTTTTTTATGGACAAATATTATTTTGTTAGTTTTGTTAGAATCGTCAGTTAGAGTTGGAGGATTCGAACCCATGACTTCTTTCCCTCCCTTCTCCTTTCATCCTTCCCCAACCACCGCGTCAACCTTATTTATTTTTTTTTTCTTCGTCTTTTTGCGCTCTATAATTGCCTACATTATTATGCAATGATATTGTTCTTCGGTCCCTCACCGTGTTACATTGTTAATTTCTTGAGAACTCCGTTGAGTTTAGTTGGTTCCCTGTTTTCATTTTCAGGTTACATTTTTCAAGTAATAGTTACGAAAATGTTCCATTGTTTATGTTCCGTTCGGTGTTTTAGTTGCGGAGGAAGGGTGAGGACTGATTACAGACTTTGCAAAACCTTCAACATAGGAAACAAGATGAAAATTGTGTGACGGTTTTGTTTTTAGAGTTTAATTTCTATGCAGTGTTGATGTAAAAAGTTTTGCATAGGTACAACTTTTTAGGTAGTTCCTTGTAAAACTCAACAAACTTACTGTATTTGACTAGTTATGATTGGATGCCTTTACACTGTCAATGCATGGACTAATTACTCTTGTTTTTTTATCAGTAAAAACGGGTGAACTGAATGAAAATGTGACACAAATTAACAAACCAAACATCCACCATGTTTCACTTATTGCTGTTTTTAGATTTTAAACTTTGAAGTTTGCACTCTCTTAATGAAGGGAAAACTTTTTCTTGTTTGCAGCATTATGTAGCCCTCAAAATTCAGAAGAGTGCACAGCACTATACTGAAGCCGCGATGGATGAAATAAAGATTCTCAAACAAATAGCTGAGGGGGACCTGGATGATAAGAAATGTGTTGTGAAGCTTTTGGATCATTTTAAGCATTCGGGGCCTAATGGCCTGCATGTGTGTATGGTTTTTGAATTCCTGGGTGATAATCTTCTCACCCTAATCAAGTATAGTGACTATCGTGGGCTTCCTCTCCCCATGGTTAAAGAAATCTGTTTTCATATTTTGGTGGGCTTGGATTACTTGCATCGCGAGCTTTCTGTCATACACACTGATTTGAAGCCAGAGAATGTGTTGCTTCTGTCACTGATAAATCCATCTAAAGATCCTAGGAAATCAGGTGCTCCACTCATCCTTCCAAACACCAAGGATGAGGCTGTGTCCAATAATGGGACTAACCAAGACAATAAAAATTTGAATGGAGATCCGGTGAAGAACCAGAAAAAGAAAATGCAGAGGAAGGCCAAGGTAGCTCAAGGCTGTGTTGAGAAGGAAACTTCAGAGGAAGCTGAGGATTATAAAGGACTTGATCAAGAAGATTGTGGCAATGATGTGAAATTAAGTTTGGAATCTGTTGATAAACCTAATAGTTCTCTGAGTAAAGATGAATCAAGTTCAACTAAGACTTTTGAGAAGGATGTTTCACAAGGAAGTCATGGTCACAGGAGAGGCAGCCGTTCCATGAGAAAGAAGTTGCTGGAAGCTGTTGATCTTAAGTGCAAGCTGGTTGATTTTGGTAGTGCTTGTTGGACTTACAAACAATTCACAAATGATATTCAGACAAGGCAATATAGGTGTCCTGAGGTTCTTCTTGGATCCAAATATTCAACCCCAGCAGATTTATGGTCCTTTGCTTGCATTTGCTTCGAGCTTGCCACTGGTGATGTTCTTTTTGATCCTCACAGTGGTGACAACTATGATAGAGATGAGGTAACCATAACTGCACCTGTCTTGTACTAAAAAGAAGCTATTTGGCTTTATTTTGTGCTATCAAGTATCACCACCATGCTTACAACTATTATGAACTTGTTTTCTATTGAGTGTTTTCTAAACAGAGTAGAAGTTCTCTTGTTCTTAACTTTTTGGTTTGGTTGCTAATACAATTGATATTGTACCTTTTCATACCCTTATTACATGCTGGTGAATGCAGAACAACATACTTCTGCTGACTTTAAGTAAATATCTGTTTTTCGAAAGGAAAAAGGCAAATGGGAAATATATTATGTGCCCTTGGGTTGGAAACAGTAATACAAAGGACATTCCTAACTTTTGCTAACTTTTGCTAACAATATATCAGCATTCTTTGGAATTTAAGTTGTATTTGAAAAATAAGACAACGTTCATTGGGAACATTGCTAACTTTTGTAAGCTGAGTACTTTTAGTTAAAGAGTGATTTCTTTCTTACTAAGGATATTAAACTCTTTGTACTCATCTTTGCTTTCTGAAGGTTGAAATAGTCTTTAGCTTCCATTCTTTAAAGTTATGCTACTGCCTACTGGATCATGACTTTTCTTCAAAGAAAGTTGCTTGTGTCCATAGCATTTTGAAATCATCAATTGGCCGAAACATGATCTGATGTTCAATATTCTCAATTTTGAATATAATTTGCTGTTACACTGCTGGTTAGAATTGAGGCTTCATCATTCTTCTCTGTTTGGTGCTGCTAATTAAAGAAAAAATTGAACAAATAATGGAAAAAATATGATACATTGAAATCACTTGGGGTCTAGGCCACTATTCTTCTGCATAAAAAATGTTGACATCTATTTTAGTGGAAAACCAAATATTTTTTACTCAACAAAAATTAGAGATAGATATATATATTGAAGCTTCCTATTCTCTTGGAAACAAATGTTAGAAAATTTTAAAATAAAACTGTCTACCTAAATTTGAACTTCAATCAATGGATTGTTTTGATGACCTTTAAACGTTTGTTTTACAGGATCATCTGGCATTGATGATGGAGCTTCTTGGGAAGATGCCTCCCAAGGTATGAACGTTATGTGGTCTGCAGGGAATTTTGAAGTTTGTTGGTATCGTCCATTTTTGCATTTTTATATTCAAGAATCAACATTCAAATTTAAACTCCATTTCAGACTATTTTCCATATCCTCATGCAGTGTACTCCATTTTTCTTTCAATGAGGTTTTCTGCTTTAAAAAAACTGAAGAATAGGGTAATTTACTGTATTTCATTCTCTGAAAATTGGTTGACATTGATATTTCATCCGTGTTTAACTGCAAAATTTGAATAAATATTTCCTTCAGATTGCACTAGGTGGTCGCTATTCCCGAGAATTTTTCAATAGACATGGTGACTTGAGGCACATCAGCAATTTGCGATTTTGGCCAATGGATAAGGTGCTGATGGACAAGTATAATTTCAATGAGCAAGACACAAATGACTTGGTTGACTTCCTTGTTCCAATACTTGATTTTGTCCCAGAAAAGAGACCAACAGCTGCTCAGTGCCTTACTCATCCATGGATGAGTGCAGGTCCTCGGACTCTAGAGCCCTCAATAACTGCCGTGCAACCTGATGCCATCAACGAGGAATTGTCTAAAAGGAGGAAGAGGGAAACGGCTGAGAAGGAGGCAGTGGAAATTGGTTTGAGGAATATAGCCATTAAAGGAACTTCTGAGCCTCTCAAAGACTCCCAACCTCTAAAGTCATTCAAATAGGTACAAATTGGCTTGTCTGGCGGTATATGCAACCTGTTTTCTTTTAATGGATAAGTTTTGCTGGTCCTTGGAACTATATATCTGTGGAAATGTTACATGGGACATTATATGCAATGCAGGTCAGACAACGAGCTTGTGACTTGGGAAGTTCTTCCTGGGGCGAAGACGGCTGGATTTCTGAATTGTTGTAACCTAACTTATTTCACCTTTACTGGTATTACAGGGTTAGCTTCAGATTCAATTGATCAAGTGTGCTAAGTTATAGAAACTAGATATTTTTTTGGTGTTTGGAACTGCTCCCTAGATTAGAGTTTTGTCTTCCAGAAATAGGACATTTGTTTTGGGGGGTTGTCCAGTTGTACTTTAAATGAGTTAATCCTTGATTTGTTAGCATCAGACTTTGTTGCATGTTGAGTTTATGGAACATATAACTTTGGTTACGGTCCATTGTATGTAAAGAGAGATCTTCAATATATATTTTAAATTTTGTTTTGAAAACAACCCAATCAATTTTAATTCAGGGTAACAATTAACTATTTCAATATTTATCAATATCTTTCCTCAATATATATAAATATATATAATCTTTTTAACATTTAGATCCATGTTAGATTTGTTAGTTGATTTCAAATTTACTATCCTTATTCAACCTCTAAAATTGAATTTGACTGATATCAATTCCCCATAATAAAATTTAACTGTTGATATATTTTTTTAAATATTGTTTCAATACAATATTATATAACTGTTATGAGTCAATTGATTTTTAGCAATCAATATTGATGATTGATATAATTTATTCTAATAATTATAAAATTTCACATCACTTAAAAGGAAATCATAGATAGATTATAAACACTCTCCTCTTAACTCACTAAGATACTTTTATAAAGATAAAATCGTGATGGTTGATCGAGTATCTAAACAGACAATACCTTGGATAGAGAATCCTAACGATATTTAGGATTTGAGTTTCAAACATTAAAAATTTATTGCTATTTTCACAATTAATATCAAATAGATAATATACAATCGTAACATTATAAATACATTAATATATTAAGTTTAATTCCATCCTCAAATAATGAATTTCAATAGTGCTATTTTAATTTTTATAGTGATAATTTTCTTACCAAAGTTAGTTATAAATGAATTAAAACCCATTATTAATTATTAAAAATTAATTTATAATTAAGTTAATAACTTTACTAATATAATTATTAGTTAGCAATCCAACAAATGAACCAAAATCAATAATTTATAAAATTAGAGAACTAAATATCTACTATACATATATAAAAGCAAACTACCAGCAAAATGACCAAACTGGATATTCTATATAAATGACACATGGCAAAAAATAGGAGCAAAAGGGTAATTGGATATCATTTCAGGAAAATGGAATTTGCTAATTGCACCCCCATTTTAATAAGTGTACTCTAATATTTCTAAATTAAAACTTGCTAAAAGACTCACTTTTTGATAAATTCACTCCAATATTTCCAAATTAAAACTTGCTAATTGTACCTTCTTTTTTGATATTTTAAATCTTAAATACTCATTATATCATTTCTTTCATCCTTCTCATACGTTATTTCTTTAACACGTAGGCAGTGGTATTAGTTGCGTACGCAAGGTATTGTACTAGCCAGTTATAAAAATACAAAATCTCAATATTATTTTAATTTTTCCTTTCGAAAAGACTTTAAATCATTGGTGATATAGTAATTACTTTCTTATTTACTTGATAATTGTCTAGAAACTTTCTAAGTGCAATGATTTCTTTTCATTTTATGTTATGATTTTCACAATCTCTTACTTTGAATCCTCCATATTTCTCAATATTGTTGGTTCTCACCTCAATTGGCTAAGTCTAATCATTGGCAGGTTTGCATATGTGTGACAAAAGATGGTATCTTAAATGAATCGATTACTTATGGTCTGATTTCAACATAGATATACTATCACAAGAAGAAAAAATTATCATTGAACTTTACTTCTTTCTTTCTCTTATTTTTGTTACACATTCATTTTGTCATTAATAAACTATGCTAGATCTTACAGTTTTTAAAATATTTTTTCAGTCGAGATGATATATTGTCTTAACTACCTTTTTAAGTGTTATGTGTGTTCAAATATCTTCCTTATCATTTTCTCTCTTTTGTTCCTGTTGTTAACTGAAATTGATCTACTATACATATATAAAAGCAAACTACCAGCAAAATGACCAAATTGGACAAAATGAATGTGTGTACTAGCCAATTATAAAAATACAAAATCTCAATATTATTTTAATTTTTCCTTTCGAAAAGACTCTAAATCATTGGTGATATAGTAATTACTTTCTTATTTACTTGATAATTGTCTAGAAACTTTCTAAGTGCAATGATTTCTTTTCATTTTATGTTATGATTTTCACAATCTCCTACTTTGGATCCTCCATATTTCTCAATATTGTTGGTTCTCACCTCAATTGGCTAAGTCTAA
>CM023952.1:7444655-7494245 GCA_013407115.1 Glycine latifolia
TACCTTTTTAAGTGTTATGTGTGTTCAAATATCTTCCTTATCATTTTTTCTCTTTTGTTCCTGTTGTTAACTGAAATTGATAGCTTGCAGGCATATCAATGTGGAGATTTTGGTTATTTATAAAAGTTACTAAAGCTTCAAATAACAAGCAGTATGGTCTAACTCTATAATTTCAAAATGATTCTGCACATTATATATTATTTATATGATTTTATCTATTAATAAAAAATTCAGGAAACACACATTTGGCTAAGTCCCCATATCTATAAAGTGTGGGCTCGAGCATTTCCATTCAAACATGATAGATTTTTTTTGTTACATTAAAATTTTCATCACTTTATTATGTTTACTCCTATAACCACCATCTCATGAAACTGACAAAATTTGATCATGATAAACTATGATCTATAATTTGTGTAAATATGTTCCTAATTCTTATAATCTTATTGACATCTCAGATTTAGAAGAAGATGTTTTACCTATACACAAATATGTCTTTTTAAGGGATTTTTTTGTTCCCACTTTGAAAGAAGGTTTCAGGCCTATTGATGTTGATCCACAATGTCTGGTACCCGGTAACAACTATTTGGAAATCTCAAATGTTTTTGTATCATTTTCAGTTGATACATAACATGTTTGACCATATTTATTTTCTGCAGGTTAGTCCTGTGGAAGGTACAATTTTAAGATTTGGGGAGTTTAAGGGAGCTAGAACAATGATTGAACAAATTAAAAAATTTTCATATTCAGTTTTTCCTTTTCTTGGTGTAAGCCATTTCCTTCTAACAATCGATGTGCAAGAGGAGCATAGTTAATCAATAACAACTACTGAGAAGAGCAACAAGTCATGGTGTAGAGTTTCATTGGCTTCTCCAAAAGTTTGGAACCCAACATCATTACGGTAATATGATGATATATTTCTATTTGTCTTATGCTAACAATGTCTTATGCTTACTAGATTTGATTGTAAAAATTTGTATTTAAAAATGATCTTATTAATGAAAAAAATCACATATTGATATATTTACATGCTAATCCTCACAAATTAGCACCTAAAATTTTCATTATGCATCTACTATTGATTTTTTTTTCATGGTGCATATTATCATGAATATTTGTAATAATCATTTGAGTACTTCAGGTAGTATCTCAATTTCAAACTTGATCCATCACATTGATACTATCAAATATATATGCAGATAATAAGTCTTAAAAAAAATGTGAGATATCGTAGTAGATTAACCTATTGTTCAAAAATCACACTTTTATATTTCATAGCAACCAATTACTATATATTGATTGGAATATATATTATGTTCTCTAAGTAATCTCGCTTTCAATCTTTTTTAAATTGTTGTTATCCATCAGTTGCATTTATAGACAATATTCTATTTCTAGGCTAAAATTTTGTAAGATATTAACAAAATTTTTAAGGAGTACTATATTACAAATTAATCATCAGTTGCCTACAATTATAATTCACTACATTTATATAATGTTATTATTAAATAATATTTTTTTATTACACATGCAAAAGGAACGTTAACAAAACAAAACGTACACACAAATAATTTGTACATTTTACTTATAATTATCATATCTTTATATTACACACAATAAATATAATTTTTTATTCCTATTATAAATTCATCATTTTTTCATTTCTAAAATATTTATATATTTACTTATTATAAAAATAAATTTTCAATTTAAAACAGAGTGAAGTACAACAAATCAGTATATTCTCTGCGAACGTATACGGGTTATCGACTAGTTACAATTAAAAATTAAAAATCAGTGAGACCAGTGTTAGCATCGACGATGATGGTGGCTTCCACGGCTCATGGTTTCCGGGCACCATTATTAGCCAGGTCGATTCCGACAAATTCATGGTCCAGTACCATATCGTCATTGAAATTCTCAGCCTTCATCATCTTTGACCGTCGCCCTTGCGAGAGAGCTGCCATTAGCTATTCAAGTACGCTGACAAGGTAGAGACCTTTTGTGATCATCGCTGGTGGGACAAATCACTCAGGCTTTAGGGAATGAAAGGTTTTGTGTCTATTTCATGGATGAGGAAGAGATGATCCTTCCCAAGGAGTATCCATGACAAGGTATGGACCTATGGTGTTTTAGACACTTAAAATAGATACACACTATCATCTTATTACAAATTACGATTGTTCACTTTTTTTTTAATAATTATTATAAAAATCTTATCAACAATGATTTATAAGATTAAATGAAAACACGGGCAATGAAAAAGTTATTAATATAATTTATATTTATAACAATATATAAAGAGAATATTTCTATTTGGTAGTCAATTTTATTCCTTAATTAATGTTATAAGCTTCTCATCCGGTACTCTGTTTCATTAACTAATAATTTATACGTAATTGTAAATAACTTTGACTTAATTTTGTATTTTCACACTTTATTCAACCAGTTAAACTTTCGGTTCAATAACTCAAATAAATTTACACCATCATAAACCACCTACCACTTCAAATCTATAATAATATACCAAAAACAAATACCAACCACTACCACGTTTAACAAAGAGTAATTTAATTAGTAATTGTTCCCACTATTTTGGCCTTCAACTATAACCGAGTAACTCAACAATTTTTCTTAAACAGTCCTTCACGTTCTTGCTGCTCACGTTATATCCCTTTCTCTAACCTACAAAATGTACAAATGTATTCTTCTAATGGTACAATAGGTATCGCGATGGGGAAGTCCTTGCGGGAAGATGACAATTTCACAAATCGCACCGCCACACCATCACTCTTACAATTGCACAACACAGAGAGTCAAATTCCTGTTTTCATCTCTCTTTAATCTCTTTTCCTCTTCTTTTCTTCTAATATATTATGGACATCATGCGTGACTTCTATTTAACTAATAAGGTTCATATTCAAAAAAGTTGTTTTGTTATCACTCATTTCTATTTGACTTCTTGATATTTACATATTTGAAGTTTACTCACCACTTTTTGGGTTGGACAAGGATGCAAGCACCAAGGCTACATCAAAGAGAATGGGATGAATGTAAAATAAAGAGTTAGGGAAAGAAATGAAAATGAAGGGGAATAGAGAAGAAACTTGTTCGCAGAAGATTTAGAAGGAGGATGGTCAATTGAATTTTATAGTTAGGGAGGGATGATGCAAGCACCAAGTGTGAGTGCTTAGGTGAAAGAAATGAAAATGGAAGATGTATTTTTCGATATTTCAGTATTATTTGCATCTGCACACTCTTTTACATGTTTTTTTCTTTGTATATGGTTGGATTTTGTTTTGGTGATCAGAACTGGTGATGGTTTTTGAACAAGATTAATTTTGAGGTTAAAAACATAAATTAATATAAGAAATTTTAAGAAAACAAAAGTTAAACTTCTTTTTGAGTTTTTATCAAATAATTGGAAGGCAAAAAATGGTTTGACAAAATGTTGAGGTTAGATTTCCCAAACTTTTCTCTCATGTAACATAATGATCATTAATTCATTTTTCACTTGGATATTAACATCAACTTTTAAGAGTACTAAAACCCAAATTCTTAGTGACAAGAGCCTAAAGTTTTTTAGTTATATTCCAATCCCTTGAATAATTTAACTAAGAAACTTGCATTAAGATTAGAGGTCAAAAGATAATTAATAAACCAAATTTCACTCCTAGATATAAGGTCTAGATGCTTTGCTTCCGTTCAAGGTTTAGAAAGTATTTTCCAATCACTATCCAATTCAAGCTATGGAAGATCAACTCATAACAAACATTAAACATAGGAGTAAAACACTAACATTGAATCATATAAAAATAAATAGCTCAAAATAAATACATGGGAGTTGGTACCCTAGAAACGAAAGTTTAGCTAGCCCATAAACCCATGTAGAAATGAGGAAAAAGGAAAAAGAGGCCTTGTGAGAAGATTAATTAGTTGTCACACAGAGCTCTAAGTATTATCTTTAGGTCAAAATGTCTTTGCACTAAGCATGACTTCATTAGGCTATCTGAAGTGGTCACGCTAAACGCAATCATCATGACATTTAGTGTCCTCTTGACTAATTCTTTGATCGATCATGTTAAGCGTCAATGAAATGGTGTTGCATGTGACTCCTATATAGAGGGATTTCTCTCTAGACCTTTTGTGTGCTGAGCATCACATAAATCACACTCCAAACTTGTTTAAAAAGGACTACAAATATAGCTTACTCTTCTTCAAATCCTACACAAAATAAGGTAAAACTAATAAATTTCTAAAGTTAGCGACATGATACCTGTTCTGCTAGTGAGAAACAGAATGTACCCAATAGTGTGTGTTGAGATTTTGCTATGGGATCAGACTCTCTCTCTCTGAAGATGCCTATAGAGATGAAGCACCTCCAGGAAGATGATCACTGCGGGAAACAACACGAGTGACGTGCTGTGTGTGCAGTGTGAAAGGAAAAGAGAGAGTCAGAATTGTGTACCTTTCACCATGACTGATGTTCTATTTATAAGATAATACCTGGATCCTGGTAAAATGATGGTTAAGGCCCATTATCTTTGGCCGAGATATTTCAATCATTTGAATATTCGTTCTATCTTTCTGTTATAGAATCTGCTATATCTTTTATCTTCTGTTGAATAAGATATTGGGTTGTTAAGGATTTAAACATAAAGATAATTGGGCTTTATCCATAACAGATGCCCTCAGCCCGGTTATTTAGCATTCTGGATGACTGGGATGTATTTAATGGATGAGCCCGAGTTTACATTATCTCGATGTGTTTTATTCCTGCTTGTTCAATACCGGAATACATAATCTTTCCTCGGACATTAGTATGGAACGCATTTCCAACTATGGCCGAGCTACATAATGTTCTTGTTTTGTACGGTTTCTGTAACCGCTATCAGTCCGGGTTCCATTAAAGGGCCGAGTCATATGTTTCTTTCTTTCGATAAAGATTTTATAGTCAGAGATCCCGACTTCAAATCTTCTAGTTTACTCTAAAATTTATGCTTGAAGATATGAAAGGTTGTCTTTTCATTTCTTTTCTTGGCGAAAATTACTACTCAGATCATTTAACGCGTCGTTCCTATTTCCCATGCCCCCATCATGAGCTTGAAAATTTCTTCTTGTTTTGCCCCTTGCATAGCTCAGAAAATGTCGCTTATACCCTTAGTGTTTGTTCATATTTTGGAGGTTACCTTTTTGAAACCTTTTGCTAGCGGTTTCTTAGTGGTTATTGCTATTTCAACTTCCTTATTCCCCTCATTTGCCTTCGCTTTTCTTTTTCATCTTTCTGTGTCCTTTGTTTCTGCCCACTCTTCTTCCTTTCAACACCCTCTGAAGTTTCAAATTTCTCAAGACTTTCAGGTATTTACTCTATTCGTTTTTTATTCAGTTTCTTGTATTCAACTTTTGTTCTTCTCTTCGCATTTCTTCGATATACATTTTCTGCTTCTTTAGACTAAGCATTTGTTCTAGGTCATTCCTTCTTTTATTTTCCTTTTGTCACTATGGTGAAGCTTACTCCTGAGGAGGAAGCATATGTTCGAAAGAACGTTCCCCCTAAATCTGCATTTTGGTTTTGGGGTATTCTTGTATCTGATGACAAAAAGAAAAAGGATTTGTTAAAATTTTCTGAGGGTTTTGGTGTTTCAAAGAAACCTCAACCTAATATTCCTTTCACCCGTAGACGTAAAGGCATCCGTATAGGCTCAGATTACAGTAGAATGAGTTCCTCAGAAATTTTAGCTGCTAAGGTTCTTGAACAAACTTCTGTCAATCCTAGGTTTACCCCTTCTTTGAGTAATTCACGCTCTTCTATGAATAAGAAATCTTTTAAAAATGTGTTTGAACGTTTAAGTTCTTCTCCAGCCATTAATGGTAATTCTCCACTTATTGACCTGGACCCTTTAGAACCTGCCCATGAAGTTCATTTTGAGCCCTGCTCAAGATGTATGGATGACTTTCATTATTATGCCCAGATTGGACAATATGAGCGAACTGATGAGATTCTCGCCTCATGTCGTCACAATCCGGTCCGAAAAGTCACTCCTGCGATCACTAGGATTCCTCGGTCATCACTACCGAATGTAGGGGTTCTAATGCCGACTTCCCATCGCATTAATCCAGGGTCGGCCCTTCCTTCAACCCTTCCTCTTTCAACTACACCTCCAGGTATCCTCTACTAATTTATTCTTTTTACTTTGTCGTAGGTTGTTATGGAAACTCCATCAATGGAAATGGTTGACGAGTCTCAATCAGCAGGATCTCAACCCGACAACCCGTCCCTTTCTTTGATCACCAAATTCCCTTGGGTGACCTATGAAGTACTTCGTACTTCTTCTTTCTTATCCCCGGGGAATATAGCAGCGCTCCCCATAGGCAATCAGGATGGGTTCTCTATCCGTCCTCCTGCCCCGGATGAGCCTATTTGCTCATTCGCCGAGGAAGGTGAGCCTAACTATTTCTTCTTTTGCAAAGATGTGGTTACACGTCTGGGAATCCGATTTCCTTTATCGGATTTCGAAATGGAGCTTTTGAATTATCTTCACTTGGCTCCTTCCCAATTGCATCCCAATAGCTGGGCTTTTGTAAAATCCTTCGAGGATCTGTGCGCCAAATTACATATTGCTCGCATGGTTCCTCTTTTCTTGTACTTTTTTAATGTTCAAACCGACCATACTGGCCGAGAACCCTCAACTCGGAAAGGGTGGACTTCTTTTCGGAGCCTCCCTGGTCGTCACTTGTTTCCCATCTTTACTGATTCTTTTAAAAACTTTAAAAACAATTTCTTCAAAGTTGCTGCCGAACCCGACAAACAACCATTTTTCCTCCGAGGTCCAGAGCTACCCGGTGTTGAGTGGAAATTTCCGCTCTACTGGACCCAAGAACACTATATCAACCCTCCTGCATCTTATCGGATTGACGAATCTAGTTTGTCCGACGTAGAAGCATCAGGACTTATTCAAATTAATATGTTCCGAGAAGCTCAAGGTTGCATCTTCTTACAAAAATTCCATACCTCTTTTCTTGGTTATTTATTGTTTGTTTTCTTCGCAGCTGTCGGAATGGAAAATTCTGCACCGATTCCGAGGCCCGACCACCTGGTAGCCTTTAATTCACGAAAGAAGCGAAAGGTTATAGGAGACAAAGGCAAAAGAAAGGTTGAGTCTTCTGTTTCGGCCCTGGTTAATGCTGAACCTGTTCCGGCTGCCTCCCCAAATATTCCTTCCCCAGCTCCTTCCCCGGCACCCGAGATGTCGGTTATTGACCTTGATCCATCCGTAGGGGATGTGATTCCAGAGGTTCCGGCTACCGAGTTGTCGGAACCTCGGAGGATTAAAGCATCAATGCCCGTGTCTGAACCCTTGGAGGAGCATCTTCAATTGGCACCCCGAACTCTTTGGGAGAAGGGTGTTACTCAGGACTTTTTTAGAGTCGCTCGGGTGCCGAGAAGATATTCCGAGCTAGTGCCCTTCTCTTCAGACGATATGGAAGAGCTGAGTAGGATCGAGCTAGCGACTTTGAAGGGTGGCACCTTGGTTGAGAGCTTGTTTACTTTAAACAAGAAAGCCTGCAGGGTGGTTGCCGATCTCGAAGTGTCTCGAGATGAAAACCAGCAACTTCAAAAGGATCTAGAACTTGCTCAAGAGAAGGCGGCGACTGTTCATGTCGATCTAGAGGTTTCCCGTGCCGAAACCAAGGAAGCCCGAGAGTTGGTGACAAAGATGGCCTCCGAGCTTGAGGTTTCCCAAGCTAAGCTTGGGGTATCTAAGATTGAAGCAGAGTCCTCTCGGGCTGAGGCGGCGAAACTGGAGCTCGAATTATCTTTAGCTCGGGGCAAGGTTCAAGACGGTCTTGACCGATGTAATAAATTAATCGCTCTTGAAGCCAAGAAATCAAAAGACCTGGAGGAAACGACCGATGAGCTTATTTTCGTGCGGTCACAATTAGCACGGTCTACTGAAGCTTCTTTTAACAATGCTTTGGAGCAGATTCATTTTCTGAACCCCGGTCTTGAGTTAAACACCTCAGGTATGCATTTCAAATCATACATTGGCGACAATAAATTGTTAACTATTTCAGATAGTGAAGAAGACGAGCCGAGTACGATGAACCTACCTGACGAAAACGAGAACCGGGGAGATTCTTGAAGGGCCGGGATGCCGGTTTTATATGTAATATTTTGGGAATTTTGAAACAATATTTCTTCTATTTCTGACTTGATTACTTTGAACAATTTATTTAATGCATCTCGATTTCATCATATTCATCTTGGTTCACTGTTTCCGATTGGAACACATTTGCTTGCTTGAATGTTATTTTGGCTCCAACTGCCGAGTATTTCAATCGAATCACTAGTTCAAATATTGTTTTTGGAACCGAGTTCCTGTCCTAGCAACTGTTAATGTATTTCGTAACATTAATCTATGGATGTAATTCTTTCGATATAGATATAACCGATGATTCATCCATGAGTAAATAATTACGCCGACTTGATCAAGGCCGAGTTAATACATAACAACGACTAGGCCCTCATAAATTGTGCACAATGTATATATAATTTCCTTATAAGGATTTTATTATTCTTCGAAGATTATACAAATTCATGATCTCAATGAGAAATTTATACCGGGTTTACATTCCTCGGCTGACATAATCAATGAGAAACACATGAATACATAAGTCACGATCTCTATGAAAGATTCGCCTGGATCCCGGCTTATGAATCGATTAAACCGTGATCCCCATGAAAGACGAAGTCAATTAAGGGGAAACACACGGTAATAATAATCCATGATCCCAATGACGGGCTCGAAGCCAACTAAAGGGAAACACATGGTAAAAAACAATAATCCATGATCCCAATGACGGGCTCGAAGCCAACTAAAGGGAAACACATGGGTCTTCTCTCAACTGTAATATATCTTTAGCTTGTCGGCATTCCACGTCCGCTTGACTTGTTTGCCTTCAAGAGTCTCTAGGATGTATGCTCCTTGTCCTAAATTTTGGGTAACCCGATACGGTCCTTCCCAATTGGGTGCAAACTTCCCATCTCGGGCATTCTTATTTCCGATATCTACTAGCCGTAATACGAGATCTCCTTTTTCGAAGGACCTTGGCTTTACCTTTTTATTAAATCTCCAAGCTGAGATGTGTTTCATGCGTAAATCTCGGCAATGTGTTGCAGTTCGGACTTCTTCTATCAAATCAAGCTTGGCGGCTAATGCTGTATTATTGTCTGTATGAGACATTTGCCTCCTCCATGAAGGTTGACCGATTTCCACAGGTATCATGGTCTCGCAACCGTATGTCATTCTGAATGGAGTCTCGTGGGTGGCTGTTTGGGCTGTGGTTCGATACGCCCATAAGACGTAATAAAGCTGTTCAACCCAGTTCGGGCCAGCTTCTTGCATTCGTTTTTTCAACCCATCCAGAATAACTTTGTTTGCTGCTTTTGCCTGGCCATTAGACTGTGGATGCTCTACCGACGAGAAGTGATGTTTTATGTGGAGTCCGACCATCATTTCTTGGAATTTCTTGTCTGTGAACTGTGTCCTGTTATCGGTGACGATTTCTGCTGGAATTCCGAATCTCGCTATTATGCTGCATTCAAAGAATTTTTGAACGCGGGCCGAGGTGATGGTGGCTAAAGGCTCGGCCTCAATCCATTTGGTAAAGTAGTCCATAGCTACTATTAACTATTTCATCTGACCTTCCGTCGCTTTAAATGGTCCTAAGAGGTCCATTCCCCATTTGTAGAAAGGCCATGGTGCCGTGATTAAATTTAGCTCGGATGGGGTCCACAATATCTTTGCATGCTTTTGACAGGTGTCACATTTTTTCACATGCTCTGCTGCATCTGCCTTCATTGTTGGCCAAAAATATCCGGCACGAAGAGCTTTTAATGCTAAAGCCCTTGCACCCATATGCTGGCCGTTAATGCCCTTATGTATCTCGGTGAGTACGTACTCTGCTTGGTCTGAGCTTAAGCATAGTAACAATGGGGTGTGGAGGCCTCGACGGTATAATTCACCATCTACGATTGTATACATAGAAGCATCTCAGGTTAATCTTTTCGCTTCTATCCCTTCATCCGGGACTATCCCTTGCTCTAGATAATTGATGATCGGCCTCCTCCAGTCTTCGATTACTAAGACCACCATGATGCATGCAGGTTGAGCGAGTTCCTGCTGTATGACTGTTCTATGATTACCTGTTCCTTTTGTACTTGCCAGCTTTGATAATATATTGGCTCGAGCGTTCTCTTCCCTCGAGATATGGGCGACGGTAACCTCATCAAACTCGGCTATCATTTCCTTCACTTTAGCAAGATATTTTGCTAACAAAGGACCCTTAGTTTGATATCTTCCTTCGATTTGTGTTGAAACAAGTTGTGAATCGGTAAAGACATTGACTCTTAATGCTCCCTGCTCTCTGACTTGCTTTAACCTGGCAATCAGTGCTTCATATTCTGCTTGATTATTAGATGTCGGAAAGTTAAGCTGCAGTGATTGTTCAAGTGATACCCCCTCGGGATTTTCAACAATAATCCCGGCTCCGCTTCCCTTGGAATTAGATGATCCATCAACATACACTTTCCACACACTGTTTTCCGGCTGGGTGGAAAATGTCGGGGTTAATTCAACCATGAAATAGGCCAGAGCTTGAGATTTGATGGCGTGACAGGCTTCATACTTGATATCAAACTCTAATAATTGAATGGCCCAATTCATCATTCTTCCCGCTAAATCCGGCTTGTGTAATACCTGCCGGATGGGTTGATTTGTTCTTACGACGATGGTGTGGCTTTGGAAATATGGGCGAAGCCTTTTAGCCGTTGTGAGCAGAGCAAAGGCCACCTTCTCGAGCTTCTGGTATTGCAACTCCGAGTTCTTGAGAGCTCGGCTCACAAAATATATCGGCAACTGAGACTTGTCCACTTCTCTGACTAGAACAGTGCTTATGGCTTCTTCTCCAACCGCGAGATACAAGACCAGTATTTCTCCAGGCTCTGGTTTTGAAAGTACTGGGGGTGAAGCTAAACACTTGTTGATCTCCTGAAAAGCCTCCTCACATGCCTGATTCCATCCTACGTTGGCCTCCTTTTTTAATAACTTGAAGAAGGGAAGGGCTTTTTCTGCGGATTTTGGAAGGAACCGCGTTAAGGCAGCCATTCTTCCCGTCAGCTGTTGGACTTCGCGTTTGTTAGCCGGAAATTGCATTTCGAGTACAGCCTTGCATTTGTCCGGGTTTGCCTCTATTCCTCGGTGGGTCAACATGAAACCCAGGAATTTCCTGGCTTTTACCCCGAAGGCACATTTCGAAGGATTCAAACGTATACTGTGTTGCCTTAGTTTGCAGAACGTTTCTTCTAGATCTCGGATATGGTCTCCGGTTAAATCTGTCTTGGCGATCATGTCATCGATGTATACCTCAATATTGCGTCCGAGTTGATTGGCGAAAACCTTATTCATCATCCGTTGGTAAGTGGCCTCGACATTTTTCAATCCGAATGGCATGACATCATAACAATAATTTGCTTCTACGCCTCGGAATGCCGTTTTCTCCTGATCATCCGGGTACATGGGTATCTAATTGTATCCGGAATAAGCGTCCATGAAAGATAACGATTGGAATCCGGCAGAATTGTCCACTAGCTGATCGATACTCAGCATCGGGTACGAGTCCTTTGGACAAACCTTGTTCAAATCTGTGTAATCGACACAAACTCGCCATTTGCCATTGGACTTCTTCACCATCACCACATTGGAAAGCCAAGTGGTGTACTGTATCTCTCTTATGAACCCGGCCTCCAGCAATTCTTTGATATGCTTCTCCAACGCTTGCCTTCTGTCCGGGCCAAGCTTCCTATTCTTCTGTGCCACTGGCTTAGAATCAGGATACATGGCTAACTTATGACAACAGAATGTAGGTTTGATTCTCGGAAGCTTTCCAAGCAAACACATCTTGATTCTCCCTCAAGCACTGGATTAACTTGCCTTTGGTCTCTGAATCATTCTGTTTGCCTATCTTCGTGATCTGATCTGGGGAGCCTCCGATCTGAATATCTTGAAGCTCGTCTACCAGTTCTGGCCTCCATTCTTCAATATCTCGCATATCTAGCTCCACAAGATTGACCGACTTTCGGGATGATTTTCTCTCAGTTTGTTGTTCTGCCGGGTCTCCTTGCCTTATCCGAGGTGGGGAGGATGGGCCGCCTTCAGTTTCTCAGATTGTATTAAAATAGCACTGTCAGGATTCCTTCCGATCACAGCAGATTGTAATGACTTGGCCGAGGTGTCCGATCATCTTCATCTTCTGATGCTTGGTGGACATCAATATGTCCCATTTATGAAGTGTGGGCCTACCCAATATAATATTATATGGCGAGGTGAACTCAGCAACAGTAAATGTGACCCGGTCTGTCCTGAAACCTTCCTTTGTTCCCAATGTAAGTTGGAGATCAATTACGCCTTTCAAACCGGTGCCTCCACCATTAAAGCCTATCAACATGGTTTGGCATGGTTTCACGTCGTCTTCTTTCAAGTTCATCTTTTTCAATGCACTCAGGTTGATGATGTCGACCGAGCTACCGTTATCAACAAATATTCTTTTGACTCGGAAGTTAGCCACGGTCCCTGTTATGACAAAATCGTCCTCGTGACCGGGCATTGCACCTTTCATATCGTCTTCGGTGAAATAAATTAGCGGGGGTGCAGATTTCTTGCTGCTTTCCTTGAATCTCGGTTGATCCCTTACCGACATAACTTCTTTGAGATATTTCTTTCGCTGATTAGTAGTGTCACCTCCACCTCCCATGCCCCCCGAAATCACATTACATTCAAATTCGGGTTTTGGGAAGTCATCCTTTTTGCTTTTCTTGTCATCTCGGTCTTTATTCTCCTGTTGACTTTTCCTTTTGCCTTGGTGCCCTTGAGTTCGGATAACATATTGCCGCAGTTTGCCTTCGCGAACAAATTTCTCTATCGCATCACGGAGTTCCCAACACTGGTCAGTCGTATGACCCGATCCATTGTGAAAGTCACAATATCGGGAGTAGTCTAATCCTTCCTTTCTTACTGCCGGTCGAGGACGTTCTACTTTCCTCATCTCCGTGAAAGCGACTTCTTTCCATATCTGGCCTTGTGTAGCATTCAATGGAGCATACTTGTCAAATTTTCATTCGTACCTCCTGGGCCTGAAGCCCGGGTCAGGAACATTTCGTTGAGGTCGGCTAACAGGCAAATTTGCAGGTTGTCGGCTAGATTGTGCATTCTCCTGACGTCGGCTCCTCGGCGATGAAGGTTTCTTATTCTCCCTCGGAGCTGAATTAGCAATTTCCATTTGTTCCAATTCCAAATATTTTTTGGAACGGATCCTAAACTCATTTAAAGATTTCACAGGATCCTTATAAATGGATTTGGCGAGGCGAGATGATCCATTGAGCCCGACTGAAATGAAATACACATGGACCTTTTCTTCGAGGCCTTGCACTTGCAGAGCGGCTTCCTTGAGTCGGTCCATATAACTCTGCAAAGTTTCTCCGGGTTGCTGGCGTATTTTACCTAGAGCGAACTCGGACTTGGGTTGTTTCTTGCTCGTTGCAAAATTCAACAAGAATTTCTGTCCAAAATCTTCAAAACTTTGGACAGAACGTGGCGACAAGGTATGAAACCAGGTTTGGGCGGCTCCGGTCAAAGTAGTAGCGAAAATTCAGGAAATTATGGGCTCGTCAATACCTCAGACACACATTTGCATGTCGAACTCGTCTATATGCACCTGAGGATCTTGGCTCCCATCATACTTGGATAAGAAAGAGCCATCGAAGTCCTCCAAGAACTGAGCATCCACTATTTCATCGATGAATGGGCTATTATTCTGATGACCTCGGCGATATTTCCTTCGATATGTATCATTTTCTCGTCCAGGCCGACGTATGGTTTCTCTTGCTGGTTTGTCAACAACGGTACGTTCTGGGATTCTAGTTGGCGGAGTGAGCCGAGGCCCTTTGTTACGTGACTGAGAATGGGATATTCTGGCTTGCTCGGATTGACTTATTGGCCCCCTGTTGCCGGTTTCGGCAGTGGGTGCCGAGCTCCCTAGTCCATGTCTTCTCGCTGCCGCATGAGGTTGCTCGTTCTGTGTTGTCGCTGGGCCTTCTATATTAGGACTCTGGTGTTCCATACATTGGAAACAGTGATTTTCATCTTGTGTGTGCTTAGCACTGCGTTCGTCCAGCTGCTTGATCAAGTTCTGGACATCCTCCTGTCGTTGAAGTTCATATCGCTTCTCCAAATTCTCTATTCGAGACAAAATTGAATTCAAAGCGTTCTGGATGAAACACTGAGTGGTGTCTGTTCTGCCTCGACAACTGATGGCGGAACGCAGGCTGGTGGCATCGCTGGGGAAGAGGCGGTGTGGGAAACTGCATCTTCTGCTACCACGTTTTCCAGATTCGTATTCCTGGGTGGTTCGTCATGTCCAACAATCTGGTGGCTTCTGGTGTTGACCATTGTGAGTTGGTGGGATTCAAAATTTATCGTTCCCACAGACGGCGCCACTGTTCTGCTAGTGAGAAACAGAATGTACCCAACAGTGTGTGTTGGGATTTTGCTATGGGATCAGACTCTCTCTCTCTGAAGATGCCTATATAGATGAAGCACCTCCAGGAAAATGATCACTGCGAAAAACAACACGAGTGGCGTGCTGTGTGTGCAGTGTGAAAGGAAAAGAGAGAGTCAGAATTGTGTGTACCTTTCACCATGACTGATGTTCTATTTATAAGATAATACTTGGATCCTGGTAGAATGATGGTTGAGGCCCATTATCTTTGGCCGAGATATTTCAATCATTTGAATATTCATTCTATCTTTCTGTTATAGAATCTGCTATATCTTTCATCTATTGAATAAGATATTGGGTTGTTGAGGATTTAAACATAAAGATAATTGGGCTTTATCCATAACAATACCTAATCTAGTTAATTACACAAATTAATTTAATATACACTAAAAAAAGTAAGAATAAATGAATCACCACCATTGAAGAACTTAGCATGACCTGTTATTGAGCTTAAAAAACAAATATTTGTTTTCATATACATTTAATTTTCTTATTAAATATTGTTTTGAAAATAACTCAGTCAATTTATATTAAATGTAACAATTATCTATTTCAATATATATTTTGTTATACTTTTTAAATATTTCTAAAATTTAGAACTATTAGTTGATTTTAGATTTATTATCCTTAATCAACTTTTAAAATTGATAAATTGATTGATATCAATCACACGTAATAAAATTAAATGATTAGTGGATTTTTCAATTTCAAACGTAACTGATATAAATTAGTTATAGTGTGAATAAAATATTTATTAGATAAGTCATAAGAGTGTTATAATTAGTCAGCTGATTTTTAGCCATCGATTAGCTTATTTTTAGCACCAAATCAATTTATTGATAATTGATATAATTGATTATCGTCTTCTTTGATAAATTGATTCATATACTAAATTATTATTTTAATTGCTTATATATCTATTCTGATCTATTGTTTTATCTTTATTCTAAACTAAATTATCAATAACAGGACTGTTTGTTAATCTCTTGAGGATTCACTCACTCTTCTGTCCAATACATTAGACAATAACGACGACACCAAGACAAAAACCCTATTCATGGTGGCAGTTTCAGCTGCTCAAGGTTATTCGGCACCACTGAGTTCTTCTTCACATAATGAGTTTTATGGACACAAAAGATGTTGTCCAAACTTGTGTCTTATCTAAAAGGTGGAAGGACCTTTGCAAACGTCTCACCAATCTCACATTTTGTTGTACCCTTTATTTCACGGGACTTGAATTGCCTCTTGGATTCTGGCTACTCAAGATTACTCCTATTTCCTACTTAATCTTACTATTAACGGTTTGGTTAAGGCTTGATTCTTAGATAGGGTCATTAAATTTGCTCTATTTCACAATTCATACATGAGTTTAGGGGGAGTTCGGTAGGAGGAAAGTTTTTTCATACATAAAAAACATGATTTTAGGAGATTTGTGAGAATTAAAGATTAATGTAAAATATAAAATATGTAATTAAAATTTTCTTTCCTTGGAATAGTGGATTCTTATCTTCCTCCTTAAGAATGTTTTCCGAAAAAATAAATTAAAATTGATTATCAAAAATTATAATTTCTTGACAATCTTTTTTATTAATTATAATTGTGTAGGATGTCGTATATCTTTCTTCAATGACACCTCAACCTCCGTGCTTTTGTTAAATTGGAGTTATTGAAATTGGAAGTGAAGAACTCATATGAAATTATATCCGATGAGAAAGTAAACAGATTTGTGGAGTACTTGCTTCAAAATAATCCAATGGCCAGAGTTTATAAAATAATAAATTAATCACGGTTTATTATGATTTTGTAATCAATTTAAATCAATCAGAGGATCTTTGTTTCACGGAATTTTAATGAATTCCCAAAAATATGAAGACACATTCTCATATTTATTACAAATTTTTAAAAAGTATTCTTTAATATTATTAATTTCTTGGAATACTATAATTTCTTTTTTTACTATGTTTTATTACATTTATATTCTTCATAAGAAGGAATATAAAAGTGATTTCCAATAGAGATGTATAAATTTATTATCTAGAGATGTATAAATTTATTATCTAATACACATGTAAATTATTTTTTATTTAAATTATTTGAAATTTTAAAAATTATTCACAAGAATATTAAAATATAACCAAACATAATTTTCTTAAAATACTTGGAATAATATTTCCAAGTTATATTTTTGGAAATAACATTTTTAGAAACTCATAAAGATTATATGAAAAAAACATTTATTTATTTAGAGGATGTGTTAGAAAAAAAAGCTTTAAAAAACATGATGTTAACTTTATTATATATATATATATATATATATATATATATATTCAAAAAATATAGTAAATAAGAAAAAATATCATAAATTTGTTGATTTTTATAATAAATATTCTAAAATTTATATCAACGATTATATATGATTAAATAATAATATGATTATAAAAATTATTACACTATCGGTGCACATGATCATTCAATTCAAATAGTAAATATGGAGAATTTTAACAACAAAAAAAGTTTTTAGTTCTTAAACACTGAATTTCAGGAATTAAAGAGATTTTTTAAAACCATTTTTAATTACTAAATAGTAAATTTGAGGGAATAAAACTGTATTTTTTAAATTTGGTTATCAACATTAAATCTTTAAAAAATCTTCATTACTAAATATCACAATTGTTTATGCTTGAACACCAAACACTTATAACGTGGGGAAGAGATAGAAAAATAATAATTTAATAGTAGTATTTAATATGTCATAAGCGTACATTTTCACTTTTATCAACCTTAGACGAAAATAGTCTTTGTTCAATCACACTGAACCTAAAAGCTCGGAATGATCTTTGCGATTTAACATATAGAATATCCTTTAGTATTTTTCATAAGCCATCTTCTTGCAACAGCACAGCAGCAACCACAAGTGTAGCTAGGAAATCCAAGTATGACTCATTAAGCATTTGATTAGGATATAAGAGAGATGCCAGAAGCAATCAATTCATCCGCCAAAACCTTGTTTGCAGCCTCTGAGGGATGAAAATCATCCCAGAATACATATTCAGATGCATTGGCACATGTTCCTATGGACTTCTTATTGCACAATATAGATGTCTCTATCAACACAGTTCCACAACAAGCCTTCCTTGCTTCAAAAAATCCTGTGATAACATACACAATGCATGCCACACATGGGAAACAAATTAACAATCCTAGTTCATAATCCATTAGATGATTAGTTCACTTCACTAGTCAGAACATAATTAAATTGGACAAAGCATGAATGCAGTTTCTTAAGTACTATTAGTATTATTTTTCAATCAGAATTAGAGTTTCAGTCCAGATATAATTAATGATCATATGATCTTTGATGCAAACTTTTATTAAAAGCACCTACAGAACTGTATCTAAATTTTATCTAAATAGATTCTGTACCATTTTCAGAAGGCTTGGTGACCAAGTCATAGAGGGGTTGGTAGATATCAAAGACAACCAAATTGAGGCCTGGAAGCATATTTTTCAAGTTCTGAGATGTTACGTTGAGCTTTTCATTGAAGTAAACTGCATCACTGTTTAAACTGGTCACACATTCGTTGGTATGAGCTCCAAAGAGAGTGATGGCTCCAGGCAGGCCACCTATTGGAGGTAATGTTGTCACACCAATCCTCCTTGCTCCCAATGCTTATAAACTCTATCAAAGCCATGATTAGAAATGCAAATCAAAATCAGCAAAGGCAAAGGCAAATTACTTCTCTTTTTTATTTTTGGTAATATTTAAACAATGGTATATAAACTTCTAAAGCAAGATGTCAAGGTTGAGAAAGGCATGCCTGAATGAAATTGGAATAGCATCGCAAGAGGATTTCTAAGAATTTATCATTTGTATAAAGCTTGTTAAGCAGAGGATTTATATAGTAGTTCTGAACAAAATCACGGGTCCCAGCACTAATAAGATATATAGCATCAGATATAATAGATGAAGCACTTGATTGCCCTTCTGCATCCACCAATTTTGTCTGGCACTCCTTTTAGTATTCCAGCTGCTTGCTCAACGGAATTGAATTCTACACACAGAAAAACACACAACAGCACTTACCAATTATATGATGTTAAAAAAGAAAGAAGAAGAAAAATGAGTTTTTGAATTTTAGACTTTTAAATGTATTTACATATAGTTTGGATGTCAATTCAAAATAACCAGCAGAAGCTGAGGCAAGTTGGCACCATTCAAGAGGCTCTTTCCTTTGGTCTTTAAGTTGAGATAGGCTGGTTGATAAGAGGTAAATCCAATGATTTCAGCTGCAGTGAATGAATTAATGAAACAAAGATCAAATCCAAGTTAAAAAAAAAATGCAAGTAATAGGGACTTTAGGGAAAAGATATTTAGTTAAATGGGAATTTTGAGGAAAAAGAAAAGGTACCAATGAAGTCTGTGGCAAGCTTTCCATTGCAGAAACTTCCTGTGGGATAGTGATTCTCAAAGTCTCTTCCATAAGGAGGGAGGTTTGCTTTAACAATTGGTGGTTATTATTGCCCACATCAACAATTGAGTCCCCAAATGTGAACATTGCAGGGACTAGAGGCTGCCCATTAGTCACATTCAGAAACACAGCAAGAAGAAAAGAAGCCAAGAAAGACCTTGAATACCCCATTATTTTCATTTCCTCTTCAGCAATGAGCTTCTTGTTGTTCATGCAAAAAGACACAATAGAGAGAGCAGACTCTGAAGATAGGTTACAGTTAGGGGAACTATAATCTGACTTAAGTTTTTTGCTTTGAATCTGATGCATACAGTATAGCTGGTTTGGCAAGGCTGCATTTCCAAGAATTTCATTAATATTTCAACTTAAATATAGGGTATTGAACTGTACCAACATAAGTCAATACAGAAAGTATCTGTCCAGTGTCCACATTACTGTAACTTCAAAAACATTATGTGAGTTCTTGCTGATCAAAAAAAATATTTGAGTTCTAAATTTGAGAATTTGAAAAAAGGTGTTGCATGCTTGATTAATGCTACCAAAGTTTACCGTTGAGATGGTACACCCTCAGTTCCACAATATTGACATTTTAGAGAGAAAAATCATCCCAAAATATATGTTATTTTACAAAACCAATGCTATATTAAATATTTTTTTCTAAGGTTACCCTTAATCAATACTTAGTGAGAGAGTAGTGTATAAGAAGAGTAAATAAGTTATTAATTATATAGATAAAGGATATATTAGGAAGTTATCTAATGTTTTCTTTAAAATTTAATAAATTAATTACATTTCTTAATATTTATGCAAAAATCTTAAATATCATATATTCTGAAAACGAAGGGAGTACTATTTAGGTGGCAACATGGCATTAACTTTCTTAGCTAATATCACTCAATCTTGAGGAAATATTAATTCATTCACAATTCTCAGATGAAATCACATGCATGTCTTGAGCTAAGGCCTATTAATTGGAATCAGAGAGAGCCATAAGGAGTGAGAGCACAGTAAGGCTTGAATCTGAGTGTATTTTTCAGCCTATACTAAAAACATGTAGAGGCAAATAAATAGTAGTAAATGTCTACTTCTCAGTCAGTTCTCTGTATTCACCAAAACAAAAACATGACAGAATATTATAATAGAAATAACGGATGTTTGTTAGTACTACTTACCAGTAAGTACAAGAATTGGACTATTGACACACGATGTCTTCAACTGTTTAGTGCAATCAACATCGTTATCAAGTCAATAAGGAATCTAACTTAGTTAAAGAGTGTCTAAGTTATTGCAAATTCCTAAAATTAGAGTTTGACATCTTGTAAACAAAAAAATAGTCATCAAGTCGAACATGTGTCCTTAGTATGAATTTTCTTTCTCAGGTGCTATATTTGTCACAATTCTTGTTATAATGTTTTGATCCCTAAAAATTAAAAACAAATACATACCAAACATTTATAGCAATACACACATCATACTCAATCAAATAAATTATACCCTCAATCTTTGGATAAATTGGAATTTATCTTTCATTCTTACTTCCAACTATATCTGGAGTGATGCCATTGTCTGCCACTTCACTGTGAAACATAAATATCATCACAGGCAATCGATGTTCTTTATGTACTTTTACGCCGAACTAGTAATAGCATTGACATTGTGCATTTTTCTATTATACGAAAAACAAAAGCCTTAACTTCGTAAACCATCAATGGTGTATTCTAGCACTAACATACTCTTGATGCTTAAATATGAATTTAATTTCTATAAATTCGTGCTTTTCTTAATTTTGAGTCTTGTATTTTATTTATTTATTTTTAGTTTATGTAAGTATGCATTTTTTTTAATTTTAGTCTTTATAAATTTATTTTTTTATTTTAGAATATGTAAGTTTGTATTTTTTTAATTTTAATTATTTTAAAATTTTATTTTTAATATTTATAAATTCACACTTCAGAAACTAAAATTAGAAAGAAAAAAAACAAACTTACCGAACTAAAGATAAAAAAAAACTTACAAAAACTAAAATTAAAAAAACAGAAATTTACAATAACTAAATTCATATTTAAATCTATTTTTATTCATGTAAATGGTGCATAGTCAAATTTAAAGGTATAACAAGATTATTTGGATAAATTTTAAGTTGAATTAGTATAATGTACAAGTATATAACAAACCGATAATCTATTTATAATTTTGAAAAGTCTATTTCACCCACAATTTATTTAATAGAAAATATTCATGGTATCGTTATTTTTCATAGAGATATCCAACTTATTTGTTCAAAATGTAACAAGAAAAAATAACTATGAATATTCTAAAGAAAAGTTTGTCGTCCTTAGTGATTTTTACCATATTCAAGCATAATTGATTCTCGTAAATAATACTTGTAACAACAAAAAACAAGAGAAAAAAAAACTCACTCAGTAATTAAATAAATTGGAAAAAAATAATGAATGAATTATTAACTGGTCACTTAAAGTGATATGAGAGCAAATATGAAAAGATGTATACATAACGAGTCATTGTTTTGTTCCACTATGTTTTTTCCAATTAGGTTTATTTAGACATCATGTACAATTATACACAATTTTATTAACCATTTAAATGGAATAATAATAGGATGTGATATATTCAATCTTCGCGAGAATGGGAAAGTTGATTGTTTCAATTGTAAGTGCACATGTTTGACCGACGGACCCTAAGGGACAGTTTGATTTGTGAGGAAAGAAAGAGAAATGAGTGGAAGGTTTAAAAATTTTGATACGGATCTCACACTTTCATACACTATTTTAATTTAAATATTTCTTCTCAATTCTATTTTTTTTCCATTGTACCGAAGGGTACCTAAGTTTAACGTTTGCTCCTTGTTGTGTAATTTAGCATTCACATATTGTTGACCCCATTTGATGCTTCTACCCTGTCCTTGCATCCTAGATCCTACCATGAAACCTCAACAGCTCAAGAATCTCAGAAACCTCAACACTCAACAGCTTTCTCTTGATGGCAGATGGTTACACAAGTTGTCATCAGATTCCACCTACATACCTGTTTTGTTAGTGATCATTCTCTATTTCTGCATTAACCTTGCATATTTCTCCTACAGCTCTTATCATGCAAGAAAATCCAACCATTAAACACAATCATAGTCTGAGATTTATCCTCTCAGACATCCTCATTATATCTGAAAATATCCTATCACCTCCAATATCTACTCCAGTGGCTCCAGCAGCTACTAGTAAAACATCTTCAATTAAGGCAGCATTTCCCATAATGTTTGAACTTGCTCCACTCTCTAGGCCTCTCCGATCAATAAGACCACCTGGTTGTTTTAGCTGATACTCTATTGTATATGTAGCCGTGCCAGATGGATTGAACCGTGTTCTTCCGTGCCATCCTTTGGCACACATGAACCCTGAGCTTACAATAGGTACACTCTCATCACCATCCACAAAATAAACACCATTGTGTAGCAAACTTCCCTCTTCTCCATCTGTTGAACTATCAATTTGGAAAGGAATACTCTTGTCCTTTTCAGAAGGGGAGAACTTGTGTACATGTGATCTTTCAGTCGGAATTCCAACTTCATAAAGACAGTATATTTCCATATCCGGAGCATCTGGTAGTCTGCATCAGAAATTCATGTTAATTTTTTAAAACTAACAAATCAAATGAGAATTACTGATCAAAAGTAGTACCAATATCTCAGAGCTTGCAAGGCATGATGCTTAACTTAATTAGAAAAAGAAAAGAAAATTTCTCCTACTGATGATCTTTTAAAGCTATTGCTCAATTTGGGTAGCTAGAATTCTATAATCATGGACTTTAATGGTATTGTGACAAATGTACAAAAGTAATACTAAAGTTAACGAGGAACTTATTGCTTATGAATTACTATGAAAAGTTGTGTCAAAATTAAAGGAATGCCACTGAATCTTTTAAGGAAAAACTAGTCAAAAGTATTTCATGAATATACATACTTGGTTTCAAGTGGATTAGACCAGTATCTGTAATGAGCATATTTAGGATCTTCTAAGTTCTCTGCTATCCCGTGAGAGAAGTGAGCCTCAGCACGCTTCATCATTTTTGGAGCCACAAAGTTAAGTATATCAAAAACTGTTCTTGCAGTATAAGCTCTTTTTTTAGCAATTTTTTGGATGCTTTCTCTGCTCATCTCAGCATAATCAGTCCACACAGCCTCATATGATAAGTTAAAAGTAGCAAAATTACTTCCCCATGAAATTTCCTGCTGATGATAAAACATAAAAATCATGCTGTTCTAATATATATATATATATATATATATATATATATATATAATTACTCAGATCAGAACAAAACAGTGGCAAATCCACATTGAAACTGAAATAACTTGCATAATGAAACAGTAAACTTTAGGCTTTAAGTTATGATTCAATCGATGGTAGGAATGCCTTCTGAAACATACAGTATTATAGATTTACTAGATGGAATAAATGGAATTTGCACTGGTGAATTAAAATCTGGCATCTTCTTAGGGAAGAAGACAATACTTGAAGCATGAAATTTAAGACTCGTTACTTCTGTTCTTCCATATCAGAATTACTAGCCAGATGAAAATTGAGCAAGTTCTTTTTTTCTTCTGAGAAAAAAAGTGAAATGACATCATGTTAAGAACAAAGAGAAGTGTGTAACTTTGGTATAGCTGAATCAAGGTCAATGAGAAGTGAAGCAGGTAACTGTGAGCCTGCCTCACCTAAAGAGATTAAACTTCCAGATTCATAGATTCTTTTGTCAATAAGGGATCCTGTGATTATTGTTTCCTATTATATGCCGAATATAATCAGTTTATTTGAATTAGTAATCTGTCAATTCATTGTATATAATTATATTGCCTAATTATAGGAATTAGAATAATTGTGCCATTAGTGCTATTTATGGCTGTAAATATCTCTAATACTTATAGATGATTCACTATCAATGAAAATCATAAAGACAGAAATTCTGGCTTATTTTACATGGAGATCTTTCTGCAATTCTCCTCAGCACTGCTTTTAAATGTATTTTCACTTGCAAAGTGCTTCACATTTCCCTTCTTTACCTGATCATAGTTATTCCAGTCTTCAAGACACCAATCCAAGCCACCCCAGATGGTTTCACCACCTTTTGGCATCAATGAGATGATTGAATCCCACGTTGTGCACACCCGCATGGCATGCTCAAGAGTTGGACGACCAACGTAATCAAAATTTAAAATGCCAGAAGCCACAGTTCTGCAAAAATTGAGTGACTCCATCATCTACCAAATGTGTGATAATTGTTTATAGATATGGTTATGGTACTGATAATGGATATGGCACAGTCACATCACAAAAAAAATGTGCAATTAACAATTTATCCAGCTAAACAGATTTTAACATATTGACAGTTAAAATCCTCCTTTTCAGTTTTTTGGGGGACAACCCAAATTTTTATATTCAAATGGTCTCTCTTTTACCTTTGATTTATGGAAACATATAATTAGATGGAGTTGCTACTGAATTAGATAATATCAATTCACAAGTTAATTACAAAAAACTAACAATTAGGTAAGTCAAAAGACTTGCATGTACATAAGCAGTGTTCCAATCTTTTTCATTTTACTATGCATATTAATTGCAGAGATTCTGTTGGGTCCAACTTCTCTTCTTTAAAATGTGATAATCAGTTGCAACTTATTCATTATCCTCTATTTTCTTTCATTTACCTTTTAAAGTTCTGTTTTCTAACTTAATATTACCGATACCTTTGATATTTTGCTGAAATTTGTATTTTAAATCCCCAGATTATTAGAGATAGACAGCATTCAATCCACTAATCAGTTATGATTTCTACAATTTCAAATCATACCTTCAAATTTCATAACTTCATAACAAGATGCCAGATTGAAATAAAGGATTTTGTTGCAAATACTGACCTGACAAATGCAACACTGCTTTCGGTTGAAAATATATTGCTAACAGCCCTAGGATCACCAAGAAATGCAGGGCTAATATTCATTATTGCTTTGATGTACTTGTCACACCAACCCGGACCGCTGCCACCTCCCATGGGAGGAGGTGTCTCAACCCATTTTAGGAAATGGAGAAAATAAATAGCCCCCATAGATTGTGGTACCACTACCACTTTCTTATAGCCATTTGTTACAAACATAAGCTCAATATGACTCTTCAATCTACTAAGAGCTTGGTCTCGAATCTGATTTGTCCAATTAAAACTAAATTAGCTGAAACTTGTTTCTGCAAAGATGCCAACCATGCATGATTTCTACTTAATTTTTGGCTATAGAGATGAAAAGGAAAGACATACAGAGGGGGAAAAGGTTCCGAAAAGAAAAAGGGGTGGCCGGAGATTGGGAGAATAAATGTTAGGAAACAAAGGGAACGCAGAGAAAGTCCACCTATATTCTCTCCCGTGAAATTAAAAGAAAATATCACATTCTTTACTTTTAACAATGACTATGAAAGCCTTGTAGGCCGTTCCATACTAGTGTTATTGCAATTAATATCCGATTTCACCTATACTCTATAGTTTTGCTAATAGTAAATGAACAAGAACATCTGATTCTTGCAGAAGGATCATTTGAGCAACAGGAATTGAATTATGACAGATTGAGGTTGAATTCAATAAGCATTATTATACATAAGGTATTGAATTATTTTTTTAAATAATCATTATACCTCAGTATTCTGGAAAGACAGTCTCCAGTCATAGGCAGCCATAAACAAATTCTTCCCTTCATAACCAATTCTTGCCAAATTTTCAATCAAATCTGCCCAAAGAAGATAACCAGAAGCAAAATTATCAACAGCAACAAGCCCAGGCACTGCCCTGACTCTAATGCCTGGAGGGTCCAGCCCAGTCTCATCATGCAAAGAGAGGTGCTCTAACCAGCACAAAGGCCTACAGAAAAGAAAGTGCTTATATGTATTGGTTAATGAAGTAATGAGTGATTGGATTCAACATTCACACTCACAACTTAATCTAAAGGACTAAACTAATATGCATTTCAATAAGTGCTTTTGGTGTTATTTTCAAATCAAAATTGAAGTTTTACCTTAGTAATCTGCATAATTAAAGTTTCTATTATAAATTAACATAGATTACAAGATTAAACTTCAACTCTAATTGGAAAATAGTATTAAAAGTACTTATAGAACTACGTGTAAATTTTTTCCTAAACTAAAATCCTTGTAGAATTGCGTGTAAAGTTTCAACACCAATATAATTAAGAGAAAAAGGATTATCTACTGAGAGTGTAAAATAAGTTTGTTGATATGTACAATATTATCTTAAAAATCATATCTTTTGAGGATTAAAACTCTGTAATTAATGTGACCTCATTTACTCTACCATTAGTTAAGAGTATGAACAATTAATGAGCTTTAGTTATAATGACACCTTTTGAGGATTTGAGTAAAACTATCACCCCACAACCGCTTTCTGAAAAGGCCATCAGCACAAGACCTCCCTTCCCATAGCTCCAACCCACCAGTCACAATGCCCGGTACAAGAACAACTGGGTGAAGTGCAGTGACTCCCTCACGGCTTAGCCTCACCCCAGGTGACACTGGTGCCTCAAAGCCAAGCAACATGGCAGGCAAGCAACCATACACCAAAGAGAGAAGCCACCAAGTGGTGCACATGTACCCTATCATCCAAAAGCAATAATCAATGCACCTCCAATCCTTACACTGCTTCTTCCTATGCTTCTTTTGCCTATTTCCTTCCACTTCATTTATGACAATGCTCTCACCCTTCTTGGTTTCTTCAAAAGATCGAAAACCAAGGGAAGATGACTTCACAGGCTCCACCAAGCAGAACTTCTTCAACTTCGAAATTGAAACCATTTTCAGTCAAACTCACTTGAAATGTTGAATGCTGCTTCAGATGAGTCACTGAATTAGTAAAAGTGTTCACCGTTCACTATTCACCCGTACACATTGAGGCATATTTGTCAATGACAAATTAATGACACTCTTCTTCATGAAGACCATATGTTAGAAATGGAATATATCAACCCAAATAATGGGGTGGGTTTGGGTTTTTCACTAAGACACTTGTCTTGAAATAATAAAATCTACATGCAGCACCGTATCAGGTGTCACTGTGCTGAGTTCCAAGCGTTTCTAATATGTGCTTTCACGTGGATGCTCCTTTTTTCTTTATGTTTTTTGGACCCTTTTGGACCTTTCCACACCAAGCATGGAATGTGAAATGGAAGACACAAAGGTTTTGTCTTGCGGTAGTAGAATGGCAAGTTCTGAATTGAAAGAGCTGTTTACGGTCTCTCTAGATAGAGAATGCACCACGTGTTGTTGTGTGTGTCCCGAATCATGGGAGAGAAAATATGCACACACTACGAAGAAAACACACATGAAAAGAAAAGAAAAGAAAATTGCACAAAAGAGATCATGGATGTAACGGCAGAATGCAGACAAAAAATGAGTGCATATATATAGTATTATCAAATATGTATGCACAACCTTAATTTTTTAAATTTCATGTAATGGAATGGAAGAGAGCTTGGAATGCAACAAAATAAATTGTTTTGGGAAATATTATATTGAAAAATGCATGAGCAAACTCTGATTGACTTATATAACATTGATGAAACCTTCAAATGTGATAAGTTTTCTTAATTCTAATCAGATAGTTGTGGGATTTTTTATTTTACTTATTTTTTTATTCTACAATAAATATATATGTAAATTAATTAAATATAAGGAAATAAGTAAAAATATAATTAATTGATAAAAAATTATTAATGTGATCTTAATTCACAATTAAAAAGAATTACCGAGAAAGTAATTAATAAAATTCTGATTCGAGCCAGTTATTTGACTCAAAATATTTCAAAAAAATAAATAGTTGTATATAAAAAAATTACTTAAAATTAATATTATTTAATGCTTTGTTATTATAATTGTATATTACATAAAATATACAATAGTATATACTAGTATTAAAATATATAATCATCTATTTCATGAAGCAGTATTCTCTCCATATAAAATGACCAATCCCATTTTCAAAACATTGTATTATAGAGTGAATTTGATGCTGTGAAGTGTGAATATGTCTCGGAGGGTGAAGGCTACAGAAAGACCCATTGAACAAGTTGGCAAGTGGGCAAAAGGGACTCTAAATTGAATTTGGTGTTTTTCAGTGGAGGCTTTTCTCTAAGAGAACCTCCGTTCCAAGATTCCATTATGCGTATCAGGCCAATATCTGTTTGTTATCCTTCTGTGATACATTCCAACGCCCTGTAAATTTTGAATATGACACACACACAATACAAGTATATATATAGTTACAAAAACTAATATATAGAAAGGGCAAATCCTACCGAACACGCCACAAGAAAATAAACAAAGACTTTTAGATGATTAATTACTTGAAAGGCTTAATAATTAAGCTCAGTTAGTTCCTGTGTACGTACAACAGGATCTCTATTAAGAAACAAATTTAAAACAAGTTTAGGGAAATTAATTTGAACTCACAGACATGAATATGAATATGTTTTAAATGAAGACTATAAAGTGAAAGTTTTATAAAATAAATAGATAGCTTGTCACATTTTTTTTTCTAGATGAGATGATCCTTTCCTATAGCTATATGCGTGCACTGTAAACATTGTTGAATTATATGAAACTCAAAAGTCAAAATAGATGGGTTTTTTTTTTATCTAGAATGATTCGTGACCGGGATCTTATTCTCTTCGTGATTAGAGAAGAATCAATACCCTATCATATTTATGTTTATTTCTTAAAATCCAATTTGAAACGTCCAAGATTGAAGTTTAAAATTGTATTCAAGTCTCAACGAGGGAAATAAAAAAATCTAAAGCTATGAAACTGGATAGCAACTTATCATATGCAAATATACAATGAGGAATCAATAATTGATTGATTTGAAATATTCAACTTAGTCTCTTTAAACAAGATTTTGAATTTAAGTTTTATTAAAAAAAAATATGATTGGAAAGAAATAATTTTACCAAAAGTGTTCAGTTAGAATTCTTGACGGATATTAATCGTTAGCAAAATTGGTGATAATTTTTACTAATAATATATAAAAAATCCTCCACTTCCTTTTTTTAGTGTGCAAATTCAATTATTAAATGTATCATATTTTTAAGATTAGCACTGAAAATTTTGTACTCGAAGACACTATATATTCCCCACTCAATCATGCATGTCGAACCTACAAGAAGCATTATCTTCTTCAAATAGAGTTTAGTGGAAGAACTAGCACGATATTTGTGCTCCACATGGATTAATTGACTGTTTTTGCATATTTTATAGACAAATAAATTATATTTTTTATGGTTAGTAAAAATATAGCAATAAGATGAAAACTTTATAGTAGGAGCAAATATGATGCAAATTTGTATACTAAAAAACATTATAAGATGCAAAATAAGGGTAATTACAGTTGAAAATAACAAAAAATGTACAAGATAAAATATTTGTGTATAATAATATGTTATATAATAAATTAATATAATAAAGACATGTGAATGGATCAAACTATTTTTTTAATTTAGAAAACAATTGAAACCAAAAATAATAATTAAAAGACTAAAAGATATTTTAATCTTATCCAAATTTGTAATAATTTAAAACCAAAAAATATATAAGTGATGATTGTAAATAGACATAATAATGAAGTAAGGTAGACACGAGTATGTTATTCCCAGTCTTTATCCACTCTCACTACAATTAAAACAAAAAATAAAATAATTAAAATATTAAAAGATACTTTAATGTTATTGAAATTTATAATTATTCAACACCAAAAAATGTATAAGTCGTAATTGGGAATATGCATGACAATAGGGCAGGAGGAGTATGGGTATGTCATTCCCGTCCTTGTCCCTATTCTCACCTCACTCAATAAAATTAAAACCAAAAAATAAAAATAATTAAATGAGTAAATGATATTTTAATCTTATCTAAATTTGTAACTATTTGACACCAAAAAACGTATAAGTGATGATTGCGAATATGCATGACAATAGGGTAGGACGAGAATGGGTACGTCGTTCCTATCCCTGTCTCGATCTCCAATTTTGTCTTTGTCCTTAATCTACGTTGGGGATATTTGTATTCATCCTGTCCGCATTCAGAGTCATGTATCAATCATCATCCTTATCCACTAAAAATGACTACCTTTCAAAGAACATTTGTTAGATATTTTTGTCTAATTTTAAATTTTAAATTAATTTAGATATTATTAAATTTAGTAATCTATAAAAATTCAATGACTCATAACATAAGCTCAATCCATTGTGATAAAAAAAACTTAAGTCTCATAAAAAGATTAAATATATTTTAAAAAACATAATTAACTGTTTTAACTTTTTGAAAATACTGAAAGAGTAAGAGTATAGAATTATAGAAAATATGTTTGATTATTGTGGCACAATTATTTTTTATTTATTTAAAATATATTTAATTATAAATATAGAGTCAAATTTATATAAAACAACAATTAGACTTAAATTAATTTTTACTATAAAAATTTCAATCTTATAATATAAATATTAATCAAAAAAATATTTATTTATGAAGCTATTTAATTTTTTATTTTAAGTATAAATATGAAAAAGGAAAAAAGATAAAAAAAAAAGTTAAAAAGGAAGAGAGAAAAGTTAGAAATAAATATTAATTTTGGAGGGAAATTTTTTAATGAGAGAGTAACATGTGTAGAGGGAAAAAAATTATTAAGAGTAATAGAATAGATAGACATGTAGATATTATATAATATATTATAATTGATATTTGATGAAAAAAAATATTATCATTCAATTTATACATTTAAAGAGTAATAGAATAGAATAGATAGATATTATATAGTATATAATATAAATAAAATAATAGTTATTATAAAAAATTTATGTGTAAGTAAAAAAAGATAAAGAAAAAGAAATGAAAAAAGAAACTCAAAAAGAGAAATAGAAGTAAAAAGAAAAATTATAAAAAAAGAGAGAGAAATTCTGAAGATAATTTGTTTTACCATGTGTTGACATGTATCCCAACCAAACCTTGTTGTATTAACAGTAATAGACTGATGCTTTGCAATTGTGTTTATGAATCACTTTAGAAACTCAGCATTGGTTCTCGAAACTTTTGGAGGGGGATTGCTGAAGGTTCAAATGGTCATAGATTCCCGTTTCTATATATCAAATTAAAAACTCATATTTTAGATATAAAATTTGAAACAATCCTAGCACTAGACTATTGTATTGGTACTATGACTGTCATTCTAAAATATTTAACACCGTCGAATCATCATTTATTATTAGTATGATTTTTAAAATAATTACGATAAAAGTAAACAAATATATTACAAATGATAATTTAATTAGATGATAATTTAAAAATTCATTATGTATGTATTATATATTCAAAACATTTTCACTATATATATATATATATATATATATATATATTACACTAAGTTAGATATTATGAGTGTCTTTCAATTTATTGAGTTAAAGATTAATCGCATTTATGATATGTGATTGTCGTTGACTCAAGGGATTTTTGCATGTTGAAGGTTTAAAATTGAAACGCTAAATGTTATTTATGATCTATTATGTTTTAATGTTATTTCACTTTAGTACATTAGGTTTTAAAAGTTTTATTTTAGCCTTTTATATTTTTGAAAGTTTCATTTTGGTAAATTAAGTTTTGAAAGTTTCATTTTGATCATTTATGTTTTTGAAAGTTTTATTATGGTTATTTCTTCTAATTCTATTAGCAAACAATAGTGTTATGTTAAATTTTAAAATAATTAATTCAAAATATTGGTGACTTAAACCACCACTATCTTTAAAATGTATTCAACCACACCTACTTTTTCAACATTTGTCATCTTATGCAAACTCCATAATCATCACAACAAAACACTAGAACCACCTCCCACTCAGATTCGCAACCTCCACAACACTATATCCATCATCAACAAACGGCTCAAATCCCCAACCTCCATCCACCAAACGACACCAATGTGTCACCCCATACCCACAATGTGCAATGATCCTAATTTGGTAATTATTTAACACACCTCATTATTTGCTTTTGTGCACTTAAGTGTATTACTTGGGGTGCATTAAGTAATACCCTCCTAATTTTCATCAAGCCCATTAAGCATGTAGAGAAGGGGCCTATAAATGTTCATGGTCCAATATGAATACATATCCACACAAAATTACTATTAAATAGTTGCCAACAAGCCAAGAAAAAGAAAATTATTGTGAAGGGGTTGCTATTGGTCCCTACAATTATTCAAAAAATTTAAGTTTACTCTCACTCACAATGCACAACGAAATTACAATTTCACTGCATTAGGGGGTGCAAAAACTGTTGAACAACAAAATCAAGATTTTATGTCCCCTTAATATAGCTGAATCGTGATTCTATTATACATTATGGGTGAGGGAAAAAATATCCAACAGAATCATAATTTCGTTGTGTAGAAGAGACTAAATATGACATGTACAACATAAGTATGATTTTGTTGCAAAGTGTACAACAAAATCATACTTTCGTTATACATTTTCTTTTGTTTTTCTAATGGCTACACAAATATATTTCATAGAGAGAAAAGACTTATGTATTAAATGAAATTTCATAGAAATGTCTACTACATATTGAGATAAACATCCATAAAATTAATTAAACACACATTTAAAGTTTAAAATTATTTTAATCCTTAAAATGGTGTATTACATATTGAGATTCTCTAGCTGAGTGAAATTGTATTGAGTTGAAAGCTTGAATGTGTTTCATATAAGGCTTTTGCCCTGAACAACTTTGGGTGTGGAGTATCTTCTCCATTGTGGTACAACAAGAGGCAAGGGACAATTATCCCTTAAAAAAGCTAATTTATGATACAAAAGACACAATTAGAAAATAAACAAATATTAGTTTACAAAGGTAAATGGTATCTTTAGTGGATAATGTATATATACACAAAGTGATTTTCATTGACAAATCCAATTGCAATAAGACGGGACGCAGTTGGCGTGGGACTCCTAAGTGGAAAGAAATTCCAACTTTGCAGCTTAGATAAGTGAGTCAATACACATTATAGCGACTAGCAATGACATAACCATGTTAGGAATAGTCATCCGCTTTGCTTTGGGTACTGGGCCACATTCAACATACAAAGAGGTTATTAATTCCAACAGTCTTTCTTCTAAGCCAAATAATTGAACATAAAGAGAATGTCATAATTGAATTTCCTGAATCAAATCTTGGCGAACGAGAGACCAAGATTCATCACCCTAGCCTAGCAAAGCTACAATTGTCCTGTAACCACAATTTCCATTTGGTGTGACATCTTTAATGTCATTTTGCAACTCATCAAGAAATTCATCCATATAATGATCATTTTTGTCTTCTTCTTGTCACGACCAACCTTGCAAGCCATATTTGGAGTTCTCGAACTATCAACCATCGTGCTCAATTCATCGACATGCTCCCATATTGAAGGCTCACATTTGGTAGATTTCACATACTTCAATGCACCCTTTGTTTTAACTTTCTCTAGAGAGGACACATTAAAGTGGTATCCAGAAATGTAAGTTCAAGGACTATAGTCTTTAAGGTGATCTTACCGCACACGTCAAGTTGTGAAAATCTCTTTAACAATACATCAACCTTATGTCTCAGGGTTAAGTCCCCCCAAGAGTCACTCGTGTCTTTTAAACTACGAATGGATAACATCTTCCAATGTACATGAATGAACTTCAAGGGAATGGAGCCATATATACTGATAAATTGTTCAAATTCATAAGCAGATGGTAGACCGTGAGTAACTCTAAGTGTGCAACCACAAACAGAACTATCAATACTTACGATGTCAACCCGATGCAACTCATGGAAAATGATGTCTTATGCTTCTCTTGATACAAAGTCGTGTAATTTCTTATATACCAGGGAATTAAACTTGTGTTCAACCACATTTATGGTTTTTTGAAATGAAGCCTTAATCATCATATGCTGCAAGACAAACATGTTATTTATTGCATCCCAATAACTATACAAATCTCTCATGCTATCATGAAGAAACCTGTCCAATCTCGCATGTGCGCCTTCAACCCTATTATAAAACAAAATGAAATGTAAAAAATACTTTTAATTTAACAAAATGAAACATTAAAAAAAACCAATGTCAAATAATTTATGTACCTATTTGTTGTTGTGTCAATCATGTATTATGGACATAGTCAACAAATACTTTATAATGTGTGCACCAATTTGTAAAGCTTTTGAAGGGTTCATTATATGATTCTTCATCTAGATACTACATCAATAGTTTCCAAGCACCCATGATATTTTGCCACGCTCCAGCCTTATCCACGAAGATTTTACATTTTGCACTGACATTCTTTGTAATGTGGAACACACATAATAAGTTGGTTGAAGAAGGAAACAGTCTCCAATGCATTCATGAAAGCAAGATCCCTATCATTGACAATAACCTGAGGCAACACATCATCTTTCACAAATAATCCTTTCACCTTACTTAACACCCATTCAAAATTATTCGTTCTCTCAGAACTTAAATAAGCAAAGGCAACAACAAAAGTCATGTTTGTTGAAGTGATACCAATAATTTCCAACAACAGAAGGTGATATTTGTTGTCTCGTAAGTTGTATCACAAATCAACAATGTTGGAAATAAATTCAATAGTTTGATGGAATCTGGATGTGTCCACAATATATCTTTGATGATATCTTCATTGTTCAGTCGTCTAAACCAATAAACATATTCATCGCTTCTATCAACTTCATCAGCTGTTGTATTTATGTTCTTTGTTCCCTTTGTCCGCGATGATATTTCTGATGGTGCTAACATTTGTTTGGTCTTTATCTTTGATTGTCAAAGAAATTTGACTAGGTTTCACCATATTTTTGGTCAATTGGTTAACCAAAGTTTTTTCGTCACTGTTTAAACAACCAACATATGAATGGTCAAGTAGTATTGTCATCACTTTTTGGTTATGGAAACCACATTCTACAGTAACTGTCCACCCTACGGTTCTCACAAACTTCCCTTTTAATTTAAAAGGACACTCACATTTTGGTTCCAATGGACTTGCGCACTAACTTGTCTTTGTACTATTTTTACTTCTTTTCCCCCTTTCATAACCCCATATAACATTTTTTACTTACTTTTGACTTTTGAATCATGATCACAAATTTGTGCTTTTTTCCCAAACGTTGAGCCCAACTTAACAAATCATTATGCTCTTTAAAAACCTAAAACAATTGAAAACAATTATTCAATAACAAAACACAAGGCTTCCATAACTCATCAGTCATGAAATAACTAGAAAAGTCAAGATACTTAGGTTGAGAATGCATATAAGTATCATCACCACCCATATTTTCATCATTATCATTCCTCATACAAGTATCATTAGGCTCAATTCCATATAAAAGGGACGGTTGGTAAAAGAAACATTGGCTTCCATCATTCATATTTCCCTATTCAGTTGACATTATAACCTCATTAGATATATATATATGTGTGTGTGTGTATGTGTGTATTCTAATCCATTGACCTAAACAATCACACACAAAAAATTGGTTATTTCCACAAAAAAATGGTTATTACATAATTTGCAGTCCAACAAAATCATGATTCCATTATGTAACAAGTTTTGTCACTCAATGGAATCGTGATTTCATTGTGTTAAGATTTGTATAACACAACAAAATCGTGATTTTGTTACGTTTCATGGGGTGAGAATTTGTATCATAACAAAATTGTAATTCCATTAAACAACAAAACCTATAACACAATAGAATCATGATTTCGTTGTGTTATACAAAAACACGAAAAAAAATGGAATCATAATTCTGTTGTGCAAAAATGCATAATGGGATCATGGTTTTATTATGTTTGCAAAAAAAAAAATACCTTCAACAACGTGAGTGTAGAGAGTGAAGAAAGGGGAGAGAGGAAAAGAGAAAATGAATGAATGAAGAAAAGGGAGAAAGGAAATGATAAAAGGAATGAAGAAAGGGAAAGAGGAGAGTGGTGGGGTGGGATGAAATGCTTAAAGGATATTTTGGTCATTGTTCTTGGCTGGTAGGAACCAATAGTAGCACCCATGACCATGAGTTGTGATTGATATGCTACTGGACTCTGAATTTCTCAGTTGCCATAAGAAAATCTTGTTATACTCCATTATCAAATAATTATGAATGTTAATTATTAAAGTAGATAATGTTAAATATTTATTTCATCTCTAAAATAATACATATAATTTTCATGCTATTTTCTTTTTCATTTGTAATTTAGTTGGTCTACATATCTCTTTTAAGTTTTCAAGTCCTAAGGAGATGTTTCTCTAAAAAAAAGTTCTAAGGAGATGTTTTGTAACATTCTCAAAAATATATTTAAATTATAATAATCTTAAAAAGATATTTTAGATTATAATTAAATTATAATAATCTTAAAAAGATATTTTTGATTATAATTAAATTATAAATATAGGATTTAAGAAGAAATTTAAACTGGAATAAAACTTTAAGCAACTTAGGATTTTTTAGAATAAGTCCAAATCATTAGAAAATCTTTGTGAAGATCCATGTGGCATCAGAGGAAAGAACTAAACAAGATTAAAGCTTTAGTAGCTACCACGTACACATACCATTAAATGAGGGGAATATTAGTAATGATGATATTTTCTCCTAACTAAGTTACTTTCTAATTAAACTCCTTTTATCCTAACTAGATCAAGTAGTATAAATAGCACTGGAGATTCAAACTCTCGGCACAACAAATTCCCAGCTTTCCCTCTTCATAAATCTTTCTACCACTTTTCTTTCTTCACGTAAAACTATTCCGGCAATTTCATCAAATTTAGCAAAGGCAGACTAGGTTTTAATCTCTAATCTAAGAATTAATTAAGTTTAATTTAAGTGCTGAATAGGCTACACTTAGTTTTTATTTGAAAATTTAAGTTTTACAAAGTTAATAAGGATACGGTGAATTTTTTTAAAGTAATGAATATGCAAAAATTTATAGTATATAATTTAGAAAGAATCTTTAGTATACGTGAATGATTTTAATATTAATAGTTTATATACCTTGTTAATATTATCTTTTGAATTAAGTGAGGAACAGTATAAATGAATCAATGCGTAGGATATCAAAGTGAGAGACTCGGCCTCTGTAGTGTCAAGCTATGCTCACTCCTTTTAAACTAGAGAAATAATAGAATAACTGATCCGTACGTAAACTTTAGAATAATAGGATGGTAGTAGATACGAGACCTCGGCACGTAACCATGCATAACCATGTCATTCCCGATAACATATTTCAACCAGCTTGAGGGACTATCTCGGCACCCATGCCAAAAACCGGCCATGCCGTATGCCGTAAACACATCCCGATACTCATGCAACCTCTACTATACCCCAAAGCATCTCGGCACATATGATTACATAGATCTCGGCATCCCCACGGCACCTCGGCACCGCCTTACAAACTTAGTTTGCAACCACCTCGGCCCCCCTGTACTATCGACAGCACCTCTACGAGTCCGTCCACCACCACCTCGGCACTGCCGGAATGCCACTTACTTAGATCCCAGCACCTCTACCCACTTACCCCACCTACAACCCGGTACTTCTACAATTCCGTTGAAGTTCACGTACCACTACAGCCACCATGCAGAATTCGGCCTACACCCACCCCGGTTTCATTCTTATATATACTTATATATATATATATATATATATATATATATAGCATCTTTATCTACTCAAGACCATGCCAGATTTCCACGTATCAATAGTGTTCCTAACATGCAGGTCATCCCGGTTTTATATATATATATATATATATATATATATATATATATTAATCCATATATATCAAAACATTGGTATAAGATCAGCTCGTAAATATTAAATTTATTTTAGTTGGTACAATTTTACTATGAATATTAACTACCTTGCTTTATGAAAGAAGAATAATATCTTTCCTATGAATTTTTGTATGAATGAGATTGATCCGGGTTTCAAGACCGGACCTATGATTTTATGAGAATGACCCGAGTGTCAAATGTTGGAGACCGGACCTATGATATTACAAGAGATCAGGTGCTAATACATGGAAATTCATGCATGATTAGCGTAAGACGGCCGCAGCATTCCTACATACTATACATATGTAGAGGCCATGTGCACATGTGACCATTTCATTTCATGCATTCATTCCATCATTAAAGCATTTTATGTATTTATTCAAATATGCTTATTTAATTACTAACCTTTCTAACATGCTTGATGGTTTAGATTTGCCTACTGAGAAATTTATTTCTCACTCGATTTATTTAATGTTTTGTTTTAGATGGCTTCAATCATACTATTTCTTGACGCACTGGATATTGCATGGTATGTGGATGAAGTCAGAAACTGTTATGTAGTAACTATGCAGCCTGTTCTGCGTGCTCATATTTACTTCGACGCCCATTTTTCAATCTCTGTGTTTAGCGAAGATTTTAATCCAGCCGATCCGTTCCTTCAATTTACTCCTATGTATCCGAATCCGGTCACGGACCCCATAATCGTACTCAATGAAGAGGATAGTACCGGAGACTATGTTTAAATGAGGGGTTGTGAACTTTGTAAATAAATAAAGCTGTTTGAAGCACTATAATGTTGGAATGTAAAATAGAGCTAGTATGAATATGATGATGTAAAATAGAAGGGGCATGTAATATGATGTATGTATATATCTAGTTCCTTTTGTTTTTAATTTCTTTTGTTTCTACCTCAATTTCTATTTTTAATTGAAAATACAAAAGAATAAAATAAAAATAAAATAAAACAAATAATCAAATAATTAAGTAATTAAATAAATAAATAAAATAATTTAGGAGGTTACATGTTTCATTTTTGACAAATAGTTTTTACATCCTCTCACAATTTTAGGAAACACCTTCGGTATTATGATTCTTAAAAATGGTTAAAACGTGTTTACTTAATTATAAACATTCTCTAAAAAGTTTATACATGAAAATCAAAATTTCTTTATTTGGTTTCCATATAATTTTTATGAATACATAAATATATAAATGTTTCTTTTCTAGAATTACCAATTTAGTAAATTTCATAGATATACTATTTAAAATTTTATTATTTATCTTTCAATATATTTTATTCGCTGCAGGGGAACATTTCTTATTTAAAACAAAATTTATTGTTTTAAGTTAAGAAAAAATTCTTGAATATTATGACAATAGTATTCTTAAACAATGTGTTAATTAGTTATTTGGCAATTTTAAAAAATAAAAATAAAGAGTATTTAAAAATTATATATTTAATATATTAAAATATTGAAATTATATATTTTTAAAATAATTTTTAAAAATTATAATAAGTATACTGAAAACATTTATTAATATTTATTTTTAAACTTAATCCACATGTTATTATGCTAGTAATATAAAGAATACGATATTTAATTATTAATAAATATTTTATTTTATTTATATATATAAAGGAATTTTTTTGGTCAATTAATTAAAATTATCTTAAATATAATTTTAATAATTATTAAAAAAAACAATAATTTTTCTATGACAATGACATTAGGGATAAGACTATGAAGGTCAGAAAAGCTTCCTGCTGCTAGATTCCATGATCAATGATTAAGCGACTTGATTAGATTTTCATCTTTATTAATTGATTTTATATTAAAGAAAATATATTGACTTCTAGATTAAAATTTATAATGATTGAAAAAATAATACTGGAGTTCGAGTATTTGTGTTCAAGCGCCCAACAATCGCGTCGCTTGCACAAAAAAAATCACTGTCGGTGCGAAGTTGCGGAGTCCCAATTGACAATCGTGCGGTGCCCATTGTTGCTGACGCCTTGCGCTTTGGCAATTCGCGTAAATGCATAATGCATTGCAGGGTCGGTTTTTTTAATATATTATTTTATAGTTTTTTATAGTTTTATTTTTCATTATCAATTATTTCATCATATTTTTTATATTTATATTTACTGAATAAATTTTTATTTATACTATTACTTTATTATAAATTACAATACAAAATAAAAAATATTGATTTATGCGATAATTATGTAAGATTAACATTTAAAATAATTAATAATATAAAATATTTATATCAATAATATATCAAAATTCAATTCTAAATCTAGTATTAAATTAAAAATTGCATGAGGTTCTTCTGGGAAGTTTTGTTATTACGACGAACTGTTACATTCAGATTTTTTGAGTTAATATATTGATATTAATTTTCATGCAAAATCAGAGTATAAAAAAATTTAAATGTTAATTAATTAGAGATCATATTATTGATAACTCTAGAAATAATTATTACAAAATATTTAATAAACTTACTAGTAATACTAATTTACCAATGAATAACAATTTTTTTACTGGATTGAATAACATTTTAAAAAATACACTATCAATATACTTTAATTAAATTTTAACATAATCAAATAATTGGACATGAGTGATTAATATACTAATTTAAAGTTAAATTATTTAGATAATATGTAAATTTAATCTTTAGCAGAAATAATTTTCTATGTCAGATTTTACTTATTTTCTGATTAAATTTCGAATTAGTTAAAATATCTTATTTTTATGATCCAATGGATAAAAAAAGTAATAAAAAAAATAGTATCTAACTTTGATGATACTAATTTCTATCTTCTCTCTTCAACTACATTTTTTTCATCTCTTAATATACTATTTGTCTCTCTATAATTTACTTATCTTTTAATTTTGTTCCTTGTAATTTGAAAAATAAAAGTTCCTTAAAACATGTCTTATTTTTTGTTGTTAGAAACTATTAATGTGGCTAACAAATATCGATGTTAATAACTATCATGTTAACAAATAACGATATCATAAAATATCACATCATAAAAATGTGTCATATATGTTAGTAATGTTACGCCAACGGGTTAAGAACAAAAAACTATATATAATTTATAAGAATTAAAAAGAAAAGGAAAAGATATATAATTCAAAGACTAAAAAGGAGGGGGGAAAGGTGACATATTTACGAAAATAAAAAATATTTCTAACTCTTAAATTAAATATTAATATGAAATAAGTTATTTAAAAACTTAAATATGAAAAAAGCATTTAGGAGCGAAAATAATATATGGTCAAGAGAAGTTAAGCTTTGACAGGTTTCAATTTAGCCTAATTCATATTCACAAAAGTTTGAGTCTAACTTGTTTACTTTTTACAAGTTAATTTTTAAGGCTAACCTTATCTCTTTGAATTCTTGACTCCAAATATGCTACTTGACATATTTTCATCTTTATAGACATTTAAGTAGATAATGCTAAATTAGGATTAAATTCTTTAAATAAGTCAAACCATGTTTAAGGAAACAGTGTAAACATATATTTGACTTCACAGTTAAACCATCACAACTCCATCTTAGAAGAAAATAAATTCTCAACAATAACTGTAACATCCTAAATGATTTTACTTACTTATTTAATTACTTAAATTATTTAATTATTTATTTTATTTTATTTAATCCTTTTTCTAAAAAAATAAAAAGTAAGTTAGAAACAAAAGAAATTAATATAGCAGGAACTAGATACATACATTATCTTTCATTATAAAATACTTCTCATATTTCATACTAGCTTTAATTTACATTCTCATCCTCATAGTACTGCAACATTCTTATTTATTTACAAGGTACTAAACCCCTCATTTAAGCATAGTCTCCATTACTATCTTGTTCACTGAGCACAATTATGGGGTCGGTGATAGGATTCGGATACAGAGAGACGAATTGAAAGAAAGAATCGGCTGGATTAAAATCTTCACTAAACACAGAGATTGGAAAATGGGCGCCAAAGTAAATATGAGTACGAAGAACAGGCTGCATAGTTACTACATAACAATTTCTGACTTCATCCACATACCATGCAGTGTCCAGGGCGTCAAGAAATATTATGATTGAAGCCATCTAAAATAAAACATTAAATAAATCTAGTGAGAAATAAATTTCTCAGTAAGCAAATCTAAACCATTAAGCATGTTAGAAAGGTTGGTAATTAAATTAGCATATTTGAATAAATACATAAAATGTTTCAATGATGGAATGAATGCATGAAATGAAATGGTCACAGGTGCACATGACCTCTGCATATGTACAGTATGTAGGAATGCCGCGGCCGTCTTACGCTAATCATGCATGAATTTCCATGTATTAGCACCTGATCTCTTGTGATATCATAGGCCCGATGTCTACCATTTAAAATTTGGGTCAATCTCATAAAATTATAGGTCCGGTCTCAAAATTTGAAACTCGGATCAATATTAATCATATCTCACAAATTCATAGTATAAGATAGATATTTCTCTTTCATAAAATAAGATAGATAACATTTCTTACCTTGTCCACGTTATAGTATACCAACAGAATAATTTAATATTTATGAGCTGCTAATGTTATGCTAAGGTTCGACATATATAATATATAGCCAAGACCGGGTTGGTACAATAGTTAGAATAATTTAGTTATCATAGAATTATATTTAATAAGAGTATGTTGAATTTCAATTGGGTGGTTTATATAGTTTAGTTAATATATTGGCTAAAAATATCGGTATTAGTGAAAATACTTTCATTTATATATATAATTCCAAAGGGAACTGCATGCTTCGGAATTGATGGAAACTTTGATAACTTTGATATCACTAATTTGATATCTCACAGGTCCTCTCTCTCACACACACTGGTGCACTCACACAAACACAAACACACATAAATTTATTGGGGGCGAAAACTCTTTTTCTATTGATAATAGTCTGTCAAAGCCACACCGATCTCTTTACATAATATGTTATTTATAAGCAATGAAATTAAACTTAAAACAATTCAAATTCAAATCTAAACAATATCTTTCCTAATATCTTTTTATAATATCTTTCTCCATATCTTATCTTTCCTCATATCTTTTCTACCCATATCTTTTCTCATAATACTCCTTTCAAATTTAAACTACGTAAACAATATTTATTTAAACGTTTATCCTAACAAAATCCTCCCATAAACTTTAAATACTTCTTCCATCTTTCATTCCCATCATCTTCTTGAAATTCTCCAGCAGCAACGTCGATAGTGGCTTTGTGAATATATCTCTGACTTGTTCTCGGCTCGTCACATAACTCAACTCCACCTTCTTCTCTTTTACTTGATCTCGGATGAAATGGAATCTCACGTCAATATGCATGCTTCTCTCGTGATTAACCGGGTTCTTCGCTAACTCAATTGCCGACTTGTTATCTACCCGGATCTCGGTTGTACCGACTTGAACTTGCTCCAGCTTCTCCAACAAATTCCTCAACCACACTGCATGACACACACACCAGGATGCTGCAACGTACTCGGCTTCACATGTTGATAAAGTCACAATTGGTTCCTTCTTTGACATCCAGGCAAAAGCTGTGTTTCCCATGAAGAATACATAGCCAGTCGTGCTCTTCCTATCATCCACGTCTCCACACCAATCACTGTCTGAGTAGCCCTTTAACTTGTAATTTTTTGACTTCGAATAGAAAAGTCATTGTGTGATCGTCCCTTGAATGTACCTCAGAATCCTTTTAGCCGCCTTCCAATGAGAATAGCTCGGCTCTTCCATAAACCGACTTATAATTTCAACACTTAAACACAAATCCGGCCTCGTGCATGTTAAGTATCTTAAACATCCCACCAAGCTTCTATAGCTTCTCGGATCAACACGTTCTCCTCCATCATACTTTGAAAGTTTTGTACCGGGTTCCATTGGTGTTGAAACCGGGTTACAATCTGCCATCTTAAATCTCTTCAATATTCCCTTCGCATAACTCTCCTGAGAGACAAAAATTTCATCCTCTTCCTGTCTGACTTCCAAACCGAGAAAATATCTCATCAAGCCAAGATCAGTCATCTCAAATTCTTTTGACATCTTCTTCTTGAACTCTCGTGCCATCTCTTCACTGTTCCCCATAAAAATCAAATCGTCTACATATAAAGCTACAAGCAATAAATCATCACCTCTTTTCTTAACATATATGCCATGCTCATAAGGACACTGTTCAAAACCGTCCTCCTTGAAATATGCATCAACGCGGGTATTCCAGGCTCTCGGTGCCTGTTTCAGTCCATACAAAGCCTTCTTCAATCTCAACACTTTCTTTTCTTCTCCGCCCTTCAAGTATCCCAGTGGTTGTTCGAGATACACCTCTTCTTCAAGTACACCATTCAGAAATGCCGACTTGACATCCATCTGGTAAATCGGCCACCCAAACTGAGCTGCTTGCGAGATCAACAATCTGATTGTCTCCATTCTAGCAACAGGTGCGAACACCTCATCATAGTCTACTCCTGCCTTTTGCGAATACCCCTTAGCTACCAGCGGGGCTTTATATCGCTCTATCTCTCCATCAGCATTCATTTTCTTCTTATACACCCATTTAACTCCAATGGGTTGACTTCCTTTTGGCAACTCGGCCAACTCCCAAGTATCATTCCGCTCAATAGCCTTGATTTCTTCATCCATGGCGCTTTGTCATTTTTCATCTCGGATTGCTTCTTCAAACCTTATTTCCTCAGAATCTGTCAACAAACAAACAAGATGAGCTTCGTTAGTTGACTCATACAAATCCTGCAAACTCCTCGTCCGGGGTCGTCTCATCTCGTCTTCATCAGCTGTCTCGCTCCTTGCCGGGATCCAACTCGATGATCCGTCTTCCTTCTTATCTTGAATAACCATCTTTCCGGGATCTGATTTGATCTCGGATGGAACACTCCAATTCCATTCATCGTCTTCATTCACTTTCACATCTCGGCTTATCATTACCATCTTGGTGCTGGGATCTAACAGCTTGTATCCCTTTGTCTTCTCGTCATATCCAATGAATATAAACTTCCTGCTCTTGTCTTCTAACTTGGTTCTTTGCTGATCAGGAACGTGTGCATAAGCCACACTCCCAAAAACTCTCAAATGGCCCACCGATGACTTTTGGCCCGTCCATAATTCCTGTGGGGTCTTTCCATTCAGTATGGAATGTGAACAACGATTTTGTACATATACAGCACACAGAACAGCCTCCCCCCCAAAACTCCTTAGGCATTCTCTTTGTCTTCATCATTGATCTCCCCATGTCAAGGATGGTTCGATTCTTCCTCTTTGCTACTCCATTTTGTTGTGGCGAGTATGGTGCAGTCAAGAATCTTCTGATACCATACTCCTCGCAATATCTTCTAAATGCATTCGATGTGTACTCTCTACCTCGGTCAGATCGTATCGACTTGATCCTCCTTCCAATTGCATTTTCAATCATTGTTTTAAAACTCTTGAACACTTCAAACACTTTGGATTTTTCTTCCAGCAAATACACCCAAGTTTTACGACTAAAATCATCTATGAATGTAACAAAATACTTCTTTCCACTAAAGGACCCAGGAGTAATAGCTCCACACACATCGGTATGAATTAACTCTAGTGGTCGTCGTGCTCGGTATCTGGCCGACCTCTGAAATGGACTCCTCGCATGTTTGCTCAGCACACAATCTTCACAAAATCTCTTCTCACAGTTCATTCTTGGCAACCCGTCCACCATATTCTTATTCACCATCTCGGCTAGGCCTTCAAAGTGAAGATGCCCAAATCGACGATGCCACAAGGATGCTTCATCACTCATCTCGGCTTGCAAACAGCCGACTTCCACACTTCTCAGGATTAACTTGAACATTCTATTCTTCTCCATCTGCACTCGGGTTATCAGTCGTCCTTGCTTTTCTTTCAAGAGGAGAACTCAGTCTGTCATGATAACCGAGTAGCCTTTCTCCATCAGTTGTCCCACACTAAAAATATTACTTTTGAGTTCAGGCACGTAATACACATCTTGAATACGTCCAACTCATCCATCTTTCTGCAAGAAACTAATCGTACCTTGGCCTTTTACACTGACCTTTGAAGCATCTCCAAAGGAAACATGTCCAGCTTCTGTTTGCTTCAGACTACTGAACAAATGCTTGTACCCACACATATGATTGCTTGCACCAGAGTCTATAAACCATTCCATCTCGGATGCATGGTTGACTTCACCTCCAGCCATCATCAGAACTCCTCCATCTTTTACTTCTGCAGCAAAATTTGCAGTTTCATTTGTTCTTTCACCTCGACAATCCTTCGCAAAATGACCAACTCGGCCACAGTTGTAACATCTGTCCGAATTGCAATTTCTTGAGTAGTGTCCGTACTTTCCACATTTAAAACATTCTACATTTGAATGTCGGCCTCTTCCACGTCCTCGGCCTCCTTGCCAATTCTGCTGACTTGATTCAGCCTGCTCCTTATTCCATCCTTCTTGACCTCGTCCTCTACCTCCTCCATCATATGCACGTCCACCTCGGCCACGTCCTCTACCTCGAAAATTTTGAGAGTAGAGCGCTTTCTCGTCCTTGACTGAAACTTTCGTCTGGAGTGCTTGCTCCAGTGACTCTTCTTTCTTCTTTTTCTTTCTTTGTTCATGCGCCTCCAACGAACCAGCAAGTTCGTCAACGGTGAACGTTGCTAGGTCCTTTGACTCCTCAATCGCACATACAACATTCTCGAAGTCATCAGTGAGAGACCTCAGAATTTTCTCCACCACTCTGGTATCGGGCAGCACCTCTCCGCTTCTCTTTAGTTGATTCACTACGGTCTGGACCCGAGTAATGAAATCAGATACCCTTTCTCCTTCTTTCATCTTCATTCCTTCCAACTCTCCACGGAGAGTTTGAAGTCTGACTTGCCTGACTCGATCAACTCCCTTGTAGACATTTGCAAGAATGTCTCACGCCTCCTTTGACGTTGTTGCGCCAGCAATATTCTCAAATCCGGAATCATCAACAGCCCGGAGCATCATATACAACGCGCCTTTGTCTTTCAACTGTGTCTCTTTCAATGTCTTGTTTTGCGCCGCCGTGTATCCTGTCGTGGATTGTGGTTCTTCAAAACCATCATGGACAACCTCCCAATTATCATTAGCTCCCAACAGAGCTTTCATCTGAATACTCCAGTTCTCATAATTAGCCTTCGTAAGGCGGGGTAATGGCAAACTACTATTTGGACTACTCTCCATTCTCTCAAGCTCTGATACCAATTTGATAACTTTGATATCACTAATTTGATATCTCACAGGTCCTCTCTCTCACACACACTGGTGCACTCACACAAACACAAACACACAAATTTACTGGGGGCGAAAACTCTTTTTCTATTGATAATAGTCTGCCAAAGCCACACCGATCTCTTTACATCATATGCTATTTATAAGCAACGAAATTAAACCTAAAACAATTCAAATTCAAATCTAAACAATATCTTTCCTAATATCTTTCTATAATATCTTTCTCCATATCTTATCTTTCCTCATATCTTTTCTACCCATATCTTTTTTACTTATCTTTTCTCATAATACTCCTTTCAAATTTAAACTACGTAAACAATATTTATTTAAACGTTTATCCTAACAAACTTCACGTGAACCTGCATGACCTACATATACTATACCTAATATATTTAAAAGCCGAAATGTATCGTACTTGGATGGAACCGCTGGATGGATATATATATATATATATATATATATATATATATAATTTTCGGGGTAATTATAGTGGTATCACAAGAGCATAGAGGCCGACAGTGATGAGACCGAGAGGTATATTTTGATGGTTATGGCCGGGTTACCTGGTTGGCCGGATTCCGGGAAGACCAAGGTTACACGGCTGGCCGAGGTGATCATGGCACATACAGAAAGCCGAACATAAATCGGGCTTGCATGGATGGTGCTAATGTGCCATGAGTGCCGGTGTTTGGTGGCTGAGCTTGTAATGCCTAGAACCATTACTTGTCGAGTTGTATACGGGGCCGAGCTTGCAAATACTGAGAAGGGTGCAGGTCGGATTTATTGTGCATGAGTGGCCGGGTTTCAGTGCATGGGTGGCCGAGTTCAGTGCCTGTGTGGTAGGGTTCAGTGCCTGGTTATCTATAATAAGGGATCATGATCCTGACAATGAATAGGTGCCGAGGTAGTTATATGGTTTGTGGGCATGATCACTGATGTATAGGTGTAGAAAAGGTAGAATTCGGCATTTTCTTAGGTGCCGAGATGTATGCAAACTAAGTTTGTCCAGCGGTGCCGTTATGCCGAGGTATATATATATATATATATATATATATATATATATATATATATATATGTACTAAGGGAGCAGGGACTGGCAGTTCATATAGACCGAGGTCTATATAAAGAAGAAGCATGATTCAGCAGCGCATGTGGGCCGAGTTCTATACAGAGAAGAAGTATGATTCCGGTAATGAAATTAGGCCGAGGTGTGTATGCGTATAAGCCTATGGGTGTATTTGGTTTATGTAGCATCCCTTATTAGTTTATGAAGAATATGAGTGCTGGACCGACAACTTATCAGAAAAGCCGAGGTGGTTGAAAAAGATACGTAACTTAATTTGGCCGCGCAGAGGTGTGGGTCTTTTACATTATTAACTCAGGGCCGGTTCTGGGCCCATTCAAGGGGCCCAACCGCATAGGGCCCCAAAAAATAAGGGGCCTCAAATATTAATTACTGCAATATATATTTAATACTGAAAATTAGAGGAGATGGTAATACCTATTTTTAATAACCAAGGGGTCCAAGGTTCAATTCCCACCAACAACAATTTTTACTACTTTTACATTTCCTGAGACACACCTAATTTTTTCCTCTCTCCTCCTTCCTTATTTCACTTTTTACTCTCTTCAAAAAAAACCTTCAAACTTCAATACTTTTTGGTAATATTTATTGAGCAAAGTATTTTTCTTATTTAAATAAGTCATTTATTTTTAAATTGCCAATTGAGGGTCCCATTTTCTAAAAAAGGGAAATATTAAACAGGGCCCCGAGAAAGTTTGCCCCGCCCCTGATACTCGTATTTCATCCTAATATTTAAATCTCAATTTACTACTTATGTACCATTCATCCATGTTGTTTTAATTCTAATAGTTAATTCTAAATTGTCTATAAACCATGAAATTATTTACGTATATTCCAAGTCCTTAACCATTTATAAATTCCTGTGTAATCTGGCTAAAAATATCACTGTATCCTTATTATAAAACTTAGATTATTAACTAATATAAAGGTTGAATAGAATCTAATAATTACATAAATTAAACTTAGTTAATTTCTAAGTTAGAGATTGAAGCCTAGCCTACCTTTGAAAATTTTGGTGGATTGAGTAGGGATTGTCTGGAATAGTTTAAGATAGGAAACTTTTATGTGAGAGAAAATGGTAGGGGAGGTTTATGAAGAGAGGAAGCTGTTAGTGTTTTTTTAGTATATGTGTTTTCTAGGTACAAAGGTGTTACGGATAGGCCCATTCAAATATTTAAACTCTACAACCACCAAAAGATAT
>CM023952.1:7504245-7576301 GCA_013407115.1 Glycine latifolia
CTCTCTCTTTTCCATTCACACTGCACACACAGCACACCACTTGTGTGCTGTGTGTGCAGTGTGAATGGAAAAGAGAGAGTTAGGATTGTTGTGTACCTTTCACCATGAATAATGCTGTATTTATAGTAAAAATACCTGGATTCTGAGAGGATATTGTTGAGGCCCATTATCTTCTGTAAAGATATTCATATTATCTAATATATGAACGGAATTAGTTGTGATTATATCTTCTGTTTTATCTTCTATCTTTGGGTGGTTGTATAATTTAAATACTGGATTGGGCCTATCCGTAACAACATCTAAATAAGTGTTTTATTTATCTTAAATTCGTTTTATATTAAATAAAAAATAAAATAAAAATATTTTGAAAGATACCCTTTTCTATGGTTTTGGATTGGTGCGATCGCTTTTTACATGTTATGAGATGAGCTGAGTTTTTAAAGTTCATAAATCGATTACCACACTAATTTTTTTATCAGACTAGTTAAACCGACTGGTTCAATCCAATTTATAAAATAATGATTGAAATTAGAAAAAGAATCATGAAAGCAATCTTATAACAAATTTATGATAGACAACAAATTAAATACTTGAAATGTAAAAATATAAACATTAAAAGTAAAATGATCACAAAAAGAAAGAAAAAGGAGTTATCTAATAAAATAAATCATTAAGTAAGTAAAATAAAAATTAAATTAAAAATTAAATTTATCTGTATAACATAGAAATATCTATTTATAAAGAAAGCAATAAATTACTTTTTTAGTTCTTATTTTATTTTATTTACATTTTTCAATTTGATCATTTTTTAAATGTTCAGTTTGATTTTTTAATTTGTAAAAAATATTCAATGTTGCTCTTCTATCGAAATTTACTTTAACGCATTAAAAAAGTTAGACAAAAGAACAACATTGTTTTTTTTAATTACATGATCAAATTGAATAATATAAATAAAAGGAAAAAAAATAATTTAACCGACATAAAAGTGATAGAACTTTACTTTTTGTTATCTTTTCCAAAAGCCTCTAAGAAGTTCAAATAAAATAACGTTTTTTATTATTATTCGTAGAAAATTGACAAAATAAGCTCTTTTTTTATAATTCAAACATGCTTAATATTTTCGAGAGAAAAAATGGTGAATTGGAACTATAATAAAGCACGTTAGAACATGCCAAACAACAAAAATGCACGTGATGACGTGAGAATGAAATTTAGACAGCTCAGCGCCACACCAGTGGCTCCCTTAGTTTCATGTGTTGGTGAGTCCATGACTATGATATGAAGCCGGTGAAAGTGATTGACTTCTATCGTTTTTTCCTCTGCAAATAACACAAACAAAGGCTGTCTTTTCATCTAAGCGCGTTGAACGCGACAACGCCTTCGATTTTCTTACTATTAAAACTAGTTTATTTTTATTATTTATCTGTATATCTTAGAATAACACATCTTTCATTTCACCCAAAAACACATTTTACATGAAGAAAAAGTGACAATGTAAATATATATGTAAAAGGAAACGAGTTAAGTTTAACTATAATCAAATATTGTATCAATTATCTTATGAATTTAATGCGATTAATTAATTTTTATCTTAAACAAAATGGTTTTGCATCAAATATTCTTTTTTATGCTGCCCGTTTACACTTTCATCAGATATTTTTTATATTAAACAAAAAGGTTAGGACATTCAAGGCAAGAGTGTTTCAATCCAATATTTTTTACTACATGTTTGATTTGCAGTCCAATTTAACATTCTATATATGCGGCTTGTAGAACTGCTTTTTTGTTGTAAATTAACATGTTTGGCATCCTCAATAAAGCATGTTTGTATTAAAAATTATTTATAAAATAAATAGTATTAACTTTAAGTAAAGCAAGATTTATTTATTTAATTATAAATGGTTATAGGATAGAACTCATAAATTTTATTTGATTAAATTATAGTTTTGATTCTTTATAATATTCAATATGCAATCTTAGTCACCAAAATTTTTAAATTATCCAATTTTAGTCTCTTTATCAATTGAGTATCAAATGATCATAATTTGATATATTATATTAACTTTAAAGGATGATATAATATTTTAATAATGATGTGACAATAATAATACAAATTATTAATATTTTGTTGATGTGACTTTGATAATTAACGTGATTTTTATGTGAATTGAGAATATAACACTGAACTATCAAGATGATTTATGATTTTATATGATGAGGTTGATTGACCACTTTTCAATCACTTGCAACTATTATTGTAGTTTGTGAAATAATAGAAAAATAGTAAAAGTTATGAAGATGGGACTATAATACAATTAGGTATATTTGAGTGTCAACGTGATTTTGTAGGTATCACTTCCATTGTTTGGAGGAATTTGGCTATTATGCGGAGAATACAACAATAAATTAGCTCATCATGCCTCAATTAAAAAATACCTGAATCTTGGGATGTAGATTTGACGCCCACCGCATTTCTCTTATTTGTGGATATTACATTTTTTTTGCCTTCAAAGCATATTTTTGGCAATGTATAATTGTTATTAAATATTAATTATAATTACCTTGAAGATAAAAAAAAATAGAATCTATAAATTAGAGAAATGAAAATACAATATTTTTTAAGATTAATATTGAATTTTAAAAAATTATTAGAGAAAAAAACATATTTTTATCTGACTTTTATTTTACTGAATATTTTATCTTGCTTTTGACAACAGAATAATGGTTATTAAAGAAAAACATGCGTAAGGTTTTAAAAAACAATGTAAAAGAGACTTTCACTTATCATTTCAAGTGTGTGGTGGACTTGTGTGACATTGAAAAGGTTGAGTTTTTTGTCATTTTTAATTGGTTGAAGCTTGCTTAAGAGCGTGGAAATAGACAAATTATTATGGAATTTGATGTCCAAAAAGTTATCATGATTATTATCATTGTATGATTATTATTTTTATCATTATTATTATTATTTTTATCATTATTATTATGATAGTCTATGATAACGATCATGATAGTTGATGTTGATTTATTAATATAATTGTCATAATATTATAATAATAAGAGAATTATATAATTAATGTTTCTTCAAGCTCTTGTGACTCTAAAAATTAAAAGAATATTTTTTTTTTCAATGAAAACTCAAGATATTTTACCTTTGGGTTAATTTCACAATGATATTATCATCATTATTATTATCACCGTCAAATAAACAAATTACTTATTAAGACCAATTTCAAACTAATTTTAAGTTAATTTGATTTATTATTAACCTTATGCTATTATCTATATTGTGATATTTTGTGAGATTGAAAATAATATATGTCAAATTAGATTAAATAATTACTATTTTTGTATTTATTTATAAGATGCTGTTGATTGATTAATTTATTCATATTAAAAAATGAGTTAAATTTAAGTATTAATATTAAATTTGACTGTAATTATAATATTGTTTTAAAATTTGTCTTTAATATTATTGAGAGTTTATTTATTTATTTTATCTAGAGAGAAAAATAGATAATTCAAAAGTAGAATTGAATTATGGATTAAAATAAATGAGGATATTTAAGTAAAAAATAATTAATGCATAGGAAAATTGAAATTAAATCTCATGAAAAATATATTTTTTAAAAATTATATCTTATATAATTAGAAACGAAGGTAGTATTTTTTTTTCAAAAAAAGAAAAGAAAAAAAATCGTGGGAGGCATGCAGAGCGAGTAAACAGTAGAGCACAAAAGGGCGCGTGGACACTGGTGGTCTGAGTGAGTCATGAATGAAAGGAACGTACGCAAGGCGGGTGTCACAGTCGGAAAAAGAAATACACGTTCTTCTTAAAATGTTATTAAATAATTACCACATGATTTGTATTGTACACCATTCCATTCCTCTCTTCACATCTCCGTCTTCTATATATTATCACTCGCTCACTACCGTTAAAACCACCACATTATTCTTCTTCTCCTTTTCATTTTCACAACAATGGCGCGAGTGGATCTGGATGGGAACCCCATCAAGCCACTTACGATCTGCATGATCGGCGCTGGCGGCTTCATCGGCTCGCACCTCTGCGAGAAGCTCATGTCCGAAACCCCTCACACCGTCCTCGCCCTCGACGTCTACAATGACAAGATCAAACACCTCCTCGAACCCTCCGATTCCCCCCTCCCCTGGGCCGGTCGCATCACCTTCCACCGCCTCAACATCAAACACGACTCTCGCCTCGAAGGCCTCATCAAGATGGCAGATCTCGTAATTATAACAACATTTCTATTTCTTTTCCTCTTTCTTTTACTTTCTTTACGAAAGTCATGTCATCGTATCGTGTGATTCTTGTACTCGATCTCACTGGTATCTCTGTTTCAGACTATTAATCTGGCTGCGATTTGCACTCCCGCGGATTACAACACGCGCCCTCTCGACACTATTTACAGCAATTTCATCGACGCGCTTCCCGTGGTAACTTAATATCTAATTAACTAACTACCTGTTCAAATTGAAAATGTGAATCGCTGAATCTTGAATGATTTGAGTTTGATGCGACGACATTTCGTTCTTTTTTTTAGGTGAAATACTGTTCCGAGAACAACAAGCGCCTTATCCATTTTTCTACTTGCGAAGTGTACGGAAAGACGATTGGAGCCTTTCTCCCTAAAGATAGTCCTCTTCGTAAGGTGACCTTTTTGAATTTTATTCTTGAACCGTTTCCTTTTGAAGTGTGTTTCCAGATCTGTGCATTGTGAGCTGTGGTTTTGCGTTTTGCGTTAATTTGGAATTTGTCGGTGACGTGATGTGGCTAATTGGATTTAGGTTGTGATAATTGATTGCCTTGTTATTTTACAATGTTGACTTTGGACTTTTTCACTTGCGTTTGGATTGTTAGTTAGAGGAGGTTGACGTGTTGTGATTTTGTTCTTTTGATGAATTTGGCGTTGGATTGAGGTTGTGGTTTCATTCCTTATTGGATGATGTTGATTGTGTGCAGTTTTCAGTTGCGTTTGGGTTGTTGATTGTTAGTTATAGGAGGTTGACGTGTTTTGATTTTTCATGAATTGTTCTTTGGTTTCTTCCTTCTTCGGGGTCGGTTTTATGTTGGATTTTTTTTAATTTGCAATCATTTGTCGCTATCTTTTTTTTTTTCTTCTGGTTTTGTATTGGGAGCAAGGCTTGGTTGGTTGGTTGTTGTTTCTTTCTTGTGATGGGATTGAGCTGATATGTGTTGTTTGTTTGCAATTTGTGTAGGATCCGGCATACTATGTTCTTAAAGAAGACGAGTCTCCTTGCATTTTTGGTTCTATTGAAAAACAGAGGTGGTCTTATGCCTGTGCGAAACAGTTGATTGAGAGGCTAATTTATGGTGAGTTTTGATTTGTTTTTGTTTTGGTGGTGGTGTTTTTTTTTTCTTTTTCAGTTTTGATAATTCTTACTGATGTGTGATTGTTGGCAGCTGAGGGTGCTGAAAATGGCTTGGAGTTCACAATTGTGAGGCCTTTTAACTGGATTGGACCTCGAATGGATTTCATTCCTGGCATTGATGGTCCAAGTGAGGGTGTTCCTCGGGTTCTTGCATGCTTTAGTAATGTCAGTTACTTACTTTTGCTATGTTGAAGTTTGTTGATAGTTTTAGCCAGAGTTTTGAAAATTTGTTTAAAATTTTCTCTGTTTTCCTTTGTCTGCAGAATCTTCTCAGAGGAGAGCCCCTCAAGCTTGTGGACGGTGGCGAGTCCCAGAGAACCTTTGTTTACATTAAAGATGCTATTGAAGCTGTTTTTTTGATGATTGTACGTTCTAATGTCCTATCTTTATATTTGGGACTGTTTGTTTTTTATATACATACAGGTCCATGTGATTTTTTTCATGTTAAATAATTGTTGGCTGGTCCACTGAGTGTTATGACCTGTTAACAGGAAAACCCTGCCAGGGCCAATGGCCACATATTTAATGTGGGTAACCCAAACAATGAGGTTACTGTTAGGCAGCTTGCTGAAATAATGATTCAGGTGAAATGATCAAGTTTTTTTTAATTATTTGACTCTACTGTTAGAACTTTGGCATGCTATTTTGGGAATTCATGAACCAATTGTTATTCCATTTCATTCCATTCTATATACAGGTTTACTCAAAGGTAAGTGGCGAACAAACTCCTGAAACACCTACAATTGATGTGAGCTCAAAAGAATTTTATGGTGAGGGATATGATGATAGTGACAAGAGAATCCCTGACATGACCATAATAAACAGGCAGCTGGGTAGGTTCCCTCACTCTTTAAGTTAACCATATTTGACCCTTTTAAGATTGTAAGTTAATTTACCTGTTAATGGTCATTGCTTCTCTCAGGATGGAATCCTAAGACTTCACTTTGGGACCTGCTTGAGTCCACTCTGACATATCAGCACAGGACATATGCTGAAGCCGTTAAGAAAGTCATTGCAAAACCCGTTGCAAGTTAAGCTTTTTACCGCGATGGTGATGTGCGTGCTACCTTTGAGAGGGGTGTTCTTGTCTTGCCCAAGTGTTCTGCCATATTTTATATAGAATCGTAAATTTTCCTCCTATTGGTTTCGTTAGCCAGTAGGCAATATAGCCTCCACATGGAGAAGTAGGAATTTATACAAGGGCAATCTGTGCTCTTTGTAATTTTAATGTAGAGACCATGCGCTGCTAAACATGTTGAGGCACTTTATATAATACCTAGGGAAGACGTTTTTCTGTGTTTTTAGGGATCTCTCGATTCATTGCTTTGTTGTCTTTCCAGATCAGCTGTAAGTTGTATAATTCTGTTTGACCTTAAGCCATGTGTTCTAAATAATTGTCATTGATTTATTTTATGGATATTTTTTTTGTTGCTAATTTCCCCCATTGTAGTCATCTGTGATTATTATTCCGGTATTCTGTCATCAAAGATGACTTCTGGATATTTTAATAGTTATTTAATGTTCACTATAATTATTTAATTGATTATGTCTAATATGTAATTAGGGTTCTCATGACATTTGTTAGCAAAACTCAAAATAACATAAGAAAGTCCTAGGCACTAACCTAACATCATATTTAGACAGAGTCAATTAAAAAATTGTACATCATTCAAAATAAAATACTCATTCTCTCTCGTGCATTCAAATTTCACTCAACAGAAACCATGTGTGTTTAGTGTTCACATCCGCACTAGAATTTTCAAATTAATTTTGGTATTATCTTAATCAAAATCAATCGATGTTTCCACCATGTTGTTCAAATCCACTTTTGTTTACGAAAGTAGATAACTTTTTGTGTTCATTGTTTAACTAGTTGTGTTAGATTTTTATGTTAATGGTGGATGTTGTTAGGATATCCTAGTAAAGGATTTTTTTTATAAAAAAAAAAATCAAAGCTTGTATTAATAAAAAGGTACTACCTAAAGGAATTATTTGATGTTTAACCAATAAATGATTTAAATTTGATATATTTTAACTGATGTGAGGGCATTGGGTCTGATTTTGTAACTTTCGAAGTTTTCATGGCAGAAGAGGCGCGAGGGTGTGGGGGAGAGAAAAGGCAAAAGAGAAGGGATGAATTGAAGGGATAAAATATGTTTTACTTTTATTTTATTTTAAACAATGTGTAGTTTTTTAATTGATTGTATCTAAATCTGATGCGTTATTGGGTTTGTGTCTAATGCAATGTTTAAGAAATGATTACAACTTTTTCCCTACCATGTTTCACTGGACTAGTAGGCTACAAATCTGCGGTGGTAACAGTAAAATAGTACTAATAGACAAATGTCAGAGATAGGATAACAAGAAGTTTTTTTTTTTTAAGCTCCATTTTTTGAGAGAATTTTACATTGCGATGTTGCTTATCTGACAAGAATTAGATCAGATAATTGAATATTTTGGCTGGATCAAAACTAATCATCTCAGGAATGTCGTGTGAATTTTGAAGAAATTATAAATTATAGGAAGTATTATGTAACCCAACAAAAAAGTAGGGAGTATCATGTAATTTACACTTAGATTTTAATATTGATTTTGTCAACTTGATTTTAAATTATTTTAATTAAAATAAGTTTAACAATTGAATTATATAACAAATTTTATTTAAAAATAATTGTGATAGAATTTAATATAATTATTTAAGTTAATGTAAAAGTTAAATATTATGTGACATGTGTTTTTTTTTTCATTTTGTGAAATATTTTTTATTTTTAAATTTGTAAGATTTAAAAGATATGTATTAAGAAGAAAATATTTTAAAACATGTTATTGTATTTTTACTTTTTTAGAAAAGACTGTTGATTTATTAATTTTAATTTTAACTCTATATGTCATTCAACAAGGATACTTGGGAGTTACGGAGTCTTGGTTTAATAAAGCAGCTGAGTATTAGAAACAAGCTATCCTAACCTCCGGTAATTATATTAAGGTCCAGAATTGGTTGAAGATTACAAAATGTTTTGAATAAGATTACCTTGTTTATTTTTTAAAAAAAAAATAAACGTATTTTTACTCTTATTTTCTGTTTTCTTTAAAAAAAAACACTTAAATCAAGTGTAACTCGTTTAGTTCCATTCAAAATTTTATTCCAAACTTGATTTCACCGTCATGTAATCCAATACAATTTTTTGCTGGATAATACTTGATTCTAATTCCTTGGGTGCATTGGGAAAAAGCGATAAATTCTCAAGCCCGTTAATTATATCAGCATTCAATTCATGTTGGAGGGTCGGAACGAAGCACGTGGGTTGGGACGAAGAACTTACAAAAGAATCTTACATTTATCTATGCATTCTAATTGAATTAATGTTTATTCTACAGTTAGATGTTTACATTTTCAATTTTTCATACATTTTCTTTAAAACGTGTAAATTATTTGATAGCAATATGTATTAACTGGCGATTGAAATTTATATTTGACAAAATATTTCAATAAATTAAGGAACTTTGACTTGCAATATTGATCTAAATATCCAAAAGCAAATATAAAGTTAATCAATCAATTGAATTAATAATCAACATGTATCATTAAGTCCATTCCCTATTTTACCAATAAATGCTAACATTGAATAAGAAAATAAATGGCTTAAATTTTGAGTTTAACTTGCAACTTGCAGATTGGAAATTTCCCTAATACACAAATGCAGCTACTTATGTTATGGCACTAGCTAGTGTGTCTCACTCAAATGCTACAACCAAATGATCACCAGGGTATTCTTTTCTAACCAAAACCAAAGCCACTCATCCGTTGGACCACGATTCACACATTTGGCAAAGTTGTTATACAAAGCTAATAGGGATAACATTTTTATTAACCAAAAAGGAAAGAGAAGAAAGCGAGGTTAGAGACATGGAGGGGGATAAAAATGATTTCTACAATTCCACTCCTTATCACCTGTCGCTGCTAGTTTGTTCGGTCTTTACCATTTGAATGACAATAAGCATTAAGACCCTTCTTTAGTTGAAAAGGTTAGATAAAAGTCAGACTCATACTAGAGATAGGGCGTGATGCAAAATATCACACGACCTTTTATGATGAATTTTTAAGTACATTTTAATCTTATTAAGTTGGAAACTGCTTGTATGGTTCTCAAGGTGAGTTTAGCCTAATTTTTAGTTTATTATTGATGCTTTAATTGAAATACGTGTAGCTTAATTTGAGATGAGGCAGGACAAATTTATCTTAGCAGTGGATTGTTTTTTCACATCATTTGGTATTATTTAAGATGATTGCCAAAACAGTCCACATAATTTTTTTTGGGTTTTCTTAGGTGAACGAACACCTCTAGTGCAGATTGGTAACTAATCATTAATAGTAATTATACATTCATTTAATGAGAAAGCTAAATGTTATTCTACTTTTCCAAATTAGGCATTGCCAATAGAATTAAGAGCAAAGTAAAAGTTTAAAGATATTGGAGAAAGTTAGTATTGGAAGGCAACCATTTTTATTCAATTGTTAAATGCATACCTCCCACAATTATATTAAATATACATCATTTTCCTTTTTACATTAAATTATTCAAATATATCTTCTTCTTTCCTCCGATAAATTATCAGGTGATCTAGAATCACTATCACCCTATCATTCTAATCAATTTTCATATGATACATATCTAAATTTAAGAGAAAATAATAGAAATTGATGGAGATCATGAACTAATTAAATGATAGTTAAGGACTACTCAATAATTTCTCACACATCTTCTATCGATAGTCGCCTAATAAGAAACTGAAAATAACATGATATCAACGTTCCAATAGAAGTTTAAACTATATCAATATATTATATTCTTATTAAAATATATGTATTTTAGAATATTATTTATAGTATTATTTAATTTATAATATAGTGATCACTATATTTTGGCAAAAAAGTTTTTTAAAATTAAAATTAATTAAACTCAATCTAAGATCAATAGTATTATAAGACACTAATAGATTACTATCTATTTATTGGAAGTGAAATATTAGAGTTACTTTATTAACAAAATTTTGATAAATGATTTTGCAAAACTAAAAGATTAATATATATAATAATTTAAATACATAGTCTCCCTAATAATTTTGTTTTAGGTGCTAAAGTTTCTAAGAACGCATCCCTTTGTAAAGAGGATAAATAACAGATTTTGTTGAGATTTCTGAAACCTGCTTCCAAAATGGTCGCTCAATACTATGCTCTTCTGTATGAATGTTCTAAATAGCAATCAAGAATACATGTTTAATGACACTTTCATAATTATATTCATATAACCTATAAGAGGCATAATTTTATATGTTTAGATGATACTCTTTGCCAACCATCCCAATATCCCATGTCCTGAACAGCTCGATTTTGCATTTTGTTTTGTCGTTAATATATAGTTGTGGCACTAGCTCAATTATGCACGTTGGCATGCACGCGTCTTTTTCTTTTCTTTATCCTTGGATTAAAATACTTGATTCTAGACATTTATTTTTATACTCAGTCATAAGAGTTAATAATATCCACTTTTAGTTAGAATTTAATGAATTTTTCTGAACAATTACGAATAATTATAGATGTACAAAATTTATAAGAATTATTTGTCAATATCTTTATATATTAATATTGTTATAACTTTTAATCGAGGGAACAACGCCGCTTGGGCCGAGTGGTTAAGGCGTGTGCCTGCTAAGTACATGGGGTTTGCCCACGAGAGTTCGAATCTTTCACACGGCGTTTAATGATTTTTTAATGAGTCTCTTTTGCTAAGCGCGTTTTTTCCTTCTTGACCGAGGTTTGTTTCTTTAACTTTGAAAACTCTCTTTGATCAATCATATTGATTACTGCTATGATAATTCGTAATCATATCAGAAGAATTAGAGAATTGGAATGCCTCGTTGAATCATCTCCTAGGTAAGCAATTTTTTTTTCCCGTCATTGTTGTGAATTTGTGATTAATATAGGAAAATAATAAAAATGCCATCCACCTATCTCAGCTTTTATCTTTTCTTCTTTTGTTTTTTCAGAATGTTTTGACCGAGTATATATAGTCTTATTATGCTACAAATTCATTTGCTAAGATACTAATGTATGTTACCTCATTCATTCTCTGTCATAACTGGGCTAATTATACATGGTTTGGATTTTGGAAGCTAATCATACATATCTCATCGATGATGTTAATTGTGCATTTTTCTCATATTTTAAGATTGCATAGTGATTGAAATCTCATCTAACCAATCATTTTAGATGCTGCAAATAAAGTATTTGCAGTAGTATGCACAGGTACTACCCTAATTTCGCAGAGAACGACGGCAGGGCTTTACTAAGTCAAAAGATGATTGGAAAATTTTATGAATGGCAAATACAGAAATAGAGAATAACAAAAAAAACAAACTAACTACCCCTAGAATAGAATTCCTAGAGCATTAGTAATAAGAATATGAGACGTCTACATCAGATAAGCTGACACTAAAAAAGAGGCTCAGAATCATTAGTTTCAATTTAGCTAACCAATCAGTACATTTGTTCTCCTCTCTATAAGAATAGACTATACAGTGAAGAATAGAGGATATAATCTTGCACATCTTATAGAAGGTGAAGGTGAATAGATTATATAGTCTTGCACATCCTCTCTATAAGAATAGATTATATAGTGAATAATAGACTATATATTTTGCTGAGAACAATTAGTTTCAAATTTAGCTAACCAAAAAGGAGCTGATAGGAATTGAATAAAGAAAATAATCAAGGAATTAAAGAGGAAATTAAAGATTATGTAACATGTATTTGAGTATTTAGAAATTGTTCATTAAAGATTATGTAACATGTATTTGAGCAATTAGAAATTGTTGATGCAGCTAGATTGTGTCTAGGAAAATAGGAAACGTATCCTAGAAGCATTCAAATGAGAAAGTGTAATCATTTTGGTGTTTAGGTCAATTGTTAGGTTATATACTTTCAATTGTATTCAATTATAAAATAATATTACACAAATAATTTTTCATAATTGATGTAATTGTTATCCCAGATGACGAGCTCTGATATATTGGTAAAATTATGTCTTGGTGACTTGTTAGTAATGGATTCGAATCCGGAAATAGTCTTTTTGCATATGCAAGGGTAAAACTGCGTACAATATCCTTCATCCTTACTTTCGCATAACGAGGAGCCTCTAGACAATAAAATACGTAATAGACATAATTGTTATACTGAGATTTTTGAGTGTACATAGTAAGTGATTGCATTAGTAACATTGACGTGGCTTTGGGATAAGACCAAAGTGTTTGATCCCACCTACCATAATGAGGTAGGTCGACATCCGGATAAAGACTCGATCGACGACTTAACATTAATTCATGATCATATGATTTGGTAGGCATATGACTAAGAGGATACCCAATCCCTCAACCTTCAGCATGATAACACGAAGAGGCTAGAAAAAAACATAAATTGCTCGACATATGTTTGGAAGGATACAAAAGGATATGTTAATACATAACTTATTTTCTCTTATATGTATTATGTTTTAGAATCACTTTTGAAATATTATAATATTAATCAAACTATAAAAATATCTTTAAAAAAAATCTAATAATAGAAATATAAAGTGTGCTAAAACCAAAGATACTGATATCTTGGTAGCATTTCGATTAACTCTTCAACCCAAAGTTTCGTCTAAAGAAGTAGGTGTCGCGATAGTTATCGAATCTTCTACTAGAATCTTTGCTTGAACAATAACATAAATTACAGTATTTCAAAATCATTTCTAACCAAAATCAATTTTGCAAAATTAATTTCATTCAAAATCAATTTTATCAACAAACACACACATTATTAATCATTATTGGCTAATTTTGAAAAATAATACAAATTAAATAAATAATTAGCAAAATGGGGTAATTTTAAAATTATTTAGCAAAATGGGGTAATCATTCACGCCCATTTGGGGCGTGTTTAAACACGCCCAAATGGGGCGTGTTTGCTCCCAGGGTGACACGTGGCACAGAAAATGGGGGTGCAGGGTTTTCGCGGTGTTTTTGTAAAATTACGGAAGGTGATAACTTTTGACTGGGACGTCCGATTGAGGCGTATGATATGTTAAAACGATCGTAATTGAGAGGAGAAGCCCTTAGCAACTTCCAAAGGGAGTTGCCCAAATTTTTTTCCCAAAAGAGGCCTCTAAGTGCCTCAAAATTGTGATTTAAGATTCAGGATTTCTTCTTTTCTAATTTTTTATTTATTTAGTTACTGAATTGCATGATATTTTTTATTTTTTTAGTTACTTCTCTTAATTTCGAGTGTTTTGACATAAAATACGCTTCCATCGGATATTTCCATAAAAAGTTATGACCTTAAATATTAAGATTAAGCTTATCAAAACTGGGGTGTATTTAGCAAATGTTGGGTGTTTTTTTAGTTACTTCTCTTAATTTCGAGGCCTTTGCCAAAGTGTTATTAACTACTGGTCATGCTCTGATGCATGCCTAGACTAGACTGTACAGACGGATGAAAAAGAATCAATAACGGTGTCGTTTTCTACTTTGCCTTTTTTTTCTTATTCTGCCGAACTCATTTTAAATATTAAGATTAAGTTTTGATAGAAATATCCGATGAAGGCGTAACCACTGCCAAACGCTCAAAATTAAGAGAAGTAATTAAAAAAAAACCCAACATTTGCTAAATGCACCCCATTTTTGATAAGCTTAATCTTAATATTTAAAGTCATAACTTTTTATGGAAATATCCAATGGAGGCGTATTTTATGTCAAAACGCTCGAAATTAAGAGAAGTAACTAAAAAAATAAAAAATATCATGCAATTCAGTAACTAAATAAATAAAAAATTAGAAAAGAAGAAACCCTGAATCTTAAATCACAATTTTGAGACACTTAGAGGCCTCTTTTGGGAAAAAAATTTGGGCAACTCCCTTCGGGAGTTGCCAAGGGCTTCTCCTCTCAATTACGATCATTTTAACATATCATACGCCTCAATCGGACGTCCCAGTCAAAAGTTATCACCTTCCGTAATTTTACAAAAACACCGCGAAAACCCTGCACCCCCATTTTCTGTGCCACGTGTCACCCTGGGAGCAAACACGCCCCATTTGGGCGTGTTTAAACACGCCCCAAATGGGCGTGAATGATTACCCCATTTTGCTAAATAATTTTAAAATTACCCCATTTTGCTAATTATTTATTTAATTTGTATTATTTTTCAAAATCAGCCATCATTATTTTGTACCTGTCCTATTAAAAAAAACCCATAAAAGCATTAGGTGAGGGATAATAACGATGACGAAGCAAAATTGCAGGTGTTACAGTAATAGTAATAATCGGTTAGCATGCGTCACTCCCGCACCGCACCGCCTAGCGGGTTTTTCAGTTTTTTATTCTCATTTTTCATTCGCTCCATTTTCTCTCTCTCGTTCTCTTCTTTCCCTCTCACTCTCTGCACATTTTCCGTTATGAATCGGAGCTGAATCTGAATCTCGTCGAACACGAATTGCGTTGCCGGATCCTTCTGCGGGCGGAGAAGAGGGAGACGGCGGCGCTATGCTCCCTCGCGGCGGCAGATCTAACCGGCGATGGTGCTGTCGGAATGAGAGGTCTCCCCGTCTTCATCAGCGACATCCGCAATTGCCAGAACAAGGAACATGAGAGGCTCCGCGTCGACAAGGAACTCGGCAACATCCGAACGCGCTTCAAAACCGAGAAGGTTAGGGTTTCTCTTTCGCATTTTTAGACTTCACGAAACGTGCGTTTGATTTTTCCCGCCATGAGCGACGCCGAGTTGGAACTTGAGTTTCCAAGTTTGTGATGTAAATGTGCGTCGTCGTTCGCGCGAGAAATTGTTATAATTTGTTTTGCATTGTTCGTAACATGTATGTGTGACTTGAGTAGTAAGTTACTCTTTGATGCATAATGGCTGGCGTGTATCAGTGTATGCATGTGTGTAACACAAATGCACTCTTGGTAGCTGGTGTATTGTGGAGTGTGCTGACAGATCTGCATTTTTTTCTCATCCTTTCAGGTGCCTGTTGAGTATACTGTTAGGTCCATGATTGGCTGCATATCCGCTTCTCGTGTCTCTTTGGCTGCTTAATTCAACTTGATATGGATGGCAACTAGCAAGTATTAATTATTTACTACTATAGCGTTTGATCAACATGAGATTTTCTTCAGCTGTTGACATTAGTTTAGATGTTGCTGCTAAAGACAATGATGTAAGAACTGAAGATTGTCAGTAATACTGACAGAGCTTAACGTTGGACAATATAAAAAGAGTTTAATTTAATAATTGATATGTACTGTCAGTGTAAAACATTTTTACATAAACACCCAATAAGAATTCACCCCATTGTCACATCATATTAATGAATAGGATAATGTGGCAATATGGTGATTTCCTATTGCCTACGTAATTTATTTTTTACAGACAGTGCATACAAATTAAATTCATATAAGAATGACTTTATGTTATTGCAACAGCCATCCATCATCGAGTACTCTCTTTACAATAATTGCAAACCTTTTGTAACTTCTGTTGTTTCTCTGTAGTTGCTGAACTGCCCATATAGGTTATTTCCAGAGTTATTGACTATTATATAGCATCTAAATCTAATGAACCAAGGACAATGGGGTGACTACTTTGGGTAGTTAATTATGTTTCAAACTACTGATGTATTTCTAATTCTTTGTAGGAAGAACATGCCCGATGTTTTGGTTTCTAGCAGCGCTACTGTAGGATTGGGTAGTTTTTGCTGGCTCTTTATGGTGTTGGGCATTGTCACAAGTGTGATTGGGTATTTTTTTTCTAATCAAAAGCACACAGAAGGAATGTGTAGTTTTTTTTTTTCTCCATCTTAGCAGCTTTTTTTTTTCAGAGGATGCTCTGTGCTCACTTTTTGCACCTTTTTCTTTTCTCAATAAAATCTCTTGTTGAAAAAAGCAAGGTAACACTAAGATTCCTAGGGCCAAAATGTATGGAGCAATTTAAAATTTTGTAAAAGACCGATTACTGGAACTAGTTTGTGTCCTTTTCAAACATGAACTGTAAATCATTGATTTCTGAACATTAATGATGGAAAGAAAACGAAAACTTTGTACATCATTTGATAGAGTAGACCTTTAGTTAAATAATTCCCAAGCCATCATGAAGCGGACTTATTGTTGTTATTTATATATTGGTATCTTACCATTTTTATATTACAGGTATGTTGAGGTTATTCTTCAGTTAATTGACAAGGCTGGAGAATTTATTAGTGATGACATTTGTTACAAACAATGAAGACCTACAGGTGGGTTTGAAATTTGTAGCAAGTATTGTACTTGTTCCTTGCTTGTATACCCATCGTTATAAGGCACTTTTTATGTCTTTGATCAGCCCTATGCTGCAGCTAAAGCTCGAGTGTATCTTGACAAACCTGCTTTACATGAAACAATGGTTAAGGTATGATCATTTAATACTTTTCAATTGGTATTAGTTGATATTGGATCACATTTATCTGTTAATGACTTAATGTATCATTTAGTGGTGGTGGTTTCTAAATTGTAGAATGTTCATGGGAGGCATTTACTCGTGTTAGAGAAAGATGACTTAATTGTTCATGAGGAGGCAAAAAATATGAGAAAAAATATTTCTTGTTTAATTCTGTTTGGCTCCCCCTGCCTTCACTGGAAAGGGGTGGGGTCTTGGAGATATTAGAACATTGTGTTGTCACCAAATTGCTTTCTTAGAATGTGGGTTTGGACCTAACTCAACCCCCAAAATTTAGCTCATAGCGTGAGGGTTGTCCCCCACTTATATACTCTATCTTGGCACTATCTCTAGCCGATGTGGGACTTGGGTTTTCCCCAATATGCTTAATCTTTGTGAAAGAAACATCTAGGATTGAATGGTCAAGAGTTTGATTCATGTCTCCTCTATTCTGCTAAATATAAATAAATGTTGCATTTCACAACTTAGGTGGGCTGTGCATTGTCTACACTTCAACCCAAAGGGCTATTAATGAAAGGGCATGTTAGAGATATTGAACTATTCATCTGTCTTCACCTAATAGCTTACTAGAGTATTCGTTATGAGATCCATTGTGGGATTTTATTAGCAGTTTGTTATGTCTGTCCAAATCTCTAGAATATTTTCCTTCATTCAGTTTGAATTTTCTGGTAGTAAAACTAAAATTACCGTTAAGATAGAGGACAGTGCTGGAGAACTAGGTAGTTAGACTGAATGTTATTTTTTTTTCTGTTTATTCATGAACTTTTCTTTGTATTGTCATATTTGCTGTCACTAAATCATTTTTTACTTTATCAAATCACTGGGACATAGCATGAGGTCTGATTTTAATCTAATCAACATCAACAGCACCTTTAACCCAAGTTAATTGGGGTCGGTGGTAGATGAACCCAATGATAGATACGAGGAAGTTGAAAAAAAAAAGGGAGGAAAAAGGGGAAATAAAACAAAAAAGAAAAGAAAATATGATAAAAGAAAAGAAGGGTGAAAGGAGGGGAAAAATGAAGAGAGAAAGAACTAAATGAATAGTTCATATACCTTTAATCCAGTACGAAGTTAATATCTGTTTCTCCTCTTCATACACTGCAACAGGTTAGTGCATATATCCTTGGAGAGTTTGGACACCTTCATACACTTTTACCATTCCTGTTCTTCTCTCAACATATGCTAAAATTCTTATTCGCACTCAACCAGCAGACCCTGAGCTACAGAATCAGATATGGGGTAATATTTAAGAAGTGAGATTTACCCTTCAATTTATTATGCATTGCTCTATGGTTTGCAATATGCTATAGGTTCTTCTAATTCATTTTCTAATGTTTTAGGTATGATGGTTGCATTGAAGTTGAGATACAGCAACGAGCTGTTGAATATTTTGCATTGAGTAGAAAAGGTGCAGTTCTAATGGATATATCGGCTGAAATGCCTAAATTCCCCGAGCGGCAGGTATTTTTGCTATACTATTGCACTGTCATTTGTTTTAGAATTTTGTTTGATCGGTTTAGTCATCACAAAGTCCAAAGCATTGTTATACTTTGAATTCAGTCTGCATTGATAAAAAACAGGCTGAGGATACTGAAGTTGATACTGCTGAACAAAGTGTTATTAAGTTCAGAGCCCAGCAGCTTTCGCAAATATCAAATGCTTTGATTGTAACTGACCAACGTCTTGCTAATGGAACTCCACCTATCAGCCAACTTAGCCTTGTAAAGATGGTGAGTCCCAGTACAGGCAGTAATGTGGTTAGTTCTTCCCTCTCTACCTACACCTTTTTTTATGTGGTTTTTTACAATATCATTTTTGTCAACATAAGAAAGATGGGTCAAAATTTTAACACCATCATTCATATTAATTGAAAAATGTTCCTCCTTGTGCTTCTTAGTTTGACTCTGACTTCAATTTGTTCAGGATAATAATTCAACTGATCAAAGTTTATCCCAGGAAAATGGGACCTTGAGTAAAGTAGATTCTCAACCTCCCCCTTGCTGATCTCATTGGCGATATCTTGGGTCCGTTGCCTTTTGAGGGCCCTCCCAGTAGCGGTGTCCACCCTTATTCAAATTCAAATATGGGACTTGAAGGTGCTGCAGCGTTGAATCCCTATCAGCCATAGTACCTGCTGGAGAGCAGGCTGATTCCGTGCAGGTACTTTCATTGATTTAGGGTCCATTTGTTTCAAATTTTGGTAAAATTGATTTGTTGAGTATAATATTTAAATTTGGATTGTGAAAATTTGATTTTGTTTGATTGGTAAAGTAGATATGCTTTTTGGAATATAATTAAGACATTCCAAAATCATGCCCAGAATCAATTCAACCCAACAGAAAAGCATAAAAACTCCACTTCTTCCAAAATGAATTCTACCCACCACAACTGATTTTCTCCGCCACAAAAATTACCAAACAAACATGGGTACTGTACAAAATCATTTCTTCAATCACCAATGGCTGCTTGGCCATTAACTAAACAGGCACTTAAGTAGCAAAATAATAACTCAGAAATCAAAAGTCTCCCAATGTATTCCTATCAGCCATGGAAGGTGCCATTACTGGAATGCTACTGCAGAATTCCATTTGTATGTTTGTCACTAGTTCCATATATTTAATTATGTATTACTTTTATTTTCTTTGGCACGAACAATTAAGATTCGGGATGAACCACATTGTTAATTTTTATGCTAAAACTTCTATGCTAGAATGAAAAAAAAATTAGACCATTTACCCTTTACCCTATAGACTCCATTTCTCCATTCAGCACAAATTGTATGTATCGGAAAATAACAAATTTCACCTTTTGTATATGCAGCCAATTGGAAATACTGGTGAAAGATTTCATTCTTTGTGCTTGAAGGATAGTGGTGTTTGATATGAGGATCCTTATATTCAGGTCTTTTTTTCATTTTTCTCCAATATTATTGAAACTAGGGTAGTTTTTTTTTTTTTTACTTCGTATATGCATGCAAATTACTTACTGAGACCTCTACTATGACATTGTAAGTTAGGTTAAAGCTTACAGTAGATTTCTGGTGTTCTTAGGCTCTTCATGGGCATTTGGTTCTTTTCTTGGGGAACAAGAGTACTTCTCCTCTTGTCTCTGTTCAAGCTTTAGTATTACCTCCTGCTCATTTGAAGATGGAGCTCTCACTAGTACCAGAAACCATACCTCCCCGGTCACAGGTCAGAAACCATTGTCAAATCAGCCTTAATCCTAGCCTGTCTCCACCATCTGTGAGTTCTACTCCTCAACCTTTTCAACTGTCTTCCTCTACCTCCTCTTCTGCACTCTGTATTCCCCCTGGCTGTACTCCTATTCAAGTCAATCCTCCTACAGTCTCCTATCCTCTCTCATCATCCCTCATCCTCTGAATCTACTTCTGTACATCCTCAAATATCAGAGTCCAACACCCCTAATGAACCTTCTTCTGAGTCTGTTCCTGCACCTAACTCCATCCCTGTTAATACTCATCCTATGCAAACAAGGTCCAAGTCGGGAATTCACAATCCTAGACTGCATCCATCTTTATTTCTTGCTTATTCTGAACCGAAAACTGTTAAACAGGCACTGGAAAATTCAGATTGCTTTGCTGCCATGCAACAAGAGTATGATGCTCTACTGAAAAACAGAACTTGGGACTTAGTTCCCTTACCTTCTAATAGACAAGCTATTGGGTGTAAGTGGGTTTTCAGAGTTAAGGAAAATGCTGATGGCTCCATCAACAAGTTCAAAGCAAGATTGGTAGCTAAGGGTTTTCATCAAGTCCATGGTTTTGATTTTCATGAGACATTTTCTCCTGTGGTCAAGCCTGTCACTATTCATATTGTTCTCACCCTTGCCCTTTCACATGGGTGGGAGCTGTTTCAGCTGGATGTGAACAATGCTTTTCTAAATGGGTTTCTTGAGGAATCAGTGTTTATGACACAGCCTCCTAGTTTTGAGGTTGAAGATAGGTCCCTGGTTTGCAACTTAACAAGGCCATCAATGGCTTAAAACAAGCACCAAGGCAGTCGTTTGATAGGCTAAAGTGTACCCTTCTTCAGTTTGGCTTTGTGGGAAGCGAATGTGACTTCTATATTCATCTACAGGCATCAGACTCATTGTCTATCTTCTAGTTTATGTGGATGATATTATCATCACAGGTAGCTCTACTTCTCTTATTAAGCAGCTAACCACTAAACTGCATGCTGCCTTCTCTCTTAAGCAACTTGGTCATTTTGATTATTTTTTGGGCCAAGAGATCAAGTACCTGCCTAATAACTCTATAGTGAGGACTCAGAGCAAATATATTTGCTATTTACTCCACAAAACTCACATGGCAGAAGCTTATTTTATGTCCTTCCCCATGGTGTGTAATTGAAAACTATCTAAGCATAGTGCTGATTTATTTCAAGATCCAACTCTATACAGATCAGTGGTGGGTGCCCTACAATATGCTACTCTAACTAGACCTGAAATCAGCTTTGTTGTCAATAAAGTCTGTCAATTTATGGCTACACCCCTAGACTCTCATTGGGCAGTGGTTAAAATGATCTTAAGGTATCTCAAAGGTACCTTGTTTCATGGGTTACTTCTTCAGCCTACTTCTCTTACAAAGCCTTTGGCTCTCTGTGCATTCTGTGATGCTGATTGGGCATCAGACGTGGATGATAGGTGATTTAAATTATTTCAATAATTGATTATAGAGAAAAAAAGTTATTGGGAAAAAATCATAAGCTACAAATGTTCAAATGCTTGAAAACGACTTCTTTTCCAGTAGAAAAAAACTTTTTAAGCACATTTTAGTTGATGTCCCAAACATGATTATTTTTACAAACAGCTTTTTTTCCTCACATTTTATATTTCATTTCTAAAGTTTGGAAAAAGAGTTCAATTTTTTACATGCAACAATGATGAACCCCCTGGGTTCAACTTGTGACAGCATTCTCATTTGTTCCCTTTTGTAGGTCAATGCCAAGCTTCACCTTCTAGCTGTCCTGAATAAGTTTCTTCAGCCTATACCTGTATCTGCTGAAGAATTTTCCCCTCAATGGAAATCACTTTCTGGAGCACCTTTAAAGCTTCAAGAAGTGGTATGTATCTGTTGCAAGTTTGTATATTTGCCAATTCAGTTTTGAGCGACTTAATTCAATTTGCAAGTCTTGTTTGTGGTCACTGTATTCATTTTGTTGATTTTTGCAGGTTAGAGTTAGACCCCTTCCACTGCTTGAAATGGTGAACTTATTCAATAGCTACCATTTAACAATTTGCCCCGGACTTGTATAATATTTTTAAATTCCTTTTTCACTTTTGTTTAATTTTTTGGTTTTTTCCCTTCTTTTTTTCCTGCTATCGATCTGCCGTAGGACCCCAATCCAAACAATCTTGTTGCAAGTACAACATTCATTCAGAAAGTACTAGTGCGATGCTTTGTTTAGTAACTATATATGTTGAATGCTAGGAGTTTAATCTACAATTCTTGAATAATCTGTTTTATAAAAATAATGAAAGAAGGCAATTTTCATCTGCACCAACTTCGAGATATCACATGATCATTTTCTTTGACTGTCATTACTGTTTTTCTTTTTCATGAAGCATGCAGACAGGGATGAGATAGTTTTCCTTTGAGCAGCTGTTTTTGGTAATCGATTGTCAACATTATTAGATTTGCTACGCATTCATAATTGAACTTGGTAATGATGTTGCGTTGATCTCTGAAACTTAATTATTTCAACATTTTATTTATAAATGGTGTTCAGATAAGAATGAAACGGATCCAGCGGACAGAACACAGCTGCGAATGACAGTTGGTTCGGGATACCCAGCACTAACGTTCGAGTATGTAGTTTATCAAATTATGAGCTAATAGATTGTACAGCTTTTATACATAATTGTGATACTGGTTTGCAGGTTGAAAGAGTTTATCAAGGAACAACTAGTCAGCATCCACACACGGATGCATATACCTATGCAAGAACCTCCAATGGCTCAACAAGCCAGCACTCCTGAAGCATTGACAGACCCTGGAGCAATGTTGGCTGCACTTATGACAGTATTGAGGTCAACGATTGATGTTAGTTACACACCTGTAAACCACGCCTAACTCCACCACGGGGTACAAAACCATGAGCAAGGGATGGCGGAATTTCTGGGTTGGTCGGCAAATTTTAGATTCTTTCTGCGCTAAGTGGTGCTCATTAACTCCGATTCTTTCTTAGACTTCCTCTTTTACTGGATTATTCGTGGTGCACATAATAGTCGTATAGAGCAAATTGCAACAGTAGACCTCTCTTCATTGTCTAAAAACTAGTTTTAATAATAGGATGCGGAGTGTAAATATGTTTTGCTTTCAAATGCTTAAGTTATGGGCTTCATATAAGATTGCAAAAATCTTGCAATTCGCAGTGAAATTATAATTATTTGTAGTTCCCTGTTACAGCTCTCGTTCGGGTGCGAACTAATATTACGGAATGAAAATGAATAAGAATGCAGTATAAAAGAGCTTTAAATTGAGTGCAGCTGCTTAATTTTGACCGAACTCAAAAAAATGTGAATTTTTAATTTTTATCTATACAAATAATGCATCAGAGAAGCATTGTAAAAAAAATATTGCTTATCTCTGACATCAGAGCAAATTTCTGTTTCTGTGGACTGTGAAATGGGAAGAACAATCCCACTAACTAGGGAACAAAATCAGCCGATATCCCATAACGACTGCAGGTTGAAAAACATCTCTGATCACTCATAATTTGCCCCCAAGGTCGCAGAGCTAAGAATTCAATTCATCCATGGTGAGCTAATTGCAACCAGCTTGCATGATTGATTATATTACAAAATTACTTCTCAAGAGGACCCACCGCCGCCACCAAGAGAACTAGCAAAATCAGCCTATTACCAATCCCGGCAATTCCCACACCTCCAACTTCCAAGCCTAGATGGTACTTCAACCCAAGGCGAACATTGGCTGTGAATCAAAATCCCACAAATCTCACAAAAGAGATCAGGGACTGGTTCCATTTGTGAACATTGCATACAACTAAAGCCGGTGTCTTGCAAGGAAAATGTAGGTTCTGTTATAACATCTCCACATTCTTCAGGAAAAAGGGTACTAGAATTTTCCAAATATCCTGACAAGTCTCCGCTGGTGTCTTGCAAGGAAAATGCTGCATGTTCTGTTTTGACATCTCCACATTCTTCAGGAACAAGGGTACTAGAATTTTCCAAATATCCTGACAAGTCCCCCGACATATCTACTCCCTCAAACTGACTATCATCATCTGGCTGCAGCAGTTCCGTTAGAGAGAAATAGGTATTGGGTTCAAAATCCATGTAATCATCATAGTTTACATTATCAGAGTCATTCAGCAGCTTGTTGTCAGCAGAGGCATATTCTAAAGGTGGAGATAACTCTGCAGGCATACCTCCAAAAGAAACATCACCATCCCCTTCATGCTTAACATTCCTTCTCACTGGCAGTTTCCGAAGCCCTGGCCCAGAGACACTGTTCCACTCAACATCCCCTTCCGTCTTGGGTTCTGTCATCAGCTCAACACTTGAAAGAGAGAAAAGAAGAGGATCATCCTCTACAGGAAAGACAGGAGTAGGATCACCCTCTGCAGGAAAGACGTGAGTAGGATCATCCTCTACAGGAAAGACAGGAGTAGGACCATCCTCTACTGGAAAGGCAGGAGTAGCAGCTTCATACTCTCTCATACTATAATAGATTGCTCCAGAATCGGAATCTGCTCCAGAATGCTCTTTCTTTTTAGTCTTTGTACGTGACTTCTTTCCCTCTTGTCTCTTAGGCTTCAAATCAGAGTAGGGACATACAGGTGATTTTATCCTTCGACACTTGCAACATTTGAAGCCCAAGACACTAGAAATTTTGGATTCTTCAAGTTCAACGGCTTCAGCGTGATACCAATCTGTGAAAAACAAACACATCAGATAAATGAGTACAATCACCTTTAACATTTTATCAATTATTTACGACAGAAAAATACTTACTTTGGCATGTCTCGCAGCAAATATATGTCAGATCAGACATATATGGCTTCCGACACAAGTGACAAACGGGTTTTAATTGTGGCATGTTTGAACCCCCTTTTAAAAGTATGTTTCTGAGCCAGAAATCATTGTCTGTATCTTCATTATTTTTCTTTTGCCATATAAGACCCCAAGAACAATTTTTGCGAGGTTTTTTTCCCGTTGAAGTGGCCTCAGAAGCAACTTGAGGCATGTCAAAAAGATTATTATCCTTTGTCCTGGTAGAAGCCGGTTCTTGTTCATAATATTTAGCCTTTGTTCCTTTCAAAGCTGTCACAGGAGTAACTTGTTTCACGTTGGGATTATTAGCCTTTGTCCTGGAAGATTTCAGTACTTGATCATAAGACTTAGGCCTTGAACCCTTCAAAAATGTCCCAGAGTTATTCTCTCGTCCTTGTAAGAGTAATGGACTGGTTGGCGATTCATTATTATTCTCTTTCTGAGCATGTAATATGGCATGGTAACATTGCTTGCATGTGGTCAAGTACTCAACTTCATTTGCCAAGACTGTTGATCTTGTGGAACAACCATCATGACAGTAACCTAATACCAAGCAACAAGATACATTTATGAACAAGAATAATATAAATGCAAAGATATCATAACCACATCCTCTAATCTCTCACATCAACCAGCAGATTTTAGTCTTGGATTTTAAATTTCAAACATGACAACAAAGTATTGTTTGTGTGTGTAACTGTTAATTATATAGAAATATTATACACTTGTATTATGTACAAGTCATTAAATAAAAAACTAAACAACATTCACATTTCAAGATTATCTTGGAAACTTAGTAAAGCAAAATAAAGTAAGAATGATGGATCATTAATGAGTACCTTGGCATGCATTGCACTTGTGAGCATCCCTGAAATCAAAGCAGATAGGAATTATGATCTTCAAAGAAAACAAATGCAAAGAGCAAAATAGGATGGGGAAAAAAGTGATCAATGAAAGAGTAAACAAGCTAGGGTTATTACCGAATTAAAAGACCCATCTGACATACAGAACACGACACCACATCCAAGTTATCTCTCTTGCATGTAAGGTAAAAAAATATGTCCTTGCAGATAGCCTTTAACTGCCTTCTGTGCAGCAACTCAGATGCAGTATTTAAGTGCTCCTCATTAGATGGCATGTTTCCATTCCCTTCTTCATACTCTTTTATCAAATATAGAGGAATGCGTGTTTCCAAAAACCAATACTTTTCCTTTCTTTCAGGATCTTGCTCTATTTGAACAACATTTTTCATCACCCGAGAAGGAAGATGTTTTTGGCTCCCAAAAGCTATTCCATAACAGGTTTTCCCCTCTACAAGTTTATTGTCACAAATATTTGCATTTCTGAAAGCAGAAGCTTCAGTCTCTTGACCTTTCCCATCCTGGATGTTCTGCTCGGGACGAATCAGATCACTCCATCTGAGATAAAAATCTAGATATCTGACCTGATGCAAATAATCAAATATTCATCAAGTCACCAAGCTTGCAAGATCCAATATGCTTACAGCCAAACACAGTTATAGCTATTGCTTGAAATATAACTCGATGAAAATAGGGAACCTGAAGTGCCAGCTGTGATACATTCCTACTCATTTGAACTGCAACTCTCCAAACAAGTTGTCTGCTTCTCTTGGGAATTTCAGAGCCATCGGCATAAAAAATGCCAGAAATTTTCCGTGAACGACCTGTTCCCCACAATTAACAGAACATGTTTTTATTCCCTAATAATTTTAACAGAAAAAAATTCACAAACCCTAGTATCCAGGAAAGCAGGGGAGACAATCAAATTGAAACATTCATAGGCTTTGTAGACTGACTCATCAGCCTAACTTCATCTAAACCTTGATTATATCAGGTGAGTCTATTGTATGTTATCTTGAACACCCAATATTCAGCTTGACTAACTAGTCATCTCAACTAACATATACACGTAATGTAATATTTTCATAAAAAATATAATGTTAAAATAAATTTTATAATTAATTAGTTCATAAAACAATAAATTAAAAAAAACATAATTCAAATCAAGCCAAGCTAAACTTTGAGCTTGGTTCTACAGCCTTAAAAGATTCAACCTCAATACAGCTCATGCTTAGACACCCCACATCTCAACCCAAAAAATTAATTAGGAAAATGGATGTTTAAAGGAAGAATTGCGAAGATTATTTAGCCACTTGGGCCCATTACAGGACCCACTTCTGATGCTTAGCAAGCAAGTTGATCAGTTAGTTGAGAATCTGTCTGTTATAACAAATTCTGTTAATTACACATGGAATGAGGATTGACTTTGTATAAAAAGGGAAGAGAGGACCAGGTGTAGGGGTATTGTGTGGATCCGGGAAGTTAAGGGGGAGTGCAAGGACTCTCAAAATTCCAGGGCAACGAGAGACCTAGTCTATTCTTTCAGCTTCATTCCTGAACTCTTGCTTATTCTGGTTAGAAGGGAAAACCTTATTCTGTTATTCAATAGAAGTTTCATTTTTACTTCATTTCTATTCTATCTTTCCTATACTCTGGTATAATGTGTGGTTAAAAATAAAATACCTTGACGAGCTGCTTTTCTGACCATGGATTTTGGCAAGACTGCTTTCTGGAATATAAATTTGGTGAATTTGCCACCACGCCACCACACAAAGTTTTCAGGGCAACCCTCAACTGTAGCTTCATCATTTGCTGACCGCTTCTTGTAACGCCTACCACTTGGTGCACGTTTCTGTGCTGTTCCAAGAGTAGATGTGGCACTTTGTACCATGGAAAATTCAACCAACCAATCATCCATCAGCTTAACCCAGTCCCCAGAAAAAGCAATTGTTCGAATGTTCTCCTCAAGCTGAAAATGAAAATTTATTAGCTATTGGAAAATAAAGGATTAACAAAGTTGCTCATATGGCACAAGCAAGAAATGTCATGATGAGATATTTGCAATACAGGCAAGATACTATCATACCATTCTGGAAAAGGAACACATTGACAGGCAGCAACATCAGCATAAACTATTTAAAGCAACCAAGTTGACTGTCAACAGTCCAAAAGCTACAGAGTGATGTAATAGTCATCCTCATCATATCTACTCAAGTACATAAAGTTACTTAAAGCAGCAAGGCAATCAAAGGTAAAAGCCATCCTTAAACAACTACTTCACAAGAGATTTAGTCCCTGGTGCCAGTGCTAAATTTCATAACAAAAAGAGAGACAGAGCTGTATAAAGCCCAAAATTCATAAAACAAAGAAAAGCAGTCATGGAGTTCATCCATAAAAAGTCATTCAGCATCTTTTGACTCATTGAATCAGCATCAACTGTTGCAGGAAGAATATTTTACATGGAAAACTAGATTAAGTCAAAATAACAAATGCAAAACCAGCTAAATGCCAATGTGTGCCTTCAACAACAAATGAACTATTTGCAGAGACTAAAATATAGCAATAAAACAAATTAAAAATTTAATAATCACTTACTTTAAGTAAAAGTGGCTTGATAGCACTAAATGTTGTGGCCTGTTCCACTTGCTTACGCCATTGTCTTCTATAGCTTGCACTTAGGAAGGGCCCAACTACTAAACCACGTAGACATTCCTCCATGTATATAATGTAAGTTGCAATACTAGGAAGTATTCCCTCTCCACTTCTTATAGGAGAAAAACCAGCAAGCATTTTTACAGCACTTTTTGTGGCACTTAGAGCAGCATGATTTAACATGCATCCTCTCTTGCTTGAAGCAGGGGCTTTACAAGAAAAGCACCAGCCACACCTTTCTCTTGGAACCTCCACAGGCTTCTTTTCAGAACTTGGCCAAAAGAAACGTGAAGCTGCTAGTGAGAATGCTTTGGCTTGCAAGTAAGTGTTTCCGGATGCAGTTTTCCTCTGATTGTCTGACACATGGCCCTCAGATCTAGATTCCTCTGAGGAAAGAAGGGCAAATTTAGCAGCTGCTGATGCAGCAAAATCACCATGTGCATAGTGATTAATGTACAACAAAGGCTTATAGGAGAAACCCATGTAAGCAGGATCATTGGTTACATTTCGTTCACACTTTTCAAGACCTGCTTTTGTGCTTTCTTTGATTTGGGAAGAAAGATTTATAGGAAACCCAATATCATTTGCATGGTCATAGTTACTAATTTGACCATTTACCAAAGAGCACTTGGAAGAAGGGCACTCATTGCTGCTACCATTGCTATTCCATTGAGTAGCAGAACTTAGAGGGGTTTCCCCAAAAGGAGGAAATAATAAAGTACTTTCTGGAATATTGCAATATTGAAGCACAGCCATGCAAATATCATGATATATAGCCCTGTGCTCCGTGGATCCATAAAGCACTTTGAGAACCTTGGGAATGTCATTCAGATTGTAATATCTATGACAAAATTCATCATTCCCAATATTCAGCCTGCAATAAATAAAAGATCATAAGGATAAAGTGCATAAAAAAAGATTAAGCCCAAATTCAAGTCTAAGGATTTTAGAACTGAACTTCAAATATCATTAACTTCAGAAATACTACCTACTGATCCAGCATCACAATAATAAATGAAAGTGTGAAGATGCTGAACATACACAAGTAAGTGTTCGCAGGTACCCATGAAGAGTTGCCCATACAAATCCTTTCCAAATATTTCCGCCCCTCGAAGTGATGTTCCCTTTGCAATGGTTGGCCCCATCATATTGATTTTGCACTCAGGACAATACCATGGCCCTTCTGGTATATGATTTTTCAACACACCAATACACCTTGAATGATAAGCAGAGGGACACCCATCACAACAAAGCAGGATCCCATCCATTCCACAAAGGCGACATTCATCTCCATTTCTATCAACATCACCATCTTCAGTGCCTTCTGTATCTCTGGAATATGAAATAGAGCTCCCAGGTTGGTTCACAGCATTTGAAGCTGAAACAAACTTTGTAGCTTCTTTATCCTCAAAAGCTGAAGTGTTGGAATATCTTGGCTGGACTCTTCTAAGCCCAACTTCTGAAGGAAGGATATCCTCTCCATCATAATCCATCCCAACCTCCGATTCCCTCCGAATGTTCATTTCCATTACAATCTCCTCAGATTCCAGAGCATTATCACAGAGAATTTGCAATATCATCAATTTCCTACTCACGGGCAACAAATAATATTCATCGGTGGAAACCTCTATGTAAAATCCTCGCCATTCATGAGCAGTTGTGTGTCCACTGACTACTAAATACTGAATTGCAAAGACTGGCCAAGTCAATGAATCCAGCAAGCTCCAATCATTGCACCTGCAAATACATCAAACAAAATATCTTATTAATTAAATAATGGTAGTCAATGGCACGCTGTAGCGGTGCTATTGCGAAATCGCAGAGTAGCCCTAGGTATTCAAACAGAAGACTGATTTTCAATAGCAGCCATTGCAGTTACAATAGAGGCCTTTAGTTATAACAGCAATATCATCAAGATATAACCATATAGGCTTCAAAACCCCATTCTTACCCTTAAAACAATGTTGTCGCAGAAAATGGTGAAGCCAATAATCCCCATATCAATTATATATGATATATTTAATTGAAAAATGATTTACATCAATTATATATGTATAAAAATATTTAAGTTGTACCCAAATAAAACTGAAAGAGCATAAAAATTGGTATAATATTAACTAAAAAGTCCAATTGGCCACAGACTCGCCAATGACAACAGGATGCAGGACGCAACCATGAAACCCATGGTTGGTGGCTGCAGTAGCTGACAGACTTGCTATCACGGATTGAAGGAATAGATATAATCACCTAAGACATTTGGAAGCAATCTCTGATCCCTCTGATGAGAGGGCTTCCAGATGCCGCCGCAACACTTTCATCAAGGAAAGGTGAACGGCATCGAACACCGTGTTTGGAACACGGCAATTTACAGCACCCACAAACTCGTCCAGGGTGAATGGCATTAGAAATAACTGGGTACTGAATGATCTGAGGAATCCGTATACAGCAAACAAATGGGATACAGACTCCTCCGGTACACCAACGGTGCCGGACGACGAGGGAAACTCCGGCGGCGGCGGTAAAGGTGGCAGTGACTCTGTATCAGTAGTCCCAGGCTCGATTTCCCCGAAACCTGAGTCACTGGAAGAATCATCCTCCACATCATTTTCGTTCCCTTCTCCTTCATTGTTCTCCAACACCAACCCACCTTTCAATTCAGCCTCCCCAGCGGCCGATTCCTCCTCCCTCCCTACACCACGGCCATTCTCCAAAACATCTTTGGCCTTTACACTATTCTTCTTCGCCACCAATTTCTCCAACGCGTCCCTCCTCCGGGCCAAGTCTTTATCAAACTCCTCATCATCTTTCACGAGGATGGCGCGGACCTCTCCACTGTCGAGATCCTCAAAATCGCCATCCTCGTAACTCACTCGGTACCATCCGCACTCATAGTACACCACTTTACCGAGAAAAAATCCGTTTCCGGGAAAATCCTTGAGCACGTACCTCCCTACCAAGGCTATGGCTCGTGTCCCCATAGCCTGTCTTTTTGCTTCGGCCTCATTCTCCTCCTCCTCCTTTCTTCTTCGTTTCCTCGGTCGACCCCTCGGTCGAGCAGCCGGCGGTTCCATTCTACAATTAGAACCCTAGGATAGATCCTCCACAGAAAGTGCCTCTGATTTTAATTTTAACTTTTTCCTAGCAAACTTTCGATTAGAAAGCTAGGGTTCAGTCGGATCCAAAACGGTGAGGGGGAAATGACAGAGGAAATGGAAATCTAGGAGTGGAGTGAACGGAAATTGGGAATTGGGAAAAATGGAGAAATGATATGCGAGAAATTAACTGGAAAAGGGGAAACAGAGAAGAACGAACGAACCTCTGCTGCTAGGGTTCAAAAGGGATTATTGAACATGAGTGAAGAGTGTGATTATTTGGTATAAAAAGATGCCATAGAGGTAGAAAAGGAAAGAGATAACAACCCTAGTGAAGGGATGCAGAGTATGAATGAAGAACAATGGGATTTAGTTTGGTTATGTATGTTCTAGAGACTCAGTTACCGAGTTACGCTGTTCTTATGTGTACTTGGACGAGTCGGAGGGTGTGTTGACTCGTCTCGTTCGAGTTGGCACAAACCTGAGTTATCTCCTTGTCACTCGCTGTATGTAAGTAACGAAAGCATAAGATTTAAAATGCTTCCCTCCTTTTTTTTTCTTACTTTATCAACCATGAATAATAGGGTGAAAATGATTAGACATATTTTACATGTAAAAATTGTCCTTAAAAAATAAATTATTTTTATTTTTTAAAAAATTATTTTAAACAAGATTTAATCAATCTTGTTCTAATATATGTAACTTGGTAATTAAGGTTGAGAACATTTCACCCAAAAAATTCATTGTTCACCAAGAAAGTATAGTTAAGTTACTTGAACAAGGTGCATAAATTGTTGTAAACTTTTTAATTCTTGTCTTTAATTCATACGAATATAGAAAACAAAAAAAAAAATAAACTCATTATTCACTCTACTCACTAAAACAAATTCATTGTCACTAATAAAGTCTAACTCGATTGATTGAACAAGATGTGTGAGTTATTGTAAATTATTTGATTCCTATTTTCAATTTCTACATATAAAAAAATAAACTCATTGTTCACTCTACTTTTACAATCACTTAGGTTTTTTCTTTTCATTTCTTCCTCTTCTCACACCTTCTTATTCTCCAACATTCATTGTCTTCAAATCATTCATCATCAACTTCCATCCTTACCTATCAAAAGGTATGTTTCCTTTTCTCCTTTCTTTTCCAATCTCTCACCAATTGTTTCTCTATCTTTCTTATTCTCCAATTTCTATCCAATCCACACCTTGTTTTCCATTTTCACTCTTATTTCTCTAATACATTTGCTCTATTTACATGCTTTTGTGATGTTTGCTTAAATCCTAACTTTCCAATAAAAAGTTGGTTAGGAAACAAAAATCAAGGCCACTTTTTACCAAGGATCTATCTCAAGGTTGTGTTTTAAGGAAGAGGTGAAGCAAAGAAGAGAGGAGGATGAATGAGAACGAGGTGAAGTGACCAACAATAGGGTTAAAGGATGATGATTGGTTGGAAAGTATGTGTTAAAGGATTTTCCTAGAAACTGAATGTTCTCAGGGAAGTTGTGTTTGAAGGACCTAGACAATGCAAAGGTTCACACCATACTCATAAAGGATTATTAATTTTACAAAGACGTGGCACGAAAAAGGGTTGTATTAGAGACATAAAAGGCAAAGAGTAGTGTAAAGGTCAAATCAGAGTAAAACAGTGATGAAGGGAGGAAGAAGGAATCACTAGTTGGAGTGACTTGATTAAAAGGTGGGCCAGTAGTTGAGAACGATGGAGGAAAGGAGAATGCTGATGATATGGCGGATGAATAATCGAGTGACTCGGGTTCGAGGGATCACAAGTCTGGGATTGATTTGGTGGCATTGTCGCCTCTGTCATTACCACCAGAATTGTTGTCGCCATTTAGAACGATTGGTATTCCAAAAAAATTATGATGAATAATTTTACCAAAAAAATAAGTCACACTTTATATAGGCAAAAATGTATTAAGAAATGAAGGAGAAATCACAAATTTACTCCCAAAACCCTAAACAACATTGTTTTAAGGCAAAAATGGATTTTGATGATTTTCTAAAAAAACTTTATCTGACGTGATCCAATAAAGTGTGGTTTGGAATTGATTGCATGCTTTAGTTTTTACCAACACATCCTTATACATGCATTTTAATATCCTAATAATGGATGTCTTTAACTCTAAATACTAAATTTCATAGTGTGGTAACTTTTAAAGTCATAGAATCATCTAACTATCATTTTTCTAATTCCATACATGAGAATCATTTTTCTAATTTCATACATGAGAAGAAAAAACTAAAAGATGTAAATACAAAATTAAGGAAAATAAACCAAATAAAAAAAAGGTTTAAACAATTCAACTACATCTAATAGACATATACAACATAACAAACATGGCATAACATGTGGTCTCAGTCATGTGAATTTAAGCACCCCTTTCAAAAAAATTAATAATTAAATAACTAGATTCTAACAAAAAAGAAAAGAAACACTTGAATATATAACCATATTTGATAAGAAAATAAAACAAATCAAACAATGTAAGGGAGAGAAATCCTTGTAAGAGCATATACCCATATACCTTAAGAAAATCTTTACATAAACATCCGAGAATCACATTTTTTGTCAGCAACCACAAATTTTATTATTATTGGTAAGATTCAGTTTGGAGTCACTAATTGAAAATTGAACCGAACCAATCGATTAGACAAAAAAATCATCCAAACAAATCCCATAAAAAATGGCTTATGTCAGCTTTTTTTTAATAAGTTTTTTAGTTATTGATTTTTGGATTGGATTATATTTAAACACCCTCAATCACAATGAACAAAATCAATAGCAAAATAACAAAAATGATGTTTGATCTTTCATTAAAAAAATCTAAACATGATTAAATATGAAACACATACACACATACGTATACATACAGGACATACACCATAGTATCCAATATTTGTATTCAATGATATCTCACTCACCTGAGTAATGGATCAGAAAGGAACCATCTCCAATAACCTAACATTTTTTTTGTTCCACATGCTTCAAGTAATAGGAGATAGGAGAAATGAGCGAGATACAAAATTAAATCTTGAGTTAGTTGTGATTGGCATATAGTGATCCAAGGTAGTAACATTGATGGGTGGATAGTGGGATCAAAAGAAGAAAACCAAACAATGGAGGAATTAGGAACAAGAAAAAGCATTTCTCAAATGGTTATGAAATCGGCGGAGATACAAGCAAGAAGAGGAAATGAGAATGATGTATTTAGAGGATGTAAACCTAATTGCCCAAATGATCATTTATTATGCTAAAGGATATTGAGTTGGGCTTTTTAATCATTTTTTCCCCTAACTAAACCTTATTGGTAATGAGTATAGGACTAAACTTAGGCCCAAAATAAATAGAATTAAAAGAAAAAAGCAAGAAAGTTTAGGTTTAACCTTAGATAAAATATTAAAAAAACTAAAATAAAAAATAAACTTAAACAAGTAAACCTAAACATGGTTAAATCATAATCAAACAAAAAACCCATACATGCAACATGCTCATTGTTTGATGTTTATTTGTATTCAATGATACCCCATTCACTTGATTAATGGATAAAAAAAGTCATCTCTAATAAGTTAACCTTTTTTTTTTCTTTGTTTGCTTGAAGGAGATAAAGGAGAAACAAATGAGATCCAAGGTGAAGTCACAAATTAACAGTGATGAGCAAATATTGAAATCAAGGTAGAGGCACTAATGGGTGGGAAGTGATATTTGAGGGAAGTGAATAAAAAAGATGAGGAGTTACAAACCTAAAAGGGCATCTCTTAAATAGTCTTGAAACTAGTAGGTGAACTAAAAAGAAAAAAAAATGGGGGAAGGTATTTGGAGAAGATTTTGGCTCAAATAGTAGGCAACGATGTATTATTTAACAAAAATGAATAGTGAGTGACATTTAATTGCTATATGAATACTCCATATAAACAATTGATGATTGTCTACTTTTAAATGTTAAACACCAATAAATTATACGCCATACATGTAGAAGGTTCTGGAACAAAGCAGTTAATTGCTTTTAGAGTAAGAATCATGCCTTTTTTTTATTGATGGGAATGACAAAAAAATATTTAGCAATATACCTACTTAGGAGAACACTTAGTTGTCAAAGATAGAGTAATTAACAACTTCAAAGAAAACTTGATGGAGCATATTTTAGGAACATGTTTGTTGGATATCTCACATTGGCCAGTGATAAGGTCAAAATAGTGTATATAAATGAGGGACAACCCTCATCTTATAAGTCGGTGTTGTAGGATTGAGTTAGACCCATAACTCATATTTTTAATTAAGATGGCATCAGAATCTATCCTATTGATTTTTTATCAGGCCTATTGTGCCATCCTTTATCAGACCGTTATCAAATTACTGCAAATGCCCAATCCTACAAACTTCACGTTCAACATGTTATGTCCTCAGCATGAAGGGGGTGTATTGGAGAACCCACATCAACTAGTGATAATACCATAATAGTATATATAAGTAAGGGACAACTCTTACCTTACAAGTCATTTTGTAGGGTTAAGTGGCATTAGAGCTAATAGTTCCTGCAACCTGGTGATCACATAAAATAAAAGTATTAAAGCTTGAGGAAGTTGTCTTCTTGGTGATGTGGAAGTCAAGTGGCATGTTTCGATGGTGATTTTTTGGCAGTACAAGTTGACAAATTGAGACCATCCAGCACTCACAAAACATATGCGAGAGACATATCAAAGTTTGCATAGCAATAACATGCCTTTGATGAGCATTCGTGATGACAAACATTGAAGATGAAGTTTGGAAATTTTATTTGAGGGAAATATTATTGGAAAACAATTCAAATTTCTCATTTCAAATATCTACGATATTGCATAGATTTAAATGATATTATCTCTATGATATTGTTTAGATTTAAAGATATTATCATTAGGATGTTAAATTTATAAATAAAGATTTTTAGATGAAAAGAATCAGCCCACCTAATCATTGTAGATGAGAGAAGAGTCCTATAAAGGAGACTTTCAAGTTTGTCCATAAAACTTGTTATGAAGATGAATAAAATATTGAAGAAGCCCCTCTACATAAGATATATCCTTCTTTTACAAATGTATAAAAATTCAATTGGTATTAGAGTCCATCCTAGATTCATTGGTGGGTTTTTGTACTTATTACATTATAGGTGGATAGCCTTAAGTGTGAAGAGAAGTGTTGGAAAGCCACCTTAATTGGAGTCACCTTAGTTGTGGTGATGGTAGTTGTGAGCAAATAAGGGTGTGTTGAAGTCACATAATATTGTTGCGGATAGCTGTGGACAAAAGGTAGCATGTTAAAGTTCTATATCGGCTAAAGATAGTATCGAAATAAAGTATATAAATGGAGAGTAATATTTATCTTACAAATTGATTAGTAAGATTGAGTTAAACTCAAATTCTCATTCATAACAATGTTGAATATAAGGATATTGAAAGTTAATTTAGTTTAATTTGGGCCTTAGAAATTAAATGGACTTAATTAATCTAGATAACTTACAAATTAGTTATTAATTAAAATGTATCATATTGGGATTTTTAATCACTTTTTATTCTTCTTCCTTTTTGCCGTATTGGTTATGGGTACAAGACTAAACTTTGGCCTAAAAGAGATTATCTTATTTAGTCCCTAGTCTTTTAATATGGCTTAATACTCAATCAGCAAATACTTTAAGCCAAATGAAAGTTATACTAAATTGGTTTGTTGCATGTAGTGAATAGGAAATGGATTCATATAACGTCAGGGAATATGAAATAAAACTTAAGAATTAACTATTTCTTTAAAAAATAGTATTTTCATATAGAGAGATTTTTTTTTCTTTTATAAACTACTTTTTATGCCAAATTCTAAACATGTAGTGAACTTTTTTTATAATGATTGATTGACTTTTATAGTTGAAATTATTTATTTTACTAATGGTAGTTGATTGACTTTTATATATATATAACTAGATCATATTAAATTAGGCTTTAAAAGAAGTATTGATGCAGCATATAATATTTTCAATGTAGTATTTACATTAACATTTTTTTTTATTTTACAGTATTAATTATAGGAAATATTAAAAGTATTAAACAATCAACTTTAATATTTTTACTCAAAATTATAATGCAATTTTTGCTTACTAAATGTATGGCTGTTCATATGAAAAAATATATCAAAATTCTACTGATCTTTATTATTATATAAAAAGTTTATATTATAATCTATATCTATAAATTATATAAAATAAGGTTTTATATAATTGGAAGCTGTTACATGGTTCCTTTTGGTTCATTTTCGAATTAAATCAATTATAATTAATTAAATAAATAAAATCAAATTAATATATAATAACTGCAGATTTAATCATTGGTTCAATAATTCCATTCTTTCATTTTTAAATTGTTTTAATTTTCATTAAATCTTAAAGTTAGATTTTTCACTATAATAGAAAAAAGCTCAAGTGAATAGTGATATCTAGATCAATATATCATATCATATAAAAGACAGTTGCTAAGTGTGACTATCAACACATGTGTCATGCTTTAATAAAAGGATGTCAAACTTTTTTTTTTAATTCCAAATTTAACTCAATAAATAAATTATAATTTTAATTTTGAAATAAAAATTAACTAAATAATTGTTGATTAACACAATCACAATCTTAATATTTATAATACATTTAATTGATTTATATTTCTCCTTCCACACTTTAAAAACCAAATAATAAAATAATATTTTAAATATTTATATAACTTGCATAATATATATTTTAATATTTCAATTCCAAATTTAACTCAATTAATAAATTATAGTTTGAAATTTGAAATTAAAAAATAATCAATTAATTATTGGTTAACACAATCACAATCTTAATATTTATAACGCATTTATTTGATTTATTTTTCTCCTTCCAGACTTTAATAACCAAATTATAAATAACATTTTAAATATTTAAATAACTTGCACAATATATATTTTAATAAAATAATTTTTAAAATTAACTGATATTAATAATTTGAATATTTAAAATAATATTTTAATTTGTTATTATTATTATTATTATATTTGTAACTTAAATATTTGATATTTAATTTTATATTTTATTTGATTCGATTATATCTTTTATTATTATTTAATTTTATACAGATATCATTTTATATAGATTAAACATTATTATACAATTTTATACGTGATTTCCATTCATTATTATCACTATTGGACGTGATTTTCAAATACCGATTTATATATTCTGATTGGTTTCATTTTAAAATACAAAAAAATCTGTTTTTATTAATTTTATTTTTATAATTTGAAATTTGAAATTAAAATTAATTAATTAATTAATTAATTAATTATTGGTTAACACAATCACAATCTTAATATTTACAACACGTTTATTTGATTTATTTTTCTCCTTCCAGACTTTAATAACCAAATTATAAATAATATTTTAAATATTTTAATAACTTGCACAATATATATTTTGATAAATTTATTTTTAAAATTAACTGATATTAATAACTTTATTATTTAAAATAATATTTTAGCATTATTATTATATTATTATATTTGTAATTTAAATATTGGATATTTAATTTTATATTTTATTTGATTCGATTATATGTTTTATTATTATTTAATTTTATTCAAATATCATTTTATATAGACAAAATATTATTATACAATTTTTATATGTGCTTTCCACTCATTATTATCATTATTGGACGTGATTTGCAAATACGTACTGATTTACATATTTTGATTGGTTTCATTTTAAAATCCAACAAAATATGTTTTTATTGATCGTCTGTTTTTTTTTTAACCTCTTTTAAGGTTATATTTTTCTCATTCCTTCACACTATATATAGATAGAGCGTTATCGCACAATCCCATATAGGACTTTTTTTTTTTCTTTCTTGTTCTGTTGAAGGGCGACATGAATTCAAAAGAAAGATTGACTCATATATCTTATTTAGTTATTTTAATTTAAATGAAGAAGAGATTGTGTTGACGACTTTTTTTCTAGTGACATTATCTTCTAGGAATGTTGTTGCACATGTTAGTATTTTTATAACTTTTCATTAACACATTACATTACTCATAATGGTTATACTATTTTGTTTCCTTCTTGCCATAGAATTTCAACAAGATCTGGTCAAGAATGACATGAAAATGCTTATAAATTATTTTACTCAGTTGATGAAGATGACAATTCGTTGTACGAGTGCGAAATACCGAAGAAGGTGGACACAGACGGACTGAGCGTTCTCTTGAAAGTGATTGGATGCATTTCATGAAGAACAAAGGATTTTAAAAAAGGATAAAGGCTACATTAAAAAAATCTTCGGCATAAAAACTTTCTTTTAATTTGAAGTATCCATAGATTGAATCATATGTTTATCTTTGTATCTTTATCTCAAGAGATATAAAACATGTATTATAAATTTTCATTATCTATATTACAAAAATATAAATAAATGCTTCTAAATTTGGTTTTATGTTATATTTAAATTTTGCTTTGTATTATTTCTTGAATTTATTCATGAAAAATATATATGAAATTATTAAAATCATATATTATAATTGATTTTAAATTAGTGGGATTAATTACATTCTAAATTGAGTAAAATTATATATTGGAGTTATTGTAATAGAAAGAAATTGATCGTGTGTCTATTAACCAAATTTGACTAATAAAATCTTTATTATCACTAACCATTAAATTGAGATCAACACAATATATTTCCTCTAATAAATTCCAATATTTTATACCTTTCATCGATTAGTAAATTATTTCACACATTTAAATTATTCTTAACATTTGTATTCAGGAATTAGGAAAGTTTATTCTTTTAATTTTTGAGTAAATGATGTAAATTAAAATAATATAAAAAGGTCACTTGAGATTTTGTTTCTAATCTAGAATAACGTTGATTAAGGAAGATTCTTCATCCTTAACATATTTTAAACCTATATGGCTATATCAATTAAAAGTAAAATAAGTATTCACCTTATTGATTTTTTATTTTCTACCAATCCGATGCCATAATGTGGGATTTAATCAAATGTCATCGAAAATCTACTTTTTTTTTTGTGTAGAATTTTCATCTCATAATTACTTGTATAAAAAAAATAGAAAAGGTATCATAAATGAAATGGCTAGATAATTTATGTGGTTGATGATAATTTATGACACTTGATAGGTGTTACGCTTAATCGTGTTTCACGCATTTGATAATTTTTTTAATACTAGTTATTTTATATTTGATCACAATTTTATGTTTTAAGTTTCTATAATATTCATATATTATTTATGTTTTAAATTTTTATCATTGCTTACTATTAAATTATATATATATATATAATCTATAATAATAGATAAAAAAATATAAAAATTACACTAACTTTTTTTTGTCTCCAATTTTTTAAGATCATTTGCCTCTTGATAATATTAAATATTACATGTATATTAATTAATTCTCTTTTGTTTCTATTCCACACATGTGTAACTAGCAACAATTTTGATTTTGTAATTTCCTCATTCATGATATAGAATTCTTATTTTGTATCTGCTCATCCATTATTCTAACAATAACTTCTCAACTCTTTTCCTCTCACTTCTCGATCACTTTCTTCATTTTTATTTTATTTTCCAAATCAAAGATTTTATCTCTTGACAACGAAATTTGATAACTTCCTTGATTTCATTAAGCAATATTATAAAAATTAGTATAGATTGACTTATTAGATTGGGACCCAATGGTCTAATCGAGCCATTTCGACTTTTGGATCAGATATGCAGTTGACTCGGGTTGACCTAATAAAATATAACTTGATTCCTGATTGAACCGGTATGACCTAGCCGATTTTAATTTTTTTTTATTTTTAAAAATGGATTAAAATGTTATGCAGTCAAATTTAAAATATTATTAAATATGATACCCATTAAATTTTATATTTTTTAATATTATACCTATCAAAAATGTAAAATATTAGCTAAATGTCACAAAAAAAATGTTTCTTTAGATATATAACTTGTGAATATCTATATATATATGTTAAAAATACATTATCAAATAAACTTTAATCATTAAAATGTTAATTACCCAAACGAGTATGCTTATATATATATATATATGTATGTATAATCTTAACTTTTTATTATAAATAGTCTAAATTTTTATATGATTAAATAAAAAGAGATGTTATTTTCTAATAAAAATTGAGATTTTTTTACTTATATAGATTTAATTAAAAATAAAATTAATTATAAAAAATATTATATACCTAAATAAGAATATAAATATAAATAACATTAATTTTATCTTAAATTATTATTTGAAATAAATTATTATTAGGATTTAAATGAATAAAAAAAAAGAAATGTTGTTTTCCTTATATATATTTAGTTACTGTATTAATTAAGTGTATTATATAATAATTTTTATAATATTATTAGATAATTTACATATTAAATTTAATTCATGATTGAAATTATTTTAAAATATCAAATATTATACCTATTAAATATAATATATTCAATAAATTTGACATTAAATACCTAAATAAATATACAAATATATATGATATTGATATTTATCCTAAACTATAATTTTAAAAAATTTTAAAATATTTATATAAATAAATAAAAGAGAAAATTTTATAGTAAAAATAGAGATTTTTCCTTATGTTATTATATTGAATAAATATTTTTTAAACATTATATCTAGTAAATTTAATATATAAAGGAATTATATAAAATTATTAAATGTTATAGCTATTAAGCATAATATAGTTACTAAATATAACATTACATACATTAAAAGTTTAATAATATTTTTTCGACTTGTAAAGTATAATATATATATATATATATATATATATATATATATACTATTAATTTAGGTTAAATATAATTTTGGTCTTCCGAGCCATATTTGTTTTAGTAATCAAAAAATAATTTCATTAACTTCATTAATATGACTCAATATTTGAAAGGTCAAAATCGTATTTAATTCCATTAATTTTTATCCTAGTTTTTCACAGAAATTTTTTATCATAAATTAATATTTTAAATAAATTAATATGAATATTTATATTTTTTTTATAGCCAAACTTTATTGAAATAAAACGAGCACAAGACGAACCGTGCTAAGATAACAAAGATTACACAATTTTTGTATTATTATGAACATTTATATAAATAAATAAATAAAAAGAGAGTATATTATATAGATTTAATCACTACATATATTAAATATATTATTTTAATAATTTTTATACTATTATGAAATATAATACTATAAACTTAATATATAAGTAGATGTTATAAAAATATTAAATATTTTTATACAGAAAAATATTAAGTATTATACTTATTAACCAATATGTTATGACATGATTGGTAGATAAATTTGGAGGTTTGATCCATAGTTCATGCATATGGAATTTTATTTTTGGAAGATATTAACAACTTAAATTGATCTTAGTATATCAAGAAATTAGTTACCAACATTGATTAAATAGTGGCAGCTTGTGTTCTTTAACTAATTAATCTAGGGTTCAAATATTGGTTGACTTTTGAGTATGAAATAAACTGGGCTGAGGGGAGGAAACTCACCCTGTGTGCACTCAAGGTTCTCGACAGATAAATTTATCATCGCTTCCGACGAAGACAACTTTATAGTTTATACTAATACCATATTAAAAAAAAGAAATTAGGTTGTCGACTCATGATTGGAGATCTTGTAGGTTTAGAAAAATATACCAATTAAATATATCATATTTAAATTAAAAAAATATACACTATGTTTCTTTAAATAAATGACTTATGATTTAATTTTATAATGAAAACTTAAGAGAGAATCACGCTTATAAATGTACTTATATTTACCTCATCCTAATGAGACAAGTGGAAATTCAAACCTACAATCTATCATATGCAAGACCCAATTTTATTCCACTCGACTAATCCCTTGAGATTTAATGACTTATGAATCTCTCTATATATTTAAATTATATTACTAGTATTATATAAAATTTCATTATTAAAATATTACAAAATTTAATTTGTATGCATTTATAATGTAAAACAATTTTTCATTGTAATCCAATCACAAATAATCATTAAAATTATTTTAAGATAATTATTTTAAAACTTATCAAACTTATTGTACATGATGTGTTATGATTGGATGATTGTTTAAAACGTTTTACACTTTCGATGTATAACCTTTTTTTCTCAATATTAAATACCTAAATAATTTTACAAATATATATTATATTAATTTTTATCACAAGTTAGCCGGAATATTTGTATAAATAAATAAGAAGGCTATTTTTTTATGAAAAAAGAAATATTTTTTCCTTATATATATATAATCAATTACTGTATTTATTTAAAAATTATTTTATAATAATTTTTGTAATATTATTATTGATAAATTTAATATATAATTCTCTTAAAAAATAATATATAAATAAATATTATAAAATTATTCAATATTGTAACCATTAAATTATATTTTAATTTTTTTGCTTCAATTTAGTAAATACATTAGTAATAAATTATAAAGAATCATCTTAAATTTAATTATATATTTAGTGGTTTTAATTATTTTTCCTAAAATGCTGGTTTAAGAAACGTAATTTTAAAAATATTTTTTAATAAAAAATTATTTACGTTACTGTAGGTAAGGTAAATTATTTGATATGTGAGTTTAAAAAATGATTCATGCAAGTTAGTGATGGAAAAATACTAACATTAGAAGAAGGGAAACTATTTTTAATGTAGAAAAAACTACTGATAAGCTAAATATTTATTTAAATAAATGAATATTTATTTCAAATATATATCCAAAATTTAAACAACATATGTAAAATTAACGATATAAAAGAAAAATAGACATATGTGATAATATTATATAATCATTTTTAAAGAAGGGAACGTTCCCTCCTTTAAAAATGATTATATTTTTAAAGGAGGGAACGTTCCCTCCTTTAAAAATGATTATATAATATTATCAGAATCAATTTTAATTATTTACAAAATTAGAGAATTAACAAAATAATATTGGATTTTAAATGAGGTTGACACAAATAACTAATGGTCATACCTCTATTTTATGCACGATTAATTATATGTTATACGGTAAAAAGTTGCATAGCCAAAATAAAATTAATCAGTATGTCCTATAATAAAATTACAGTAATGATGGTTCTTTATTTATTTATTTATTTATTTTCAATTTAGATCTTTAGCATTTTAACTTTACATTTTATGTTTTCTCACAAAAATAAAATTGCTATTTTGTATTATTATTATTATTGAATAAGAATGAAAATAATTCTATTCCTCCATCATATTTATCTTCATGTAATTATCTTATATTTTTCTTTACCTTTGAATAGTAATCATGATAATGCTTGCAAACTTGATATCATAAAATTGACTCTAAAAGGAGGATTTAAGTTATTATTGTCTCTTAATTTTCAGGGAATGGAAGACTTGTTTCGGTAGTCAGAGTGTGAAGACTTCCAAATAGCGAAGCAAATAATACTTTAGATGATGACTTTAAGGATAATTGCAAACTTGTGGAAATAATATATATTAATAAAACTTTATCAATGGTACGTATATCAAACCACTGTTTCACGATATTTTAAACAACATAACAGTAATTTATTATTATTATTAGGATAATGAAATAAAATTATTCCTTTAGCATAAATAAATTATTAATTTTGAGAAGGTTGTTATAGAAATCACGTCTCCGGTCTCTCGAAAGGTAGGTAATTCATATTATTAAATTTTTTCGTTCGCGTCTACTAAGATTTTACTTTTCTTGTTTTTTAAGACTCGGCCTTGGTGATAATGCGCCTCAACATAGTTTATTTAATTAAAAAAGAGATAATGAGTTAACTCGGAATGAACGGTGAGTCAACTCAAGCAGCATAATGATCTTGCACGTTGCACCTAATGAACGTAGGCATGTCATATTTTCTTTTCGCTCACAAAAGGTTAATAATTATAGAAAAATATTGGCGGGAACAATTCTCCCGCTTAATTGGATTTGCCCACCGTTTCTTCAAAATGGTCTGATTTTAGAGATACGGTAACCGTTATGTGACTTTGGGTGACTTGTTTTCTGTCTCAAATTCTGGTTTTATTGGTCAATTACATTATCATCATCCTATTAATGTGCATTTTATTTACCAATGATATGATATATTATATAATAGATCAAAAGATATACATAAGAGAATAAGCACTAGTAATCAAGTATATTTCCATTTTTATTTTTGTTGATATATAAAATTTAAATTAGAGACGATAAAGGAACTCATACTTAGGTACACCCAGAAATAAAATTTGTTATAAATTGAATTTGGATAACTTAACAATCACATATGAATATGTCACATACCCCAAATTTAATCACTTATAAATAGAGACTCAAGACTTTTGTCTTCCTGACGAGTGCAATGAGTGATAACAATTCTGCTAAAGAGCCACCAAATGGTGATGGTGGTGAAAAACATGTGTTTCTTTCAAGGAGATGATGATAGGCAACAAGGAGGTTATACCCCAAGGCCAAAAGTTGATTTACTAAAGGAAAATCTGGCAAAAATCATGTAAGAGGATGATAACCCGCTTAAACCAATGGTTCATATTGCAAATTCTATTTTTGATGGTTTATGTGCACTATGGCAAGATGTGTTGGTGGTGAAGCTTTTGGGGAAGAACATTGGCTTTCAAGCAATGAAGGATAGACTCTCACGAGTTTGGAAGTTGTTAGCAAGATTTGGTATTTTAGATATTGGAAACAATTTCTATATGATCAAATTTGATATGGAGACGAACAGTTTGAAAGTTCAAAAGTCATAGAGGAAGGTCCTTGAATGATCTTTGATCATCATTTGACAATTCAACGATGGTCCCCAAAGTTTATTTCTCCCTCGACAAAGATCAAGAAAACCCTAGTTTGGGTAAGGTTTCCAAGGTTGAACTTAGTTTATTACGATGAAAGTATTTTGCTAGCCCTAGGAGCTGCAGTAGGCAAACCAATCAAGGTTGATTCCAATACCATGGATGTTAGCAGGGGAAGGTTTGCACGTGTGCGTGTAGAGATCGATTGAGATAAGCCCATCATTGGCAAAGTTTGGTTGAAGGGTTTTTGGTACAAGGTAGAGTATGATGGTTTGCATCATATTTGTGCCACATGTGGATGTTATGGGCATCTTGCCAGAAATTGTCCTAATAATGTCCAACTTTTGGATCAAAATAATGTGCAAATCCAAGCACAACCTCCAATGACGAAGAAGCAACCTTTGACTTCTCCGGGAATAGTTAATGTAGGGGTTAATATTGATGCGGTTACGAATGTTAATATCATGGGGAATAATGACGCGGTTACAAGAACAATTATTGCCAATGATGAAGTGGACCAACTACATGGAGATTGGCTCATTGTTAAGCTTAAATCTCGTAAGAATCAATGGATAAGAGGTAAAGATATGGCCCCAAATAATAATCATGATTTGAATATTCGAGGAAATAACAGGAAAGAGAATGCTAATCCTTTTATCCCTAATAATTATAAGCATGTGAATGAGACCTAGGGTGATATTGGGCCATCGAATAAGGATAGAACATCAAATTCCAAAAAGAAAAATAAGAAAGCGAGATGTGATAATATTCCTATTGTGATACCAACACATGATCTAATAAAGCATGCATTGGTGAGCAATTCTAACAAAGGCAAACATGGTGTCCAACACAAGCAACATGTGCTGCAAGTGGGGATCGGGAATGCCAAGAGTGGACTGATTGAGCATTTTTAGTTTAATATTTTTATATTCTTCTTAGCTTATTTGACTTCTCTTGGACTATTATTTTCTCACTTTAACTCAGTTTTTACCTTATGCAAACAATTGAACTTAATTGATAATTGTTGCTTATTTTTCAGATTTTGTGCTTACTTAAATTATCTTCCTTGTGCAGGACCTAGCGAATTCTACAAAACTCCAAATGGAGCATGCAAGTAGTCCCCAAAAAGATAAGGAAAAGAGATACAATTTTGTCAAAGATAAGACGAGGCTAATTCTATCATTTTAGGCTTGAAAGTCAGAACCTTTGCACTTGAGCTTTGGATTGCGAGTTAAACTTTGATTGTGTAATTAATATAATTAGTTAGATTAGATGGACCTAATTAGGGCCTATTTTTTCCTACTGATTCAGTCACTATATATTAGTGTACTTAGTTAGTGAGTTAGTTATTTCATTTATTTTTAAAGTGCACATGATTTTTACATAATTATTAAAAAATATTAAGATTTAAAAGTACTAAAATAAATCAATAAATTCAATTAAACAAAATAATTTTGAATAATTAAATTAAATTAGGTAGATAAGTTTAATAAAAATAAATTAAACAAACCCTAAAAATAAATAATATAATAAACAATAATTTGAATATAATATAAAGAAATAAATTGAATAAATGGTTGATGGAGGCTGATGACATGAGTTCAATTTTATATTGAAAAAGGTCACTAACTTCAATTTCTAATACATTGTAATTGTAATTAATCCATGTCGAGCTTCAATTGAGTGTTCGGTAATCCACAATTGAGAAAATATTTTGTATTTTTTTACTCATGGTGACATTTTGGTCAACCACATTTTTTTATTCATGTCTACAACCTTTTCTTTTATATACATTGAATTAAAAAGAAAATCAATATAAGCCCATTTAATCCAAGGGTCTTTTAAATCCCACTATCAATATCCCAATATTTGTCAACATTTGCCTTCGTATTTCCTGCTATCTTTTTCAATACCAAATCTTTCATTCCCATCCATTCAATTAATGCATCCCGTTTGACACTTAGTAAAGAAACTGTTTGAACTTAGAAAGAGACATACAGTGATAAAAAAAAGTGTAGCATAATTGAAAATCTTCAAGAAATGCATAAAAAACGAGCACATTTCCATTCACAAAAAATTTAAGGGTTCCCTTTCCACATTAAGAACTTGTACAAAGGTATTGTCATCATATTCTAGACATGCTAAATGTCTTTTGATATATTTTAGTTGCTTCCAACATTAAATATGTGTAATTCCATCTAGTTGACACATCTAACCCAAGTAATTATTTTAAATTTAAGTTAGCCTCTTGGGCAAACTTTGTAAAACAAGCCAAACTAGCTAGAGATAGCATCACATACTTGCAATAAACCGTTGTTCTATCAATAGAACCATCTATCTCCTTCATCCCATCACAAACAATCAAATTCAATATGTGAGCATTACACCTCAAATGCATGTAATCCCTACCCAATAATGTGCATTCATTAATTAAACATATTTCTCTTAGATATGCTAAAGTCATGTTATTAGCGGTAGCATTATCCCTTAATCTTGCATGCACAAGTTTATCCACAATAATTACATGCAACCTTATTTCCTACCCTTTTAAAACGAGCACAAGCACCACAAGCAGGTATAGTAGGTTTTCTTTTGAAATGCACTACTACCTCAGACACACTTTCAAGAAAATCAACAGTTTAATTGGTTCTTTCATTTATTTTTGGTAAGTTGATAAAGGATATCGTGCCTCATGGCAAGAAGTTCATGAGGCATAGGAAGATGTTGTAAGAGAATTTAATGAATGCAATATATGTAGGAGTGTTTATCAATTCAATCAATTTGATAGATCCAACAATTCAAATCAAACCAATTAATTAAGTTGGTTAGATATTTTTCATATTTAGGTCCAAATCAGTTGAAACCCGATATTGAATGATTCAAGTATCAGATTCACATATTTCAAATCTAAACTAAACCAACTATATATCCACTTTTAATGCTTAATTTAGCTAGTGTTTGTGTTCTTCTAAAATTTTTCATTGTGTTTTTCTTCACTTTGCCTTCGGGATCAAGGTTTATATTGAATAATTTAATTTATTTTCTTTTAATTTCTAAACTCAATTTTATGATTTAATTAATTAATCATGTGTTGTTTTTTAATTTATGTTATTATTTAAGTCAATAAAATTTAAATATGTTGCTTATATTATATTATGATATAATTATTTATCAAAATAAGGACAAAATTATTATTTTTTAAAAAAAATTGATCAGATATTTGATGATTCAAACCCATCCAATCTTTTTACTATTGGATTGGTTTGGTTTGAATTAAACAAATTATTTTTTAAAATCGAAACAAGATTCAACCAATTAAAATCAATTGTTTCATATTTTATTTTACCTTAAATCCAAACCAAACGACCGTAGGAATATATATGTCTTTGGAAGACTTTTTTTTAATCTAAGTACTCATCATCCATGATGTATGGCCTTTGAAGGTTGGCTATATTATGTAAGTGATCCTCATGCATGATGTATACCATTTGAAGATTGACTTTATTGATTTTAGTTTTAAGTTTTTATTTTATGATTTTAATTAATATTTTATTTAAGTTATTTATAAAGTTTAATTAATATTTTATTTAAGTTTATTTATTGATTTTAATTAATATTGCAGTTAATTTTATTTATTGAGTTTAATTAATAGTTTATTGAAGTTCATTAATTGATTTAATTAATATTTTATTTAATGATTATAATTAAAATTTATTTATTATTTTAAATTAATATTTTATTTAAATTTTATTTATTATTTTCAATTAATATTTCATTTAAATTTATTTATTTAATTTAATTTATCATTTCTATTTAAATTTATTTTAATTAGAAATTTTTTATTATATACTTATTTAATACTGTATTTGAATTTCATTTAATTTTAATATTTAATAATTTAATTTAATTTATTCATTTTTAATTTCTTTAAAAGGTTGCCGCATGGACTGTGACATTCACGTGACAATTTTTTTAAATGTGCCTGTCAAGTGAAACATATTTTATTTATTTATATAAAAACAAAAAAAACTATGTAACACTAATGAGAGCCGTCTAATTCAATTAATTAAGCAATATAATTATTATTGTTTCTTAATATTTAATTTGATTCATTATGGATTAAAAAAAGTTGTCACGTATACTGAGAATTTTCATGATGAAGTGACAAAACCTCTTCACTTTTATTATATGTTTCAAAATAATTGTTTTACTATTTTTTTTTTAATAATTTTGCAGTCCAACCTATTTGTTTCACTAGCATCCAATTAATATATATTAATTAATTTTTAATAATTATTTTAAAATTATATTATACTATTTGCTATTTATTTTACAATATAAAAATATTTATTCTAAATTTAATATTTTCTTAACGTACGTTGTAAAATGTTAAATAAATAGTACCAATATTTCTCTATTAAAATTAACGAACGTTTTAAAATCATTTGAATTAAATATTATCTTAATCATTTAAAAAGAAAGTATTAAATGTTTTTAATTTTTAACGTCTTAAATATTAACATTTTTTAATAAATAAAAAATTTATTATTTTAACATGTACCTTAAATTCATGTTAAGAAAAAAATCGCTTTGCAACATCTTTTGACCAATGCAATTTCATTGAGAGATCGAATGTAATGTGCAATTTAAATTTTAAGCAATGAAATTGATTTAAAGGTATTATATATATATAAACTGACGCAAAGAAAAAAGCTATATTGTGAACTTTAATAGCTGTATTCATTACTATATCTATAAATATTAATTTTTTAGCACAATAAATCAATCGTTTTTATCGTATATTGTTTTTATCATAATTTCCGTTAAATTAAGTTATATAATATCTTATTGGATATTATAAAATCTTTTACCGTCTATTTTCAATGTAAAAGTGCCAACAAAACACATGTTTTTAATTATATAAGAAGTTTTGTTAAAATAATTTATTTATATATTTTAGAAGTAATATGGTATGGCCTCCTTGCCATTTGCAACTGGTAAAGTATTCTGGTTTAGGCTTCAATTAGTAACATGTGACTTCTTTACTTGCAATTTCTTTCTGTCTCGTTTTTTTTTCTTTCTTTTTCGAATATAGGATTTTCACCTGCAATATTATATGTGAAAGAAAATATTAATTAGGAATTAAGATCTGTTATAACTCTTTCTTAATTTAATTTGTTTTGTCTTTTGATTCTGATTCGCTTAAAAATTAAAATAAATTTCTCAAAACAGAATAAAATCATTTCACAATAAAAAAACAAACTTATCTTCTTTTTATATTAAGTTATTTAAAATTTGATACAAAAAATTCATTAAAAAATTTAAATGGTTTTTCTCAAAAAAGAATAAAATGATTTCCATTATAAAAAATAACAACCCATTTAAGAAATTTTTATATGAAAAAAAAGAGAAAAGTATTATTATTTTTCAATTTTGAAACTACTTTTTGACTGCTGTCTTGTAATACACAGGTACACACCATTTAAACTTTAAACTTTATTTTATGTTTTTGGTGACAATTTAAACTTTAAACTTTGTTTTTGTGGCAATTTAACCTTTAAACTTTATAATACTAATTAAGATTTTGATGCATTTTGCTATAATTTTGATTTATGATTTAAGGCACATTTTCCAAAAATAAAAATAAATGCCATATTAAAAACTAATCAATATTTTACACGGAAAATAATATTTGGGAAAAAATCTGATTAAATATTATAAAACATTAATTTTTTTAATTCACAGCAGTTAAAATTTTAATTGCCAATAAATAAAATCATTTAATATTGAACTATTTTTATTTTCGTAATCCACGAGATTCCTCTTTCGCCCTATATATTAATTAAAAACAATAGAAAATCAAATGCAGTACGAGATAATAATAACCCGTATTAATTTTATTTTGTCCTTTTTTATCTCAAAATTCAAAATCTCCGGTGAGGGTATTCATGACATACAAACAAACAAACCCCATTTTCTTCATTTATAAATTCACATTAAAAAAATAGCATAACAGAAGTGTTATTTTCTTTTTTTCTGGAAAAGAAATCAGAAAATCCAAACTTCTTAAGTTAAGAAAACAGTTTCTGCGGAAAAGAAGCTCAAAAACGGGTTTTCTTCTGCCACCTTCTTCTTCACATTGTTGCGTGTTCTAACACCTTCATCACCATTATCACCTTCTTCGTTTATTCTTGATCACCCACAAGAAAACTTGTTACTTTTGTTACGAGACTAAGTTCACAATCTCAAAGGGTATCCGTAACTCTAGTTTCATGGAGCAACAGAACCATACGACGGACACGGATGAGTTTTTTACTCTGGGCCCCACATCGAACGAGCCACACACTCCAATGGCGCACGTCAACGCCGACAACAACAACAACAACAATAACAACAACAACAACAACAACGTTGTTCGCGCCGCCGTTAACGTTGGAGTTGGTTCTGGTTCGGGGCTTGTTGTGGCCGTAGCAAGGTCCGAGGTTGTAGGTTCGGAACAGATGGTGAAGAGGGGGAGGGGGAGGCCTCGGAAGTACGACGCTGTCGGGAGTGCTGTGTTGCCGGCGAGGACAGGGCCGCCGGAATTTTCTGATCAGACCGTTAAGAGAGGCCGGGGACGCCCCCGTGGTTCTGGGAAACTGCAAATTCTAGCTTCCATTGGTGACTTTTCTAGTTATTTGTTCTCATTTGCATGGGTTTTATCTATTTTTGTTTTGTTATTAGTCCTTGCTACCACTGTTGATTTTATAAACTCATACAAGATCGATATCTATCTGAAGTGAACAAAAAATGTGTTTTTTTTAACTGTTATATTTTTTTTGGTGAATAATTATGTTTTTTTAGAATAAGAAAAGATTTTTTTTTTGTTTTTTAAAAAGAATTTGGTATATAAGAGTTTAAATTTGTAACAAAAAAATATGATTTTAAATTCATGTTAGGAATGCTTGGAATGAGATAAGAAATTTGCAGCATATAATAATCTCAACCAATTTAAATAAGGGAAAATTTTGTTACACATAACAATCATTTAATTGAGAAATATAAAATCTTATTATTGCATATAATAATTTTTTTAATCTAATTTGAACAAAATTATTTCTCTTAAAAAGTACAGGCTGCTGCAGAATTATTATTATTATTATTATTATTATATGAATTGAAAGGGAGTTTTAGAAGATAAAACATACTTTTTCAGATTTTTCCCCAAAAAGTTAAAAAAAAGTTTCCTAAAAAAAGTAAATGCACAAACAAGGCAAATGTATAATGAAATTAAATATGTATTTTTGCTCTTTACACGATTTTTTCTTTCAATCAAGATGTATTGCAAAAAATAAAATAAAAATGTATTTTATAAATATTTATTTATTACTATATATACCTTATTAATAAATTCAATAAATGAAGTAAACAACTCTTTAATTTTTTTTTCAATTGTTATTATAAACTTTAAAGTTTTACAAATGATTTCTTAAAGTTTAAATTATTTGAGTGAAGGAAGAATTCTTTTTTTATTTATTATTATGGTATTGGTAAAAAGTTACCCCTTTCGAAAGATCAACATTATTTATTCAATACTGAAAGATTCAAACGTTGGATCACTTGGTTAAAAAAAAAAATTATTATCACTCATGTCAATCTTTGTTCTCTCTTATTTAGTTTCAAAAATAAGTTAAAAAATATGCTTTAAACTTTAATAAACTTTTGGTGGTGTAATGGTTGTGTAATACAAATGGACTATTAGTTTATTAGACAAAAATTGTAGGACTCTTAAATACTACATGTAACAACAGCATGATAAATTAATCCATTAAAGTTTATAATAAATTTTTAAGTCATCAGGTGTATTAACTTTAACGACGTTAAAAGTAATATTCAATTTTTTTTAACCAGACACTAGCAATATGAAAATAGTCATCAATTTTGAAGATACGTCTAGACAAGGATAAATCGAAATGTTGGCTTGAGCATTTTTTTAAAGGAACAGCAAATTAATGCACTATGTTTTCATCTCATGTTCTATTTTTCAAACATTCCATGCATAAAATATTTTGATCTGTTTCTAATGCTTGAAACTTTATTTGTCACAGGTGGTTTTGTGGCAGAAACAGCTGGGGGAAGCATCATACCTCACGTGCTGACTGTGAAAATTGGAGAGGTAATACAAGACTCGTAAAAAGAATTGTTCAAATTTCAGATTTTTCTTAGTTTAACAGCTATTCTATCAATGTTCTATCAACGAAAAATTATGTTTTTGGTCATTTTCTTCAGGATCTGGTCAGCACCATAATGTCATTTTTTGACAAAGGCCATCGAGCAGTTTGCATACTTTCTGCTACTGGTGCTGTTTCAGATGTGGCCATTCGCCAAAATGGTGCTTCTCATGTTATTATGAGACTTGAGGTACGTAATAAATAGTATTCATGTGAATCTTAATTTCTCTACTGTGTTTCACTTGACATCAAAGTTTTGCATTGTGTTACAAGAACTATATAGATTTTGGGTTAAGGGAATAGGAAAAGAGAGACGCTGCTAACAATTATATACTGAAATTTTGCATGTTAATGTTTAGATAAGCTTTCTCACTCACCTCTTTTGTGTGTGCTTATTCTTGTATATATTTTGTTTTCTGTTTTTTCTTCTTCAAATTAATTGTGCTACATACAGGGTACCTTTGAGATATTGTCTTTATCTGGAGCATGTACCTACACTAGTAGCCCTACCGGTCCAGTTCGTAAAACTGGCTCGTTGAGTGTTTCATTGGCTAGAACTGATGGGAGAGTTTTTGGAGGTGTTCTTGAGAACGCATTGGTAGCAGCTTGCCCTATTCAAGTAAGAATTTTATAAGATGTGTGGTAGAGATTTATCGTTTGATTCCACCAAAGCTATGCTATTAAACATTGAAGCATGATGCGATTTAAAGTAAATCTGAAAGCTGATTCAAATCCATAACTCCTGAGTTATTTACAAGTATAGTTGTATTGTACATATACTGGAGCATATAGGGCATATGAGAAATGTCTTTAATTTTTGGATGGCAAGAAATCTTGTCAAAGCTGAATGAACTTATGTAAAACCGTTGTAGTTTGTACTTTGAGATAGAATATAGATTGTACCTTTTGATCATTTGTAGTCTTAATGGGTCAAATATATGTAAATTAGTGTTCAAACTTATTGACAATGAATTCCTTGTGTTTATTGTTGACATGGGAGTTAAATTTGAACAAAACTTAAAGAGTTCTTCAGTTACTTTTAGTATTGTTCTCCAATTAGAATTAGAGTTTTACATATTTAATGCAAACTTCTATTAGGCGAATTATAGGAATGAAACTTTATTTCTAATTGGAAAACAACATTACTATATGTAAGTTGTCTTTAAATTTTGTTAGATGTACTATGTTTATTTATTAATGATCATTGTTGCATTAAGACCATTTTCAAACTTTTTCTATCTCTCTTGTGTTCATCAGCTTGTTATGGCCTCTTTCAAGCAAAACATCAGCAGCCAACAAATCAAGAGAAAACAGTTGTCTGAATCTTCTAATGCACCCCTTATGCTGTGCAATTCAGATTCAGAAAGGGACCAACTGAAACTTCCAAAGTTGACAGAAGGTGAGAAGAGTTGTCCTTCACCACCACCAATAACACTTGAGCCAACAGCAACAGCTAATGGTGTAGCAGATAATGTCTTTGTTGCCACATCCAACGGAATGGTAGATAATGTTATTACTCCAGATCACAATGTGCACTCTGCCTCTGTTAATGGTGTTGTTGATTTGGACAGCCAGGCCCCGAAGCCGGCATCAGACGATTCAGACCATAGGACTTATGCAGATGTGAGTGCAAGTGTCATAGTGTCATGAAGTTATCAACAATAGCCGCTTTCTTCAAGTTTTCATTGTGGACATTAACTTTTATGTTTCCTTTTGTTCATGCCAGTGGTTAAATTTTTTATAGTGTCTTACTTTATGAGAAGTTGTTCATCATGTAGTTTTGGTTAAGTGGCAGAGAACTCGTTAGTCATCTTTGTAAAAATGTGATGCTTCATTCCGTGATTTCATTTCGTGCTTTATTTCTTAAATGGATAAGAATAATTTTCCTTTCTTAAATTGACTGTCTTGCTTAAGGTTGACAGACCCCCATTGCCATCTAAACCCAGTGTGTGGGGGAGGGTGTGGACGGTTTTTTCATCATTAAGTTAATCCTATAACTCCAGTCCATACTTGATCTAGTTTTGATAACCCTCATTATGGATATAGGAGATTTATATAATTTACAATTTTATACATAAATAAAATGAGGGAGCTGATCTAGTTTTGATAACCCACAATGCTTCATCTTATAATAGTTACTCAGTCTCAAGTCTCCTTAGTTCATAATTGTTCATAATTTCTTTCTGTAATAGTCTTTATACAATTATATTAAGTGAAATAACTCAATGATTGGTTTTAAACTACTAGAGTATGAACCATGATATATAGAACAACAAAACTTCATTGGATGGTCCGACATGATCATACATTAGCAAATAATTGGTAAGTTTTAGCATCAAGAACTATCTGCCTAACTGCTGCAACTGCTGCTATAGCTCCCAATGCGGAGAAAGCCACAACAATTATCACATTCAACCAGAAAATAAGGCTTCGCTTAGATGGCTTAAATGTTAAATTGTAGAAAACCATTGGCAAGATAAAGTCAAGTGGGATAAAGCCAAAAGCTCCAATAAGAGAGTTTATGTCTCCAAAAAATGGAAGCATGGCTGCTATAGTGGTTGAAATAGTAATAGCTAATGACCGAGATATCACTCTGGGGATTACATTGCGTTTGGAGAACTCGGGGCTTTTTGGGTCTCCAAATGTTTGCTCTAGCACTTCATTTGTTGGTTGCAAATAAACCTGCATTAAAATTCAGGGGTTATTTTTCTTAAGATGAAATGCAACTCAATGGTTCTCGTGTATATGACTCTAAATTTATATTTCTTTCTTTCTTGATAGCCATTAAATAGGTAGGACATATTTAATATTTTAATTAAAAGAGAGATAGATAGAAAATTTAAACATGAAATTATCATGTTAACAGTTAACATGAGTGGATAACTGTATGCTTGAAAAGATTCATTTTTCAAAAATTTCAAAAACTCTCTCAAAAGTTAACAAAAACGAACAATTGTTTCTAAAATAAATTGAATCAAACATATACTAACCCTCAATTTAGGTAGTGATACTGATGATGGGATAAAATAAGTGTTTTTTTTTTTAATAATACAAGTAGTCTTATGATTTTCTAATGTATTTGTTTAAATTGTTTTTACTTAAAATAAGTAATTTTATGCTTTTTTTTAACAAACAAATTTTATCTGCTTATTAAAAAAACTTTTGCATATAAAATATTTTTTCCAAAAATTATTTTTTTAAGTTTAAACAAATTGGCCTATAGACACATAGTGTTAGTGTGTCACTTACCACACCAACCGCAGATAATTGTGTTATAGTGAAAATATTGGTCATGTAAATGAACCACTTGGGCACCAGAGGCTTCCCATTGTCCACGAAGTTGCTTAAGATGAGGCCTTCAGATTCATTACCAAATGCCCAGTAACCGGATACAGATACACTAAAGAAGGTGACTATAAGCACAAGATAGCAAACACATAGTCCCTTGAGCATCTTCCCTTTTACGGGTGCTGCTAATGTTGCCTATAATCGAAGAAATTGCAAATTAAGTGAATAATAATGAAAGGAAATGAGTTGTTTTTAATGACACAATGATTAATTTGATGGAACCATACGTGAGCTGAATTAGAGGGGGACAAATTGTTTCAAACCTGAATTTCTGGAATGATTCCATTTCCATAAGTCGTGGCAATGATAGCAATTGCATTGAAGATTCCAAATAAGCGATTCACTGAATCACCTTTCAAAGAATAATCCTTTTCTGGTCCTTTTGATGAGTCTCCTGTGTATATTGGTGAATTGCAAACCAAAAAATTTTAATTCAACTGCCAAGCATAAAGTGCAAATTACTAAATTACCAAAAGAAGAAAAGGAGATTGAGAAATTAATTTACCAATGTAAATGGAACCAATAGTAGCACCGGCACTATAGGCTAAGCACAGAACCAAGGACACTAGATTAATGTGCCTCAATGAGTGGAAAGATGGGATTTGAGCCAAAATCAGCATGAAGCATCCAAATATAATTACAAACTCGTAAAGCTTCATGGTCCCGTTTGGATTTGACAGCAAGTAAATTGCCTGGAGTTAATTCCATTAGGAAAAAGCATAAAGGATTAAGGGCAATGTAGAGGTCATCGATTTGATTTTTCAAAATTCACAAGATACCTTTAAGATTAAAATATGGAATAATCTTTGACTAAAGAACCAATGGTTTGAAATTATAAAGAAATACATGCACATAGTTTATGCTGATAAAAAAATGCACACACTTTATAATCTAAAATATACTTTTCATTTTAATGGAGATAAATAAGTCAGATGAATAGTTCAAGCTAACCTTCATGCATTGTCCTCCCAAGAGAGTACAAGCTACTACAGCGCCATAACAGACTGCGAATTGAATTGGGCCGACAAAATAACGACCCCATCCTGGACCTGCCAAGGTTAGATTTACATTGGCGGTGAGAAGTTAAAAGAAAATTGAAGAGAGAGAGAAAAAAAATTAATTATATATGTGTTTATTAAGCATGATAAAAACACCTGTGTTCTTGAAATTTTAAAATAAAAATAATCGATCACATGTAAGATAAGATTACAAATCATAAAGAATGAATTTTTAGTTTGAGTAATATTAAACTCAATCTTCTTGAATAAGATATTGATTTGAGTTTTATGGATAAAAATATATGATTGGAAAGAGTGCTTTCATTAATATGAAAAATCAAATTTTTCAATGAAAATTATTTATTAATAAAATTGATGAATATTTCAATATTAATAATATAATAACTGAAAAAAAATTACAAATCTGATATTTATTATTCAATTCTTGAGGTGCAGAATAGTCATTTCAAGTGTCAAAGTAAATAATATTCTATCGGATGATGTTGATGGCAAAAGATATGTATACTATAACTCATAGGCTATATTGTATATGATAATAGACCAAAATGAAGAGCTGCTTCACTAGCAAATAAAATCAGCACAAGAGGATAGCGTGAGGTACCTAAAATATCGCGAGCCATGTCTCTAAACCGTAGCTGACGCTTACCCATCTGTGCGTGGTGTTCCAGAACCCTAGATATTAGATTGTATGAATAGAAAGTGACCAAAGCTCCAATCACTAAGCTTAAGATCCCAGCCGTCCATCCAAGGAAGGTGAATGCATAAGGAAGGCTTAGAAGAGGTGGTGCCACGATCGAAGTTGTCAAGTGGTACCCACAATGCATCCAAGAACCTACAAAATCACACGTAATATCATATAATATCCATTTTATAATGTATTGTATTTGTCGAATATTTTGTCGTCTTAATTGCTTGTCGTACATCCCATGTGCTCCATTTATTATAACAAGACAGTCAACGAAGCAAAATTGCATCAAATTTTACGTTCATCAAAGTCGGCTGGGAGAACAGTTAACAACGAAATGATTTTTATACAATGAAATCACTGAAAGCCAGTTAGTAATGATTAAGCTCTCACTTATAATAGGGTTAAATATAAATGGTTTTTTCTTCTTCTTTCAATTCAGTATATTCGTCCACCAAAAGTTAAATGACAAATTTTTTAGATGTTAAAATTTACTTAAAAGATTAATTCAATATATGTTTTTTTTTTACACAAACCTGAGTATCAAATTCGTGACTAAATAGATAAGAAATAAAATTATTTGTGAATCATATTATATAGTGTTGATAAAAGAGTAATAACACATGAACATATTTTTGTTTTAAACATTTCATCTCCCATTATCTACATCTCTCTTTCTATTACATAATTTTTTTTATTATATTTATATTTTTTTTCTCTCTCTAGGTGTTGAATGACATTGTGAGTGTTCATGAAAACATTTTTCTTGATAAAATATGATATGCTCATATTCTTTTCTATAATTATGGTGGAGGTGTATGGTGTTGGTTTAGGGGAAGAAACATGGCCTTTCCTTTATGCGGTTTTGTTTTTGAACTCACAAAGGTTATGGAAGGACCAACACTTTTTAAAACCGTGCAGCATATTCCGAAGAAGGAAAGGTGGGAGAAGAAGCAAGAAACAAGGACAAGAATCCTATGGCTCTAAATAATATTTCATAAAAGAGTAAACAGAAAAACAAAGAGACTTTAAGAAGAAGGTTATAAAAATAAAATAAGTGATGAATACCTTTGGATTTGAGGACAAAGAGAGCGCCTGCATCCACATCTTTTTGGTGGTGAAGTTGTTCCAAAGCATTAGGATTCTCTGATTTTTCATCTGGAAGCAGGGTACCCATCCTCTGTCTTCTAAGGTCTTAGCAAATGAGTAATAGAGAGATTAAAAGCAGAATAACACTATATATCTAACAGAACTTTGAAGTCCTTTTAAAGAAAATCAGTGTCAATTTGACAATGAATTCAGTGATGTTACTTTTATAGACGCCTTGTGCACTATGCAACCGGCCAAACTCATTAAGAACAGAGAAAATGGTCACACGATGACCAAAATGGCCTCACTGTCCAAATTTCATATTAGCATAATTAAGGAGGAATATATACAGGCAAGGCAAAATGCTCGTAAGATAAGGCTTTTCTCGTATATTCTCTTCTATTGAATAAAGTTCACTTAAAATATGTATGTCTTATTATTTTCAATTTGGTATGTCTCATTCCAAGCCTAACAAGATTTACATGAATTTTAACTAATAAAAATAAAATGTTAGAGAAAATCCTACTGGGCAATGTAAGCGTTGCTGACTTGCTTTCACGACTTTGTGAACAAATTGAAGACAGAGATTCTAAGTTGAAGACGCCACCGAATGAAAGCTAGATGAATTAGATTGTAAATTTCTTTTTCACACACACACATATACTTTCCACATATATTGCGTCGTACGTCGGTAAACAAATTTCAACGTTGTTAAGCCGTAGTCAAGATGAGTTACGCATATTTAAATAAAAAGTTTAGATTTAAGTCGTATGAGAAATACTATTCATTCTCTCTCTCTCTCTCATATTCTGTTTCCAAAATACTTTTTTTTAATTATTGAATATTTTTAAATTATTAATTTGGATGGATCTCACATTTTAAATAAAGAGAATGAATCATTAAATCATAAGTGAGATTTATTAAAATTGATGATTTTTAACCAATTTTAATCAATTATTGGAAAACTGTTAGAAAGAGAATTTCAAAAAGATGTCGTTTAATTATTCATATTAATTAATGATTGTAAAGTTTAACTAGAATAAAATATTCACTCATTTCTCACTTTTTAATTTCTATAATTTTTAATCAATTCATATATTTAAAACATTAGAAAAGTAAAATTTTAATTTTATTATTTAGTTTCACAGTTAAAAAACTCTATTCTAAAAATCCTTCTTTTGTCATACTGCAAAAACTGTTTTGCCCTTTCTAGTACTTGTTCCTAATTGGCTTGAGAAATTAATGTAGACTTCTTATGAGATGAATGTTCACGTATGAGCTCCATTCTGTTTTTATTAAGGAATAGAAGTGAGTGCCAATGTTTTCAATGTACGTGTCTAAATAATGTATTTATTGATGTTTGTAAGTCTTGGAAAAAAGAATGTGCTTATTGATGTTTACTAGAGCAGAAGGAGGAAAGGTCGAAGTAGAAGAGGTTCTGTGTTGGACACTTGTACACACTACTCAATCTCATGCTGCTTCATATATTAGACTTACTAATAACTGATAATTCTTTAATGGTTTACGTTGTAATTACAAAACACGAAGATCGCATGCGATGGCTAGTCAACCATGCAACCATATGAATTTCGAGTTCTATCCTTTTCTATTTGGAGCAACTCACAATGACACAATGACATGCAAGGATTCTAATTCTCTCTCTCTACTTGTTTTCTATAGTAGAAAGACACACTTACTAAGGTTATCCCTCAACTAATAAGTGGATACTATTTTTATTTAAGATAGAGAAATCATTCAAGTAATCATAGTCTCTTTTAATAAAATATTTTCCTAACAAACTTGATCAGAATAATCACATGATCTTGGAAAACAAAAAACTATTCTAAGAGTGAAAATAAATAATAAGCAACGAATAAAAAAATTAATTAAAGTTTTACATGTGCGTGTATTTTAAAAATATTATAAAAAATTACAACTATAATATGCTAATATATATATTAAAGTATTATTGACCTCATCTCTCAAAATGTCATTTCCTATTTTTCAAGAGGATAAAGTTTACAATAGTAAATTATGTTAAATTGATTTGTTGTGTATAAAAAAAATTGCTTCGTTAGGTAGAAATAGAATGAAAACGGGTAGGTAAGAAATGAAAAACAGAGACACAATAAAGTAATTAAGAAATAAAAAGTGGTGGAATTCACCATTTTTGCTTTATCTACCAAAACTAGCAAATAGTCAAAGGAAAAAAGAGAGTAAAAGTTTAGTAGAGCCAAATGGTCCAGAGAAAACGAAAGCTGGCAATATATAAGTCTTACCAAGATTATATAAAATAATAAGTGTGTTTTGATGGTAAAACATAAAAAGGAGAAAAAAAAGGCATGAAACGGAGACTCGAGCAACATATCATACTTAAATTATATATTTGTACATAAAAAACCCTTACATTATATTTGGTTAGGAGAAAAAAAGAAAAAAAATAAGATCTCTTACTTTGTTAGGTTGAAAAAATAAAGAAAAAAAATTGACAAAAAACAATTTTTTTTCTTTCACATATTTTTTTTAATTTAATTTTAAACTTTTCTATTTTCTCTCGTTCAAACAAAATTTAAAAAAATTATTACTAACAAGAAATACAAATAAGCAGCCTCAAGATTACATTTAAAGATGGATGTAAGAATTATCTACCTTGGAACTTACTTGAATGAGTAAGTCAAATTTAACAAATGTATTTAAAATATGTCTGTATTTTAACTAACTTTTATCCAATATAGACAAATTTGACCACTTGTAGATATCTGTCCTAGGGACAAAGCTCTTGTATGATTTGTTCCTACAGAGTTTTAATTTGTAACACATTTATTTTATCCTTAATATTATACATGAATGTTTTGATCTTACAATATATAAGTATGTTTCTTTTAATTGATGCTTTGAAGGAATTTTATGATAATGATACTTATTATGCATACTTAGTTTTTGCACTTAAATTTCATAGTAATTATCTCATTTCTTCTTTTTAATGTTTAGTTTGATCTCAATAAAGTAGGATTTAATGTCTTTTGAGGTTTTTAGTTTAATGAAATTAATTTTAGTGAATTTATTAGTTTTAGTCGTGTTTTACTGAATTTTGGTGCATCAATAATGGAATTGGGGAATTTGAAGTTGAAGTTGCACACTTAGCAAGTTGGGAGCTGCTTAGCACAAATAAGAACATTAAGGATGACCACACTACAAACATTTAGAAGTTGAAAGGGCCAAATTTGAGTTTTTGAAGGCACTTAGCGAGTGATTTTTGCTCTAAACCTAAATCCCCTTTGACAAGACAATTTTATGAATTTCTGTAATTGGGCTTAGCTAGCGTTTACAGGTTGAACTAACTGCAAGTTTTATCGGTGTAAAAGTGGTGGTGCGCTTAGTAAGTGATTTTCATGCTAAGCGAGCTGCCAGTTCTACCAAAAAGAAAAGAAAGAAATTATTGGATTATATAAGGCACTTTTAGCATTGTGATAAAGGGAGGCATTAACTTAGAATTATGTGTGGTGATTGGAGCTCCCATTTACCTCCATCTTCCATTTTCCTTCATTTTCTCTCTCCTCCATTGTGTATTTTTGTGCATCTCATGACAATGAGAAACTACTTTATCCTTTGTTGGGGAATTGGTGTACTAAAACTTACTCTTATGTAGTTAATTTTATTATCTCTGTGTTATTGCTTTTTTTTTATTTTGGTTGGTTGTTTTATGACTTAATCACCTTAGCTTTAATTCTCTGTTTTATCATTGGAAAATGCTTGAAAATTGAGTTTTGAATAGAGCATCTAATGAATGTCTTGTCTAGGGATGGATGAATGTTTGTTAGTATCATTAGTGATAAACCACATGAATATGTTTCATAGTTAAAATGTTATTTAGAAATGCTTTTTAACTAGGACCTAAAAGTGGTATCTAATGGGTGTTATGTTTAGGGATGAAATAACGTTTGTTAGCCTTGATAAACCTTTGTTCTTGAGTCAAAGTGGTTTAACTTGACTTGTTAAGAAATTAGAAATTAAGTTAAGCAACTTAGGCTCTCATCACATGATGGATCATGGTTAGAGCACCATAGTAAATTAAGGTGACATTAAAGTGAACATTGGATAAAGAAAACATTTATAACTACTGAGATTGTTAGCTTAGTGTAGCCAAATCTTCAATATTTTGTTTATTTTTGCATTTAGCTACTTTCGCCCACCAACTGTTTGTTTTGTTGCTCACCTTTAATTTGCTCTATTTTTAGTTTAGAACCAATTTTATTTTCTGCACTCTTACATTAAAACAAAATCTCCTTTGCCTAGAACTTGAATTTGCACAAATAGCTTCATGCAAACAAGTTCTTGTGGATACGATACTCAGACTTTTCATTTTATCCTACTTGCACTATACTTTGATATGTTTGCCAAGGATTTATCAAGCAAATGGGCGTTGTTCCAAGGACTTGTTTCTTGCATTAGGCAGATTGTGCTATTTTCATATTCTAGGCATTTATTCTTTTTTCTTTCATTCTTTTCACTTAAATTTCTTTTACTTTGTTATCTCGTGTTACCCTTTGTACTGTAGTCCCTTGTGTTTCTTTGGAGTTCATGTTTATAGAGTAGAACCTTTGATGAACTCTTGATTTACCCATGGGGGATTCTAGGAGTATTATGCTCACACAATAAAGACTTCTTAGTAATCAATAAATTGTCTCAACATCTTGATTTCATGCAGTTGAGGATCAATGCCCCACAAAATCTTAATGTTCTTTATGGAGAAAAGTATTCAACTGGTCATTATAATCTACTCTGTGGGAAATTCATTATGGAAGCAAGACTCACACCCTTACAACCAACTTAAACAAGATAGACTCTCGCAAATGCGCTGATGCAATTCACGAAAGTTTTTCAAGCTAGCTTTGAAGCCAACCAAAATTTAATTAGAAATCTTGAGATTCAAGTTGGGAGGCTAGCAAACCAAATTGCTAAAAGGTCTTCTATGGCCATAAGGGAAGAAAATTCAATAGAAATCAAAGCACATGAAGGGAGTCTTGACAAAGGGCATGATTCATGAGGAAAGTGTGAAGAAAATACAACATTTTTTTAATAGAAAAATCTCGTTTTGAAAAGAGAAATATATGAATCTAGACGCTCCACTAATTTTGTTTTTATTTTTTTACTTCTCATTGTTTTTATTCAATCCTTTAATTTTTATTTTTTTCAATTATATTAACAAAAAAGTTGGAAAAGAAATCTATTGGGCTTTAAGTTACGAAAGCTATTAGGGCCTTTCCAACTTCATTTATATATGTACCACACTTATGAGAATGGCAAAGAAAGGATAGCAGTTTTCCATTATTTTTCAATCCTATTTTAATTTTAAAATATATATTTTAATATTTTCTTAAATTTTTCAACATAAAATGACCCAATAATGAAAAGAAATTATTATCGTACTTTCTGACCGTAATGCATTCAATTTGCATGGTGGAGCAACCTGTTTGCCCTTAAAATTCTTAAAGTGGTTCTCTCTAGCTAGGAATCTTTTGAGTTTTGAATTTTTTTTTTGGGACAAGGGAATGGACCTTAGACATTGGGCCCATCTTGGCAAAGTAACAGAGCTTCCTTAATATATATAGAGCAGTTGCTTCCTGCACCTCCATAATTATTTCCTAAATATAATTTGGAATGTAAAATTGTCTTCCAGATTAGCCTTTTCCGAATATAATTACATTTCGAAGTAGCCTTTTTAGAAAGTTAAAAAGGTGCAGGAAAAATATCTAAGTGTGCACGAAGCAACTGCCTTTAATATAGGTTACAGCCTGTTAACAGATTTTTGCAAAGTATGGGCTACAGCCCATTCTAATTTCTTCCGGATGGCCCAAATTGTCATGGACTAAAAAGAAAAAGCGACCCAAATTCAATGCGTTACTATTTTTTTTGTGAACAAGGGAGAAAACGGCGACAACAATTATGGAATAGTCAAAAACAAAAAGGAAACGAAATCAGAGGGTAATTTTTGATAGGAAAAAGATCAATCAAATAATAATGATATCATATAATAAAATTACCCTGAAATTTAAAAAAAATAAATTATTGAGAAGAAAAAAATATTTTTGTGATAAAAAGATAAAATACTAAATAAATTATAAAAAAATAAAAAATAAAAAAAACATTAATACTTTCCTAAAAAAATGAAATAATTCCCTCTCTATATAAATTGGAATAATTACCTTGAATGATAGTTCTTTTAGGAATTATTCTTTAATGAGAATACTAATTAGGAGTTTTTCTTTAACTAGACTATTTTAGGACTTTTTTTAACCTATTATTTCTTTTGATCTATCTTTTTCATATTTTTTATAAATTAAATTTAATATTTTAAAAACATCAATAGTTAAAAATTACCTTATCTCACAAATTAAATCCTTTAAACTAAATTTAAAATATAATTTATATATTCAATTATTTATTACACACTTTAATTGTAATATAATTTATACATTAACAACTATTTATTTATTATAAGTTTTAGTTATACAAAATAAACAGTTATCTTGTTCATTGCATTGACTAAAGTACTAGTAGGATATGAGAATTTTTTAAAAAAGAACATGAGTTATCCCATATAGAAAAAAGTAGTCTGAAAATTCGGTAAGTCATGCCACGTGGCACGACTTCTTTTTTAAAAAAAAAAAAAAATTTGGTCCTAAAATTTGGTTGTCAATTTCAATTTTTATTTTCGTTGCTAATACTTTTTGCGACAAAATATTATGGTCGCAAACATATAAAAAAAATAGTTTTATGTCGAAAAAGTGTTAGCGACAGAAGTAGAAACCGAAATAACGACCAAATTTTAGCGACCAAATTTTAGCGACAAAAAAAAAGAGAAGTTGTGACACGTGTCACAACTTACCCCCAATCCGGAATTTTTTTAAAACTTGTCCCAATTGATAAATAAAAAAAAATGCCCCCTAAAGGGAAAAAGACCAGATAATACAGTTAATAGAATAAATATGAAAATTTCATGTCTATCCTTTTTCCTTTTATAAGACATTCTTTTCTTTTTATCCCACAAAAGAATAAAAAAGAAAAAGAAAGAAAAACTAATTAATAAATACACAGAAGTCAATTTCAAGATGTAACAAGATATCACGTTTTGCTGCAAAGGAGATATTTTGGAAAATCAGCACATATATAGTTTTAATCATCAAGTCTTTTTAATATAAATAAAATAAAATATGTATTTAATTAGTTAGAGAAAAATTTAATAAGTATCACTATCTATCAAATCATATACAAGAAAAATATAATTTTAACATTGATACATTTTTAACATATGTAATATTGTTACCCAACACCATTTAAGTTATTCAGCAAGATAGTTATTTGTTACAGATCCAAAAAAATATGCTGCAAGGTAATTAAATAGATTGAAATATCTTGCTAAGGGTAAGGATGATGACACCTTGCACAATGCACTATGTTCCAAAATGGGTGACAAGCACCGACACTCTAATCACAAAGACGGGCAACCTTTAGTTCATTTCCAGAATTAAATTCATATGCCCCTTGCTGAGTTTTCCGTAGGGTACCCTATGGAATCATAAGTCTTAAAATTTATAATATAATCTGTCATATTCATCGTTGGCTATTCTTTAACTTGAGTAGGACGGACATTAAAATTAATGGCCAACACCCAACTTTGTTTGCTTGAGGTAAAAGCGGGCATAAAATAATGTTCTCAAATGAGAACCACTTTTTATTTTTGTTTTTGGCCAAAGAAAAATTGTAAATAAGCATGTGAGATTCTATCTAGACGGAGAAAAAATAGAATTTTTTTTTTACCTACTTCCCCCTTACTTATTAATTTCCCTTTTAAATTTTAATTAATACCCTTTTGATTATTTTAACAATTTATATTGAATTTTTTTTCAAATGGATTAAAAAGAAAAAAAAAATCTAATATCGAAGACATATACATTTTATTTGGTTCATGATTTTTTTTGTTAAATTTTTATATGTATATAACCTATCATAAATATTCATTGTATTTTATAAATTTTTTAATTTAATACTTATGGAAATTGATGCAAATATAAAGTTTTTATAGGATTAAATGATCTAATGATAATGAAAATATAACACGTTCCCGTCCTCTATGTTCCTTTTATTTTTTGACTTAAATATATCTTTAGTTTGTGTAATTTAATATTTTTAAATTTAGTATTTTTTATTTGTAGTCAACGTTAGCATTTTTTATTTCACTTTCAACCCCTAATTTTTTCAAACATTTCATGAATGTTGAGGTCATCATAAAGCCACGTCAACAAAAAGTTAACATAATCACATTCCACGTCATCATAATAAAGTGCTAAAATTAAAAAATTAAATTATAGAAATTACAGTGAAAAAAATAATTTACATGAAAAAAGAAAAAAAATACACAAACTAAAAAAAATGACATTTGTAGGCAAAACAAACATTAGAACATCAAATCAATATCAACATCAACAACACTTTTAACTCAAATTAATTGGAATCAATAATAGATGAATCCAATTATAAATACAAACAAATTGAAAAAAAAAAACACAAAAGAAAAGAAAATAATGTGTGAACCGACAAAAGCTTTTTTTTTTGGTTGCTTATACACCCTGCACAATACTACATCAGACTTTGAGACTTTTATTAAAAGTGATCAATAAAATAATGTATAAAAGAAAAATGTTAATAACACTTTCTTTTCAACACTCTTAATATAATTTGTTGAAAATCATCAATTTTGATAATTTTATTTATTATTTAATGATTCTTTATCTTAATTTAGATATATGAAATTTATAAAAATTGATAATTTATAATAAATTTTAACCAATTAACAGTAGCTTTGAAAATAAAGTGACAGAAGAAGTGTAGCCAACATTTCTCATTTTAAAGATCATAGTATTTTTTCAATCCTTCTCCGTTTTTTTCCTTGTTCAACTCATAGTTAGTACTCTCAAATTGATGACTTTTTTTTCTTTATGCTTTAAATTGATTTTTCTTTCTAAAATCTTGGACACACAGAAAAATTATATACAGTGTTTCATTAAATTCAAAAAATATAAAACAATGCACAGAAAATATATTATTTTGTAGAACTTTTATTTATGTAAAATATATTTGTTTAAAATAATTAAATGTTTTATTAAAAAATCAAAACAAAATATGATATTATTCTCATCAAGGAAAGCTAGAATTTATTCAAATAATCCAAATTATATTATAAAAATACCTTTATTGAAAATACCTTTATTAACAACTTCATAACCAAGTTATGATTACTTATTGAATCCCATTTAATTTGTTATTCAAGTCACTGTGCTGTGCTGGCATTGGTGAAAAGCCACACTGGAGTCAGGTTTCACACATTTGAGCCCGCAGCAATGATCTAATGGCTGATTTTTTTCCTTCATTAATTTTATAAAAAATGAAAAATAAAATTAAGGGTTCAGATTAATTATTTTTCTTCTCTCTCCCAATACTGCAGCGGTATTTTGTGGCACTAAGAATCCATGTCAGCAAATTGCATGGGTCACCACATCGGGTTGACAAGATCCGATTCCGATATAATATTAAAAATATGATTACAGAGCGTAATATTCCATTCTTCATGATGATATTAAATTAAGCTAAACCAAAATTTAACAAAGGTTGGTCCATGAAACCATAATGAAGAGTTGGAACTTTTCCAACCAGATATAAATGTGAAAGTGGAGGCAGACAAGTCCTCAGAGCCAGCTAAGTTCGTAGTGGCACTTAAGGGATCGTTGGGAGAGGAATATATTGTGGATCACGTAGAAATAAATTGAATCCAGTTGCATGGTGGCATAGCTTTGTTTTAAAAATCCACCTAGCAAACATTAGTCTTAAAATTTGTTTGTCAGTTTTCAAGACTTAAATTTTTCTCTAGAGATATGTTAGTACGAAACATTAAGGTGGGTGCATACAATTGGTTGAATAATAAATTAAATAATGAAAAAAAGTTTGACAGAAATCATGCCAAAAATAATTTATATATATGTTTCGTGCAATTCGTTTTACATTGTAATGTAAGAAAACCAAAGTTGCACTATAGAAATGGTGAGTATACGAATTTGATTTCCGACAGTGCACTCTGTCTCATTTTCCCCTTTTCTCCTCTCCCCTTCTAACACCCACGAGTAACATGATTGTTCTGACAGATTGTAACATGTTGTATCACTTCTATTGGTCGGTTAGATATTTGGAATTAGACATCAATGGTAGTAATTAATAGTATAGTATAGCACGAAGGATGAAAATATATAAAAAATATTACTAAGGAATTTTCTGGTAAATAAAGGTGGCCTTCTGATTATTGTCATGAAAAATTCCATTTGTGCAAAAGTACAAAACATGTGCTGGAAGGGACCGCGAGGGAGTTCTTGTGTCCAAGCCTATGGTGATTGAAAACTCTATGCATTTCAACTGATATCAGTACTTGGATATACAAGCGGTGGTGGCTTTACGTACATACTGGCCTATAATCATCGTTGGTCCATAGCATTTCACAAATGGAATAAATTGGTTCCAATTACTTTTTATTTGCATCTGAGCGCAGATTTGTTGGAGCATAATGTGAGATGAAGATATCACATAGTATAAGAATGAAAAAATTGAACATCATATAAATGAAGACAAACCTTATAAGTTTTAATTTTAAAGTTTTGAATTAAAATATGGTATAAAAGAATTATATCAAGAATGATTTGTGTTTAGTTGATATTATAAAATTGTTTATATTGTTAATGAATGACTACTAAACTTACTATTTGAAGAGTAAGTTATGATAAAAGTTATGAGTTGGAGGAGGAGTTATTGTCTATCGTTGATCTCTAAAATTTTAACTGAATTATTAATTTGAGATTTAACTTAACTTGATTGAGATTAATAATATATTAAATTAGATTAAATTTATCAATATAATATATCAATTTTAATATTATATATAACTAAATTGTAAAATTAAGGAAACATAAACTAAAAATTGAGAGATGTTTTTTAAAATATATATTTTAAATAAATTATATTAATATAAATATAGTTTCATAAATGGATTTATATTGTCCTTTAGAAGTATTATTATTACTATATAATTATTAAAAAAGATACTTTTAAACTAATTCCATAAGATACTAGACATGAATTGGACTACTCAAA